>CM046880.1:41264113-41930011 GCA_025667525.1 Glebionis coronaria | reverse complement strand
ACAAACCAAGTGATGAACAATATCAAGCATTTTTCTGATTTTTGAAACAAAAGCCTTATCAATTAAAACCTTGCCTCAAAAACCTTAAAACATGAAAATGGAACTCAGAATTAGGCTATTCTAACACCAACTTTTAATAAACAAGAACAAGATTTCACAAATTTCCGAAAATCAAATTTTATTAACTTAATAAGGGATTACAAAGATTGATAGCCTAAAACTGGAACAAAGGGACGCTCACAGGTTGAGGTCTCCTTTTATAGACATATGCTAAGCCTACACTGTTCACAAACCCTAGAAGTGAATTTCCCCATTTGTCCTTGCAGAATCTTCTAGGCGTGTTGCCAGCTGGTTTGGGTGAATCAGGGACGTTTGTTTAGTGCTTGGTGACAAAGGAAAAGCTTTGGTTCGTTGATCTTGCCATGTCATGATCAAATGCCAGGTGTCGTCATGAGAGTGGGAGTGGGGGTATCTTTCTGGTAGTGGGGATTAAGGTTTTTGGTGTGGGATGTGATTGTCTTGATGTGAATTACACGTGGGAACAACCAATTTTAATTTCCCCTTTGTTTTCCTCTTTTTAATCCTTGGTAAAAAGGGGTGTTATTCATGGTAAAATCCAAACAGTAAGTGTTACCCGCGTTTATAGGAATTCAAACTTTCAGCTTGTCACTTTTGGTCCTTTGTTTTTGGGAAAAGTTGTATAGCAAGTATTTCAGTCCAAACAAACGCATCCCTTTGTTATAGAAGTTTTCCCTTTTTACACTTTTGGCACAAAACTTTTCCAAAAAGGTTTAAAGGGTTGTTTTTGCCATTTTTCCATATTTCAAGGGCTGGTTTTGGACTTTGTTGATCTTCAAAGGTCTTCAATGTAACATTGGCTTCATGAGGGACTATTATTGACAAATTAGCATAGTTAAGGGACTAATTTTGCCATTTCTTAAAAAGTTGAAAGACCATTTGTGTAATTTTGACAAACTTAAGGGACCAAACTTGTAATTATGATTTCACAAGGGTTTTAAGTGTCATTTCTTCATTCATTGAGGATCAATCTTGCATATCTTCAAGTCTTCAAGGGTAAATGTTGGATAATTCATGAACTAGGGCCCGGTTCTTTGTACGGCTTCGTTTCTCGTGTCCGTTTTTCCTTGTTTCTTGTGATCTTTTGTCTTTTTCACGATATCCATACCTAAAATACACAAGTAAACAAACAAAAGCATATATATATGGTATTTTATGACATTTTAATGCATTTAAAGCCCGAAAAGAACGATGAGATCATGTATAAATGCCATCTCATCACTCCCCCATACTAAGCCATTGTCGTGCCCTCACGCAATGCTAGAATAAAGTATCTAAGCATCACCAAAGTTCAATTTTATTAATCTTTATTGAAGAGTAAAAGACTTGCAATAATACTACGAAGATGTGTAAAGACATAATGTATGATTTTCATCACAAATGTGACTTTTAGGGTCAAAGAATAGAAACAAGTAAATGTCCCTTAGAGTAAACTTCGTCATCCTTGATTGTCATACATTCCATGCTAAGTGCAAAAACGAGATCATTGTTGGTACAAGTCACAATGCTAACACTACTCATACGTCCAAATTGTGAAATACTTTTTCTCCCCGCAATCCTAGTTATTATAAAAGGAAATGGGTTACTAGCATTTTTTTACTATTTGTCATGGATCACAAGTGATTCATATTGACTTATTTGAGTAGTTGTTAGTCCGAAAGCAAAGAAGCACAATTTAATCGATAGTTAGCCGAAGGACAAAATCTTTTAAAACGGCTTCTCGTGTATCTCCTTAAGTTCATATCTTGGCATAACTCGTTTCACGATTTGAGACCTTTCTCGGACCGATATTTGGCATGTACTTCATACTTCAAATCTTGGGAAGACGTTCTTGAAATTATGGTCTTCTCTTCATATATTTGGAATTTCTTCACTTGACGTTTTTGAGAGATTCTTCATATTTGGACCATGACTTCATCATTTTTCTTCAATCTTTACTTTGGATTTTGATATACAACGATCCGCCTCCTTTTCGGACTTGGATATATTTATCCTCATACCTTGTTAGGGTCTTTTTGGATAGACTTTCTCCATGATCTTTAGGGGAGTAATTGCTTTTCGTCGTGTGTCTCGATCCTTCATATTGATTTAGGAATAATGATACTTCACATCATCTTGGATCTTTAGCAACAAAATAGGGCTCCTCATGCCTTGTTAGGGACTTTTTGGATCATCACCAATCTTCGCGTCCCGCTTCAATAAGTTATGCCTTGGCTATGAACTCTATTCAACCCCGAGCAACTTTTAAACGATCTTGCGCTAGAGGCTAAGTAACCTTTCAAATCGTACGACCTTACTTATTGCAATTATTTTTATTCCTAATGCATTGATCTTATGGGAAGAAAAAGCCACAATTAAAAACATATGAGTTTTTGAAAGAACATTTTCATGTTCTACGTTTAGCATGATCACTTGTCTAACTCTATCATCTCTCGTTCTTCACTATATAAAGACCTCTAATTAAAGAGACTCGTGAATACTTAGCCATGCAAGTCAAAATTAAGCCAAATTTGGATTAGCTTTCATTAAGACTATATCAAATCAAAGTTTTGGGTTTTCAAGCCACCTATAGGATCTTGCACTTTCTTAGACTTTTTAAAGTTTAGAGAATGCATTTTATAGTTCCCTTGATAAGTGACTTTCTAGGATCAATTACAGGAACTTGCAAAAAGTTCTTGTTCTTAACCCGAATGAGCTAAGACTTTCGCGTTTTAAAGCTCCCTATATAAAAGTCTAGCAAAACTTGAATTGAGCGGGTTAAGGAATGCAAATGGCTCCAAATGCCCATCAAGTCAAAAATTAGCTCTTATTCTACCCATCAGAAAATATACATTCGTGTCTTAAAAACACTTATGAAAACTAAGAAAATTTTTAAAATTTGGCCATTTTTGGCCTTATTGGCAACAAAACAAAACATTGAAAGTTGGAAAGCGTGAGGGCGTAGAAAAGCAAGTACCTATTCACCCCCCCCCATACTAAAAGTAAACATTGTCCTCAATGTTTCGAGTCTAAGGGTGGAGCACCCCCATACTAGAGACGAAGAATCGAATGCTTAGGATCTAGCATGGAAAGGGTGATCAACAATATATCTAAAGCCGTTTATTAATTATGCTAAAAGATAATTTTTAGAACAATAAAGGATATGTCAATGGATTCATGAAAAACTTCTTCAAGCAAACGATGGAGGCTCACGTAAACAAACACGAGAGTCTTTAATCGTAGATGATGATGATGATCTAGATAACACAATCACAAACAACCACGAGACAACGAGTTTGAAGGGTACAAGTCCCCTCATTAGTGGTTAGCAAGCATAAAAGGATAAGCATGGGATCTCCCCCACGAGGCGCCTCGTTTTTGATTACCGAGTCATGAGCTCGACTCGATCCCTTTAATGCTAATTATCATTGGGGAAGGTGACTTGGTCGAGGTCAACCATTGAAGGAATTTCCCCACCAAAGTAGTGCTTAAGCCTATGTCCATTCACCTTGAAGTTAGGACCATCATCTTGAGCTAGCTCGATGGTCCCACAAGGAAACACTTGTGTAATGGTGAATGGACCCGACCAACGAGATTTCAATTTCCCAGAAAATATCTTAAGTCGGGAGTTAAAAAGTAACACTTGATCACCAACGTTAAAAACCCGGTTTTTAATCTTTGAATCATGAAACTTTTTAGTCTTTTCTTTGAAAATCAATGAATTTTGATAAGCATTATCTCTTAATTCATCCAATTCATTCAATTGTATTTTCCGGTGATCTCCCGCGGTCTTCAAGTCAAAGTTTGCATGCTTAAGGGCCCAATATGCCTTATGCTCCAATTCAATGGGCAAATGACAATTCTTCCCATAGACTAACTTATAAGGAGTGCAACCGATAGGTGTCTTATAAGCGGTCCTAAAGGCCCATAAAGCGTCATCGAGTTTGTCGGACCATGAAGCACGGTTTTCTCCAATCGACCTTTCTAAAATCCTCTTCAAAGCTCAGTTCGAAACCTCGACTTTCCCACTCGTTTGCGGGTGATAAGCCGTAGAAAGACGATGAGTAACTCCATATTTCTTTAAGACTTTCTCGAATTGGTCATTACAAAAATTGGTTCCATGATCGCTTATAATAGTACGAGGGGTTCCGAACCGAGAGAATAGTTGTTTCAAAAACTTCACTACCACACGAGCATCATTAGTAGGTAAAGCCTTAGCTTCCACCCACTTAGAAAGGTTGTCCACCGCGACGAGGATATACTTGCTACCATGAGACGATGGGAACGGCCCCATAAAGTCTATACCCCATATATCGAAAATCTCACACACTTGAATTATGTTTTGCGGCATTTCATCATGTTGAGACGATTTTCCTTGACGTTGGCACGAATCATACGACATCACAAGTGCGTGTGCATCACGATAGATAGAAGGACAAAAGAAGCCGGCATCGAACACTTTCTTAGCCGTGAGATTAGCACCGTGGTGACCACCCGTGGGTCCCTCGTGACAAGCTCTAAGGATATTAGAAGCTTCGGCACCAAAAACACAACGTCGAACGAGTTGATCCACACAAACCCGAAAGAGATAAGGGTCGTCCCAAAAATAGAACTTGACGTCACGAAATAATTTTTGCTTTTGTTGTGTCGTCATACCCTTGATTATGAAATTGCCCGCATGGTAATTTGCAATGTCGGCAAACCATGGGGTGGTGTCTTTAGAATTCACTACACCGAGAATCTCGAGAGGAAATGTTTCGGTGATTTCCTTTTTCTCGAAAACATCTTTGTGAGGATCTTCTAGACGAGAGAGATGATCGGCCGCTAGATTCTCGGCTCCTTTTTTGTCAAGAACGGTGACATCAAATTCTTGGAGGAGGAGCATCCAACGAAGCAATCTCGGCTTAGCATCTTGCTTAGCTAAGAGATACTTGATAGCCGAATGGTCGGTATACACGATGCTTTTAGTTAAGACGAGATAAGGTCGGAATTTCTCAAAAGCATAGACCACGGAAAGGAATTCCTTTTCCGTTGTGGTGTACTTTAATTGAGCCTCGGTCATCGTATTACTAGCATAATGGATAGGACGGAAATGCTTGTCATAACGTTGCCCTAAGACGGCCCCTATAGCATAATCACTTGCATCACACATGATTTCAAAGGGTAATTCCCAATTAGGAGCAACAAGAATGGGAGCTTCGGTAAGTTTCCTTTTGAGAGTTTCGAAAGCTCTAACACAATCCTCATTGAAATTAAAAGGAGCATCCTTCTCGAGAAGGTGTGTCATAAGTCGAGAGATTTTCGAAAAGTCCTTGATGAAACGACGATAAAAGCCCGTGTGGCCTAGGAAACTCCTAACTCCCTTAACGGTTTTGGGATGAGGTAACTTGGCGATGACGTCTACCTTACCTTTATCGACCTCAATCCTCGCTTTCGACACCTTATGTCCTAAGATGATTCCTTGTTTACACATGAAATGAAATTTTTCCCAATTAAGCACAAGATTGGTTTCTTCACAACGTTTTAACATTTGCTCGAGATTAGATAAACATGACGTGAACGAATTGCCAAATACCAAAAAGTCATCCAAAATCACTTCCATTGACTTCTCGACCATATCGTGAAAAATCACCATCATACACCGTTGAAACGTACCCGGTGCATTACAAAGTCCGAAAGGCATCCTACGATAAGCAAACATTCCATAAGGACACGTAAACGTAGTCTTCTCTTGATCACGAGGGTCGATAGGGATTTGAAAGTAACCGGAAAAACCATCTAAAAAGCAATAGAATTCATTTCCCGTGAGTCGCTCCAACATTTGATCCATGAAGGGCAAATGAAAGTGGTCTTTACGAGTGGCGTCATTTAACTTTCGGTAGTCAATACACACCCTCCAACCGGTCACAACACGAGTGGGAATTAACTCGTTGTTTTCATTAGGCACAACGGTCATTCCTCCCTTTTTAGGGACACAATGGACTGGGCTCACCCATGGGCTATCGGAGATAGGATAAATCATTCCCGCGTCAAGGAGTTTTAAGACTTCCTTTTTAATGACATAGTAAATTTTGGGATTCACCCTTCTTTGACTTTGAATTGCGGGTTTGTAGTCCTACTCCATTAAAATCTTGTGAGTACAAAATTTCGGGTCAATACCCTTAATGTCGGAAATTTTCCACGCAATTGCTCCTTTATGAGCTTTAAGAACTTTCAAGAGATTGGGTTTTTCATCATTAGCAAGACCTCTTGCAATAATAACCGGCAACTTGTCATCACCTTCCAAGAACGCGTATTCAAGGTGAGAAGGAAGATCTTTCAATTCAAGGATAGGTGGTTCCTCGATTGAAGATTTTGGTTCAACACTCATAACTTCCATCGACAGAAGAAATGGTGGAATAGAAGTATCATCTCTAATCAACACCTCATCTTCATTGTCGATTTCATTTGAAGTGAGATCGCCTCCTTGGAATGGAGTGAGATTTGGTGTAGAATTAGCAAGAATCGGATCTAAAATAGTGGGATTGCCACTTGACGAGCTATCAGAAAAACCTAACACTTCTTGTGAAAACTCATCGCAAACCACATCAACTATGTCAATGTGATTGATGGTAGCGATTGCATAAACATGAGAAGGTTTCGAGTTTTGAGTAGCGTATATAACAAGTTCCTCTTCGTTGAATCTCAAAGTGATAGTTCTTGCATGAACGTCGATAAGCGATCTCGAGGTGTCTAAAAATGAACGACCTAAAACTAGAGGAACTTGAGGATCCGCGGGGATGTCAACTACTATAAAATCAACGGGATAGTAGAACTTCCCCACTTTCACGAAAACATCTTCGGCTACTCCACATGCTAATATCGTAGAATGATCGGTCATCTCGATAGACATGTTCGAAGGAATAAGAGCCGGAAGCGAAAGCGATTTCCAAATGGAAAATGGCATCAAATTAATGCTCGCACCAAGATCGGCCAAGGCGAGGCATTCTTTCATATCTTGTATGTCACAAGGAATGAGAAACTTTACGGGGTCACCAACTTTTTCTGGTATGCGGTTAAGATAAACCGAAGAACAATTAGCAAGCTTTGAAAGCTTTTCCTTATCGCTCATCATACTTTTAAAAGTGGAAGCGAAACGAGGCATATACAACAACGCGTCGGCTAAACTCACATCAAAATGCACTTGTTGAAACATTTTTATAAAAATCTCGATTTTTTGTTTGTTACGTTCTTGCAATTTCTCTTTGTTTCGTCTCGAATGGTAAGGTAAGGGTGGTGTGGGTTGGACATTAGGCAACGGCCATGGAATCTCGGGTTCCACAATTTGTATTGGTTCAACCGTAGGTGTGGTATGAGCGGTACTTCGTGGGATTGTAATGTGCTCCTTTTTTACCACCACCTCGGGTTCTTTCTCGATTTCCTTCTCCATAGAAGTAATTGGACGAGAGATTGGTTCCTTGAAAGTTTTACCACTTCGTGTAGTAATAACCTTCATTTCTCCCTTCGGGTTTGCAATGGTATCACTAGGAAGACCACCCGAGGAAGAGGGTTTACACATGATTGCGTCAAACATTTTAGCCATTCGGTCCTCAAATTTTGATTGCCTAGCATCCGCTTTTAACAATTCTTGCTTAATCTCATGTTGTCCTTGTTCCATCTTTTGTTGATTTTGTTGAAGACGTTGGACATTTCCTTCCATTTTATTTGCATGAGTTTTAAGTTCATTAGCAAGTTCGTTTTAAGCTCGTTTTTCAACTCGGATCTTAAGCTAATCATCTCACGTTGCATGTTATCAAACTTAGCATCATTTGCTTTAGCATAATCCAAAAATTCTCCTTGAAGATTTTTAGTGTGAGCATTTTGAAAACCTTGTGTAGTGTTTTGAAAATCACGGTTTTGGTTTTGATTAGTGACTTGTCCATTCTCACTTTGATAATTCCCCTTGTTGTAGTTACGTGAGTTGCCTTGATAATTACCACCTTGGTTGTTGTTTCGATAGTTATTAGCATTTTGTTTTGGTGGAGCTTGATTTGGGCGGGAACCTTGGCCGTTTTGGTTGTAAGTTCCCGTTGCTACATAAGCACTCGAAGTGTTACCATCCGCGGTAATGCACTCAGAAAGATCATGGGCTCCACCACAAGACAAACAACTCTTAGCAACCGCTTTAACCGAAGCGGAATTTGAAGCTTCTTGAGCTTTCCAATGAGACATAAGATTAGCAAAATCTATCGAAAAACCGATTTTCCTCATTAGCTTCATCATGTAAGGCATTAATACTACGAGACGATGACGAACCCAAATTGGCAACACTCGGTGTGTTACGAGGGTTATAAACCTTAGATCTATTCTCGATAATCTTTAAAGCTTCATCGGTCATTTTGCACAAAAAATTACCACCCGCGGCGGCATTCAAGTAATCTCGTTCATGATCATTAAGCCCATTGTAAAAAGTATCAATTTGATGCAATTCCGAAAAATCATGGTGTGGACATTCATGTAACATTTCTTTAAAGCGTTCCAATGCCATTGAAAAACTTTCATTATTTCTTTGAACAAATCTTGAAATCTCAATTTTCAAATGTGTTGTTTTAGATGGTGGAAAAAATTTGTTCACAAACTTAGAAACGAGATCACCCCATATCAAAATTGAATTTGGCGGTTCTTTCTCAAGCCAAATTTTAGCGGGTCCATCTAAAGAGTATGGAAACAACATCATCTTAATGGCGTCATGTGGAACTTCCTTAAACTTGCTAGTAGCGGTGAGACGATTAAAATTCCTTATGTGGTAATACGGGTTGTCTTTCTCATGACCTCTAAACTTATTAGCTTGCAACATCGACATTAAACCCGTCTTAATCTCGAAATTCTCCGCAAGGATAGCGGGAATCACAATGGCCTCTCCAAAACCCTCGGTGGGTGCTTGTAGCAACTCCATCATAGTACGATTAGCCATGACGACTTCTTGTTCTACAATAGGTTCAACAATTGGAGGTTGTTCTTCAATCAACGTCTCTTGATTGACTTGCTTTTGAAGACGTTTACGAGCTCGTTTTGCTTGATTACGAGTGATCATAAACTTCACGAAGAATGGGAGGTGAGCAAAGAAGATTCTTTTTGGGTGTTTTGTGAATTTTCAATTTTTTTGTGTTTTTGATTGTTTTTAAATTTTTTTTGGATTTTGGTGTATCTTTGTAGACAACAATCTACCAAATCTCTCCTCAAATCAAACTCTTGATTAAAGAAGCCTTAAAAGAATGAAAACGATCATGTGGAGTGAACGCCTTCGAATGACTTTAGAACATTGGTGAAAACCAAATTGTTCAAGAGGGTTTAATCACAAAGAAAACAAGCAAATATATTATACGTAATAATACTTTGGGCGGCAAAACCCTCGATTAGCCTTCAATCTCAAAATACTCACAAGCAAGCAGGGAAACGAGGCGGCGCGAAGCACTTAAGAGCCTGTTTCCTTAGGGTATATTTTATAATACCCGCCTTATACCCACCTTATAGTTTGTATTTTTCAAAATCGAGCTTCACGAAAGTATTTATCTATTTTTGCCTTTTTCTTTTTGTTTGAGATTCGAATACAATAATTAGGAGATCAAATCCCAACTAAGGTTGTGTTTTCACACTTTTGGAGATATTTTGTATTTATTGTGATACTTAATACAATATAGTAATAATAATTTCACAAGAAAAACCAAGAAAACCGATAATACGTATTAGTAGATTTCTACTAATACAAATACTATTTATGGTTAATATTAAAAACAACAAGACAAATTAATCACGACACACCTCCCCGGCAGCGGCGCCAAAATGATTGTTGTAAATTACGTCTTTTAGGAAAAAGAGCGTAAATGTGGTAAGTATTAAGTGATGATTTAGGAAAATCAAGCACTAATGACCCAATGAAGTTCGTTTCCCAATGAGGTATATGTGTGTGAGTAATTCGTAATTGGTTTGAGATTAATATTGGTTAGAAGGGGATGAGAAAAGAGAATGACGAAGGCGTGAAATTAATTACTACTAAGACTTAACGTAAAACCGTAAAATGAGCTAAAATAAAAATTAATTCTAAAAATTACCAAAAATACACCAAAAATCAAAATAAATAAACTAAGAGTTTACCAATAATCAAAACTTTTTCAAACCTTTTAATTAATTAAATATTCAATTTTTAAATGATAATTAAAGCCCTAAAAATCAAATAAATTATCAAAAAGCCCAAATAAAGATTTTTCAATTGGTAAACCTCTAAAATGACCTAAAAAGATTAAAAACTATTTTTAGAAAATTTTAAACTAATAAAAACTATTTAAAATGATTTAAAAACTATAAAAACTTAAAATAATTATAAAAATTAATCTAAAGATGATAAAATTATTCTAAAAGTTGCAAAATTCCTATTTTAATGTATTTAAGCTAAGAAAAATGTAAAAAGTTGAAAAATGTGAAATTTGAAAAATAATAATAAAATAGTATTAAAATAATATAAAATCCAAAAATTATAAAAAATTCGAAAAACTTGCAAACTAGTTTATTTTAACCTAAATAAAAAGAAAATGAAAGTGAAATGACTAGAATACCCCTATTGGGCCCTCAAATGGGCCAAAACCAAAAACAGTCCACTTAAATGGGCTTTTTAGCCCAAAAAGTCAAACTTGGCCCAATTGACTTGGAAAAGCCCAATCTGACTCAAAATTCAATTCTAAACACAAAACTCTGAAGGTCCAAAAGCTGAAAGTGAGCTTATCATAGCTTATTAAACAAACAGCTTCTCCTTATTGGGCCAATAAGCCCATTAAGCAATAAGCTAATGCCATAAGCTCTAATTTGACACACAACCTTCTTTTGGGATACTAAAGAGATCTGTAAAAAGAAATTTTGAAAAACCACACTCAATAAGCCAGAAATAAGCAAAGTACAATTTCACTAAAAGACAAAATAGTCGGGTTTGAGTTATAATGCACCTCAGAACTTGATTCAACTTGCAAAATGTCACAAATGAACTCAATAAGCCAAATCAATCAATAAAAATCCAATAAGAAACACCAATAAGCCAGAATGAACCAATAAGCACTTATGAAAAAGTCAATTAAGTTGGTTTTCTAGTCAAACCTGAAAGTCAACATACCAAATGCTCCAGTATGAACAAATGGGTCAAATAATGAGCACCTATTACAAATCCAATTTGTTGCTGGTTAAAATAAGCTATTTTAGTTTATTGATAAGCTGAAACCCAAAATACACTAGTAGTGGCTAGCAGCAGGGGAAAGGAGTTCCCACTGCTTTGACTATTTGACCAAGCTTTTTAGAGAGATTTAGTTGGATTCAATTGGAAACAAAGGTACCCTTGTGATCAATGAATCACAAGGAGTCAATATCAACAAGAAAATCACAATTTGGTTCACACAATAAGCCCAAAATAAGCAAACAGTCACCAGATATAGCACAGATATGGGAAATAAGCAGTTATGCACAAATAAGCAGATATAGCATGAATAAGCCAACCAAATTCAACCAGATGCATACACAAGCTATATAAACTATGAATAAGCACAAACAAACTTAAATAAACCACTGAATCAAAGTGAATAAGCAGAATCAAGCATCAACAATTACTGATAAGAACAAGTATAATATGTAGAAACTTTTGTTGATCTAATTGACCATAGATCCAATTTCAAACAGCCAAATCTCTTTCCCTGGTGTTATTAGCCTAGTTTAAACACTTGTTAACCTTAGTCTATGATTAGATCTAGGTGTCCCTTAAACCACAACCAAAAATATCAAGTAAACAAGATTTTATAGCCCTATTATGGATCTAGGTGTTTCAAAACACAAAACTTGCATATAAATGACCAAGAATACCAGTAAAGAAGATACCAACAGATAACAACACAAAACTAACACTCAACAAACCACAAATCCTGCTTATGCAGTTAACCCAAACACCCCTTAATAATCTGTTTTCACAAATTTTCAAAGGATTTTTCAGATTCAAACTACAAAACAAGTTAACAACACCTCAATAACATCAAATCAACACAAATAAACCAGAATCAACAATAATAACACAGATTCAAGAACAATCATGAAATATCACTAAAATTCAGAAAATAAAAGAGAAAATGAAAAAGGAGAATGGTGCAAACCTCCAAGACCTACATCCAGGCCCTAGATTGTTTGAGCTGAGGTACTAGCAGAACAAGTACCAACTTCTAATGTACCTGCTAAGAAGAACAAACCAAGTGATGAACAATATCAAGCACTTTTTTCTGATTTTTGAAACACAAGCCTTATCAATTAAAACCTTGCCTCAAAAACCTTCAAACATGAAAATGGAACTCAGAATTAGGCTATTCTAACACCAACTTTTAATAAACAAGAACAAGATTTCACAAATTTCTGAAAATCAAATTTTATTAACTTAAAAAGGGATTACAAAGATTGATAGCCTAAAACTGGAACAAAGGGACTCTCACAGGTTGAGGTCTCCTTTTATAGACATATGCTAAGCCTACACTGTTCACAAACCCTAGAAGTGAATTTCCCCATTTGTCCTTGCAGAATTTTCTAGGCGTGTTGCCAGCTGGTTTGGGTGAATCAGGGACGTTTGTTTAGTGCTTGGTGACAAAGGAAAAGCTTTGGTTCGTTGATCTTGCCATGTCATGATCAAATGCCAGGTGTCGTCATGAGAGTGGGAGTGGGGGTATCTTTCTGGTAGTGGGGATTAAGGTTTTTGGTGTGGGATGTAATTGTCTTGATGTGAATTACACGTGGGAACAACCAATTTCAATTTCCCCTTTGTTTTCCTCTTTTTAATCCTGGGTAAAAAGGGGTGTTCTTCATGGTAAAATCCAAATAGTAAGTGTTACCCGCGTTTATAGGAATTCAAACTTTCAGCTTGTCACTTTTGGTCCTTTGTTTTTGGGAAAAGTTGTATAGCAAGTATTTCAGTCCAAACAAACGCATCCCTTTGTTATAGAAGTTTTCCCTTTTTACACTTTTGGCACAAAACTTTTCCAAAAAGGTTTAAAGGGTTGTTTTTGCCATTTTTGCATATTTCAAGGGTTGGTTTTGGACTTTGTTGATCTTCAAAGGTCTTCAATGTAACTTTGGCTTCATGAGGGACCATAATTGACAAATTAGCATAGTTGAGGGACTAATTTTGCCATTTCTTCAAAGTTGAAGGACCATTTGTGTAATTTTGACAAACTTAAGGGACCAAACTTGTAATTATGATTTCACAAGGGTTTTAAGTTTCATTTCTTCATTCATTGAGGATCAATCTTGCATATCTTCAAGTCTTCAAGGGTAAATGTTGGATAATTCATGAACTAGGGCCTGGTTCTTTGTACGGCTTCGTTTCTCGTGTCCGTTTTTCCTTGTTTCTTGTGATCTTTTGTCTTTTTCACGATATCCATACCTAAAATATACAAGTAAACAAACACAAGCATATATATGGTATTTTATGACATTTTATGCATTTAAAGCCCGAAAAGAACGATGAGATCATGTATAAATTCCATCTCATCACCCCTCTAATTGCATGACGAGGTCACTCCTCCAAGTATTCATGCACGTTGATATTTCATGACCTATATTGGCTAATGGTAAACATGTTAAACAGTTTTTATAAGATAAACATAAGGCTTTTTAAACTATAAAACCTGTTTTACTAAGTTATACCAGGTTTTCCAGGACTTAGTCAATTCCGCTGTTATATGTTGTATATGCTTATGTTATTCATTCTATGCTTGTATATCCGTGCACTGAGCGTTATGCTCAGCCGTTTTCCTTTCATGTTCCCAAAACGGCAGGTACTCAAGGACGCTCATAGACTTTAAGCATACGTGCATATGGATTGGAAGCTTCCTAGCCTTCATTACTTTATGCATTTCTTCATACATTTTGCTACTCATTCCATGGACATTGTGTAGTCCTTTTCATTTACAGTACTTTGTTGTGTGTGATGAGCTTTTACTTTGGGATACCGATGTTCGTTTCCGGTATTTCCTTTATGGTCATGTAATATCTAAGACATTTATCCTTGTTTGCTTTGATGACATGCCATAATCACGCGTGACATTCTATTTATCAAAATGAGGTGTTACAATTATGGTATCAGAGCCTGGTTCGACCTGTAGGCTCTCAAAACACGACCTGTGATTAGTGGGTAGTCACTATGGTCTTCCTAGAACTGACAATCGGTTTCCATTCATTCATATATATGTCATTGTCGTTGGTTTATGACTAAGTAATGGTTGGTAGGACTTGCCCTATTTAGTCGCATGTGTTTTATCGAAACTTTTAACTTTAGGACCGACCCATTGGCGTCCCCTCGCCACGTCTTTTGTTTTGAGTGAACTGACCATAAGCGTTCACTCTCGCGCATATAAAAGTTTTCACAAAACTGCATCATACATTCATATACTAGTTTTCCTACATAAAATTTTTCTCATGATTTATTGGTATACATTTTTTTCATGTATATATTTAATGTTTTGATCAGTTTAATCATGTATTTTTATGTTATACTGTCAGATGGTTCTCACACGCGAGCAGGAACAACTCAATGCAGCAGTCTAAGCTGCGATGCAAGCTATGCTTCCTCAGCTGAGGAACGAAATCAGGGCCGAGGTGCAGGCTGCCAACAATCAACAACAACAGCCAGTACCTCCTCCTCCTCCTCCATCAACATTGGTGTTGGGTCAGTATTTACTAACCCTGAAGCAACTCTAGGATTTGAATATAAAATCCTCCTAAGTGTTTCATGCTCAGCAGTAATGCCAGTCTGCTGAAGGATGACCAGAGGAACAAAGTTCCTATTGAAGACCTTATAGATGAAGAAAGTTCAGCACTCCCCTTCCAGTGAACTTAGAAGACAAAGGAGTCTTCGCTTCAAATACTAGGCGGTCTAGTTGTTGTAGAACAAGGACTGAAGAAGGGCTTTCAGTTTAGTTTGGCTTGACAATACCAAACTGAATGATGTCGATCTCCTCTAGGATACTAAAGACTCTTCAGTATTATGATGGTTTGCATTAGGTGGGAAAAGGTTACTTTAAGTCAAAGTAGGTTGCTTGTATACTTAGATATAAGGACAACCTTTATCTTTTCTAGAATAGTTTATTATGTACTTTGTACTGTTTATCCAGCATGGGCATCAACCACCCACTGGATAAACTCATGCATTGGTACATGCAAAATGCAAACCCTAATTTACACTGCCTATATAAAGGAGTGTACATTGTGAGAGAAAGGTAACCAATACAAGAGCTTAAACTCTAGAAAACCTTTCTCTCTCGATACCAACAAAACCATATAGCCAAAGATGCATATGAACGTTTAGATTGGAGCTTAGACTTTAACTTTGGTTAGACATTTAAGTAGAGGAGATCAAACCCCATTGTCATTCAACCACTTTGTTATTCCGTAAACAAAGTGGGTTATAGATTCTTTATTTGATTCTAATAAAAGTCTATACGTTGAAAAGTATATTGGTATTGTTGTTTTAATCTTTCATAGTTCTTATCTAATGTTAAAACAACACACTCGAGTCGAAGTAATAGTTATTACTTAAAATAATAAGTAATATCGATTTACAAGGGACCAACAAGTGGTATCAGATAAGTTTGATTAGTAAAACTCTTATTTTATTAAATTGCTCATTTAAAAGTTTTCAAATCAAGATCTAAAATGGCTCAAGTTATACCACAAAACCTAGAATATAGGGGTGGCCAACTCAATGCTGATCATGTACTAGAGATAGCCAACTTTACAAATTGGAAGAAGAGGTTTCTTGTCCACATGGTTGGAATTGAACCTCAATTCCTTGGAATCATTGAAAATGGTCCTTTTATTCCCATGGTTGGGGACAATAAAAAACCTGAAGTACAATGGACTGCTGATGAGAGAAAAGCTGCTAACCTAGATCAGCGTCTCAAAAGTCTCATCATGTCTGTACTCCCAGATGACCAAATGAATTCTGTTGTAAACTGTAAAACAGCCAAAGCAACATGGGAGGACCTTATTCTTTACCATGAGGGACCCTCTGATGTAAAAGAAACCAGAATCACTGATTTAAAGCTTCAATAAAACACCTTCAAGCACAAAGAAGGGGAAACCCTCACACGGACATTCACTAGATACAAAGCACTGATGAATGAACTTGTGAATGATGGTGTTGAGCTTTCAAAACTTGAAATCAACACAGTTTTTGTTAATGCATTTCCAAAGAAGTGGCTTAGTTTCTGCCAAAGCTTGAGAAATGCTAATCACATTAAAGATTGTGATCAAGCCTCTCTTTTTGGGAAACTAAAATATGAAGAAAACCTAGTTGATAGGATTTATGAAGGCTCAAGCAAGAGTAAAGCATTAACCATTGCTACACACTTGTCTACAGCCTTCTTCAATGAAGCTGTCACTCAAGACTACCAAGATAGTCCTAATGATGAGGAAGATACTAGATCTAGTGAGGAATATCTAAATGACCTCAAAGAGGAATTTCATGAAAGAGCACTTCTGGCCAAGTCTAGAAGGTTCTTTAAGAAAGGAGGCAAGTTCTCCAGCTCCACAAAAGTATCAGTTGACACTGAATGCTACAAATGTGGGAAGACTGGTCACTATGCTAGGGATTGTTATTCAAAAACATCTCTCCCTTCATATTCCTCACCAGCTCAATCAAGACCAACTGGTCAATCATCATTTCAACCAAAACAAATTGCTTCTACTTCATTTTAGCAAAGTAGTGTTGAACTCAGACCAACAAAAGTCTTTGAGGCCAAATATAGAGAAATCAAAGCAAGATTGGCCTTAATGAGTACTGAAAGCTCCTCATCTAAGACTCCCAAGCAAGACAAGAACAAAGGGCTTGTTGCTGAAGCCTATGAATGGGATGAAGAAGATGTTTCTTCAGATGATGATGAAATGGTTAATGTAAAAGTGCTGATGGTGAATGGGTCAATGTCACAATAAAAAAGGTACAAACTCTTCTTGAATTAGAAAATAAAGATGACATTAAATTTGTCTTTGATTACTTGTGCATTAATCTAAAATTTGTTGAAGAGCAAAGAAACAATTTGCTTGAAAAATTTCACAAACTTGTTCTACAACTTGAAGATTTTGAAAGTAAGCAAATAGAGCTAAAAGAAGCTAAACTTGATATTCTTACTTTTCAACAATTGAACAAAGAAATTTTGGAGGAAAATAACTCTCTTAGAGTGGGACTAAAAGAAGCAAAAGACATTGTTAAATCTTGGCTTAGAAACTCTGATAGGGTAAATCAATGCATAAGTGAACAAATACCCGCTCAAAAGAGGAAAATGCTTGGTGCTGAAGGATTCTCCAGCACCAAACCTATTGTCTTTGTCAAAGCCTCAAATGAGGTTGGTAGCTCGATCCCTGACATTGAAAGGTCAGGTGAAGAGAATTTACCCAATTATGACACTGGACGAATCCTTCTTCCTGAGTTTCAAGCAAGTGTTGACACTTCAGCACCAGTTGAGTCCTCAATTACTGAGGATGACTCAGATGATGATATAGAGAATGAAGTAAGTACCCCACTTCCTCCTTTAGAGAAGCTGGCTGGTGCTGAACCCTCTACTGGACCCAATACTATCCAGTCTATCATCAAGTCACATACCACACACAAAGGTAGTTCTTCCAAGCATGTCAAAATTGACACTACAAAGAACTCTTCAGCTCCTGCTGAAGGTTCATATATGGGAACTACCTCTTCAGTTTCAACAAATAAACTGAAGAATGCTAGATCTGAGGAAGATGAGAGAATGTCTCTTGTCATGAAAGAGATCAATGATTTTAAATTGCAACTCAGGCAGCAACAAACACTAACACGATTCAGAGATGAACCTTCAGACTCTCCTCATCTCAAGTAAAAGACACAATTTAAAAGGGCTTGTGATTTATGTGGTCTAAATAACCAGCTCACTAAAACTTGCCTGAAAGTGATTTATTGTACCAAATATGAAATGACTGACCATCGCACTTGTGAACACACTCAGTATATGTTGGCCAAAACAAGTGCTGATGCTTACAAATCTGAAGCATTTCATTCCAGGCGAAATATGCCTTTCACACCATGCATTCATTATGGTATGGGCAATCATCACTCAGATGACTGCCACTATTACCCTGTTTGTAATATTTGTGGAAGTTATGACCATGACACTCATGGACATAATCGAATCATCTCAGTCATAAGAGGTATTAAACCAAGAAACCAAACTCTATTACCAAATGTTGTGAGACTTGTGGAAGCGATGTCCACACTACATCTGATCACAACCATATAGAGTTGTTCAAAAGAGGTGAAGCCCTCCAGGCTAAAAAACCAAAAGCTTCTCAGACCTCTTCTTCTTCTGAGCAATTACACATACTCTCAACAAGAGGACCCTTCAGATCTAGAACACCTTCTAGATCTAAAACCCCCACCCAACAAAGGTGGGTTTCAAAACGAAACTGACCATTTCCTTAACTTGTGTAGTGTGATCTCAGGAAGCCTATTTGGTACCTAGATAGTGGCTGCTCAAGGCATATGACTGGCACCAAAATTTATCTGCACAAGTATAAGGAGGAACAAGGTCCCAAAGTTGTTTTTGGTGATAACTCATCAGCTACTACTGAAGGATTTGGTTCAGTAAAATGCAATGGTATAGTTTTCTCAAGGGTGGCATATGTAAATGGATTGAAGCACAACCTCATCAGCATAAGTCAACTTTGTGATGCAAAGTATCTTGTGCTATTTGATGACAAAAAAGGTACAATCTTCAACTCCAATCATGAAATTGTGATGATTGCTCCAAGAGTCAGAAGATGTTTATGTCATGAACATGAACTCTATTCAGGAGTCATGCTTCTTTGCTAAAGCCTCCAATATTACCAATTGGCTTTGGCATAAGAGGCTCTCACATCTCAATTTCAAAACAATAACTCTGTTGGCAAAACAAAATCTTGTTATTGGTCTTCCTTCACTTGTCTACTCCAAGGACAAACCATGCTCATCATGTGAAAAAAGGAAGCACCATAGGGCCAGTTTCAAAACAAAGCAAAATTTCTCAATCAAAGAAAGTCTTCATTTGCTTCACATGGATTTATTTGGCCCAGTATCACCTAGGGCCATTTGTCATGAGAAATATACACTTGTCATTGTTGATGAGTACTCTAGGTACACCTGGGTATATTTTCCGACAAAGAAAAGCCATGCACCAGATGTCATAATGTCATTCATCAGAAGAGTTGAAAATCAAAATGAAACTCATGTCAAACAACTCATAACTGACAATGGCACTGAATTTAGAAATCACTCATTGATCAAATTCTGTGATGACAAAGGAATTTCCCAAAATTTCTCATCTCTTTACACACCTGAACAAAATGGTGTGGCTGAAAGAAGGAACATAACTTTGATTGAAGCAGCAAGGACAATGCTTGTTGGATCTGCTCCCTCTAAACATTTTTGGACTGATGCTGTAGCCATTGCTTGCTACACTCAAAATAGATCCATCATTGTGAAGAGACACATGAAGACTCCCTATGAAGTCTTCAGGAGGAGAATTCCAAACATTTCATTCTTACATGTGTTTGGGTGTCCAGTATTCATTCACAATCACAAGGATCACCTTGGAAAGTTTGATGAAAAATCTGATGATGGTTACTTTCTTGGATAATCCCTAGTATCAAAAGCATACAGAGTCTTCAACACAATAAGAAAATGTATTGAAGAAACCTATCACATATCTTTCAATGAAAGTTCTAAAGCTCTCACTTTTTCAAATCCATCAGATGATGAACTTCATATACATGAATCTCACAATTATCCATCTGATGAATTTAATCATTATGAGCCTTCTCAAAAATATCAAACAAGCAATTCAGTCCCTCATATTGATCCATTTGAAGATATGACAAGTCCTACAAAAGGAAATCCTTCAGTATCACATACTGATAGCTGTCAATCAAATAATGACCAATCTCAAATGATCAAAATGATCAGCAAGGAAACACATATGACCGAAATGGTCAGTCTTAAAACAATCAGCATGCTGACACGCATGATCAAAATGATCAATCATATTCAGCTGCTGAAGAACAATCTGAGCCCCTTGCTCAAAGCTCTCCTATCATCACTAGGGAATTAGGTCTTGGATATGCTTCTTCTGACCAAGAAGGAAGTTCTCCAATGATTGAACCCTTGTCCACTGAATATCCTTTAGTAGACACTAGAGACATCCCAAGTCCAAGTCCATGTCATGGACTTCCAAGTTCTAGCTCTAATCATGATACCAGTACCTATTCTCCAGCTCCACAAAAATCTTGGACTCAAAATAGTCACATACAACTGGTGAACATAATAGGTAATCCTGGTGAAGGTAGAGTCACTAGATCTATGGAAAATAAACTAAGTGCTGCTTCATCTGGAGAATGCCTTTATGCAAATTTTCTCTCAGAAATTGAACCTACAAAGGTTTCTGAAGCACTCACACACCCTGGATGGGTGGATGCCATGCAAGAGGAACTCAAACAATTTGAAAGAAACAAAGTCTGGAAATTGGTTCCTCTTCCATATGGTAAATCAACCACTGGCACCAAATGGGTTTACAAGCTCAAAATAGATGAAACCAATGCAGTGACCAAAAATAAAGCTACGCTGGTGGCCCAAGGATTCAATCAAGAGCCTGGTGTTGATTTTGATCAAACCTTTGCTCCAGTTGCACGTATGGAAGTCATACGAATCTTCCTTGCATATGCCACTTAGATGAACTTCATCATCTACCAAATGGATGTCAAAAGTACATTCCTAAATGGTGACCTAAAAGAAGAAGTTTATGTTACCCAGCCTCCTGGCTTTGTGTGAGACTCGTACTTTTCGGTAACTAGATTATTTTCTTTTATTCGTATTTCTCGATTTTTTTAATAATATTTTACTTTTTTTTTATTTTACCTTAGCTTATGTAAATCCTGAAATTCGGGAATTTTAATTATATTTTATTTCAATTATTTTCTATCCATTTAAAATAAGTTATTTGGATTTATGGAAATTTTACTATATTTTCCAGTATTTATTCAAATCATGGATATTGATTTAAATTCCTCGCGGAGGTTTATTATCAAAACTATCCGATTTATTGATCGAGAAGTCTACAAACGCCGCATTTTAGCCGTAAAGCATTCTTACTTCCATATTTATTATTTTCGACTTAATTCTATATTTAATCGAAAACGAGTCGATAACGAGTCTCTTAAAGTTTGACGCGTGAGTTTATTTGTCGGGACCAAGGTTTGAAAACTACATTGGTTTTTAGTAAATAAATCGTACCGAAACCCATTTTCTATCCTCCTTTGGCCGAAACCCAACACCTTTAGCCAAACACCCCTGATCTTTTAACTAGCTACTACTAAACATGTTTCCAAACACTACCTTAATAAAATTCACTTCATTACCTAAACTAAAACATACACAAATACATTTAACAATAACAAAATTTTTGGTCCTTCTCCCACCCTTTTCTCCTTCTTCGACGAACACACATACTAAGCCATCATCACCATCATTTTTCTTCAATGAAAACCCTTTCTTATCATCCCAAATAACTTAACCAACATCTAATTACAAACCCCCATCACCAAAATCATCATGCAATATTATTTCAAGAAAATAAAATTTTATTGAAAGTTCTAATTTGAGCTTAAGATTCGGGTTTAAGGCTTGGGTTACATGAAGGAGTGATTGTAAGAGTTTTGAACTATTTGGGTTTCATCAAAATCAAAGTTTTGATTTTGTTTTGGTGTTTGTGGTGTTCGGCCGAACCAAGAACAACCACAAGGGTGGTTTGATTTTATGTTTCATATGTTTGCAAGCTTTGTAAGTCTTAAATTTTCTTCTTATTCTATTGATTTTATATGTATGCATGTGATAATTTATGTATGAGAATCCATGGATGTTGATACATTTTAAGATTTTTAAGTTTGATTAGGCTTAGGATTAGTTGTGAATGGAGATAGGCTAGTTAGTCGAGGTTGTGATGATTGATAATGGTGAAAATAATGTTTAGAGGCGTTTTGTGGTGGCCATTTTAGGACAGCAGGTTTGAGTCTTATTTCGGCAAATTTAAAGTTTTTCAAACAGAGATTTTTATTGTCTTGGCTGCAAGGTGTCGTCATAAGGATCGTTTTGATATAAAATTCGGGTTATAACTCTTAAAAACGAAAAAGTAATGACCGATATATGATTTGATTTTTCATTGGTAAATTTCTGCACATAAAAACTACTTGCTGTCCAGATTTTGAGTTTACATTTCGGCCAAGTTAAAATATCGTAATCTAAGATTTTAAGGCTTCTACTCGTGGGGTTTGTTCTTGTGCTCGTTTTGATATAAAATTCGCTTTCTAACCCCTTAAGATGAGAAAGTTATGGCCGATTTACGTTTGGTTTTCATGTAGTAATTTCTGCACGTTTACACACTTGCTGTTCAGATTTTTAGTTTAAGTTTCGGCCAAGTTAACGTGTCATAAACCAAGTTTTCAAGGTCTTGGTTGATAGGTGATGTTCTTGTGATCGATTTGATATAAAATTCGACTTCTAACTCCTAAAAACGAATTAATTACGGTCGATTAATTATTTGATTTTTCCTAAAGTAATTTTCTGCACGTGACGAATTTGTGCAGAAATTTGAGTCACCTTGCGATAGAAATTACTTGACCATAATAAGGGCTTTTGCTGATTTTTCAAATCCTAGAACTAAGTACTTCGAGTCTACTTTCAAACGTAAGTGGTTGTGAGTATTAAAAATAAGTAGAAGTTAGTCAAAATGATTTTACAAGTTAGATTGTCTAACTGTCCGGAATTTCAGTTGTAGTAAGACAGAAAGTTGAGTGGTCTAAACTTAATATTTTTCCACGAAATTCGAATCGTAGCTTATTCATAATGTGTGTGAGTTCCCTGATTTTTTCCGTGAATTTAGGAGTAGTCTAAGTGGGTCAAAACAATAGAGACATTTGGTATGTTCCTGCAGGTCCAATTTCGGGTACCTTTTATCAAATTAAAATTGTAAAAATGGGTTTAACTTGTCTTAAGCTTTCGAGAAAATTTTGGGGAGTAAACCATTCATGGAGGGACCTAAATTTCGAATTTGGTGAATTTTAGAGGTCGTTTGGTATTTTATTTAGGAGGCCGCGTGAGAGCTCAGGAAGTGGTAGATTTTCAGAAATTCATACAATAAGTTAAAACTTAAAACTTTTAGGATGGATTCTTGAAGTATGCATATATATTACTTATCACAAGTATGTTTTGTGTCAATTTCTAGTAATATAAATATTTTCGGGTTCGGGTACATTTATAAAGTACTCGTTACTATTATAGGTCGCGGCTTGCAGTAAAGCGTTCGTTGTTGTAATCCTTCAGTTACAAAACTTCTCGAGCAATCGATACTACTACACTTACTAAGGTGAGTTCATAGCCCCTTTTCTTATATACTTTGTTACAAATTGCGGGGTGAGAATAATATGCGTGGAATACAATCATTTAAAACTTTTAGTATGCTATCCGAGAACTGTATGCTTCCCCAGATTATACATTTACTTATTGAATTAGTACCTTAGTCAAAAAGCCCCTACATCATGAACCGTTAATTCACATTTTGCAAGCGCGAATGTTGTGGATGGATCCTGCGGGGGAAAAATCGTCATTTCTGGTCCGTTTCGGCCTTCGGCCGAAATACGATTGTTGTCTGGAATGTCGTTTTTCATTTACCGCGTAGAAAACCAAGTCCGAAAACTAGTATAGACGGGTCAAAATTTGTAAGTCAAACCTGCGTTTTTAAGGCAAAAAGTTAAAGTTGATAGATTTTGAAAATATGGTTTTTATGCGTTTTTGAGTTCTTTCGAGCTCGTGAAACATTAACGATTGGTATTTAAAAAAAAACAAAAGGTGGGTACGTTCAAAAAAGTCAAAAGATAGAAATTATAGACCGAATTATACATATAATTATAATAAACTTATGAACTCGAATGTTTGGATAAAATTGATGGTGAACTAGTCTTGTCGAAAAGTGTACATTTTTATGAGCTAACCCTAACGTTTTAGATCTCCAAGCTTTCCAGAATCCGAAATTTCCTAATATAGAAACTTTTCGGGTTAGTTGTATTATTCAAAAACCAATATTCTACTTTTCTTATAAGCATATTTATGTCGAATAATTTACTATCTGCACACATATAGATTCACTTATCTTTTATATACATGACTTATTTGTCATTACATTTTATCTTTCTTTTCTACTGTCATACCAACGATTTAGATCGAGATTTGAAGTTTTTATCTTCACATCTTTCATCATCATTGATAACGCGTGTCTCATGACGATTTCTTTTAATTTTTTTTTCTTCTTTCTAAACTCTATCATCTTGTAACCATTTCAATCGATCTTATTGTTAATTACTCTTTACTACTCTCATGCGAACCACTCGCTATTGTGTAAGTTATCAGAATGTCGCCTTATAAAATTTCTGATATTGTTTTACGATTTATTTTCACAAATTGTTCTACTTTGGTCTTATAAATTAATTTGACATTAAAGTTGCTTATTGTAAAGTCTAGAAAATTACCTTACTTCCGAAAAGTTTCATAATTTTATTTTATTGTTATTTTTTATTTCCATTTTACAAACGGTATGAATTAAATGTTTTTAATATATGACACGTAATACTAGTTTGACAAAAATTGAGCATCAAATTGCTAGCCCTAAATTATGCATAGCTTGATCACCTATGTATAATTTAGAAGAAGCCATGCGAGGGTGAATACTACTCACCTTAAATATTTTGACAAGAACCAACTTTTTACTCGTGTTTTTGAGAAAGTTAGATAAAATAAAATATAATGAAATAAGGTGAATTAAAGTTTTGAAAACTTTTACATATTATGCAAGTAACATCGTTCATGACATATGCATATGTTTTCTTATCTTTTATTGAACGAATTACGAGTCTGCGAGTACATTTTCCTTTACTCAACGATCTTGTTCTAATTATTACTTCATTTTCTCTCATGATACAATTCTCCTTACCGCTCGTCTAATTACTGACTATTGATATCGAACTTGGAAGTTCTAGTGTTTCTAAACTTTCTATTTGACCAACTTTCTTTGAGTAAATTTTGGTAGACCTTCCAAATGTCTTCGGACGCGAATAACGAGTTATAACTAGACGTGAATAATGATTTCATATATCCGCCATGATGTGTGTCAGACTCTCTAGCCTCGAAATTCGCTCGTGTGAACCATGTGCTGATTTCGCTCTCATTGCTAATGTTGTTCATTTCACTAGAATTATTCACAAGTGGCTTTTTAAGAATTTTCTTTGATTCAAAAATTTGTTGTGTGGCTTTTCTTTTTCGATCGTGTATCGACCACCGAGAACTTAATAAGCCGATGTTGGTGACACCAACCACACTCAATAATTAATGACTTTCTAATTCTTGGTTTCTATTTGTCTCATCATCGACACATATATTTCGTCACATCATTTGAAGAATTCTTACGACATTTGCTTCGTTCCCCGTATACCATTGCTTATATATCATCTGTTTATTTTGTCACCTTTTGAAAACCGAATATGTCCCATGTTTACCATTTGATGCATTAAACACCTTAATGGATTTCCGTGGATAACTATAAATTTTTAAGAAAATTTTACATATTTTACCAAGCATTTAAATTATCAAAATAACCGTCTCAAGCTAAGATGTCGGATCTATAAATTTTCTTTTTTAAAAAAATAAAAAAATAAAATAAATTGACTTATGTTTAAAATAACACCATGCATAACCCTTTGAACTATTTTGATTCTTCATCATATTTTACTTTCTAATTTAATAAAATTACCGTCTTAAACTTCTTTCCTATTAATAATTTAAAATAATTTGGAAAATAGATTATATTTTTTTTAACCGTAAACAAAAGCTCGAGTTTCAGTAAATACTACATACAATCATCCTAAGATTTTTTAAGACAATAAAAATAACTTTTGAACTTATTTTAATTCTATTTTGAACACCATTTTTATCAAGAAAAAGACTTAGCGATTTTTTACCCACTAAATATACAATTTTGCCTTAATCCCTATATAACATAGTTAAAATTTTCCTTACTAGTAGTTTTGATCTCAAATCACCAAACACCTTGATAAACAACTATAACTATATTGTCACCATTTTGAAAGCGGTATAACATTTTAACACCATAATCGTAGGAACCTTACATTTTTGTAATCAATATAGTACATAAGTCTAGTTTTAAATTAATAACAAATCTGGGACATATAATTGTGGCAACCCGTATTTTTATTGTCTATGTGTAATTCATTTTTCGTCATCATTTTCTTAGTAAAGTGGATTATTGTGTTATACGGTTTGCGTGATTTGCGATTCCTTGTCGATTATCAATTTTAATCCGTTTTAGCGCATCTTGTCCGTCTAAGCATTTATTGTGTTCATTCTACCTCTAAAAATCCTCTCATATTTAAGACCTGTTCAAAGCAAAGTATCCCTATTTGTTCTCGTCTTCTCCCGTCTCTAGTTGAACTCTGAGGGACCAGAGTTCCTTTAGGGGGGCCGATTGTGAGACTCGTACTTTTCGGTAATTAGATTATTTTCTTTTATTCGTATTTCTCGATTTTTTTTAATAGTATTTTACTTTTTTTTATTTTACCTTAACTTATGTAGATCCTGAGATTTCGGGGATTTTAATTATATTTTATTTTAATTATTTTCTATCCATTTAAAATAAGTTATTTGGATTTATGGAAATTTTACTATATTTTCCAATATTTATTCAAATCATGGATATTGATTTAAATTCCTCGCGGAGGTTTATTATCGAAACTATCCGATTTATTGATCGAGAAGTCTACAAACGCCGCATTTTAGCCGTAAAGCATTCTTACTTCCATATTTATTATTTTCGACTTAATTCTATATTTAATCGAAAACGAGTCGATAACGAGTCTCTTAAAGTTTGACGCGTGAGTTTATTTGCCGGGACCAAGGTTTGAAAACTACATTCGTTTTTAGTAAATAAATCGTACCGAAACCCATTTTCTATCCTCCTTTGGCCGAAACCTAACACCTTTAGCCAAACACCCCTGACCTTTTAACTAGCTACTACTAAACATGTTGCCAAACACTACCTTAATAAAATTCACTTCATTACCTAAACTAAAACATACACAAATACATTTAACAGTAACAAAATTTTTGGTCCTTCTCCCTTCCTTTTCTCCTTCTTCGACGAACACACATACTAAGCCATCATCACCATCATTTTTCTTCAATGAAAACCCTTTCTTATCATCCCAAATAACTTAACTAACATCTAATTACAAACCCCCATCACCAAAATCATCATGCAATATGATTTCAAGAAAATAAAATTTTATTGAAAGTTCTAATTTGAGCTTAAGATTCGAGTTTAAGGCTTGGGTTACATGAAAGAGTGATTGTTAAGAGTTTTGAACTATTTGGGTTTCATCAAAATCAAAGTTTTGATTTTGTTTTGGTGTTTGTGGTGTTCGGCCGAACCAAGAACAACCACAAGGGTGGTTTGATTTTATGTTTCATATGTTTGCAAGCTTTGTAAGTCTTAAATTTTCTTCTTATTCAATTGATTTTATATGTATGCATGTGATTATTTATGTATGAGAATCCATAGATGTTGATACATTTTAAGATTTTTAAGTTTGATTAGGCTTAGGATTAGTTGTGAATGGAGATAGGCTAGTTAGTCGAGGTTGTGATGATTGATAATGGTGAAAATAATGTTTACAGGCGTTTTGTGGTGGCCATTTTAGGACAGCAGGTTTGAGTCCTATTTCGGCAAATTTAAAGTTTTTCAAACAGAGATTTTTATTGTCTTGGCTGCAAGGTGTCGTCATAAGGATCGTTTTGATATAAAATTCGGGTTATAACTCTTAAAAACAAAAAAGTAATGACCGATATATGATTTGATTTTTCATTGGTAAATTTCTGCACATAAAAACTACTTGCTGTCCAGATTTTGAGTTTACATTTCGGCCAAGTTAAAATGTCGTAATCTAAGATTTTAAGGCTTCTAGTCGTGGGGTTTGTTCTTGTGCTCGTTTTGATATAAAATTCGCTTTCTAACCCCTTAAGATGAGAAAGTTATGGCTGATTTACGTTTGGTTTTCATGTAGTAATTTCTGCACGTTTACACACTTGTTGTCTAGATTTTTAGTTTAGGTTTCGGCCAAGTTAACGTGTCATAAACCGAGTTTTCAAGGTCTTGTTTGATAGGTGATGTTCTTGTGATCGATTTGATATAAAATTCGACTTCTAACTCCTAAAAACGAATTAATTACGGTCGATTAATTATTTGATTTTAATACAGTAATTTTCTGCACGTGACGAATTTGTGCAGAAATTTGAGTCACCTTGCGATAGAAATTACTTGACCATTATAAGGGCTTTTGCTGATTTTTCAAATCCTAGAACTAAGTACTTCGAGTCTACTTTCAAACGTAAGTGGTTGTGAGTATTAAAAATAAGTAGAAGTTAGTCAAAATGATTTTACAAGTTGGATTGTCTAACTGTCCGGAATTTCAGTTGTAGTAAGACAGAAAGTTGAGTGGTCTAAACTTAATATATTTCCACGAAATTCGAATCGTAGCTTATTCATAATGTGTGTGAGTTCCCTGATTTTTTCCGTGAATTTAGGAGTAGTCTAAGTGGGTCAAAACAATAGAGACATTTGGTATGTTCCTGCAGGTCCAATTTCGGGTACCTTTTATCAAATTAAAATTGTAAAAATGGGTTTAACTTGTATTAAGCTTTCGAGAAAATTTTGGGGAGTAAACCATTCATGGAGGGACCTAATTTCGAATTTGGTGAATTTTAGAGGTCGTTTGGTATTTTATTTAGGAAGCCGCGTGAGAGCTCAGGAAGTGGTAGATTTTCAGAAATTCATACAATAAGTTAAAACTTAAAACTTTTAGGATGGATTCTTGAAGTATGCATATATATTACTTATCACAAGTATGTTTTGTGTCAATTTCTAGTAATATAAATATTTTCGGGTTCGGGTACATTTATAAAGTACTCGTTACTATTATAGGTCGCGGCTTGCAGTAAAGCGTTCGTTGTTGTAATCCTTCAGTTTCAAAACTTCTCGAGCAATCAATACTACTACACTTACTAAGGTGAGTTCATAGCCCCTTTTCTTATATACTTTGTTACAAATTGCGGGGTGAGAATAACATGCGTGGTATACAAACATTTAAAACTTTTAGTATGCTATCCGAGAACTGTATGCTTCCCCAGATTATACATTTACTTATTGCATTAGTACCTTAGTCAAAAAGCCCCTACATCATGAACCGTTAATTCACATTTTGCAAGCGCGAATGTTGTGGATGGATCCATCGGGATTGACAATCCCCGTCCCGATTACCTTGACGCACTTACATTTGATTACTTAAGTATTTTGACTAGATACTTACTAGGGGTAAAACAGTTATGTTAAAGCTTCGGTGTCGTGAGTTATTGCAATAAATAAATAGAAATGATTTTGTACGACGGTACTAAATCATATCCGGTTGTTATTCTTATTAAAATTAATGTTTGTATTTCACATCACTACTTATTAAACCTATGAATTTCACTCGACTTTATGTTGACCTTTTTACATGTTATTTCTCAGGTAAGGCTAGTACTTAGTTTTGCTCGGATGGGAGCCCGCAGAATATTTTCGCAGCTTGGAGATTTCTGTGTTATTTTTAAAGTTTGGTTTTAGTAAAAGCTGTCAGAAGTTTATTCTGTATTTTTTGTAACTATATGTTACAAAACCATGTTTAAATAATAGATTTTTCCGCTTATAAAACTCTGGGACCCTTTGTTTAAATACTCTGATGTTTATGATGTAATGTATATGTCTTTATTACGTCAACTTGTGTCAACAGTATTTTATTATTTCTTGTACCATGACGTGACACCCCCATGTTGCCTACGTGTTCCTTGCCGGATTTTGGGGGTCTCACAGTTTGAGAGTAGTAAATACCCAAATCATGTCTACAAGATTTATAAAACTTTGTATGGACCGAAGCAAGCTCCAAGAGCATGGTATGAAACTCTCTTAACTTTTCTCATTGAACATAAATTTGTCAGAGGAAAAATAGATAGCACCTTGTTCATCTATAAATCTAAAACTGACACCGTTCTAGTACAAATTTATGTGGATGACATAATCTTTGGTTCTACAAGCTTGAAACTTTGCAAACAATTTCCCAATCTTATGACCAGCAAGTTTGAGATGAGTATGATGGGAGAACTCACATACTTCCTTGGCCTTCTGAGTAAACAATCTGACCAAGGCATCTCCATCAATCAAGAAAAATATGTCAAGGATCTGCTAAAGAAGTATGATATCAATTGTGCTTCAGTGAAGTCTCCAATGGTATCTCCTAACCACTTAGGACCTGATCTCACTGGACAATCAGTCCATGAGACTCAGTATAGAGGTATGATTGGGTCACTCATGTACTTAACTACAAGCAGACCTGACATTCAATTCTCTACATGCCTTTGTGCAAGATACCAAGCAGATCCAAAGGAATCACACCTTACTGCTGTTAAGAGAATCTTCAAATACCTAAAAGGTACACCAAGTCTAGGTCTTTGGTACCCCAAATCCTCAGGTTTTGATCTAAAAGGGTATTCAGATTCTGACTATGCTGGTTGCAATTTGGACAGAAAAAGCACTTCTGGTGCATGCCAATTGCTAGGTGGCAAACTTGTGTGTTGAAGTGCTAAAAAGCAACAAATAGTTGCCATGTCTTCAGCAGAAGCTTAATATGTGGCAGCTACTGGATGTTGTGCCAATGTTCTTTGGATGAAAAACCAACTGGCTGATTATGACATAGAATATGAAAAGGTACCAATCTTTTGTGATAACACTAGTGCTATTGCAATATCCAACAATCCAATCCTCCACTCAAGAACAAAACACATTGATATCCGATATCACTTTATCAAAGATCACATTGTGAAAGGGGACATTGAATTACATTTCATCCCCACTCAATACCAATTGGCTCATATCTTCACCAAACCATTGGATGAACCAACTTTCAAAAGATTGATAATGGAGCTTGGTATGCTAAACATTGATGATACAAAACCTAAGCCTTTAGCATTCACTGAAGAAGCCTGAAGGTTTAGCATTTCTTAAAAGATTTTGATTAATGTTAAGTAACATTGTCTGAGTAAAGGAGTATGCAATGTCATGTGTCTATTTCACTTTATGTGATTGTGTATATGATGTTTTGTCGCCTTATCTAATTCACTGAAGCTGAACAAGTAATCACTAGTCATCAAAAGGTTCATTCAGCAATGCTGAACAAATTTTAATACAGCTGAGTAGCTAGGCCTGAGTAGAGGAGCGTGCAATGTCATATGTCTTGTTCACTTATGTGAACATGTATATGGGGTTTTTTCGCCTCATCTAACGCACTGAAGCTCACAAGTATAGCCATCAGCTTCAGCATATCTGAGCAGCAACTTTTAAAACAAATCAATCATGTGACTCAATGGAGTAAATGGCATTAAATTTCTTGTGAATAAAACAAACATTCTTTCAAAAAGGTGTCATTTGTTAATTAAGGAAATTTCAAACGTCTCCATCCACAGTCAACAACTCCCTAACACATGGGGCGTTTCACTATTCAAAGCAACATAAAATAATACCTTTTTGTAGAACATTAATGAGAAAGTTTGTGCCAAATGTTCAAAAGAAACCCTAAAAGATTTATAACTTTTTCAAATGGTTTTAAAAACTTTTTACAAATCAATTAAAGTTTTTATATAATCCCTAACAATTGGATTTCATTCCACGCTTACAAATCTTTTGATCCAAAAACACACACAAACTTTATCTCTTTCAAAACACACACAGAAACCCAAATGGCTGAATCATCTTCCACCCCCTAAGATTACCAAAATCACTCTTAAACCATCTGCTCATGTGAACTATCCCATTGATGATATCTTCTTCAAACCCAACAACATCACCTTGCTTAAACCTGAATCCATTAAGTCTGTTCCTGGGGAACAAGTTTTGACTTATCTATCCAAAAGTGTTTTAAGGTATGCTTTATTTGAGGATCCTGGTATGATGTTTCAAAATGTGCTAAACGAATTTTGGTTTACAGCAGAGGCTTCTAACAACAAGAAGTCAATTGAGTTTGATTCTACCACGATGGGGATTGATGTAGTGAGGAATGTATATGTTAATTAAGATACGTTATAGGGTAAATTAGAAAAATACCTTTAGGAAAAAGTAATAGACTAAAATTACCAAAGTCGGATTTAATTAAACACGATGGTGAACCAAGTTCGTAGTACACGAAGATCGAGTGAATTTGAGACGTTTTGTTTTGATTTGGACGATTGATTCAAATGGTTTTTCGGTTTTTAATCTAAAATTAATCCTACGAATTAAACGTAAGTGCATGAATCGTTCCCCGTTTAATCTAAAATCAATTATTTAGAAATTAAAGCTATATAAAATTTAAACTATTAAATAAATCTATTTGAAAATTAACTATTTAATTAAAATAACTTTTACACTATTTAAAAATATATATATTAAACTAATTTATTTAGAATATAAATTGATTAAAATCTAATTATTTAAAAACTAATTTTTTAATAACTAATTAAATCTCTATAATTAATTAAACATTTTTTTTTTAAACTTAACCTAGATTTATATTTTAAATAAAATTACTTTAAAACAATTACTAAGTTATAAAATTTATGAAAGCGTATAATCTTAACTTTTAAGTAAATAAGCTGAAAGAAGTATAAATGATCTTAAAAGGAAATTAAAACTAAAAGAGCATACAACTCAGTGGATAACACGTTGGAAGTTTACCCTTGAGGTCAAGGGTTCGAGCCCAGTGGTGACCCCTTTTTTTGTTGTGGATATTTTTTTTAATCCGAAAATAAAAGTGCTTAGTCACAAGAGTGACTTTTGTTGAGATAATATTTATGGACAGATAAGTATGCAACAGATTAAAATATCAATACCCAAACCATTATTTGGATACTGAATAACTGAAAGAACAATTACACTACTTATGAAACAATACAGAAAAATAAATTCATTCAATACTCAGATAAACCAAGAGTGTAAACAAATAAACACAGGAAGAAAACAAATTCTCAAATAACAGCAGAAAATATAGCAACTAAATATTAGTAATACTATAACTCTCAAATAAGCAGACTAGCAGAAAATGAAAATCCATCAGATAACAAAACAAACTTAAACAGACACAACAACTATTCAAAGTCCTATATCATCAAACTAAATATCCATTAATCAGTAACAAGAGTAGTAGAAAAACTAGTTAATAAGCAGGACGACAAACGCAGCAGGATTAACGACCAAAATCAGTAACCTGTTCAATCTTAACATACCAAACGAACACTCAAATTAACAAAATCTTAATTCTGATTTAAGCAGGCAAGAAACTTCAGCAAATCAAGCCTAAACAAGCAACCAAAATCACAAATCTCATCAACAGACATCTTAAATAAATTCGATCTATAAAATAACTTAATAAAACATCATTCGAAAATAGATAAAATCAATACTTCAAATAAACATAAGCAGATTTATAAGAAAAAGCAGATTAATAAACATAAGTAGATTTATCCTATAATATAAAATAACATGAAACGTAAAATGAAGACAAACCTCGTGAAGAAACCTTTGTGACGTAGAAGCGGCGCTGAGCCGTCTAACAACTGAGTCAAAACCACCATTTACCACCATACATCCTCGTTCGAACCAAGAGCAATAGTACCACCATCAACTGAGTTAACTTAATAATCCTCACGAACCAAACAATTTATATTAATCAAACCATTGGGGTTTGATTTATTTCCCAATTTCACTTTAATATTGCATTAAACTATTGAGTAGCTTATGAAATATTTTTATTTTTATAATATCAAAATAGAATGAAGAAGCATAACTGTATTAAACTTTAACAGTAAATAAACCAAAGAACAAATTTGAACCAAAATAACTTTTATTAATCAGAAATATTAATACAAAAATAAAAATACAGATTATCCTATCTCTAATTCAACATTATGACGGTAAAGTAAAATTGGAATGCATATTACATAAATAATGGGGGTTTATAAATCCAAACCCCCAAGGCTCATGGTGAGGTTGTTGAGGCCAATCTTGAATGCAGCCATCCAATCGGTATCTTTCATGTTATCTCTCTTCTCATCTTTGATCTACGGCTGTGGATACACCAACTAGCACACGGATTGCTAGCTTGGCATCCGAGTGTGCTAGTTGTGCTAGTTTGGTGATGATGTGTCTCTTTTTTATTGGAGGATTTGTGAAAATGAGGTGTCTTGGCCAATCAGAACAGGGAAGAGAGGCCACGTCAGATAGATGCCCTCCATCTTCTATCTCCGATTATCTTGGGGATTTATTTACCAAACGTGTGAATCACACGTTTCTCATAAAAGCCCCAATTGTTATTGTTTTTTTTGTTGGGTAAATTAGGGTTTGGAAGTAAATAGTGGATTTACAGGTTACGAGGTTTGGGGATGGAAGAGAAAAGGTTTCTTGTTTGTATCGAGAATAAAACGAATGGGTTTGGTAAAGTTGACTAATTGAAGTGAAAAACTTTTCACTTATAACGTTTAAATCGTCCAAGTTAACTTGACCTAATGGGCTTGGCCCAAAAGTGTACCGAATCATGTTATGTTAAGAATGGGTATTGATGGACTTTTGTTTATTCAAAGAAAGGATAATCACTCATCCGTCCAAAATTCAAGTATATTGGGCTTATGTATTGGGCTTTTGGGTATTAAATGACAAATTGATTTCCACTATTGGGCTTTAATGCCCGTTTACCAAATATGGGTCCCACTTGGCCCAAATGCCCTCCTTTAAGTTAAATCCACTAGAATCGAGCTTGTTTTTGGCTTTGTTGATCTTTTCTTCATTCTCGTGTCGGTTTTTGTCGATTTTCGCGATCTTCGGTACCTACACACATGAAACGACAAACAAACAAATACAAGGCAATAATTATACATTTAATGCATTTATTCATCGTTTTTAGATACAATTGATATGAGTAAAATCACTCATATCAAACTCCTCCTTGCTAAGCAATTGTCGTGTCCTCACACAATGATCAAATTAAACACTAACTACACTTTTATTCAACTTTTGTAACTTTATTTTGCAAAGACATAATGTATTGCTTTCATTATTAGAAATATAATTTTTAGGATCACAAAACTCAAATAGATTCATCGTCCTCGACTTTTTACTTTTCCATGCCAAGTGTAAAAACAAGATCATTGTCAATCATAAGCCCCAAAATTAAAACAACTCATACAAGTAATTTGTTTTAAACTCAATCTCCTATTATTCCTAATTGTATCTCTAGATTTTATTTGTCATTCACTCAAAGGCTCATTTGACTTTATTTGATATTTATTAGTCCAAAAATTAAGGAAAAACGGTGTAAACTCAATACTCAAAACCTAACCTCGACTACAAAAACCGTTGTCACTAAAGAAAGCCCATATCAAGGATAACTTAACACGATTTGAGGGATAAATCCCTGGACACGAAATTTGGCTAATAGGACTACTTAAAAGCAACCATAAAACCTCCAAAGTAAATTATGACCTTATTAATGGAGTTAGCAACAATTACATCATATCACCTTGTGGCTCTTTAAGATGCAATTGTTCTCCTTATTTAAAATCCACACCCGAAGGCTCCTTGGACAAAAACAAGGGAATTGACATTCACCATCCCACCTTATGGCTCATGATGATGAAGCAATTTTTATTCAACACATCCCCTTGCCATACACCCTAAGGCTCTAATGACAAGGTTAGTGCTACATGACTCCCACCCGAAGGCTCCTAGAGAACATGTTTTTATTTATTTATTCTTCTTTATTAATATGATATTTATAGTAAGCCAAATTTTCGCAATCCCATGATCAAAAGTCCATGACGCTGACACCCTTAATGTGTTCTCACTTTAATTACAAGGGAAGAAAAAGAAGGTGTTACGAGTTAAGATGTCAAGCCTAAACCGCTAAAAACTTCATTTATTAAGCAATTATTATTCAAGCGTGGAAATTAAATATGAGGAGATTAAATCAAACACAAAAATACTTACACAAAGAAGAATTAATATTAGAAACTTATGATTAAACTCTATCATCTCTTGTTCTCCATATTGTAAAATTTCAAAAATGAAGAAATCAATGGATACTTAGCCTATTAAATCAAAGTTTTGGGTTTTCAAGTCATCTATAGGATCTTGCATTTTCTTATACTTTTTCAAGTTTTAGAATTAATACGAGGAGGTTAAATCAAACACAAAAATACTTACACATAGAAGAATTAATATTAGAAACTTATGATTAAACTCTATCATCTCTTGTTCTCCATATTGTAAAATTTCAAAAATGTAGAACTCAATGGATACTTAGCCTATTAAATCAATGTTTTGGGTTTTCAAGTCATCTATAGGATCTTGCATCTTCTTATACTTTTCAAGTTTTAGAATTTGCGTTTTAAAGTTCCCTTGATGAACGACTTTCTAGGATCAATTATAGGAACTTGCGAAAAGTTCTTGTTCTTAACCCATATGAATTAAGACTTTCGCGTTTTAAAGTTCCATATATAAAAGCCTAGCAAAACTTAATTCAAATACGTTAAGGAAAAGCTAAGGTAAAAACCGAGTCGAGTCAAAAACTATTTTTATTTTCACCAACAGAAAGCCTACATTTGTGTCAAAAGCACTTATTTTATTTATTAAAACTTTTAAAATAACACTAAAAATTTAAAATTTTATGAAAAATGAGAAAAAAGATTACGTTTAGACACAACAAAAGCAATTGCAAGCGATTATATCGACTGACTCCCCCATGCTAAAACCAAACATTGTCCTTAATGTTTCTTAGCTCAAGAGTAACACCCCCTTGCTAAAACACAAAGAGTCTAATGCAAAATCCTAACATGGAAAGAGCACGCAAATCTATAAGCCGTTTATTAATTATGCCTCAAGATAAAACGTTAGTCGATAAAAATCAAAGGATAGAGAGTGTGCCCCTTTTGGCAATCAAAGATAGGAAGATCAAGTGGACCGGCAAAAACTGAACACGAGAGTCTTCAATGATTAGGGTCATACCTAAGATTCACAACACAACAAAACACGAGCACGAGCTTGAAAGATCAAGCCTTATTAGTGTTAGAAAATATAAAGAAGATAGAATGTATGGGACTCCCCCACAAGGCACCTCGTTTTTGTTAACCGAGTTATGAGCTCGACTCGATCCCCGCATTCATTGGTCCTTAGGGAAAGTTTGAAAATCTGGAACAACCTCCGTAGGTATGTCCCCTCCAAAGTAGTGTTTCACACGATGACCATTCACCTTAAAGTTAGGCCCGTCTTTTTGAGCTAGCTCAACGGTGCCATAAGGGAAAACTTGTGAAATGGTGAATGGTCTGGACCAACGGGATTTAAGCCTGCCCGAGAAAATCTTAAGTCTAGAGTTGAATAAGAGGACTCGATCACCAACATTGAAAATGTGTTTTTTGATCTTAGAGTCATGAATCCTCTTAGTCTTCTCTTTATAGATCAAAGAATTTTCATAAGCTTGATCCCGTAATTCACTTAGTTCATTCAATTGAACCTTGCGATGATCACCCGCGGTCCTCAAATCAAAGTTACAATGCTTAAGAGCCCAATACGCCTTATGTTCGAGTTCAATTGGCATATGGCAAGCCTTTCCGTAGACCAACCTAAATGGTGTACAACCAATTGGCGTCTTGTAAGCCGTACGAAAAGCCCCCAATGCATCATCCAATTTATCCGACCATGAAGTGCGATTTTCTCTAATAGAACGCTCCAAAATCCTTTTAAGAGCTCGGTTTGAAACCTCCACTTGACCACTCGTTTGAGGGTGATAGGCCGTCGAAAGTCGATGAGTGACACCATATTTCTTTAGAACTTTTTCAAATTGTTCATTAGAAAAATGGGTCCCACGATCACTTATAATAGCCCGTGGAGTTCCAAACCTAGCGAAGAGTTGTTTCAAAAATTTCACCACAACTCGAGCATCATTCGTGGGCAAAGCCTTAGCTTCAACCCATTTAGACAAATAGTCCACGGCTACGAGAATGTACTTATTTCCTTTCGAAGATGGAAATGGGATGGAAATGGCCCCATAAAATCGATCCCCCAAATGTCAAAGATTTCACAAACTTGGATAATGTTTTGAGGCAATTCATCCCTTTGTGAGTTCTTTCCTTGACGTGGACAAGCAACACAAGTCTTGATCAAGTCTTGGGCATCACGATATATGGAAGGTAAAGAAGCCGGCATCAAAGACTTTCTTCGCGGTGGCGTTGGTACCATGATGTCCCCCGGTGGGTCCCTCATGACAAGATTTAAGGATATCTTGAGCTTCTTTTCCAAACACGCACCTACGAATCACTTGATCCGCGCACACACGAAACAAATAAGGGTTGTCCCAAAAGTAATAGGATATATCCTAGAAAAACTTTCGTTTTTGTTGGGACGACATACCCTTGATCACAAAATTCCCCGCATGGTAATTTGCAATGTCCGCAAACCATGGGGTACTATCATCACCACGGAAAGAAATCATACCAAGCGTCTCGAGAGGAAATGTTTCATTGATTTCCTTGTTCTCTCGATCGCTTTGGTGAGGATTCTCAAGTCGAGATAAATGATCGGCCGCGAGATTCTCGGCTTCTTTTTTGTCTAGATTTTTGACATTAAATTCTTGAAGGAGGAGAATCCACCAGAGCAACCTCAGCTTAGCATCTTGTTTATTAAGAAGATATTTGACAGCCGAGTGATCCGTATACACTATGGTTTGAGACAAGACGAGATATGGTCTAAACTTTTCAAAAGCATACACAACGGCAAGTAACTCCTTTTCCGTTGTAGTGTACTTTGTTTGAGCATCCGTCATAGTCTTACTTGAATAGTGTATAGGCAAGAAATGTTTTGACTTACGTTGCCCCAAAACCACCCCTACCGCGTAATCACTAGCATCACACATAATTTCAAAAGGTAGGTCCCAATCCGGAGCAACTAAAATCGAAGATTCGGTTAATTTCCTTTTAAGCATCTCAAAGGCTTGAATACACTCATCCGAAAAGATGAAAGGAGTCTCTTTTTCCAAAAGATAGGTCATAGGCCGAGCTATCTTAGAGAAGTCTTGAATAAAACGTCTATAGAAGCCGGCATGTAAGAGAAAACTCCTAACTCCCTTAACGGTGGTGGGTGGAGGTAATTTGGCAATCACGTCGATTTTAGCCCTATCAACTTTGTTAATGCAATAAATGCCTAAAAACGTTACTTGCATTTTTCGGTCTCGCTTTGTTTTGATTACGACAATATGTAAAAACAAGCATTTACGAAAACAACGAAAAACGAATTCTTGAGTTCAAGTATTTTTCATTTTACCCATTTCAATTAAGGTATGGATAAACAAGTACTAACCTTAATCAAGTGATCAAGTGATTTAATCTTTTCTTAAAACTCGCTTTTTATTAAGCGTGACAAGTTTTTATTAAACTTTCTTTTTAAGAAAATGTTTTATTAATATAATTATTTGAAATTTGAAAATGGCATATTCTTATTTGGTTAAGAATATCCTTTCAGGATATTTTTATATCCAGATAAGACCTCCACCACAAAAGGACAAAAAGGAGCGGAGTCTAGTCCGGCGGTACCTTAGCACCTAGGCGGTACCTTATCGCTAAGGTACCGCGGGCTAAGATAAGGTACCGCGGGCAGAAATAGCCGTTGGCTGCTTTGTCCTATAAATAGTGGACCATTCTCAGCATTTCACCTCACCTCTTTTGCACATTTATTTCCAGATTCAAACCCTTTCTTTAATCACTCAAATCTTTGATCATTTGTTTGATTATTACTTGTTTAAGAAGTGAATCTTGTTCTTCCATCCCTTCCTCTCCAAGTGCAAAGAGAAGAACACTATCCTTGTGAAGTGTTGAGTCCACCACCAAAGATCTATTGAAGATCTAATTTTATACATTTGTAGTTGTGTCATAGTTGTGAAGATCCAAGTAGTTGTGTCTATTTGGAAGTTGTGTATGTAGTAAGTATAGTTGTGTAGATTGGTCCTAGCTACGATTAGGGCTCGACTTTTAGCTTAGATTCAGAAATTGGTTAAGCGACGTGTACGGTTTTCTCCACCATAAGGAGCTTGTTGTGTAGTGAACTCTCGAGTAAGGAGTACTCGAGGAGTGGAGTAGGAACGAGGAGTGAGCTTCGTTGCCGAACCACTATAAATCCTTGGTGTTCAGTTTGATCTTTCTTTACCCTTAACTCTTTACATTCTTTATTATTTATGCATATACATTTGTTAGTATTAGCTTAATTCCTAACACGACGTTGATTAAAGAAACTGTTCTTCAACTTGAGGAGTTCATTCGGACTGAAATGTATGATGATTTAAAATATGTTGAATCTCTTGAGAAACACATTGAAGATCTTCAAATGGAGAAGACTGATTTTTCAGATGAATATGATTTACTATTGCAAGAATGTGTTTCTAACGATTTTATGTGTGCTTATTTTACATCTTGTGCTGATATTGATGAATATTCTGAAGTTGCATGCCAATATCTTGATAAAAGCAAAGAATGTGAACGTCTTGAAATTGAGCTTTCGAAACGTAAAGAAAATGTTGACAAAAAGGCTTTTGAGTTACTTCAACACAAAAATAATTTCCTTCAAAAACATTGTCATTCACTTGAAGTTGCTTTGTAAAAAGACGTTGGTAGTTTTCCACACGATAATAAATTGCAAGAAAAACTTTCCCAAACATTTCGAGAAATGAATGAACAGAATTTGGAAATTAAAGGGTCGAAAGCTTAGTTACAAGACAGGGTCAGAGCGATAGCAGAGTTGCAGAAACTCATTGCTAAAATGGGTGGGAAAATTGTGGAACTTGGCATTAAGAAAAATGTTGTTAGACAACCCAATGCCTCTAAAGAGAATAAATCCTCTATCTTGGGAAAACCATCTGCTTTATCTAATTCCTCGTTTGCAAAACCTGTGTTTGCCCCCAAGATGGATGGAAAGGAAAGGTTACCACAAGCTCAACCTATACGGAATCCTATAGCACCAAGCGTTAAGCACAATAATATGATTAAACCAAGGATGTATAGAATGCCCACTAAGCCCACAAACAAAGTTACTCACTCGCCCCAGACTTCTAGAAACACTAATATTCATGTGTCTTCTACTACAGGAATAGTCTCCACTACTAGTGTTAGCCGGCCTCAGCTTAAGAGCACTCAAGTGAATGATAAGGTCTGGAAACACAAGAATCAAGGGAAGATGAAGCAAGTTGAAGAACACCCTAGGAATTTGAATGTTTTTAAGAATAAAAAGTCTGTTATCGCATGTAATGACGATTTGAATGCTGTGAATGATTTGAATGCTATGAATGTGAAATTTGTTTGTGTCAAATGTGGAAAGTGTGCTAATGCTAATCATTCCATGTGTGTTATAAATAAAGTCAAAGGCGTAGATACTAGAACTAAGAAGCATGTTGCAATGCCTATTAGAGCTAGTAAACCCAAACGCAAAGTGAACCATTCTGGTGCAACCCCCACTGAGAAAAGTAATGCATCTGACTCCACCACTAAGAATCCTAGAAGCAAAATTAAGGAATTATATGAGTCTGCTAGTAAGTCTTGGAAATGGTGGTTTGCTAATAAATGTCCTCCCGGATATAAATGGAGGCCTAAAGTTAGGACAGAAAATGTGAAAACGAGTGGTAGTTTGCCTTTAAATGTTGATAAGGACACTAATGATTCTACTATCACAACTACTGTGGTATCCAATTTAGCAAATGCTCCATCGTGTTCTAACTCTTCTTTAGGTGATACAAATAATTCTCTTCATACTGGACTCCAGATGCACGAAGCACATGACGGGGAATCTCAAGCTTCTAATTAACTTCGTGGAGAAGTTCCTAGGTACGGTCCGATTCGGAAATGATCAATTTGCACCGATCCTAGGATATGGAGATTTGGTTCAGGGGAATATCACGATTAAAAGGGTATACTACGTCGAAGGGCTCAATCACAATCTTTTCTCGGTTGGTCAATTCTGTGATGCGGATTTGGAGGTTGCTTTCAGAAAGAAGACATGTTTTGTTCGTGATTATGATGGGAATGACTTACTTACTGGTACACGGGGTACTGATCTTTATACTATTTCACTTCAAGACACATCTTCATCAACTCCAATTTGCTTCATGGCTAAAGCTTCCTCGACTCAGGCATGGTTATGGCATCAACGTCTTTCTCGTCTCAACTTTGATACCATTAACTTGCTTTCCAAGAAAGATATTGTGAGAGGCCTTCCAAGCTTGAAATTCATCAAAGATCATCTTTGTTCTTCTTGTGAACTTTGTAAAGCTAAACGAAGTAGCTTCAAAACAAAGACCACACCAAGCTCTAAAGGACGGTTAGATCTTCTTCATATGGATCTGTGTGGTCCCATGCGTGTTCAGAGTTTCAATGGAAAGAAATATATTCTGGTAATTGTCGATGATTACTCAAGGTACACATGGACTCACTTCTTGAGGTCCAAGGATGAAACACCCGACGTTCTCATCAGCTTCCTTAAAATGATACAACGTGGTCTTCAAGCTCAAGTTAAAGTGGTTCATACTGACAGAGGTACAAAACTTTTGAATGCAAATCTGAGAAAGTATTTTGAAGCCGAAGGGATTGAACATGAAACATCTATTGCTCGAACACCCGAACAAAACGGCGTTGTTGAAAGACGAAACCGTACTTTAGTTGAGGCTGCTCGAACATTACTATCCGCTTCAAAACTTCCACTGTACTTTTGGGCCGAAGCCGTGTCAACCGCATGCTACACACAAAACCGTTCCTTAATTATCCCAAGACACGAAAAGACACCATATCACATAATTCATGCTCGAAAACCTTCACTCAAACACCTTCATGTTTTTGGATGTACTTGTTAAATCATTCGAGATGGTGAAAATTTAGATAAGATGAAAGAGAAAGGTGATGCATGTATTCTTGTAGGATATGCAACTCAGTCAAAGGGATATAGAGTATACAACAAGAGAACAAAATTGATTGTCGAGACAATTCACATCCGATTTGATGAATTGCAAGAGATGGCACTTGAACAAAAAAGTTTAAGTCCCGACCTACAACGACAAACGACTTCCGTTCACAACCGCACGGAACTCGGAACTCAAGACCACAACAATGAACCGTCAAGTTCAACGCTGGTTCCAGAAAAATGTTCCTAGAGCTGATATGACAGTCGACACGACAATTGAAGAGTTGGAAATGTTATATGGACCAATGTATGATGAATATTTCACGGGGGAGAAACAAGTTGTATCAAAGTCTTCCGCTGTTACTCATGATAAGAATGATGATACATATCATCGTCAACAACCGGATACAACTTCATCTACTTCAACACGGGTTGCTGCAAATTTACCTCCTCAGAATATCACTTCAACAATCGATCCTACAACATCCACAACTACTGTCATTTCTCTAGAGAACACAAATCAAGCAGACAATGCATTATCTGACGAAGACGAATTTATCAACCCATTCGGTACACCGGTACACGAAACTGGAGAGTCTTCTACTCGCCATGTTGATCCGTCAAATATGCATACGTTCTACCAACGACATCCTTCAACACATCATTGGACCCGAGATCATCCTTTGGTTCATGTAATTGGAAACCCTTCTCAGCCCGTTCGTACAAGACGACAACTTCACACCGATGGCGATGTTTGTATGTTCGCACTCGTCGTGAGTTCAGCTGAACCGAAAAACATCAAAGAAGCCATGGCTGATCACGCTTGGATTGAATCGATGACGGATGAACTTCAACAATTTCAAAGACTTAAAGTCTGGAAACTTGTTGACAGACCATACGATGTAACTCCATTAAATCTTCGATGGATCTGGAAAAACAAGATGGATGAAGAGAACACGATCATCAAGAATAAATCTAGGCTAGTGGCTAAAGGGTAAGGACAGAAAGAGGGTATTGATTTTGAAGAATCATTTGCACCAGTAGCTCGAATGGAAGCGGTCAGGATTTTCCTTGCCTATGCTGAACATAAGGGATTTATTGTCTATCAAATGGACGTAAAGACGGCGTTTCTTAACGGTCCTTTGAAGGAAGAAGTCTATGTCACGCAGCCGGAAGGATTCGTCGATCCTCATTATCCTGACAAGGTGTATCGTCTCCACAAAGCACTATATGGACTCAAGCAAGCTCCAAGGGCGTGGTACGACGAGCTCTCGAAATTTCTGGTCTCCAAAGGTTTCTCAAAAGGTTCCATTGATTTAACTTTGTTCACTTATAAATATGGGGATGACATTTTGCTTGTGCAAATTTATGTTGATGACATTATTTTCGGGTCTACAAACTCAAAGCTTTCAAAATAGTTTGAAAAAGTAATGCACAACAGATTTGAAATGTCTATGATGGGCGAACTAAAATTCTTTCTAGGAATTCAAGTTCACAATCCCCAAGTGGTATCTTCATTAACCAAGCTAAGTATTGTCAAGAGATAATCAAAAAGCATGGTATGACATCATGTGACCCCGTTGGGACACCATTATCAACCACATCCCTAGATGCTGATTTGGAGGGATTACACATAGATCAAACGAGATATCGTTCCATGATCGGGTCCCTCATGTACTTGACTGCAAGCAGACCTGATATTCATCATGCTACGTGTTATTGTGCACGATATCAAGCACGACCCATTGAAAAGCACCTCAAGGAGGTTAAACGGATCTTTCGGTACCTTAAGAATACCATTCACATGGGACTCTGGTATCCGAGGGAAACCGGTTTCTTTCTAACGGCCTATTCAGATTCTGATCATGCAGGGTGTCTTGATACACGTAAAAGTACTTCTGGTGGTGCACAATTTCTAGGACAAGATAAGCTTGTGGGATGGTCTTCCAAGAAGAAGGATTGCACGTCACTGTCATCAGCCGAAGCGGAGTATGTGTCTCTATCTGCGTGTTGTGCTCAAGTTCTTTGGATGAGAACACAACTCACGGATTATGGCTTCCACTTTGATAAAGTACCTATGTACTGTGACTCAAAGTCAGCCATAGCCATCTCCTGCAACCCGGTACAGCATTCCCGCACAAAGCACATCGATTTGAGATATCACTTCATTAAGGAACAAGTTGAAAAGGGTATTGTTGAATTATACTTTGTTGGACTGATTACCAATTAGCTGACTTGTTTACAAAAGCTCTTTCGAAAGAGAGGTTTGCGTATCTAGTTAGGCAAATTGGTATGAGATGTTTGACTCCAGCAGAACTGGAGGTTCTGGCAAAGAAGCCTGCTTGATTCATCTATCAAACATCTATTTTGTAAATATTAATAAAAAAAGCAAAATACAAAATTAAAAAATATTTGATAATCCAAAAATATTCTTCTCGACATGTCTTTCAGTATCGATAATATGGACGTACCTAGAAATGTCGCTCAATAACGACACGGGTGTGTACATAAATCTCGAATGAAAGTTGTAAATATTTTTCAAAACATGTCATTTCTATCTTTTCAAAAGGAAATTGTCTATTTTGGACAATATTTCCAACAACGGGTAGAGCAATCTATCTTGGGTTGAGCTTGTCACAAAACATTCAACGTTTTGAGCTCAACACAATGGCTTGTAATCACTTTCAGATTGCAACCCGGATCTAAATTCACGGGGGAGTGTACGGTTTTGTACTCTTACCCTTAGCAAAAGAAGTTAAATCTTCTTACACTTGAGTGGATTCGTCAAGACATTCAAAGTCTATGAACTCAAGTTTATGCTTTAGAAAAACCTTTTCGTCAAAAAGAATTGATTTTTCAAAAAGCGTTGAACACAATTTTTTTCAAGAATTTCTCAATGATATTCAAAATCTTTCAAAAATTATGTGTTCAACAACTCCTATCCTCAAAAGTTTAATATGGATCAAATCCTCGTAATGACAGTTCCATTGGATCAATTTTTTAGGGGGAGCAATTCAACTTCATGCAAAAGATTAACACATCTTTCTACCGAAAATTTTCAAGACTATTTTTCAAAATATATTTTAATCAAATTTGGTATCTCTAATATCAAAAGATTTTATATATTAGAGATAGGGGAGAAAATGTGATTAAAATGTGATCTTATATAAGACTCAAGCACTTTAACTCTTACATACATGTGCGAAACACTTTCAATTATCGATGCACATGTGAAGGGGAGCATTTCTGAAACGACAAAACTAGCAAGGTGTTAAATGTTTTTCAAACACTTTGTTAGAATTTAAAGTGGTTTTCATGGTTACGATCAAATACCCACAACATATTTAATTCACGACGTTATTGGTGTCAAAAGGGTGGTTAGGTTTAAGTCCTATGATCCAACCAGAACCGGAGGTATCTTCCCAGGGACAATCCAATAGATTATTAGAAGTCCTTAGGAAAGATGGTGTAGAATGTGAATGTAGCTGAATGCTGACTAAGTACTGATGATAGCACTGGAACAATCACAACAAGGTGCTATTAATGATGTCTTGGTAAGCATTGAAGGGGTTGAAGAATGAAAAAGAAATGTAAGGATAAAGGGTCTAAAGTAAGAAGCCCTCCATACAACTTAGGCAGAAACCGGGTCAACACATCATGAAGACAACTCATCATGGACCGAGTGATGTGAAGCACAACCCTTTCCTAGCTACTCAGGCTTCTCTCAAAAGAAGTTTGTTTTATTGTCACAGAGATCAACACGACTTCTATTGACTTTCTCACTCCGAGATAGTTGATATTGAATAGGCGGCATCTGCTCCAGCCTCCGACCACTAAAAGTGCACAAATCGAGTCTAGAGCCAAGAGATCAATCAAATCTCGTTAGGACACACGGATGAAGATCAACAGAGTCCTACGCTATATCCTTGTGATATTGCTAGAACACTTAGAGTGATACTACTTAGTATTCACAATGATGAGTGGAAATCCTTCCAGTGTTAACCTCAAACAGCACTGCGGTAGGTCATATGCAAGATTCTTTATAAATTGAACATATGTAAAACTGAAAAGCAACAGTGGTTTGATTTTGAATTGATTCAAACTCGTTTCAGGTTTCTACGCAATATCTTTATGGTCTTGCCAGAACATTCAGAGTGATATTCATTAATATTCACAGTGACGAATGGAAATCCTTCTAGCGTCAACATCAAACAGCGCTACGGTAGGTGACTTGTGAGATTCTTATGAATCAAACTCGTGTCAACTGGAAAGCAACAATGGTAAGATTCCTTAAGAATCAAACTTTTTACAGGAATTTGAATTGACGATTTTAATCAAGCGGATATTTATCCAATTGATTCACTCTTTATGTTCGCAGTCTTGCTTTGAGACGGTCGAGAAAAGAGAACGGCTAGTACAGCCGCGAAACCATGTCAAGGAGATCCTTAATTGAATCTACCTGATCACAGGTACGGTATTTAATATCGTATAACAGTCTTCACCGACCGGAGGTAAAACGCTACCTATTTAGGACGAATGTCAAAGCCATTCAGTCCGTGTCTATGTTTTGTCTCGAGAAGGTGGCGTCACGGTGTACTCAGCAAAGTCAACGGTTCACAACCACATATTCATGCCCAAAGACTTATCCAACAATTGATAGTGTGAGCATGTGGATAAAGACACAAGATCGCAAGATGGCAATGACAAGTCAAGGATGATTTGAAGATATCAAGACTAAAAGACAAAGTCGAAAGACAACAACAAAGGCTCAAAGATCACATCATGAAGGAACAAAACTACAGTTACACGTTCAAGGCTCATTTATGACGAGATTCGTAATCTCCTTTGATCTTCTAATATCAAAAAGGTATGACCTCACATTGGGGGAGATTGTTAGCCTCAAAATATTGAGTCAAACAAGAATGCTCGGTCATAGGTTATTATTGTAACATTAGTTAGAACGTTGTAATAGGTAGTTCATTAGTCGTGGTTTACGGGCTTGGATTTAAACTAATTAATGTCCAAAAGACAAGCCCGGCCCAATATATAGTCCATTAAAGCCCGCATATGGGTGGACTATATATACTACCCTCCTAGCATGTTAGGAGGGTTGGTTATTCATTTTTTATCACTTCTAATCTAATATTCCCAAAAGTTAATCCTCTCCTCCTCTCTACTTTCTCTCACTACTTTCTCTCTCTAGGAATTCATCTCTTCTTCATCTATTTTCTTTCTTTCTTCATTGCTTAATCATCACAAATATATGGGACAACAGTTACACTATCATTCTTTATTCTTTGTGGATATATTTTTGTTAGTATTAGTTTAGTTACACTATCATTGTTCATATTGTGCATAAGAAGATTTCACATATTTCCTCAAGCCTAAGTTTTTGAAAAAGGATTTTTGGAAACCACATTTTAACAAGTAAATATAAGAAATTATTCAACCCCCCCCCCCCTTTCTAGTTTCTACAATTGGTATCAGAGAGAGTTGCTCAAGAATTTTTAAAGTATATTGTATTTTAAAACTTGAATCGATCTATGGATTCTAACAAATACCTAGAAGGGCAATCTATGCAAAGACCACCACTTTTTAAAACCGATAGTTTTATTTATTGGAAAATAGATTTGAAACTTATGTGAAATCAAAAGATTTAGATCTTTGGCATGTTATTACCAATGGTTATTTTTTACCCTTTCAATTTAATGAAGTTTCTAAAACAAAAGAATTGGTCACTTTTGACAAAGCTAATGACGATACTAAAAGGAAACTTTCAAAAAATAATGAGGCTAAAATGGTGATTTATAATGCTTTGCCTAAGAAAGAGTATGAAAGAATTTTTATGTGTGAAACCGCTAAAGATATTTGGAACACTCTTTTAGTAACCCACCAAGGTAATAGCCAAGTCAAAGAAAGCAAAATCGATCTTCTTGTCCAACAATATGAACAATTTGTCATCTTAGAAGATGAAACTATTGATAGTGCATTTGCTAGGTTTAACACCATTATTACTAGTCTAAAAGCACTTGATGAAGGTTTTTCTAGCAAGAACAATATTAGGAAGTTTCTAAGGGCTTTACATCCAAAGTGGAGAGCAAAAGTCACGGCAATTGAAGAGTCGAAAGATCTCTCAACTTTATCACTCGATGAACTCATAGGAAACTTGAAGGTTCATGAGATTATAATTTTGAAGGACTCGGAATTAGTGAAAACCAAGAGTGAAAGGAAATCTCTCGCACTTAAAGCCAAGAAGGCACAAAGTGACCATGATAGTTCCTCGGAAAGCGATGACGAGGAGTATGCATTGGCGGTGAGAGATTTCAAGAAGTTCTTCAAGAGACGAGGTCAACACGTTAGGCAACCCAACTATGACATGAAACCATTGTCAAAAAATCGGTTTATCAAGAACGAAAAAGGTGATAGGAATTGATTTAGATGTGGTAATCCAAATCACTTCATTGGTGATTATCCAAAGCCCGCTCGTGATAAGAACCACACGGCGTTCGTTAGTGGCACTTGGAGCGATAGCGGTGAAGATGATGATGACAACCCCAAAGAGGAGAAATGTCTTATGGCTCACACTTCTAAAGAGGTACATTCTGAAACCGAATATTATAGCAATGCTAGTTCCACTTTTGATGATATTGAATTTGAAGGCAAATATGATAGTTTACACAAACTTAGTCTTAAATTCATAGAAAAGAATAAAACCTTAAAATCAACCAAAACTAAGCTTGAAAATGAGATCAATGAACTTAGGGAGAAATTGGCTAAAATTGAGAAAAATAAAGAGGTTGATTTAAGTTGCTTAAGTTGTGAGAAACTTAGATTAGAGAATGAAGATCTCAAGAGCACCTCCATTAAATTGGAAAAGTTCATGAAAGGTACTAGTGCTCTTGATGATATGTTAAACAAACAAGTTCATTCTAAGGAAAGACTTGGTCTAGGTTTTAACTCAAACGAAGCCTCAACTAGTGAACCAAAACAAGTCAGGTTTTCACAAAAAAGCCCACTGTACGCGGTTCCAAATTGTATGGCGCGGTTCCTTATCACTATGGAACCGCCGCCATAGATAAGGTACCGCGGGCAGAGGATGATTTTGGTGAAAATCCTGAACTTTCTGAAAAGTCTAAGTTAGATGAAAAACTAAAGCATCTTACTGTTAATAAGGTAAAATTACCCATACTTGACAACAATGCTATTGGTAAGTTCTACAAGCCATTAAGTCAACCTATCATGGGAAATAGAAGTTTATCTAGACTATCCTCTACTCCACCTAGAGTACGGAATGAGTCTAAGCCTAGAAGTAGAACGACAACGCCTAGAAGAGATAATCATAACAATTCACGATCTAGAAGTAAAACTCCAACACCTAGAAGGAATAATCATAACTCTAAACCTAGATCAAATATAACTAGGAGAAATAATGAACAACAAAATGTTTACATGAATTACTACCCTCCTTCATTTTGTTCTCCATGGGGAACCCCTCCTTCATTCATGTATCCCAACCAAATGCAAGGAATGTTTGGAACTAACAATTTTGGACCCATGAGATATTGGGGACCAAATGTTTGATCTTGTGTGTTGTTACCTAGATATGCTTGGGAATTGATTTGGATCCCGATGATTGGATTAAGGATAGTGGATGTTCTAAACACATGACGGGTAATCGAAGTTTGTTCTCGCATTACAAAGCATATGATGGAGGTAACGTCACATTCGTTAGTAGTCTACGTGGTAATATCATTGGCAAAGGTACGGTTTCTCTTGACTCCATGACCATTGAAAATGTTGAGCACGTAGATAACTTAGGATTTAACCTTTTAAGTATAGGTCAAATTTGTGATAATAAGTGTAAGGTCATCTTTTCGGAACATGACAGTGAAATCGTAAAAGATGGAAAAGTCATTGGAAAAGGTGTTAGAAAGCATGGGCTTTATGTCATGAAGGTTAATAAGAAGTCAAAAGACAACATATGTCTTGTGACTATAGATGATAGTTCTACTCTTTGGCATAGGAGATTAGGTCACGCTAATATGCGTTTAATTCAATCTTTAGTCTCTAAGGAGTTGGTAAGACACCTCCCCAAGATTAAGTTTGATAGTCACTTTTGTGATGCTTGCAAAGTTGGAAAGCAAGTTCACTCTAGTCACAAAGCCAAGAATTTGGTTTCGACCTCTCGGTGCTTAGAGCTCCTACATATGGATCTTTTTGGACCTTCCGCCATACGGAGTTATGGAGGTAACCTTTATACCCTAGTTATAGTTGATGACTATTCTAGATTCACTTGGACTAGATTTTTGGCATCTAAGAATGAAGCTTTCGATCACTTCGAAATCTTTAGTCGAAGAATTCAAAATCAACTAGGATGTTCAATTGTTTCTATTAGGACGGATCATCGTAGGGAATTTGATAATGAAGTGCAATTTGGTGCCTTTTGTGAAGCTCATGGTATTACCCATAACTTCTAGGCTCCTCGCACTCCATAATCAAATGGGGTAGTTGAAAGGAAGAATAAGACTCTCCAAGAGATGAGTAGGACGATGTTAAACGAGCAATATTTGCCTCAAAAGTTTTGGTGCAATGTCGTGGACACATCGGCTTATATTCTCAACCGAATTCTTATTCGACCTTTCCTAGGAAAGACCCCCTATGAGATTCTTAAAGGTAAGAAACCCTCATTGAAATACTTTAGGGTGTTTGGAAGCAAGTGCTTTATCCTCAACACCAAAGACTACCATACCAAGTTTGAACCAAAGTCTTACGAAGGTATCCTTTTAGGTTATTCCCAAACTAGTAAAGCCTACATAGTCCTAAATAGAACCTCGGGGGTTATTGAAGAATCACTCAACGTAACCTTTGATGAAACCCCTCCTTCACCCAAGACACCACCATTGGTTGATGATGACTTGGATGAATTAGAAGTAGTTAAAGCCAAAGAGGTTAGAAAAATAGGACTTGAAGACCTTAGTGTTGAAAAGGAAGTAAACATTAAGGAGTCTAGGGATCATACTCTCAATAATGTCATTGGTGACTTAAATCAAAGGACCCTAAGATCTCAAGTTCAAAACCAAAGCAACTTCTTTTGTTTCGTCTCCTTGATTGAACCAAAGAATGTTAAAGAAGCTTTGTCGGACGAGAGTTGGGTCATTGCGATGCAAGAAGAATTGAACCAATTCGTTGCCATTGATGTTTGGGAACTTGTTCCTCCACCTAGAAGTTCTGCCATTATAGGAACCAAATGGGTATATAGGAATAAGTTAGATGAGAATGGTGTTGTATCTCGTAACAAAGCTAGACTTGTAGCACAAGGCTATAATCAACAAGAAGGGATTGATTATGACGAGACATATGCACCGGTAGCTAGATTAGAATCAATTAGAATCCTTTTAGCCTACGCTTCTGCCTTAGATTTTAAGCTTCAACAAATGGATGTAAAGAGTGCATTTCTTAACGGTTTGATCAATGAGGATGTATATGTGGCTCAACCTCCCGGCTTCATTGATTTTGAGAAACCGGACCATGTTTACAAGCTTAAGAAAGCACTTTATGGACTCAAACAAGCACCTAAAGCTTGGTATGATAGACTTAAAGCGTTTCTTATTAAACATGAGTATACCGTGGGAATGGTAGACAATATACTCTTTACAAAGAAGAAAGGTCCTCACATCATAATCGTACAAATATATGTTGATGACATTATATTTGGCTCAACTTGTCAAAAATTGTGTGATGACTTTGCCAAAATCATGCATGATGAGTTTGAAATGAGTATGATGGGAGAACTTAACTTCTTTTTTGGACTCCAAGTTAAACAAATGGAGGATGGTATTTTCTTTAGTCAATCTAAGTACGCTAAAGAAATGCTAAAGAAATTTGGATTAGAAGAATCTAGACCAATGAAGACCCCTATGGCCTCGGATACTAAACTCACCGTAGATGATGATTGTGAGTCGGTAGACAACACCAAATATAGAGGTATGATTGGTAGTTTGTTGTACCTAATGACAAGTCGACCGGATATCATGTTTAGTGTTTGCCTTTGTGCTCGCTTCCAAGAGGCTCCCAAAACCTCTCACCTTGAAGCGGTTAAGCGTATCTTCCGATACATTAAAGGTACTATACATTTAGGATTATGGTATCCTAAAGGGACCGGCGTAGAAACCATTGTCTACACGGACTCGGATCATGCGGGAGACTATGTGGACCGGAAAAGCACTAGTGGAGTTTGTACCTTCATGGGTTGTTGTTTAACTTCTTGGTTCTCCAAGAAACAAACCGCTCTTGCAATATCCACCACGGAAGCCGAGTATGTGAGTGCCGGAAAAGCATCCCAACAAGCTCTATGGATGAAGCAAGCGCTTGTTGATTACGGGATTTCTCTTGATGATGTTCCCATCATGTGCGATAATAAAGGCGCTATAGACCTAAGCAAGAATCCCGTGCAACATTGGCGAACCAAACACATAGAAATTAGACACCAATTCCTTAGGGATAATATTCAAAAGGGGAACATTTCTATTGAAAAGGTGCCCTCCGAGGACAACTTAGCCGATATCTTCACTAAGCCACTTAAGAGGGAACCTTTTTATTACTTGCGTCTAGGTCTAGGATTAATGGAACATCTTCCTTAAATTCTTTTCTTCTTGTGTGTTTTATTTTACCACTTTGAGTCATTGAGTCTTCCAAACTCTTTTTAAAAAAACCCTCTCTTCTCATTTTCAAAATTCTCAAAGTCTCTTTCGAAAATGGTTGAGAAATTCGTTTGACATTGTTAATTCAATCTAAAAATGATTTTTCATAGATTCTCGCTATTAATCTAGAGCTTACATAATTCATATGTATGATTCTCTCAAACATAGCAAGAACAAGATAGAATCATGGAGGATCATTGTGTCATGACTTAAGGTCTTATCTTACACACGTCCTACATCGATTTTTTAATCCATGTATTTTGGTCAAATCTCTATTTGGTAAGTTTCCAAATGTTTTCTTTGTCTATCTTTGCTTTTAAGCATATCCCTATGATAAGTTAGACTAGAAAAATAAGATTTTCTGAAAAATCTTCCTCCAAACACCAAACCCTGCCTCTGCAGGCGGTTCCATATGTGAACCGCGGTACCTTATTGATAAGGTACCGCCACCCTAGATAAGGAACCGCCTACAGTGCCTTCCTTTTTCGGGTTTTTGTCTGAAACTCCAGATTTGCTCCAACATTTTTGAGAATCTTTGTTTCAAACCCTTTGACCACCCCAAAAATACCCTAAGCCTTCCCTATTTAAACCATAAGCATTTTGCATTACTTCACATCCAAAATGTCTTATTCTCCTAATGAAAGCCTTGAATCTCCTCCATTTTCTCCAATTGCTTTCAATCCAAACCCACCCAAGAACACTCTTAATCACATGTCTCCTACCAAGAATGTTGAGTGTGGAACATATTTTCTTCCACCACCACCCTTTAGTGTTCTTCCTCCTTCTCATGATAATGTCATGCATCATGGAACATATTGTCAATGTTGTCAGTATCAACACCTTGCTATGGCACACATCTATGAGGAGTTGAGCTACATCAAGAGTCTCTTAATCAAGCCTCCTCTTCACTTTGATTATGAGATCTCCAACAAGCCACCACCCTCCGCCATTACCTTGTCTTTCATATAAGCATTGGTTGCTTATTCACAAGACACCAAATTCAAGCAAATCTTAGAATTCTAGAATAACTAGGATTAGATTTATGCTTTTGGCTTGTTTCTTTTTCCATACTTCCTTGTATGATGTCCTTTTAGTAACCTATCTTGGATCTTTGTCTTTGTGTTTTCTTCTCTTTTATTTTTTTATGTGACCTATTGCTATATATTGTTGGTTGTTTCTTTTGTTCAACTAATCCTTCTATGTAGCTTGTCACCATATCTCGATTCCTCGGTGCCCCAAGCTAGGGGGAGTAAGCACCAAGGGGGAGTCTTTGCGAAGTCCGTTTCTTCAAACACCGACTTGTGGAACCTTTTTGCTTCGACAAAGGGGGAGAAATGGATAAACTTGTTGTAACACCCCATTTTGGAAATGGAAATATCACAACAATTATGGCGTGTCATCAAAGCATACAAGGAAAATGTCTAAACATTACTTGACCATAAAAAGGAAAATACCGGAATCAAACATCGGTAGTCCAAAAGTAAAGCTCATCACACACAAACATAGTATAATAAAGGAAAAGGACTAAACAATGTCCAAAGTATAAGTATCATAAGAAAGGAAATGCATAATGTAAAGAAGGCTAGACAGCTTCTAGTCCATATGCACGTACTCTTAGTTTCTACGAGCGTCCCTGAGTACCTGCCGTTTTGGGAACATAGAAAAGGAAAACGGCTGAGCAAATACGCTCAGTGCACGGATGTACAAGAAAGCATGAATAGGATAAGCATATAACATAATAACAGCGGAAGAAACTAAGTCCCGAGTAACCTGGTTAAGTCTTAATAAAACTGGTTTTAATAGTTTGAAAGTCTTATGTTTATCTTATAAAAACTTTTTATCATATTTTACCATTAGCCAATATAGGTCATGAAAATCCACCATGCATGAATACTTGGAGGGGTGACCTCATCATGCAAATTAGAGGGGCTGCCTCTAATTTAATATACTGGTTTTTGGGTAGGAGGGATCAGCTCCTTGTGAAGGATGCAAGGCACACACCACATTCACCATGTAATCCTGAATAAAAACATGTAACTAGGATGCACCCATACGCCCCACATGATAAATATAAATAAATGGCCAAAAGCTAAAGGGACGCCACGAGCAATCACTCCGCCGTGGTGAAGTCATAACATCAGTGCCTCTAATGTTATGGTTATGATACCTCCATAACTAGGTGAAACTGGTCATGCATGTATATGGCTATAGGTAATCTTAATTAAACATAAGCAATCAAACACGTAACTTATACTACGGGAAAACAGTTGTCTGTATACGGGGAATCCTAATAAGGAAATAATGTCCATACTGAAAGGACGGGAATCCGTACCTTATGTCCAGTGAACGAAGAAGATGAACTGAGAGGAATCCTACTTCCAAATCACTAGTGCTACATAAATACGTACATGAATAAGTATCTGCTTACTAAATACATACCTGGTTTTATGTCATGTCTTAGCTTATTTTATGTGTTCTTACCATGTTTTACTGTTTTAAAGCCTTAAACTGTGTTTATCTTATATTTTGTTTAATCTGATTAAGTATTTCTAGTATTTCATGTATTATTATACTTACTGTGTAATAATAAGTAACTTTCCAAAAATAGCAGGTTTCCTAAAATAGAAAGTTTCCAAAAATAGAAAGTTTCCAAAAATAGAAAGTTTCCAAAAATAGAAAGTTTCAAAAAATAGAAAGTTTCCAAAAATAGAAAGTTACCAAAAATAGAAAGTTTCCAAAAAGAGAAAGTTTCCAAAAATAGAAATAAGCTGGTTAAATAAGCTAAGTATATAAGCCCAAGTGTTTTCATGATTATTTCCTAAGTCATATGATATAATGTATAGTTTAATAATTATTTCATGTAATTTAATTAAACTATAGGTTAAAATATTTAATTAAAGTATAACATGTTTTTAATTAAATAAGTTAAATACTTAGGTTAAAATATGTATTATTATATATTAATAATATAACCTAAGTCATGTTAATTAATTAATTATATCCATGGTTTTAAAATAATTAATTAATTATAAGTCTTAACTATAAAAATACTTAGGTTAATTAATTTCATGTTTATCATAATTAAAATAACCTAGGTCATGTTATTAAATTAATCATATCATTATTATTAATTTAATTTTAACATAAGATCATAAACATAAAAAAAAACTAAACATACACCATGAACCGGATCTAGACTAAAAAGCATGAACCGGACATGCAATCGACACCGTACCCCGAACCAACTCGGGGTACCCCATGTTTTACTACTTCCGTGGGACCCACACGCACCAACCAAGACCATATGGTCTTGGTGGTGGTCGGCTTGGCAAACCGAAACCCCTTTTGGGTTCGGTGAAGCCTGCGGCCAAAACAAACACCCCTTAAAACACCCTTTTTATTTTATTTAACACCAAATCATGTTAGATCCATGTTTAATTATTATGTTTTTATAAAAACAACACATGTTCTTGATTTATAAAAAGATTAAATCAAAAGAAAAGGTTTAAAAAGGATTTACCGAACTCGTGGATCAAAAGGACGAAGAACCAACACGATCAATCACTAAAACTTCAAGATCCAAAATCACAAACCACTCCTTATGGTGGTTGTAGGGTGGCGGCACAAAAGACAAAGAAGAGGAGGTTTTTAGGTTTTCTTAAAAATCTTCTGTAAAGATTAAAATGAGTAGTGAAAAGATTTTAACCCCCTTTAGTAAATTTGACAAATGGGCTTGGCCCATTTGCCCTTGTTGCCGCAGGTAGTGACCCCACTTGGGGTACCCGTACCTTTTTCCGTGTCTCGTTGTTAAGTTAAATGTTTGTGATTAATTGTGTTCGTGTTTTAAATGTTCTCGTTACGTAAATACCATGATCTAATATATTTAATTACGCTCGTAATAAATATATATACGTAATTAATAATAGTTCGTGTTTTAATTACGTTCATGATTTCATGATCGCATGTTCGTGATTAATTATCGTCAAATAAATATTACGTGATCGTGCATAGTAAATAGTTATCGTGTTCTAACACGTACGTAATACGTAAACTCCTAACACGTAATCGTAATCATGCTATATTAGGAAAGTTTTAATCTAGTACGTACGATCCTAAGGGTACTATGCATGGTAAAAGCATGCAGGTTTTGCAACTCTTCCCCCCTATGGGTCGGTCCCAAATCTAAAAGTTTTGATAAAACACATGCGACTAAATAGGGCCAGTCCTGTACCAACCATTACTTAGTCAAAACCTTGCAACAATGACATGTATATGTATGCTTAAAAATGATGAATGCATGAAAACAACTGTCAGTTCTAGGAAGACCGTAGTGACTACCCACTAATCACAGGTCATATTTGAGAGCCTAAAGGTCGAAGCCTTGGCTCTGATACCATAATTGTAACACCCCATTTTGGAAATGGAAATATCACAACAATTATGGCGTGTCATCAAAGCATACAAAGAAAATGTCTAAACATTACTTGACCATAAAAAGGAAAATACCGGAATCAAACATCGGTAGTCCAAAAGTAAAGCTCATCACACACAAACATAGTATAATAAAGGAAAAGGACTAAACAATGTCCAAAGTATAAGTATCATAAGAAAGGAAATGCATAATGTAAAGAAGGCTAGACAACTTCCAGTCCATATGCACATACTCTTAGTGTCTACGAGCGTCCCTGAGTACCTGCCGTTTTGGGAACATAGAAAAGGAAAACGGCTGAGCAAATACGCTCAGTGCACGGATGTACAAGAAAGCATGAATAGGATAAGCATATAACATAATAACAGCGGAAGAAACTAAGTCCCGCGTAACCTGGTTAAGTCTTAATAAAACTGGTTTTAATAGTTTGAAAGTCTTATGTTTATCTTATAAAAACTGTTTATCCTATTTTACCATTAGCCAATATAGGTCATGAAAATCCATCGTGCATGAATACTTGGAGGGGTGACCTCATCATGCAAATTAGAGGGTGATAGGTGTGTAAACACCCATCCTTTTCCACTTAATTCTGGCTAAAACGAGACCAAAACGCGTATTTAATATCATTTGTTTGGAATTATGCGTGGTTTTTGTGTTTATTGTGTTTTCAGAGCCAACCGGATGAATATTGAAGAAAACATGGGATTGCACGGGTTTTATCGAAGAAAAAGACTCAAGACGAATTTTATTGTCCAAGAGATGCAAAAGATTTGAAGTCATTTGGCCTAATTAAAGATTTATCGAAGAAAAGGACCAAAGATGGAAGATTTACATATGTCGAAGAAACTCAAGTCTATTAAACAAAGAAATTAAAAGACAAGTTGGATTTAATCGACGATAAATCCCGAATCAGAATCAGAAACGTCAACTTTTCTGAAAAGACGAGAAGACAAGAAGAACGGGAGAAAGCCAACTCACCAACCAAAAGACAAGCCATATATATAGAGGGATCCCTCACACAATTGAAGCAGTTTTTAGTTTTAAGTTTTTTTCATTCCCCTCTTTTTTCTCTATTCTGTTCGTAGTCATCACCAACACCACTAGGGTGTTTGGTGATTTTGATTTTGATTTTTTCCAATAATCTTGTAGTTAATCTTTGTCTTGTGATTGTTAAAACCTTATTCCATCAATTTAATCCTTTCATTTCATCTTGTTCATCTTCATCTTTTTGATTCAAAGTTAAAGCTCTTATTTGGTTAATTTTGATCTTTAAAAGTTATTGGGTTTTAAGTTTTTATTGATGGGATTTGTTGCTTATGGTTAGTATATGATTCGTGGTTAGTTTTGTTTAAGTTTTGGTTGAAAACTTGGTGATTTTTGGCTTGAAATCGTGTTCCCCTGTTCTTCGGTCTCCTTTCTGTTCTTGAGTTTTTCCCAGGTTCCGAATTAGTACAAATCTTCCGAATGAATCATCTCAGTAAAAAGTTCCGAATCAGCTAAAAGTTCCGGACGAACTTCCGAACAAAGTTCTGGACAAACTTCCGAATCAACCCAAATCTTCCGAATCAATTTCTTATCAAAACTTCCGGGTGAAGTTCCGGATAAACTTCCGGGTGAAGTTCCGGATAAAGTTCCGGGTCAAACTTCCGGATAAAGTTCCGGGTCAAACTTCCGGGTGAAGTTCCGGATAAAGTTCCAGACCAAACTTCCGGGTGAAGTTCCGGGTGAAGTTCCTAGTTAGTTCCGAATCAAATCTTCCGGATCAACAAGTTCCGAATCAAGGGGTTAACATCTTTTCATCCGGAAAAGTTCCGAATCAGTAAGAACTTCCGAATCAATTTCCTTTGAGCATTTTTAAGTGATACTTACTGTTTCTTCATTTTATATTTATTTATATTTTAATTTTAATTCTAGTTTTATTAATTGTTATTAACTTAATTGCTTTTAATTTAAGTTTATAACTTAGTTCATTTAAACCTTTAGTAGATTAGAAAACCAATCCCCTTTTAAGTAACCAAGAACAATCATTCCACATTGAGCTGTAATCAATTCGAGAGGATACCGAGATTAAATCTGAACCCATCCAAAAGTTGTAGTATCAAATGGCGCCGCTGCCGGCTCTTCTCGTTAAGATCAACAGTTTTTTGTGAGAACTTGGATTTTGGGATCCGTTCCCCGTGAACGTTACTTTTTCATAAAAAATTTCAAAAACACAAAAAAAAAATAAAAAAAAAATAAAAAAAAAATTTCAAAAATCCTAAAAATTAAAAAACATAAAAACCAAAAATATTTTTGCTTTGTTTTTGCCTTGTTAGTTCTTTTGCAGGTGCATGCGTACACGATCAACGTCTTATCAAGAGCCCGAGCCTCTCGAAGACTTAGACATGGCCGGTGTACAGAACAACAACAATAACCCACCTCAAAACAATAATAATAACAACAACAACCCACCTTTCAACAACAATAATAACAACAACAATGAACCTCTACCGGATAATCGCCCGATGATTGAACTTCTGCAAGCACATGTAGATGGTAACAATGATCCAATTGTCATACCCGCGATTGCAGCCAACAACTTTGAGCTCAAATCCGGCTTTATCCAGATGGTCTCTGCTCAATCATTCTTAGGGCGTACCATTGATGATCCACATGACCACATCAAGAGATTCTTGCAACTCACCAATACGGTCAAATTCAATGGTGTTCCACAAGAGGTAATCCGTTTACAACTTTTTCCCTTTTCTTTAGAGGGACAAGCCCGGCATTGGCTTGCTAAGGAACCGCCACAGAGTATTCTTTCGTGGACGGATTTGGAGACCAAGTTTATCAGTTACTTTTTCCCACCCTCTCGTACTACTGCTTTGCGGAATGAAATTATCAATTTTGAACAAAAGTACGATGAGTCGTTAGTGAATCTTGGGACCGTTTCAAAGACCTTTTGAGAAAATGCCCACAACATGGTTTTACCAAAGTGCATCAAATTAACACTTTTTATAATGGTTTAAACATGAATGACCAAGATTCACTAAACAGTGCCTCGGGGGGTAATCTTTTGGCTAAGACTTCCAATGTTGCTTGGGATATCCTTGAGAATAAGTCTCGTGTGCAAACCAAGAGTGTTCGGACCAATGTCGCTAGTGCTAGTACTAGTGACAGCGATAAGCGACTTGACAAAATCACTGCGCTTCTTGAATCGCTTGCTACCCAAACCGCCAGCAACACCAACAGCATCAACGCTAGAAACGCTAAAGACGCTCAAGTCAATGCTGTCAGCCAACCATGTGAGATATGCGGGGGTCCTCACTCTTACACCACTTGTACCGCCACCCAAGACTACCCTTCTGAGAATGTGAATGCAGCTTATGGCACCTATCCTCAACCCGCTTATCAAGCTTGACCTCAAGGTGACCGCAACTTGCTTAGCTACCGCTCTAACAACTATCTCTCACCACCTGGTTTTCCTCCTAATAACCCAAACCAACAACAAAACCTCAATCGCCCTCCTCAACAACAACACCCTCGTACACCATACATACCACCTCACAAACAACAACAACCACCTCAAAGAAACAACCAAGTTTACCAGCAGCCTGCTTATCAACCACCCGCATACAATGCTCCTCCCAACCAACCCACCGCTTTACACCAAGAAGTGGAAACCTACATGAGGACTAACGATGTGATCGTGGGAAATCTTCAGCGGGAAGTGCTCAACTTGAAAGCAGACCTGGTGAAACAAGGGAACGATCTGATAGCTGATATGAGAAACACTTTGGATAGTCAAACGAATGACTTGAAGAATATGATGGCTAGTTTCTTCCAAGGTAATCAAACCTCTTCTTCGGGTACTCTTCCGAGTAACACCGTTGCGAATCCAAGAGGGGAGATGAAAGCAATCACCACTCGCAGTGGCAAAGGTACCAAGGAACCCGAGCTTCTTATACCTCCACCGGTGATTGTGATTAAGGAAAACGAGTCACCTGCTCCTATTCCCCAATCTTCTAATTCCCCAATTTCTTCACCTCTTCCTTCTACCCCTCCTCCACCCAAGGATGTGAGTGATCCTATTCTTCCAAAGCATTCCTCTTCTTCCGATATACCTTATCCCTCAAGGTTGAGGAAAGAGAAGCTCAAAAGCAAGGATGATATTCAGGTTTCAAACTTTCTTAAAATGTTTAAACAATTGAATTTCAACATCTCATTCGCTGAGGCTCTCGCTCACATGCCTAAGTACGCGAAAATGTTCAAAGATCTTCTTAGCGATAAGGAGAATCTTCTTGATATTGCTAACACCCAACTTAATAAGAATTGCTCTGCAGTGCTCTTAAGGAAATTGCCAACCAAGCTTGGTGATCCGGGTCGTTTCTTAATCCCTTGCAACTTCCCGGGAGTAGAGAATTGCATGGCCCTAGCCGATCTAGGTGCCAATATTAATCTAATGCCTCTAAGCGTTTGGAAGCAATTATCTCTCCCTGTGCTAGTCCCCACCAAAATGACTTTGGAATTAGCTAACCGTACGGTTGCTTATCCAGTAGGGATAGCCGAAGACGTCTTTGTAGGAGTCGACAAATTCACTTTTCCTGCCGATTTCGTTGTCGTCGACTACGAGATGGACCCTCGTGTGCCATTGATTGTTGGTCATCCATTCCTGAGGACCGGTCGCACTCTCATCGATGTTGAAGCCGGTGAGCTTATCATGAGAGTGGGTGACGATAAAATCGTTTTCAACATGGGAAAGTTGTCTAAACAACCTTATTCATACGAGAGTGTTAATTGTATTGACGTTCTAGATGAGGCTTGTGAAGCACACTTTATTGATGCTTGTAAAAATATTCCTACCTCTCTTCCCAATGTTGAGACCGTTTCCTCTATTGATTCATCACTGTCTCTATTTGGAGAAAGTGATTTGTTTTGGAAAGATCTTGAAGCCACCATGGGAGATGTGAACTTAGTAAATGTCGATTCTCCCACCGATAGGGATGAAGACATGCATTTCTTTGAAAACCTTCTCAAAGAAGACAATCTTTCTTCACCATCTCCCACGGTTATTGCTATCGATGCTCTGACTTTGAAAACGCCTCCCATTGAAAATCCTCCGGATTTAGAACTTAAGGAGTTGCCGCCCCATCTCGAGTATGTGTTCCTTGAAGATATGAAGAAGTCGCCCGTCATCATTGCCAAGGACTTGAAAGAAGAAGAGAAATCTCGACTCATCGCCGTGCTTAAAGATCATAAGAAGGCAATTGCTTGGAAAATTTCCGATATCCGCGGAATTGATCCGAACTTTTGTACTCACAAGATTCTCATGGAAGATGACTTTAAACCCGCAATCCAGAGCCAAAGAAGGGTTAATCCTAAAATTCATGACGTCATCAAACAAGAGGTTATCAAACTTCTTGATGCCGGCTTGATTTACCCTATTTCGGATTCGTCGTGGGTAAGTCCCGTCCATTGTGTGCCCAAGAAGGGCGGAATAACTGTTGTTTCCAATGAACACAACGAGTTGATTCCCACTCGTCTCGTTACTGGGTGGAGAGTTTGTATTGATTATCGCAAGCTCAATGATGCCACGAGAAAAGATCACTTTCCTCTTCCTTTCATGGATCAAATGCTCAAACGTCTTGCGGGTAATGACTATTACTGCTTCTTAGACGGTTTCTCCGGGTATTTTCAAATTCCCATCAATCCCAAGGACCAAGAAAAGACCACATTCACTTGTCCCTATGGAACATTTACTTACAACGCATGCCTTTTGGTTTATGTAATGCTCCTGGGACGTTCCAAAGGTGTATGATGGCTATCTTCCATGACATGGTGGAAGACACTATGGAAGTATTCATGGATGATTTCTCGGTTTATGGCGATTCTTTCTCTGCTTGCCTTGCCAATTTAGAACGTATGCTGAAGCGGTGTGAAGACACTCGCCTGGTTCTTAATTGGGAAAAATGCCATTTCATGGTAAAAGAGGGCATCATACTAGGACACAAAATTTCCAAAGCCGGTCTTGAAGTAGACCGTGCTAAAGTCGATGTTATCGCTAAGTTGCCTCCACCTTCAACCGTGAAGGGTGTGAGAAGTTTCCTTGGTCATGCGGGCTTTTACCGTCGATTCATCAAAGATTTTTCTCAAATCGCTCGACCGATGACCCACCTCTTGGAAAAAGATACTCCTTTTATTTTTTCCAAAGAGTGTATCGACGCCTTCAACTCGCTTAAGGATAAGCTAACTAAGGCACCCGTCTTGGTCACACCTAATTGGGAGCTTCCCTTTGAGTTGATGTGCGATGCTAGTGACTTTGCTATTGGAGAGGTTTTGGGCCAAAGAGTGAACAAACACTTCCAACCAATCCATTACGCTAGCAAGACAATGATTGGGGCACAATTGCATTATACAACAACCGAAAAAGAGCTTTTAGCTGTTGTCTATGCTTTTGAAAAGTTCTGCCCCTATCTTGTCCTTTCCACCACAATCGTTTACACCGATCATTCCACGTAGAAGTACTTGTTAACTAAACAAGATTCTAAACCAAGACTTCTTCGCTGGGTTTTGCTACTCCAAGAATTTAAAATAGAAATTCGCGATAAAAGAGGAGCTGAAAACCTAGCCGCGGATCATCTTAGTAGACTTGAGGATCCTTACCAAGGCGATCATCCGAACAAAGAAATCAATGATTCTTTTCCCCTGGAGACCTTAATGTCTATCAACTCGACTTCTGATGAAACCCCGTGGTTTGCGGACATTGCAAACTACTTAGCGGGTGGAATTCTCAAGGAAGGGTTAACATCCCAACAAAAGAAAAAGTTATTTAACGACATTAAGACTTACTTTTGGGATGACCCGTATCTATTCAAACAATGTGCTGATTTGATCATTCGCCGATGTGTTGATGGACCGGCCGCTTTAGAAATCCTTGACGCTTGCCAGAAAGGACCCACCGGTGGTCACTTTAGTCCCAACTACACCGCCAAAAAAGTGTTTGACTCGGGATTTTATTGTCCCACCATATATCGTGACGCTCACAATATGGTTAAATGTTGTGATGCTTGCCAAAAACAAGGCAAGATCACACATAAAGACGAGATGCCTCAGAATTTCATTCAAGAATGTGAAATCTTTGATGTTTGGGGTATCGACTTTATGGGGCCATTCCCTTCCTCTAAAGGAAACAAATACATCCTTGTAGCCGTTGACTACGTTTCAAAGTGGGTTGAAGCCAAAGCTTTACCTACTAATGACGCAAGGGTGGTTTGTAACTTTTTGAAATCTCTATTCGCTAGATTCGGTGTGCCTCGTGCCATTATTAGTGATCGCGGGACTCATTTTTGCAATGACCAATTTGCAAGAGTCATGGTAAAGTATGGTGTCAATCATCTTCTTTCCACCGCCTACCACCCACAAACTAATGGCCAGGCTGAAATATCCAGCCGAGGACTAAAGTGAATTCTTGACAGAACCGTGGGAGAGCATCGTGCCTCATGGGCTGATAAACTTGATGATGCTTTGTGGGCTTTCCGTACCGCCTATAAGACTCCGACTGGTTGTACGCCATATCGTCTCGTGTACAGGAAATCATACCACCTCCCCATTGAGTTGGAGCACAAGGCTTACTGGGTCTTGAAGTGGGCTAATTTTGATATCAACAAAACCGGTGACCTACGCAAGATCCAACTCAATGAGCTCAATGAACTCCGTAATGAGGCTTATGAAAATTCTTTGATCTATAAGGAAAAGACTAAGCTCATTCACGACTCTAAGATTAAAAACCGAGAGTTCCATGTTGGAGACAAAGTTTTACTCTTTAACTCTCGGTTGAAAATCTTTTCGGGCAAGCTGAAATCTCGTTGGTCCGGCCCATTCACCATTGCCAAAATTTTTCCATATGGTACTCTCGAGCTCGCTCAACCTAATGGACCTAATTTTAAGGTGAATGGCCAACGAGTGAAGTTGTACTTTGGTGAGGACATCTCTCAAGAGATGATTCCATCCCTCACCACGTTTCCCATAAACTAATTTTGGGTCGAGTCAGGCTCGTGACTCGGTTATCAAAAACAAGCGCTCCTCGGGAGGCAGCCCGAGTATCTATCCCTCTTCGTTTTAACCTCCTAAGTGTAGGGGGACCTCTAGGTGTTTGTATTTGTGTGGTGATGTGATTACAGAGATAAGTGCACTCTTGGAATCTTTGAAGAACCGTGCTCCTGTGTTATCCGAAATCCGGTTCTATCTCTCAACTATCGTGATTCAATTTTCTTCCTACTCACATTTGAAATTGATCACGTTAGTCGTCTCTTCCTTAACTTGATCTAACCAACGTGCACAATGTCATAAGTGTAGGGGAGATTTTTCCCACATGCTTAAACATTGAGGACAATGTTTATCTTAAGTGTAGGGGGGACTTCTATCGAAGTTTTAAGTGGACTTTTCCATGAAAATGCCTTCATTTAACCGGAAAAATCATCTTTTTCAATTTTTTTATTAACTTTGGCCATTTAGTCGTAATTTTTAAATTTTTATCGTTGCTTTCATATGTATATATCCTGTAATAAAGTCAAAATATTAATAAAGTGGTGTAGCTAGTTTTGAAATCTCTGACATATTAGGCCCGTTGCGATTATTTTGACTCAACCCGAATAGACTTATCCAAGTTTATTCTAGCTAGTATCCTTAACCATGTAGACCTTAATTAGTTTATTAGGCTAAGTATCCACGAGTCTCATTACTTGAGATTTTAAATTGTGGAGGACAAGAAATGATAGAGTCAATTATAAGTCAGTATTCTTGCACAAGCTCACTTGGTGTAATTATTTGCCTATTCTCCCATCACTTGCTAATAATTTATCTGCAATGAGTAAGGTCGTACGATTTGAAAAGTTACTTAGTTTCTAGCCCAAGATCGTTTAAAAGTTGCTTGGTAATGATAAGAGTTCATAGCCAAGGCATAACTTATGAAGCGGGGCGCGAAGATTGGCGAGTCCGAAAAGGCCCTAACAAGGCATGAGGATTCAATCTTATTGCTAAAGATCCAAGGTGATGTGAAAATCATTATTCCCAAAATCAATATGAAGGATCAAGACTCACGACGAAAAGCAATCAACTCCCATAAAGATCATGGAGAAGTCTATCCGAAAAGACCCTAACAAGGTATAAGGATAAATAGATCCAAGTCCGAAAAGGAGGCGGATCGTTGTATCTCAAAATCCCAATTAGAGATTGAAGAAATAATCATGAAGTCGTGGTCAACAAAGTTGGAGTACCCCTTAAAAGTCTCCAAGTGAAGAAACTCTATAACGAAGAGAAGACCATTATCTCAAGCACGTCTCTCAAGATATGAAGTATGAAGTACATGCCAAATATCGGCCCGAGAAAGGTCTCAAATCGTGAACCGAGTTATGCCAAGATATGAACTTTTTGATATCCTGAGAAGCAGTTTTAAGAGATTTTGTCCTTTAGCTAACTATTGATCAAATCGTCCTACATTGCTTTCAGCCTAATAAACTATCGAAATAAGTCCAAAAATGCATCTTCATGATCATTCTAAGAAAAAAAATAAAATATAAGAGATACACCTAGGAATAAGGGAGTTTAAGCATATAATTAAGCCATGTGTGTAAGTGTTTGATTTGCTAACTTATAATAACAATGATCTCGTTTTCAAACTTAGTTTGGGGAACGTGAAACTTGAGGGTGATAAATCTTCGCAGCACCAAAGCCCTAATGTAAGTCCTTGATCTCTTTGCAAGTTATTTCCATGTAGCTATTTTCTAGTAAAAATGGTTTTCTATCCTTTTGTTTCCTTTAAAGTTTAATTTCTTTTAGTACGTTAATTTTTGTTTAGAAGTATTTTAATAAGGCCAAGGTTGATTAATTATGAGAAAAGTGTAAAATTCCTTTATCGCTAAGCATTGCATGAGGGCATGGCAATGGTTAAGTGTAGGGGATTTGATAGGTGTGTAAACACCCATCCTTTTTCCACTTAATTCTGGCTAAAACGAGACCAAAACGCGTATTTAATATCATTTGTTTGGAATTATGCGTGGTTTTTGTGTTTATTGTGTTTTCAGAGCCAACCGGACGAATATTGAAGAAAACATGGGATTGCACGGGTTTTATCGAAGAAAACGACTCAAGACGAAGTTTATTGTCCAAGAGATGCAAAAGATTTGAAGTCATTTGGCCTAATTAAAGATTTATCGAAGAAAAGGACCAAAGATGGAAGATTTACATATGTCGAAGAAACTCAAGTCTATTAAACAAAGAAATTAAAAGACAAGTTGGATTTAATCGACGACAAATCCCGAATCAGAATCGGAAACGTCAACTTTTCTGAAAAGACGAGAAGACAAGAAGAACGGGAGAAAGCCCACTCACCAACCAAAAGATAAGCCATATATATAGAGGGATCCCTCACACAATTGAGGCAGTTTTTAGTTTTAAGTTTTTTTCATTCCCCTCTTTTTTCTCCTTTCTATTCGTAGTCATCACCAACACCACTAGGGTGTTTGGTGATTTTGATTTTTATTTTTTCCAAGAATCTTGTAGTTAATCTTTGTCTTGTGATTGTTAAAACCTTATTCCATCAATTTAATCCTTTCATTTCATCTTGTTCATCTTCATCTTTTTGATTCAAAGTTAAAGCTCTTATTTGGTTAATTTTGATCTTTAAAAGTTATTGGGTTTTAAGTTTTTTATGATGGGATTTGTTGCTTATGGTTAGTATATGATTCGTGGTTAGTTTTGTTTAAGTTTTGGTTGAAAACTTGGTGATTTTTGGCTTGAAATCGTTTTCCCCTGTTCTTCGGTCTCCTTTCTGTTCTTGAGTTTTTCCCAGGTTCCGAATGAGTACAAATCTTCTGAATGAATCATCTCAGTAAAAAGTTCCGAATCAGCTAAAAGTTCCGGACGAACTTCCGAACAAAGTTCTGGACAAACTTCCGAATCAACCCAAATCTTCCGAATCAATTTCTTATCAAAACTTCCGGGTGAAGTTCCGGATAAACTTTCGGGTGAAGTTCCGGATAAAATTCCGGGTCAAACTTCCGGATAAAGTTCCGGGTCAAACTTCCGGGTGAAGTTCCGGATAAAGTTCCGGACCAAACTTCCGGGTGAAGTTCCGGGTGAAGTTCCTAATTAGTTCCGAATCAAATCTTCCGGATCAACAAGTTCCGAATCAAGGAGTTAACATCTTTTCATCCGGAAAAGTTCCGAATCAGTAAGAACTTCCGAATCAATTTCCTTTGAGCATTTTTAAGTGATACTTACTGTTTCTTCATTTTATATTTATTTATATTCTAATTTTAATTCTAGTTTTATTAATTGTTATTAAATTAATTGCTTTTAATTTAAGTTTATAACTTAGTTCATTTAAACCTTTAGTAGATTAGAAAACCAATCCCCTTTTTAGTAACCAAGAACAATCATTCCACACTGAGCTGTAATCAATTCGAGAGGATACCGAGATTAAATCTGAACCAATCCAAAAGTTGTAGTATCAAAGGGCTGCCTCTAATTTAATATACTGGTTTTTGGGTAGGAGGGATCAGCTCCTTGTGAAGGATGCAAGGCACACGCCACATTCACCATGTAATCCTGAATAAAAACATGTAACTAGGATGCACCCATACGCCCCACATGATAAATATAAATAAATGGCCAAAAGCTAAAGGGACGCCATGAGCAATCACTCCGTCGTGGTGAAGTCATAACATTAGTGCCTCTAATGTTATGGTTATGGTACCTCCATAATTAGGTGAAACTGGTCATGCATGTATATGGCTATTGGTAATCTTAATTAAACATAAGCAATCAAACACGTAACTTATACTACGGGAAAACAGTTGGCTGCATACGGGGAATCCTAATAAGGAAAGAATGTCCATACTGAAAGGACGGGAATCCGTACCTTATGTCCAGTGAACGAAGAAGATGAACTGAGAGGAATCCTACTTCCAAATCACTAGTGCTACATAAATAGGTACATGAATAAGTATCTGCTTACTAAATACATAGCTGGTTTTATGTCATGTCTTAGCTTATTTTATGTGTTCTTACCATGTTTTACTGTTTTAAAGCCTTAAACTGTGTTTATCTTACATTCTGTTTAATCTGATTAATTATTTCTAGTATTTCATGTATTATTATACTTACTGTGTAATAATAAGTAACTTTCCAAAAATAGCAGGTTTCCTAAAATAGAAAGTTTCCAAAAATAGAAAGTTTCCAAAAATAGAAAGTTTCCAAAAATAGAAAGTTACCAAAAATAGAAAGTTTCCAAAAAAAGAAATAAGCTGGTTAAATAAGCTAAGTATATAAGCCTAAATGTTTTCATGATTATTTCCTAAGTCATATGATATAATGTATAGTTTAATAATTATTTCATGTAATTTAATTAAACTATAGGTTAAAATATTTAATTAAAGTATAACATGTTTTTAATTAAATAAGTTAAATACTTAGGTTAAATATGTATTATTATATATTAATATTATAACCTAAGTCATGTTAATTAATTAATTATATCCATGATTTTAAAATAATTAATTAATTATAAGTCTTAACTATACAAATACTTGGGTTAATTAATTTCATGTTTATAATAATTAAAATAACCTAAGTCATGTTATTAAATTAATCATATCATTATTATTAATTTAATTTTAACATAAGATCATAAACATAAAAAAAACTAAACATACACCATGAACCGGATCTAGACTAAAAAGCATGAACCGGACATGAAATCGACACCGTACCCCGAACCAACTCGGGGTACCCCATGTTTTACTGTTGCCGTGGGACCCACACGCACCAACCAAGACCATATGGTCTTGGTGGTGGTCGGCTTGGCAAACTGAAACCCCTTTTGGGTTCGGTGAAGCCTGCGGCCAAAACAAACACCCCTTAAAAACACCCTTTTGATTTTATTTAACACCAAATCATGTTAGATCCATGTTTAATTATTATGTTTTTATAAAAACAACACATGTTCTTGATTTATAAAAAGATTAAATCAAAAGAAAAGGTTTAAAAAGGATTTACCGAACTCGTGGATCAAAAGGACGAAGAACCAACACGATCAATCACTAAAACTTCAAGAACCAAGATCACAAACCACTCCTTATGGTGGTTGTAGGGTGGCGACACAAAAGACAAGGAAGAGGAGTGATGTGGGTTTTTCGTACACGTTTTAGGAAAAACGCGTATGAGTGGCAAGTATTAAGCGTTACGTTTTAGGAAAAACGTAAAATCGAATAAATGCGGGTTCGTTCTCGAAGGAGGTGTGTGTATTAATGTGCCAATATATATAAAATCAAGTTTGGATTAGTGACGTTTTTGGTTTAAAGAGAGAAAAATAAAAGACGAGCAACGACTACGATTATGCTACGACGTTGACGTAAAACGATGACGTAATTACGTAAAACGCGACAAAATTAAAAATTAAACCTAAAAATTAATTAAAGGATTAAACTAAGTCTAAAATAATATAAATAAGAATAAAAATCCAACAAATATATTTTTAAACCTTTTATTAATTAAATATTCAATTTTAAATGCTAATTAAAGCCCTAAAATTAAATATAATTAACAAAATGTCCAAAATATTATTTAATTGAACAAATAAGTTACTTATATTATTTAAAGACTAAAAAGTATTTTTCCTAAATTTTCAAAACTATTTATCTATTTTTAAAACACTAAAAACTATTTTAAAACTAAAATAATCATAAAAAATAATAAAATAATGCCAAAATTAATTTGACAATTTTGAAAATCCTAAATTACACTAATGAACAGTAGAAAAATGACAAAGTTTGAAAAATGTAAAATTTTGCACTAAAAGACAAAATAGTTTAATATTAAAACCCTAATTAAGCTAAATTAATTATACAAATTAATTAAAAAGTGAACAGTGAAATAATTTTAAACTAGAAATCTTAAAATATTTTTCTAAGTCTAACAAAATTTTTAAAACTGAAAAATAATAATTTTTCACAATAAATGCCAAAAACAGTAATTAAAAAGTTAATTAAATTAGCTATTTAATCTAAAAATTACTTAATGAACAGTGACAGAAAATTAAATTATACTGAAAAATCAGAATTTAAATAAGAAAAATTACAAAATTAAAATGAAGAACTAATTCTTAAAAAACACCACTAAAGACAAAAAAGTAAGAACATGATAGTGACATGCTACCACTTTCTGTCTTTTAGTGTAGCAGTACTAACAAAAGCACTAGCAGGGGTAACTTAGTTCCAACTGCTAGTGTTAAAAACAGGTCTGTGGACCTTTTGACTTGTAACTTTAGATTGGATTGGTTTTGTTGGACAAGAGGGGCACCCCCACACTCATGGAAGTGTGGGGAGTCAGATTATGCACAAAAAAACACAACCACAAAGCAAAAATCACACTCAAATTGCTCAAACAAGTGACTGTTATGGCTTGTAAGTTACTGATGAACAGTAACTGATTTTTTTGACTATAGGACGAATTTTAAAAGCCTATAACTTGCTCAAATGATTACCAAATCACAACTAATTGATTAATAGCCCTATATTACACCTATTCTTAACAATCTACAAGATTTGGAGTCAAGAATTACTAAAACCACTCAGTTTTAGGCCAATGACTGTTTTAAATGATTTTACCAAAAAAATTAAGCATGCAAACTTACCTACAACCTACCAAACATGAAACAAAATACCAAAACAAACCTACTACTACCACTTGAGTATGTTTAGATTGCTTTAAGGTCAAAAGGTTTTCAACAGCTTAACAAATATGCATATCCAAACACCCCTTAAATTCAGAAACTTGAATTTTTAAACTAAATGCTTACCAACCTTAACTAAACTGATCTATCACTGAACTAACATGCATAAAAGGCATAAATGAGCAAGATTAAGCACACAAATGAACAAATAAACAAGTCAATCCTCAAAATCATGCAAGGTCACAAAATATCACATAAACTCTAATTCAAGGAGGGTTCAAGCCATTTACCTTGTGTAGTTAACATCCAACTACACAAAGGCCAGCTGAGGCCTTCTCCTATAAGCTGGAGGCTTATGCTTGGCATTTGTGATAAGCTGATGTAGAGAAAGACCACAATATCTTCAGAAACAATGAAATGTAATGAGGTGATGCACTTTGTTTCTTGGTTTCCTGCACAAACACCACAAAACAGAGAAAATGCACTTCAAACTTGTATAAGTTGCCAATAAGCTGTTGTCAAATAGCTTATTGGTGAGCTTATACAAGTAGTAAGTTGTAAAAAATGAATTAAAATCAGATTTTTATAAAACCTTTTCAAACCAACCCCTTTATCTTGAACAAATCTTTTAAAACCAACTATTTTTCTTAAACCACAAATCTGAAAAACCAACTCACATTTCCACTTTCACTTCCATGTGAGTTGGGATTCAGAATTCGTATAAAGAAGGAAAACCAACAAGACTTTTTAAGAAATCCTAGAACTAAAAACCTTTGATAACTTTTAACACTAAAAATTGCAAGTAACAGTAAAGATTTAATTAACAAATACAATGAAAATGGAACTCAGCTTATTGAATAAAACTTAAAATTTTCATTATCATTAATCATTAAAAATTTTACAATAAAACTGGAACAAATGAAATAAAGGGTACATGCACCCTTTATATACCGGATAATAGAATAGTCTAGAATACATCAAAATGCTAAAAACCCTAATCAGTATAATCCCAGTTCTACCCTTGGACGAAAATTTGAAAATTTGGTCAATATAGCCCCATGTGATGATGCAGATGGAATCTTGTGAATGACAGCTTGCCAAATGAATCTTGAATGTTTATCATAACCTTTGGGAACACGAAATCAAATGGGGACGTTGATTTGCTGTCTTTGTTTGTCTTGGAGTAGCAGGGCCATGTTGAGAGGGGTCCATGGTGATGGGGACTCGTTTTTTTGGGGTGGGGTTTCATTAAGGGGATTATGAATTTGTAATTTGGAAGTTATGGGATGGGATTATTAGGTAATTAAGGGTGACGATAATTAGGGTTCTAAGGGTTCATACCTGGGGAAATTTGGGGGTTATTTTCTACAGTAATGGTTTAGTGGGAAAAAGTTTAATAAATATTAGTTTAAAAATAATATTAATTAAACAGGTTTTATGGTAGTGGAGGGGTGACGTGGGGTGTGAAGTGAGGTGGAGTTGTATGATTGGTGGTGGAGGGTGATGTGGTGAAACGATTGGCTGGGGAAAATTGTGATGTTTTGGCAGATTTGACCCCCCATGAACCCAATACTTGCTATATCAAGTTTTCAGCTGCAAAGTTGTACTTCCCTTTGTAAATGAAGTTTGCAACTTTATACTTTGGCCACAAAGGTTTATCAAACATGTTCACAAGGGCATTTTATGCAATAAAAGCATTCTTCAAGGACCAATCTTTTAAAACCTTGACATTTTAGGGACCCCAATGTAATTTTGAGGATTTACAGGGGTATAAATGACAAGTCTTCAATTCTTGAGGGACCATTCTTGCCAATTCTTCAAACTTCAAGGACTTAAATAGAAATTCATGATTCGGGCCCGGTTATTTGTGCGGCTTTGTTTCCCGTGTTCGTTTTTGCTTGATTCCTTTGATCTTTTGGTGAATTCACGATATCCGTACCTGAAATACACAATGAACAAACACATGCATATTTTTGGGTGTTTTGATGATATATTAAGCGTTTTAAGCCCGATTTGGACGATGAGACTATGTATAAATACAGTCTCATCACTCCCCCATACTAAACCATTGTCGTGTCCCCATGCAATGCTAGAATTAAGTATCATAGCACTTCCAAAATTCATTTTATGATGACATTTATTGAAGACATAAATCTAAATAAACTACTACATGCGTTTTAGACATAATGTATTGTTTTCATCACGAGAATGTGACTTTTGGGATCATAGAACAAGAACACGTGAATGCTTTGTTAGAAATAATTTAGTCGTCCTCGATTTTCACCCAATTCCATGCTAAGCGTGTAACGAGATCATTGTTATTATAAGTTAGCAACACGATCATATCTCATGAGTGTTAATTACGAACCTAAACTCCCTTATTCCTACTTGGTATCTCTTATATTTTATTTTTTCTTAATGATCACGAGGATACATCATCGACTTATGCGTGAATAGAGATTAAGTCTAAAAATAGAGTTTTAACGGTGTAACCAAAATCACTAAATTAATAATTCACCCCAATAGACAACGATGTCAAAAAATTAAGTCAACAAGAAGGATCGATAAACACGGTTTTATAACGGTTTTGAACATGAGACTTATTACCAAGACTTTTATACGCCCCCTAACGGAAGGGCCTTATTATCTTTGGTTTACCTCCATCTTTTATTCAACTTCGCCATGAAGCTTTTATTATGACTTCGGTCTTGCCTTGCCTTTTATTATCCGCCTCATCGGTGGTTTTATTAGCCAAAGACGTATATCCTCACGCTAAAGCGAATTTTGGATCTTTAAAGCTTTGAAGATTAAGGCTTGATTCACTTTCAATTTGGGCATAGATTTTTCATCCTTGTAAGCTTCAAATTTGTGCTTAATTTAGGTGAGCACTTGAAATCTTATTATTAGGTGAAGCTTTCGATTATTCGGGTGCCAATACTTCAAAACCGTGACGCTGGCGATACCTTAATGTTTTCCCAATTTAATTACATGGAAGCTACTAAAATAAATTAGAAACCAACAATAGTGACTAAACCGCTAAATCAATATTTATTAACAATTTATTAAACAAAAGCGTGGGGAGAATAAGCTAATAATTACTACACATGAGATCGTGACGATTACGAGACTTATAAATAACTCTATCATTTCTCGTCCTCATTTAAGAGACTTAGCCTAAAAAGTTAAGGAATCGAAGCTAAGTGCTCAACACGCACGGTCGAGTAAAAAATTACTCTCATTCTCACCATCGGAAAACCTACATTCGTGTCTTAAACACTTATGAAAAACTAGAAAAATTTTAAAATTTGGCCATTTTTAGCCTTATTTTGCAACAAAAAGATAACAAAAAGATGAATATTGGATTGCGAGGTGACGTAAGCAAGGTGAAGTATCTACTCACCCCCATACTAAAACTAAACATTGTCCTCAAGGTTTCGAGTCTAGGGGTGTAAACACCCCCATACTAGAGACGAAGTCGAATGCTTAATCTCGAGCATGGAAAGGGTAAAACGAATAACCTAAAAGCCGTTTATGAATTATGCTAATAAGATAAACGTTAGAACATAAAGGATATCATCGGATATCGGAATCTCCAAAGGTAACGATCGAAGCTCGAGTGCTACGTAAAACGAACACGAGAGGCTTCAATGATGACGATGAACCTAATAAATCACAATCATAAACAACCACAGAACAAAGGTTGGAAGAGCACAAGTCCCCTTGTTACATTAACTAAGAAAGCGATAATATTTACAAGGATAAGCATGAGAATCCTCCACGAGGCACCTTGTTTTTGATAACCGAGTCAAAAGCTCGACTCGAATCCCCATAAATGTGATCATTTAGGGATAATCTTGGTATGGTCATTTTTGGTGGGGCTTACATGATAAACAAGGCCCGAAAGTACATGGAGTACTTTAAAAACCCGATACACGAATACCGGGGTCAAAGATAGCGTCCTCGTTTTCGGATGGAAGACGAAACAACGCTACTTCAACACGCACCCCAATGGGGTAGAAGAAAAGAGATGAGAAGTAGAAAGGTGGGGCAATGGGTAAGTCACTAAAATGAGCTACTCGAGGTAGACTCACACCAAGTAAACGAAAAGATTTTCCATTTATTGCATCAGTGGAAGACCGAGATTTCCCTTTACAAGCAATTCCAGGATCATAAATCTCGTCCTCGGTGGAGAAATGGGAGGGAACATTTGGGGCTTCCCCCACACTAAAACCACACACACCATCGTCAAAAGGAGTAGACGAGGTGGTAGCACTCATAAAACGCGGTGATGACGGAGTTAAACATGTAGAAAAATCTTTTAAAACATTTTTAAAATCTTTTCCTTTTTCATCGTTCAAAATCTCTTTATGAAAACCCGATTTGATAATGTCGAAAATATTTGGCGTGTCAAATTGAAAATTAGTCGCGCTAAAAATCCTCACATTTAAGTCATTGGTGGGAGGGGGTGGCGGATTATATAAGTTCTCAAAACGTTTGTCAATAAAGAACACCGCCCCCTCGGGGTCTACATACTCGTCATCCTCATGAACGTCGATCTCATCAATTTATTCATCAAAGATAGGCTTGTCAAACCAAGGTTTGTCATTCCCCTCCTTGAGTATCTTAGAAACTCTCTCGAAAAGATCACGATCAAGCACGAAACCATCATTCTTTTGTGGGGATCGTTGATAAGTTAGATCCTCACGAATGTGGTAAACGTCATTCTCAAATGAGGAGTGTTGATTAGGTAACTCCTCGAGAATTGGATTCTTAGTGGTCACATGAGTTGGTTCGTCATCGAAAATAAGACGTTCCAACTCATTTAGTTCATCCTCGATTTTGGAAAGATCGACCTCACTCGTAGGTGGAAGTGAAGGCATAAGAGCTAGGTCTCGTTCAATGATTTCCTCAATCTCGGGAGCAAACTCATAATCATCGTACTTCACATGTTTCTTTTTAGGAGAATCAAAAATGGCATGTGGATTTCGAAGTACGTGATCAATCTCGGCAAAATCGCCATCGTCATCGGCAAAGAAAGAGTCGATGTGAGCACTCACAACCATGGTCTTACAAGTCAAATGACTATGCTTAGGTGACTTTTCTAAGACGAGAGGATCGATGTCGATAAACCCTTTAGCCTCAACGGGTGTTGGGCTAGGCAAAGGAGGCACTTCGATGGAGTTAGAAGTTGAAGCCTCAAAGACGTGGTCCTTCGAAGGTGGTGAAGACGAGCCCATTTTGGTCGTTGTCGTGATGGCACTAACGTCGCCCTTCGGAATTGGTGGTTCACTTGTTTCGCTAAAAACATCCCAAAGTGAGTTTTCATCCATAAATTTACTCATACCCTTTTGAATTAGGTACACGTACTCTTTATCATTAAAATCATCATCTCTAAAACCGTTTTTCTTAATTCTTTCAAAACATGCATTAAGCTTCATTCTTTCCGCTAAAGTGAACATTTTGAAATCATTAGGATTTGAATCATTAGGTTTTGAAACCTCGGTTTTTTCATTCTCATTAAACCCTTGGGATTTTCTAGCGAAAAAGTCTATTTTCTCATCCCCATATCTCATAGTAAGTCTCCCCTCGTGAACGTCGATTACGGTTCTAGCCGTCGATAAGAATGGGCGGCCTAAAATAATGGGACATTTAGGGTCACACTCGTAATCGGATATAACGAAATCCGCGGGAAAAACAAACTTTCCAACTTTGACATAGACATCCTCGGCTATTCCAATTGGTATTAAAGGCGTACAATTTGCAAGCTCGATTGTCATGTTCGTGGGGGTAAGCGAAGGCAATCTCATCAATTTCCAAAGAGAATGAGGCATGAGATTGATGCTAGCACCTAAATCGGCAAGGGCTAAACATCCCTCAATCTCGGAAAAATCACAAGGTAGTAGAAATTGGCCCAGATCCTTTTCCTTTCTCGGCATACGCCTTTTGGGTTTTTTAAGAAAGATTGAAGCAAAAGTTTCTTCAAGGGTTACTTTGGTAAGGTCGACAAAGCTCTCTTTTTGAACCGTGGATGGAATTTGAGGTACACGAGGGTGTGCACTCTTTTCCTTGGTCGCCACGTTCACCCCATCGACTTTAGAACAATAAGACGTCTTAGAAGTCGAGGGTTGAGAAGAAGGAACAACTCGAAATCCTTCAAGGTTAGGGGTAATCACACGACCTTTCTCACGAGACGAGGCGGCTTTACATTGTTCCTTCGGATTTGCAACGGTGTCACTAGGTAACGAACTCGATGACGCACCCGAGGACTTGTTCATTATGGCCGAAAACATCTTTTTAATATCAATTTGCCCTTGCTCAAACTTCGTGTTTTGCAATTTCAATGTATTAGAAAAGTCGTTTTTCAAAGTACCAATTTCTCCCTCTAATCGTCTCATATTAGCCTCATTCGTTTTCATGTAATTTTGAAAAATCGTTTGACGAACTATTTTGATTAGAATTAAAGTTCCCTTGGTTTTGATTACTTCTTTGAAAATTGTTTTGATTCCCACTTGATAAATTGTTACCTTGATTGTTGTTGTTTGAAAAATTCGAGTTTTGGTTATTGTCTCGATTTTGCCAAGTTATATTACGACCTTGATTATAACCTTGATTTTGATTCGAAAAATTTCCTTGTTGATTATTTCCTTGAAAATTGTTTCGATTTTGATTAAAATTGTTGCCTTGGTTATAATTTCCTTGTTGTGATGGACCGGCGTTATTTTGATTTTGATTAGAAAAATTGTTGTTTAACGCACTCACATTCGACGTTTGGCCATCCGTAGCCGCACACTCGTAATAATTATGAGGTCCACCACAAAACGTACACGAAACCTCAACCGCTTTCACCGTAGCGGGAGCGTCTTTCTTTTGCATCTCAACGAGAAAAGACGTAAACACATTCGTCAACTTGTCGACTTTCGCATCAACTCTCTCAATGTCGCGATTAGAATTACTAACATTGGCGACATTGGAAACACTCGGTGCGTTGCAGAGTTGGTAAACCTTGGATCGGTTTTCGATAATTATCAATGCATCTTTCGGAGTCTTACACAAAAAGTTGCCACCGGCGGCAGAATTCAACGAATCTTGTTCGTGAAAATTAAGACCGTTGTAAAACGTATCGATTTGGTGCAACTCGGAAAAACCATGGTGAGGACATTGCCTAAGCAATTCCTTAAAACGATCCCACGCGTCTCTAAAAGATTCATTCGGTTTTTGCTCAAATTTCGTAATCTCGTTTTTGAAAAACGTTGTCTTAGACGGTGGGAAAAAATAATTAACGAACTTGGAAACGAGATCCTTCCACGTAACTATCGAATTAGGTGGCTCTTTCTCGTACCAATCCTTGGCGGCACCATCGAGCGAGTACGGAAAAAACATAAGCTTGACGACATCGGTGTCGACGTTCTTAAACTTGCTCGTGGCTAAAAGACGATCAAAATTTCGAATATGGTCGTGAGGATTATCTACTTCACGACCTCGAAACTTCGTAGCTTGGATCAACGAAAGCATTCCGCTCTTAATCTCAAAATTCTCCGCTTCGATAGCGGGAATTACGATCGCGTCTCCATAACCCTCGGTGGGCGCTTGGAGCAATTCCATCATCGAACGATTATCGGCCATCTCCTCTATGGTTTCTTCAACAACGATATTAGGAACGTCAGTTTCTAATTCTCGTCTACGTCGTCGATTCCTTCGATTACGATTGCGTCGATTCGAAGCTTCGCTAGAATTGGAATAATCCTTCGATCGAGTGCGCATGCACTAAGCGTAGAATGGGTGGTAGCAAAGAAGATTCTTTTTGCGGTTTTTTCGATTTTTCTATTTTTTTGGTTTTTGATTGTTTTTTAATTTTTTTGGATTTTTGAATGTATTACGTAGACACAAATCTACAAATCTCTCCTCGAATCGACTTTCTGGATTAAAGGAGCCTCAAAGAATGAAAACGATCACGTGGAGTGAACGTTCTCGATGACTTTAGAACGTTGGTGGAACACCAAAACGTTCAAGAGGGTTTAATCTTGAAAACACAAGCAAATATAATATACGTAGATAATACTTGGGCGGCAAACCCTCGATTAGCCCTCTTTCTCAAAACACGCACAAGCAAGCGGGGGAAACGAGGCGGCGCTAAGCACTTAAGAGCCTTTTTCCCTTAGGTCGTGAAATACAACCGCCTTATACCCACCTTATAGTTTGTGTTAATTCAAATTAAGCCTCACGAAAGTATCTATCTATTTTGCCTTTAACTTTTGCTTTGGATTCGAATACAATGATCGAAGGATGAAATCCCGAATCAAGGTTGCGTTTTCACGCTTTTGGAGTACTTGTATATTTATTGTTCTTACGTAGATACAATATAGTAATAATATATTCACAATAAATCGAAAACCAAAATATCTACAATATAGTAAAGATTGTTGTGTGTTTAATTTAGGAAAATTAAACACGATTTATTGGGATAATATAATATAGTAATGAAAAATAACAAAAATGAGTATGTACGTTTATGTACGCTTTCCAAAAATTGAAAAGCAAAAACGCACTACTCACACAAACACGATACTAATAATAATGGCACACTAAACACCTCCCCGGCAGCGGCGCCAAAAATATGATGTGGGTTTTTCGTACACGTTTTAGGAAAAACGTGTATGAGTGGCAAGTATTAAGCGTTACGTTTTAGGAAAAATGTAAAACCAAACAAATGCGGGTTCGTTCTCGAAGGAGGTGTGTGTATTAATGTGCCAATATATATAAAATCAAGTTTTAATTAGTGACGTTTTTGGTTTAAAGAGAGAAAAATAAAAGACGAGCTACGACTACGATTATGCTACAACGTTGACGTAAAACGATGACGTAATTACGTAAAACGCGACAAAATTAAAAATTAAACCTAAAAATTAATTAAAGGATTAAACTAAGTCTAAAATAATATAAATAAGAATAAAAATCCAACAAATATATTTTTAAACCTTTTATTAATTAAATATTCAATTTTAAATGCTAATTAAAGCCCTAAAATTAAATATAATTAACAAAATGTCCAAAATATTATTTAATTGAACAAATAAGTTACTTATATTATTTAAAGACTAGAAAGTATTTTTCCTAAATTTTCAAAACTATTTTTCTATTTTTAAAACACTAAAAACTATTTTAAAACTAATAATCATAAAAAATAATAAAATAATGCCAAAATTAATTTGACAATTTTGAAAATCCTAAATTACACTAATGAACAGTAGAAAAATGACAAAGTTTGAAAAATGTAAAATTTTGCACTAAAAGACAAAACAATTTAATATTAAAACCCTAATTAAGCTAAATTAATTATAAAAATTAATTAAAAAGTGAACAGTGAAATAATTATAAACTAGAAATCTTAAAATATTTTTCTAAGTCTAACAAAATTTTTAAAACTGAAAAATAATAATTTTCCACACTAAATGCCAAAAACAGTAATTAAATTAGCTATTTAATCTAAAAATTACTTAATGAACAGTGACAGAAAATTAAATTATACTGAAAAATCAGAATTTAAATAAGAAAAATTAAAATTAAAATGAAGAACTAATTCCTAAAAAACACCACTAAAGACAAAAAAGTAAGAACATGATACTGACATGCTACCACTTTCTGTCTTTTAGTGTAGCAGTACTAACAAAAGCACTAGCAGGGGTAACTTAGTTCCCACTGCTAGTGTTAAAAACAGGTCTGTGGACCTTTTGACTTGTAACTTTAGATTGGATTGGTTTTGTTGGACAAGAGGGGCACCCCCATACTCATGGAAGTGTGGGGAGTCAGATTATGCACAAAAAAACACAACCACAAAGCAAAAATCACACTCAAATTGCTCAAACAAGTGACTGTTATGGCTTGTAAGTTACTGATGAACATTAACTGATTTTTTTGACTATAGGACGAATTTTAAAAGCCTATAGCTTGCTCAAATGATTACCAAATCACAACTAATTGATTAATAGCCCTATATTACACCTATTCTTAACAATCTACAAGATTTGGAGTCAAGAATTACTAAAACCACTCAGTTTTAGGCCAATGACTGTTTTAACTGATTTTACCAAAAAAATTAAGCATGCAAACTTACCTACAACCTACCAAACATGAAACAAAATACCAAAACAAACCTATTACTACCACTTGAGTATGTTTAGATTGCTTTAAGGTCAAAAGGTTTTCAACAGCTTAATAAAATATGCATATCCAAACATCCCTTAAATTCAGAAACTTGAATTTTATAAACTAAATGTTTACAAACCTTAACTAAACTGATCTATCACTGAACTAACATGCATAAATGGCATAAATGAGCAAGATTAAGCAGACAAATGAACAAATAAACAAGTCAATCCTCAAAATCATGCAAGGTCACAAAATATCACATAAACTCTAATTCAAGGAGGGTTCAAGCTATTTACCTTGTGTAGTTAACATCCAACTACACAAAGGCCAGCTGAGGCCTTCTCCTATAAGCTGTAGGCTTATGCTTGGCTTTTGTGATAAGCTGATGTAGAGAAAGACCACAATATCTTCAGAAACAATGAAATGTAATGAGGTGATGCACTTTGTTTCTTGGTTTCCTGCACAAACACCACAAAACAGAGAAAATGCACTTCAAGCTTGTATAAGTTGCCAATAAGCTGTTGTCAAATAGCTTATTGGTGAGCTTATACAAGTAGTAAGTTGTAAAAAATGAATGAAAATCATATTTTTGTAAAACCTTTTCAAACCAACCCCTTTTATCTTGAACAAATCTTTTGAAACCAACTATTTTTCTTAAACCACAAATCTGAAAAACCAACTCACATTTCCACTTTCACTTCCATGTGAGTTGGGATTCAGAATTCGTATAAAGAAGGAAAACCAACAAGACTTTTTCAGAAATCCTTGAACTAAAAACCTTTGATAACTTTTAACACTAAAAATTGCAAGTAACAGTAAAGATTTAACTAACAAATACAATGAAAATGGAACTCAGCTTATTGAATAAAACTTAAAATTTTCATTATCATTAATCATTAAAAATTTTACAATAAAACTGGAACAAATGAAATAAAGGGTACATGCACCCTTTATATACTGGATAATAGAATAGTCTAGGATACATCAAAATGCTAAAAACTCTAATAAGTAGAATCCCAGTTCTACCCTTGGATGAAAATTTGAAAATTTTGTCAATATAGCCCCATGTGATGATGCAGATGGAATCTTGTGAATGCCAGCTTGCCAAATGAATCTTAAACGTTTATCATAACCTTTGGGAACACGAAATCAAATGGGGACGTTGATTTGCTGTCTTTGTTTGTCTTGGAGTAGCAGGGCCATGTGGAGAGGGGTCCATGGTGCTGGGGACTCGTTTTTTTGGGGTGGGGTTTCATTAAGGGGATTATGAATTTGTAATCTGGAAGTTATGGGATGGGATTATTAGGTAATTAAGGGTGACGATGATTAGGGTTCTAAGGGTTCATACCTGGGGAAATTTGGGGGTTAATTTCTACAGTAATGGTTTAGTGGGAAAAAGTTTAATAAATATTAGTTTAAAAATAATATTAATTAAACAGGTTTTATGGTAGTGGAGGGGTGACGTGGGGTGTGAAGTGAGGTGGAGTTGTATGATTGGTGGTGGAGGGTGATGTGGTGAAACGATTGGCTGGGGAAAATTGTGATGTTTTGGCAGATTTGACCCCCCATGAACCCAATACTTGCTATATCAAGTTTTCAGCTGCAAAGTTGTACTTCCCTTTGTAAATGAAGTTTGCAACTTCATACTTTCACCACAAAGGTTTATCAAACATGTTCATAAGGGCATTTTATGCAATAAAAGCATTCTTCAAGGACCAATCTTGTACAACCTTGACATTTTAGGGACCCCAATGTAATTTTGAGGATTTACAGGGGTATAAATGACAAGTCTTCAATTCTTGAGGGACCATTCTTGCCAATTCTTCAAACTTCAAGGACTTAAATAGAAATTCATGATTCGGGCCAGGTTCTTTGTGCGGCTTCGTTTCCCGTGTTCGTTTTTGCTTGATTCCTTTGATCTTTTGGTGAATTCTTGGTATCCGTACCTGAAATACACAATGAACAAACACAGGCATATTTTTGGATGTTTTGATGATATATTAAGCGTTTTAAGCCCGATTTGGACGATGAGACTATGTATAAATACAGTCTCATCAAGGAGGTTTTTAGGTTTTCTTAAAAATCTTCTGTAAAGATTAAAATGAGTAGTGAAAAGATTTTAACCCCCTTTAGTAAATTTGACAAATGGGCTTGGCCCATTTGCCCTTGTTGCCGCGGGTAGGGACCCCACTTGGGGTACCCGTACCTTTTTCCGTGTCTCATTGTTAAGTTAAACGTTTGTGATTATTTGTGTTCGTGTTTTAAATGTTCTCGTTACGTAAATATCGTGATCTAATATATTTAATTACGCTCGTAATAAATATATATACGTAATTAATAATAGTTCGTGTTTTAGTTACGTTCATGATTTCATGATCGCATGTTGATTAATTATCGTCAAATAAATATTACGTGATCGTGCATAGTAAATACTTATCGTGTTCTAACACGTACGTAATACGTAAACTCCTAACACGTAATCGTAATCATGCTATATTAGGAAAGTTTTAATCTAGTACGTACGATCCTAAGGGTACTATGCATGGTAAAAGCATGCGGGTTTTACACTCGTCTTTGAAAATCTTGTTTTTTGTGTGATTGAGTTTATGTATTGTCGGAATCAAAAAGGGGGAGATTGTTAATGTAATAAATTCCTAAAAACGTTACTTGCATTTTTCGGTCTCGCTTTGTTTTGATTACGACAATATGTAAAAACAAGCATTTACGAAAATAACGAAAAACGAATTCTTGAGTTCAAGTATTTTTCATTTTACCCATTTTCACTTAAGGTATGGATAAACAAGTACTAACCTTAATCAAGTGATCAAGTGATTTAATCTTTTCTTAAAACTCACTTTTTATTAAGTGTGACAAGTTTTTATTAAACTTTCTTTTTAAGAAAATGTTTTATTAAATTAATTATTTGAAATTTGAAAATGGCATATTCTTATTTGGTTAAGAATATCCTTTCAGGATATTTTTTATATCCAGATAAGACCTCCACCACTAAAGGACAAAAAGGAGCGGAGTCTAGTCCGGCGGTACCTTAGCACCTAGGCGGTACCTTATCGATAAGGTACCGCGGGCTAAGATAAGGTACCGCGGGGAGAAATAGCCGTTCGCTCCTTTGTCCTATAAATAGTGGACCATTCTCAGCTTTTCTCCTCACCTCTTTTGCACATTTATTTCCAGATTCAAACCCCTTCTTTAATCACTTAAATCTTTGATCATTTGTTTGATTATTACTTGTTTAAGAAGTGAATCTTGTTCTTCCATCCCTTCCTCTCCAAGTGCAAAGAGAAGAACACTATCCTTGTGAAGTGTTGAGTCCACCACCAAAGATCCATTGAAGATCTAATTTTATACATTTGTAGTTGTGTCATAGTTGTGAAGATCCAAGTAGTTGTGTCTATTTGGGAGTTGTGTATGTACTAAGTATAGTTGTGTAGATTGGTCCTAGCTACGATTAGGGCTCGACTTTTAGCTTAGAGTCGGAAATTGGTTAAGCGACGTGTACAGTTTTCTCCACCATAAGGAGCTTGTTGTGTAGTGAACTCTCGAGTAAGGAGTACTCGAGGAGTGGAGTAGGAACGAGGAGTGAGCTTCGTTGCCGAACCACTATTAATCCTTGGTGTTCGGTTTGATCTTTCTTTACCCTTAACTCTTTACATTCTTTATTCTTTATGCATATACATTTGTTAGTATTAGCTTAGTTACACTATCATTCTTTATTCTTTGTGGATATATTTTTGTTAGTATTAGTTTGGTTACACTATCATTGTTCATATTGTGCATAAGAAGATTTCACATATTTCCTCAAGCCTAAGTTTTTGAAAAAGGATTTTTGGAAACCACATTTGTGACAATCTAACATTTTCAGGTAGTGAAATATTTTCTCGTATAATATTTTGAAACTTATTTTTGTGTTGGTTGACGAACTCACAATTTACGGATTTAAATTTGGGCTTACGTGCATAATTTAGCGTCCTTTACGACTAAACCGGAAACCTTAGGATTACGTATTTACGTTTTTGAACTCAGTTTTTGATGAGACAATTTTTATTGGATTCGTTTTGTGACGTTGATTCATAATTTATAAAAACGTTTTTCGTGAAACGACTCGAGGGCACGCAAATCGAGAAAACTAGAATCGAGGAATACCCGTAAACTAGTGAGATGGGACAAAATACATTGTCCCACCCCACTAGCAAGCATGGGACGGCACACATGACACCACATCTAAGGATGTGGCATCATGTTAGATAAATAGTTACAAGTGTAACTAAGCTTACTCTTTAAGCTTACATCTTTCCACTTCCGAGCTAAAACCATCAACTAACTTCACACATACCATTTCATACATGCAAACTACCTCAAATCCTCTCAACCACTTCACCATTGCCGTCCACTTTGAAGCACCAAACACCCCTTTTGATCTTTTCTAGCCATGAAATACATGTTAACTAGCTCTATCATGGAGTTATCTTGAAGCCTTGATCATTTGGTGGCTGATGTAGTGCTTTTGCAACCCTTTAGGAAAAGAGAGGCAAAGTAATGGTAAGCGTTAAGTGTCGGTTTAGGAAAACCGAGCACTAATGACCAAACAAGTTCGTTTCCCAAGGAGGCAAGTGCGTTGTGTGTTGAATTGATATTGATTTGTGATTATATGATTGAGAAAGAAATAGGATTAGAAGAAAAAGACTGTTACGAAAACGAATTAAACTACGACGAAAAAGGCGAACACGTAAAACCGTAAATAGTACAAAAATTAAAATTTTAACCTAAAAATTCCTAAAAATTACTAAAAATCCCCAATAATATTCTAAGAGTTTACAAAAAATCCAAACTTGCTAAAACCTTTTAATTAATTCAATAATGATTTTTTAATGCTAATTAAAGCCCTAAAAATCACAATTAATTATTAAAAAGCCCTAAACAAGATCTTATAGTTTGTAAACCTCAAAATATCCTAATTAAGCTAAAAACTATTTTTTAAAAATTTTAAAACCAAATTAAACTATTTTTAAACACTTAAAAACTATTAAAATCTATTAAATCTTAAATTAATTCTAGAAATTAACTGAAAAGTCTTAAAAATATTTGGAAAGTGGCAAAACTCCTAATTAAGTGTCCTTAACCTAGGAAAAATGGAAAAACTAAAAAAATAAAACTTCAATTTTTAATAATAAAATAATATTAAAATAATCAAAAAAAATTCAAAGTTCATAAAAAAATCTAAAAAATTCCAAAAATCTAGAATACTGTAACTACGACAAAAATGCAATTAAAATTTTCTAAAACCTATTTAATAATTTTATATTGAATTTTTAAGTTAGCTAAAAACCCTAAAATCCAATAAAATCAAAATTAAGCTAAATTGAAAACTTAAATAGCTGTAAACCTCAAAAATATAATTCAAAACCTAAAAACTATGTTTTTAGATTTTTAAATTACCTTTTTCTATTTTTTAATGACTTTTTAAAATTTAAATTTAAAATAATCCTAATAAATTAATTAATAATGGGAAAAATATACTTTTTGGACTGAAAAGTCAAAAACCCTTATAAAATCCTAGGAAAAATGCTAAACAGTGAAAACCTAAAAGAAATAAGCTAGAATAAGCTTATTTAAAAGCTGTTAATCAAATAAGCTACAAATCCAACAACCCTTAAATAGAATTTGAAATCAAAGCTATCAGTCAAAGTCCCTAGGGCGCAATGGTTAACACGTTTGGTTGTGGGAGGAGTGGCGCAGGTTCGAGTCCTGGCCACGTCCTTTTTGGTATTTAAATTTTTTTTTTAAACTTTTAAAAACACAATCCAGTAACTATTACTTACTTAAAAACACAAATCCAAATCAAAGTAACTAAGATTTAAGCTTAGGAATCAAGAGGGCTTGATCCTTGGCTGTTGTGGTGTTTTTGTTGGACAAAAGGCACCCTTATACTCTTTGGAGTATAAGGAGTCAAATCAAACACAAAAACAGGTAAGTACAACACAAAAGATCACACAAAATGGCAAATTCAAGTTGCGGATATAGCTTGCACAAGTCTGGGGTGTTTTAGCCAATTCAAAGTGCTTAAAAACGAATTTCAACAAGGCCAATCTTGCATATAAGCCAACCAAATAGCATTCAAGCAATCACAAACTCTTTTTAGACCTATCTTCTAACATATAGCCAGATTTGAAGGTCAAATTCCACAAGAATCACACTCAAATAGCAGTTACTGATTATAGCTATATTTTTTACTTTTTGAGCATGCAATGTGTTCAAAACTTGACCAAAATGAAACTTAAGCACTTATAATACCTAATAACTAACTAATGAGTGAAAATAACAGGTTTTAACACAAAATCAACCAAAGAAATTCAATTAATGTGCAAAACCAAACACCCCTTTAAATTGACTGAAGTCAAAATTTTCAAAGCAACTCTTAACAAAACTCAATCAAATCAAACCTAAGCTATCTAAACATGCATACAAGACCTATATAAGCAATATTAAACACTCCAATAAACACTTAACCAGTTATCATGCAGAATCACACAATTCACATAAGAAACATAAAACTGAAAACCAAAATAGAAACAAGGGGCTACCTTGTTGGGCCTACATCCAGGCCCAACCAAGGCTGCTTAGCCTTCTCCAATAGGCCCGGGCCTATGCAGAACTTTGCTGATGGGCTTATGATGGACTGCTTAACAAAATTGGGTAAAAATTGGCTCTTGTTTGGAACCTGCTAAGAGAGAAATCAAAGAGGACTGTGTAAAGAGCTCAAGGTAGACCCCTAGCTTATGGAATAAGCTAGAAGTGAGCTTTTAGCTTATGGGTGAGACTGAGATAAGCAAGAAAAATGACCAACAAATGGCTTATTCAAGCTTGGGTACCCACTACACCAGATCAAGCCATGGTGTCTTGGACATACCCAAACTCAAACACCATCAAAGTAACACACTGAATCACCATTTTATCAGGTTTTTAATGAAATTTAAGATCTAAAAAAAAACTTGAAAAGCAAACAGAAACTTGGAAACTTGAAAACCTTTGCTGAAAATTAAACCAAACTTGAACAATGAACTTAAATCAACTGAAATGTAAGATGGAACTCGTTTTCATCACCAACACTAAACTTAATTTCATTCAGAATAGAAAGATTTACAAGGTTGTGAAAAAGGAAAACAAGAACAGAAAAACTAAAAGTCCTATAAGGCCTTTATGTAATAGGCTACAATTGTTCTAGAAGTGAATAGAACTATAAAACCCTAATGATATAAACTTCCCAACTTGCCCTTGGACGAATATTTGAAGATGCCATTTTTTGAACTTGTCAAGAGCCCATGTGATGATCTTGGCAGTTTGTGAAGGTGCCAGCTGCTTTGGAGTGATCTAGGTCGTTCAAATGAGCTTGGGGACCAAGTAAAATGCCTTGGTTCGTTGATGGACTGCTCAGTTTTGTTTTCTTCTTCTTTGTGGGGCAGGGGAGGGTTGGAGAGACACATAAGAGGGGATGGTGACGTTTTGGGGAGGTGGGATGTGATTAGGGTGTGGTTAATTATCAATCTGGAAAAGATCAAAAATTAACCCTTTGTTTTAAGGTTTTTAGGGATTAGGGTTTATGTTGATTTAGGGTGTGTTTAATCTGGAAAAAAGGATTAAGTATTTAAAATGTGTGTTTGCCACCAAAATTCAAACCAGGTTTAAGTTAATTAAATAAAAGGGTGAGTGGATTTGTGACGTGGAGGGGAGGTAGTGTCTGATTGGTGGAGGGTTTAAGGTTGGTGATGTGGCAGCTTGTGAGTGGTGGGGATAACTTAGGTTGTCTGGCAGGAATGACCCCCCATGTTTCTTGTTTCCTTCAATTTGTATAAAACAGCAATAAACTCCATTCCTTTGAAAAACATCTTTGGGAAGTTAGCAGTTTTGGCACAAAAACTTTATAAGCTTGAAATAAGGACTAAACATGCAATTTCTTCAATATTCAAGGGCTGTTTTGGACATGTCTTCATTCTTTAAGGCTTTGACTTGTTTGTTGACTTCTTGGAGGACCATTATTGACAATTTAGTTTTGTTGAGGGACTAAATTTGCCAATTTAAAAGTTAAGGGTCCTTTTTGTAATTTTGACAAACTTTAGGGACCAAACTTGTAATTATGAAGATACAAGGGTATAAAGTGTCAATTCTTCAAACTTGGAGGACCAATCTTCATAATTCTTCAAATCTTCAAGGGTTTTCTTTGGAAAATTCTTCATTAGGGCTTGGTTCATCGTGCGGCTTCGTTTCCCGTGTTCGTTTTTGCATGATTCTTGTGATCTATTGTCATTTTCTCAATATCCGTACCTAAAATACACAAGCAACAAACACAAGCATATATTTGGGTATTTTGATGATATTTAATGCATTTTAAGCCCAATTTGGACGATGAGACTATGTATAAAAGCAGTCTCATCACTCCCCCATACTAAACCATTGCCGTGCCCTCACGCAATGCTAGAATAAAGTATCGTAGCACCTCCAAAATTCATTTTTATTCACTACACTACTACTATTACTACTACTTGTGTTATAGACATAATGTATGATTTTCATCACAAAATGGGACGTTTAGGTTCATAGAATAAGAACACGTGAATGCTTCGTTAGAAATAATTTTGTCGTCCTCGATTTTCACCCTAATTCCATGCCAAGCGTGCAACGAGATCATTGTCATTATAAGTTAGTAATGCTAACACTACTCATATGCCCTAATCACGTACTTATTCTCCCATTATTCCTAAGTTGTATCTCTTATATTTTATTTTGTCTTGAATGTTTCACGAGGATACATTGTTGACTTATGCGATAATAGAGATTTAGGTCTAAAAACAGAGTCCTAACGGTGTAACTAAGACCATCAAATCAATAACCCCTCCTAATAGACAACGATGTTAAAAAATTAAGTTGACAAGAAGAATCGATAAACACGGTTTTATAACGGTTTTGAACATGAGACTTATTACAAAGACTTTTATACGCCCCCTAACGGAAGGGCCTTATTATCTTTGGTTTGCCTCCATCTTTTATTCAACTTCGCCATGAAGCTTTTATTATGACTTCGGTCTTGCCTTGCCTTTTATTATCCGCCTCATCGGTGGTTTTATTAGCCAAAGACGTATATCCTCACGCTAAAGCGAATTTTGGATCTTTAAAGCTTCGAAGATTAAGGCTTGATTCACTTTCAATTTTTGCATAGATTTTAGGCCTTGTGGGGCTTCAAATTGTTTGCTAGATTTAGGTGAGCACTTGAAATCTTATTATTAGGTGAAGCTTTCGATTATTCGGGTGCCAATACTTCAAAACCGTGACGCTGGCGATACCTTAATGTCTTCCCAATTTAATTACACGGAAGCTACTAGAAAAGACTAGAAACCCAACAATCCTAACTAAACCGCTAAGTCAATATTTATTAAGCAAAAAATATTTACAAGCGAAGGGAGAATAAGCAAGCAACGAGAACACATGAGTTTTTGAAAGAATACGAGTACTCTACGTTTAGCATAGTAACTTATAATTAACTCTATCATTTCTCGTCCTCATTTAAGAGACTTAGCCTAATGTGAAGTTAAGGAATCAAAGCTAAGTGCTCAACACGCACGGTCGAGTCAAAAATTACTCTTATTCTCTCCATCGGAAAATCTACATTCGTGTCTTCAAACACTTATAAAGCATGAGAAAAAATTTAAAATTTGGCCATTTTTAGCCTTATTTTGCAACAAAACGATAAACAAAACATAAACTTTGGAAAGCGTGAAGGTTTAGCAAGGCAAGTATCTATTCACCCCCCATACTAAAGTTAAACATTTTCCTCAATGTTTCGAGTCTAGGGGTGCAAACACCCCCATACTAGAGACGTAGTCGAATGCCTAATCTAGCATGGAAAGGGTGTAACCGTTAAATCAATAGCCGTTTATGAAGTGTGCTAAAAACCTAAGGTTAGAACATCAAAAGGATATATCATGGATATTGAGAAATGTCTTCAAAGCAAATGATCGAGTGCTCCCATAAAACGAACACGAGAGGCTCCAATCGTGAAGATCATGATCATCTAAAGTTCACAATTCACAAACAACCACGGAACAAAGGTTGGAAGGGCACAAATCCCCACACGTAGGCTACATTAGAAAGCGAGAATATGTACATAGGATAAGCATGGGACTCCCCCACGAGGCACCTCGTTTTTGATTACCGAGTCATGAGCTCGACTCGATCCCCTCAATACTAATTATCATTGGGGAAGGTGACTTGGTCGAGGTAGTTCAAGGATGGAACTTCCCCGCCAAAGTAGTGCTTCAACCTATGTCCATTCACCTTGAAGTTAGGTCCATCATCTTGAGCTAGCTCGATGGTCCCATACAGAAACACTTGAGTCACGGTGAATGGACCGGACCAACGGGATTTCAACTTACCGGAAAAGATTTTCAATCTTGAATTAAAAAGCAAAACTTGATCCCCAATGTTAAAAACCCGGTTTTTAATTTTAGAATCATGCAACTTTTTAGTTTTCTCTTTATAAATCAATGAATTTTCATAAGCAATGTCCCTCAATTCATCCAATTCATTTAGTTGCATTTTCCGGTGTTTTCCCGCGGTCTACATATCATCATTACAATGCTTTAGGGCCCAATAAGCCTTGTGTTCTAATTCGATAGGCAAATGACAATTCTTTCCATACACAAGCTTATAGGGAGTGCACCCAATGGGCGTCTTATGAGCAGTCCTAAAGGCCCATAAAGCATCGTCCAACTTATCCGACCAAGATTGTCGGTTTTCTCCTACGGATCTCTCCAAAATCCTTTTCAACGCTCGGTTTGAAACCTCGACTTGCCCACTCGTTTGTGGGTGATAAGCCGTAGAAAGCCGATGTGTAACCCCATATTTCCTTAAGACTCTTTCAAATTGGTCGTTATAAAAATGGGTTCCACGATCGCTTATGATAGCACGAGGGGTTCCAAACCGAGCAAACAAGCTTTTCAAGAACTTAACTACCACACGAGCATCATTGGTGGGCAAGGCCTTTGCCTCCACCCACTTAGAAAGGTAGTCAACCGCAACGAGAATGTACTTATTACCACGAGATGATGGGAACGACCCCATAAAGTCTATGCCCCAAATGTCAAAGATCTCACATACTTGAATGATATTTTGTGGCATTTCATCTTTTTGTGAGGCTTTTCCTTGTCGTTGGCATGCATCACACGACTTCACAAGATCTTGTGCATCTCGGTAAATAGTAGGCCAAAAGAAGCCGACATCAAACACCTTCTTAGCCGTGAGATTAGCACCGTGGTGACCACCCGTGGGTCCCTCATGGCAAGCTCTAAGGATGTTAGAAGTTTCGGTGCCAAAAACACAATGTCGGATGATTTGATCCGCACAAGTTCGAAACAAGTAAGGGTCGTTCCAAAAGTAGAACTTGACGTCACGAAAGAATTTTAGTTTTTGTTGAGTCGTCATACCCTTAATGATGAAGTACCCGCATGGTAATTTGCAAAATCCGCAAACCATGGGGTAGAAGAATCAAGCTTAGAATTCACTACACCAAGTGTCTCGAGCGGAAATGTTTCGGTGATTTCCTTGGGCTCGTAAATACTTTGGTGAGGATCTTCCAAACGAGAAAGATGATCGGCCGCTAGATTCTCGGCTCCTTTTTTGTCAACGATGGTATGATCAAATTCTTGAAGGAGGAGAATCCAACAAAGTAATCTCGGCTTAGCAACTTGCTTTGCCATGAGATACTTAATAGCCGAATGGTCCGTATACACTATGCATTTTGTCAAGCCGAGGTAAGGTCGGAATTTCTCAAATGCATACACCACGGCAAGGAATTCCTTTTCCGTTGTAGTGTATTTAAGTTGAGCCTCGGTCATTGTCTTGCTAGCATAGTGAATAGGCAAGAAGTGCTTATCATGACGTTGCCCCAAAACGGCCCCAATGGCGTAATCACTAGCATCACACATTAGCTCAAAGGGGAGGTTCCAATTTGGAGCAACAAGAATGGGAGCTTCGGTAAGTTTCCTCTTAAGGATTTCAAAGGCTCGTACACAATCTTCGTCAAAGACAAAACGTACCTCTTTTTCGAGAAGATGTGTAATGGGTCGAGAAATCTTTCAAAAATCCTTGATGAATCGGCGATAAAAGGCCGTGTGGCCTAGGAAACTCCTAACTCCCTTGACGGTTTTGGGATGAGGTAATTTGGCGATGACGTCTACCTTAGCTTGATCAACCTTAATCCCCGCTTTCGAGACCTTGTGCCCTAAGACGATTCCACTTTTAACCATAGATGACATTTTTCCCAATTGAGCACAAGGTTGGTTTCCTCACAACGTTTTAACATTCTCTCAAGGTTCGACAAACACGAAGTGAAAGAATCACCAAACACGGAAAAGTCATCCATGAAGACTTCCATCGTCTTCTCGATCATATCATGAAAAATAGCCATCATGCACCTTTGAAAGGTTCCCAGTGCATTGCAAAGTCCGAATGGCATTCTACGATAGGCAAACGTTCCATATGGACACGTAAACGTAGTTTTTTCTTGATCACGAGGATCGATGGGAATTTAGAAGTAACCGGAAAAACCATCTAGAAAGCAATAGAAATCGTTTCCCGCAAGACGCTCCAACATTTGGTCCATGAAGGGCAAGGGAAAATGGTCTTTTCGAGTGGCTTCATTCAACTTACGATAGTCAATGCACACTCTCCATCCGGTCACGAGTCTAGTGGGAATCAACTCGTTGGCATCGTTTGGCACAACGGTCATCCCTCCCTTTTTAGGGACACATTGAATAGGACTCACCCAAAGGCTATCAGAAATAGGGTTAATCATTCCTGCGTCAAGGAGTTTAAGGACCTCCTTTTTGATGACGTCGTGAATTTTGGGGTTCACCCTTCTTTGACTTTGGATTGTGGGCTTGAAATCCTCCTCCATTAAGATTTTGTGGGTACAAAACTTAGGATCGATTCCCTTAATGTCGGATAACTTCCACGCAATCGCCCTTTGTGATCCTTTAGAATATCGACAAGTGCGTTTTTTTCATCATTCGAAAGATCCTTCGCAATAATAATCGGCAACTTTTCGTCCTCCTCCAAATAGACATATTCGAGGTGAGGAGGTAAATCTTTCAACTCGAGGATAGGTGGTTCCTCAAGTGAAGATTTAGGCTCGATACTCATAACCTCCTCGGGTGGAGGAAATGGGAAATCGTTGAGAAAATCCTTGATAATCGAGAAGTCCTCATCGTTGTCGAGGTCTTCGTCACAAGTACGTGGAACATTGCATTCTTCCAACGTAAAACCACCACCTTCAAATGGAGTGAAGGTTGGTGTCGAATTATCAAGAATTGGATCTAACATAGTGGGATTGCCACTAGTTTCTTCATCACCAACCCTAAAACTTCTTGTGAAAATTCCTCGCAAACCACGTCGATCATATCAATGAGGTTTATGGTTGCAACGGAATAAACATGAGAAAGTTGAGAATTTTGAGTTGCGTTTATAACAAGTTCCTCGTCGTTGAAACGTAAGGTGATCTTTCTAGCATGCACATCAATTAAAGCCATAGACGTATCTAAAAATGAACAACCTAAAATAAGAGGAACTTGAGGATCCGTGGGGATATCGACAACGATAAAGTCTACGGGATAGTAGAACTTCCCCACTTTCACAAAAACGTCTTCCGCCAAACCACATGCGAGAATCGTGGAATGGTCGGCCAACTCAATAGACATTCGTGAATGAGTAAGATTAGGAAGATTGAGCGATTTGAAGATTGAAAGTGTCATCAAGTTAATGCTAGCACCAAGATCGGCCAAGGCATAACATTCTTCCATATCTTGAATTGCACAAGGGATCAAAAATTTACCAGGATCACCGACTTTTTGAGGTATGCGATTAAGATAAACTGACGAACAACTAGACATTTGGTGCAATTTCTCCTTGTTGTTCAACATACTCTTAAAGTTAGCGGCAAATCGAGGCATCATGACCAAAGCATCGGCGGAACTCACATTAAAGTGCAACTCACGAAACATTTTCATAAAAAGCTCAAATTGGTAGTTGTCGCGCTCTTGTCGTTTCTCCTTCCTAAGTCTCGATGGGTAAGGCAAGGGTGGTGTGGGTTGGGGCATAGGCATAGCCTTTGGAATCTCGGGTTCCAATGTTGGTAAAGGGTCGACCGTAGGTGTGGCATGAGCGGTACTTTGTGGGCTTGAAATATGCTCCTTTTCGACCACCACCTCGGGTTCTTCCTCAATTTCCTCCACCGTTGGAGTAATTGGTTGAGGAGTCGGTTCTTTAAGTGTCTTACCACTTCGTGTGGTAATCACTTTCATCTCTCCCTTTGGGTTTGATACGGTGTTGCTAGGTAGACCACTCGAAGTAGAGGCTTTGTTTCCCATGACGGCTTCTAAAATGGCATTAAGCTTAGCATCTTGACTATTAAACTTCAAATCTTGACTAGCGGCTTTTTGGTCAATTCTTTGTTCAAGCATAGCATGACTTTGTTCAATCTTATTGTTTTGACCTCTAATTTGATTAGCAAAATCATTTTTCAACTCATTTCTCATGCTAAGATTTTCCTTCACAAAATTAGCTAACTCCTTGGTATTCTTAGCCGTGTCCCTAGCTTGATTAGCCAATTGCTCTTGAATGTTTTCCAAAATCTTGTCATTTGCCGTAGCGTAATTCAAAAAGTCCATTGGAAGTTCTTTAGTATAAACATTTTGAAGACCTTGACTCGTGTTTTGAAAATTACGGTTTTGGTTTTGATTTTGCAATTGGCTACTAGTTTCTTGATTCCCATAGTTGTTATTACCCTTGAAATTGTTCCTTTGATTGCTTTGGTAACCAACTTGATTGTTTCGATAATTGTTAGCATTTTGATTTGGTGGAAAACCCGGTGGAGTCAATTGATTAGTGCGAGGAACTTGACCATTTTGGTTATAAGTTCCCGCGGCCGCGAAGGCACTCGAAGTGTTACCACCGTTGGTAATGCACTCGGAATAATCGTGAGCTCCACCACAATACATACAAGAAACCTCAACCGCTTTAATCGTAGCGGGAGTGGGTTGTTCACCAACTTTAAACTCAATTAACAATCCTTTCAACTTATCAAAAATTTTGTTCTCCAAATTAGCCTCGATTTGGCAAGCATCAACGGTGTGTGATAATGAAGGCGAAGACGAAGTCTTACGAACACTCGACGTGCTACGAGGACTATAGAACTTAGACCTATTCTCAATGATTAACAAGGCTTCCTCGACCGTCTTACACAAAAATTACCACCCGCGGCGGCATTAAGATAATCACGCTCATGATCGTTCAAGCCATTGTAAAACGTGTCAATTTGATGCAAGTCGGAAAAACCATGATGAGGACATTCGTGCAACATTTCCTTAAACCTATTCCAAGCCGTTGAAAAACTCTCATTATACTCTTGTGAAAACTTTGAATTCTCGTTTTTCAAGTGCGTAGTCTTAGAGGGCGGAAAAATTGGTTCACGAATTTTGAAACGAGATCCTTCCACGTCAATATAGAATTGGGTGGCTCTTTCTCTAACCAAATTTTTGCGGGCCCCGCTAAGGAATATGGAAAAAGCATCATCTTAATCGAGTCGTTTGAGACGTCCTTAAACTTGCAAGTGGCGGTGAGACGATTAAATTGGCGAATGTGGTTATGAGGGTTGTCCTTTTCGTCACCTCGAAACTTGTTGTTTTGAATCATGGACAACAAACCCGTCTTAACCTCAAAATTCTCCGCAAGGATAGCGGGAATCATAATCTCTTCTCCATAACCCTCGGTGGGTGCTTGAAGCAACTCCATCATAGTTCGATTAGCCATGGGTGCTTCTTTCACTATAATGGGTTCGTCAATAGGAGACTCCTCACTAGTAGGAGTGATTGATTTGTTTCTTCATTTACGAGCACGTCTTGCTTTAGAGCGAGTTTGCATAAACGTCACGTATAACGAGAAGGCGAGCAAAGAAGATTCTTTTTGGTGTTTTCACTTTTTTAATTTTTTTTTTGTGGTTTTTGATTGTTTTTACTTTTTTTGGATTTTTGGAATGTATTAAGTAGACCAAAATCTACAAATCTCCTCCTTAATCAAATCTCTCGATTAAAGAAGCCTCAAGGAATGAAAACGATCACGTGAAGTGAACGCCTTCGATGACTTTAGAACGATGGTGGAACACCAAATCGTTCAAGAGGGTTTAATCAAATGAAACCAAGAAAATATATATGATATGTAATAATACTTTGGGCGGCAAAACCCTCGATTAGCTCTCAAAATCAAAATACGCACAAGCAAGCGGAGGAAACGAGGCGGCGCGAAGCACTTAAGAGCCTTTTTCCTTTAGGTCGTGAAATACAACCGCGTTATACCCACCTTATAGTTTGTATTTTTCAAAATCGAGCTTCTCGAAAGTATTTATCTATTTTTGCCTTTTTTTTTCGTTTGAGATTCGAATACAATGATTGGGTAATGACCTCCCAAGTCAAGGTTGTGATTTCTCACGTATTTGGAGTACTTGTAAATTTATTGTTCTACGTATACAATATAGTAATAGTATTCACAAAAAACGAAAAACCGATAATACGTATTAGTAGAGTGCTACTAATACAAATAGCTATTATGGCTATATATAAAAACAACAATGGTTCAACCAAAACACAACACGCCTCCCCGGCAGCGGTGCCAAAATTGATGTAGTGCTTTTGCATCCCTTTAGGAAAAGAGAGGCAAAGTAGTGGTAAGCGTTAAGTGTCGGTTTAGGAAAACCGAGCACTAATGACCAAACAAGTTCGTTTCCCAAGGAGGCAAGTGCGTTGTGTGTTGAATTGATATTGATTTGTGATTATATGATTGAGAAAGAAATAAGATTAGAAGAAAAAGACGGTTACGAAAACGAATTAAACTACGACGAAAAAGGCGAACACGTAAAACCGTAAATAGTACAAAAATTAAAATTTTAACCTAAAAATTCCTAAAAATTACTAAAAATCCCAAATAATATTCTAAGAGTTTACAAAAAATCCAAACTTGCTAAAACCTTTTAATTAATTCAATAATGACTTTTTAATGCTAATTAAAGCCCTAAAAATCACAATTAATTATTAAAAAGCCCTAAACAAGATCTTATAGTTTGTAAACCTCAAAAATACCCTAATTAAGCTAAAAACTATTTTTTAAAAATTTTAAAACCAAATTAAACTATTTTTAAACACTTAAAAACTATTAAAATCTATTAAATCTTAAATTAATTCTAGAAATTAATTGAAAAGTCTTAAAAATATTAGGAAAGTGGCAAAACTCCTAATTAAGTGTCCTTAACCTAGGAAAAATGGAAAAACTAAAAAAATAAAACTTCAATTTTTAATAATAAAATAATATTAAAATAATCAAAAAAATTCAAAGTTCATAAAAAAATCTAAAAAATTACCAAAAATCTAGAATATTGTAACTAAGACAAAAATGCAATTAAAATTTTCTAAAACCTATTTAATAATTTTATATTGAATTTTTAAGTTAGCTAAAAACCCTAAAATCCAATAAAATCAAAAATAAGCTAAATTGAAAACTTAAATAGCTGTAAACCTCAAAAATATAATTCAAAACCTAAAAACTAATTTTTCAGATTTTTAAATTACCTTTTTCTAATTTTTAATGACTTTTTAAAATTAAAACTTAAAATAATCCTAATAAATTAATTAATAATGGGAAAAATATACTTTTTGGACTGAAAAGTCAAAAACCCTTATAAAATCCTAGGAAAAATGCTAAACAGTGAAAACCTAAAAGAAATAAGCTAGAATAAGCTTATTTAAAAGCTGTTAATCAAATAAGCTACAAATCCAACAACCCTTAAATAGAATTTGAAATCAAAGCTATCAGTCAAAGTCCCTAGGGCGCAATGGTTAACACGTTTGATTGTGGGAGGAGTGGCGCAGGTTCGAGTCCTGGCCACGTCCTTTTTGGTATTTAAATTTTTTTTTTAAACTTTTAAAAACACAATCCAGTAACTATTACTTACTTAAAAACACAAATCCAAATCAAAGTAACTAAGATTTAAGCTTAGGAAAGCAAAAAACGTGCCCAGAAACAAGTGTGTTTCTGATGAACACACAAGTGTTTCTTCACTTGTGCAGACTGAATCAAGAGGGCTTGATCCTTGGCTGTTGTGGTGTTTTTGTTGGACAAAAGGCACCCTTATACTCTTTGGAGTATAAGGAGTCAAATCAAACACAAAAACAGGTAAGTACAACACAAAAGATCACACAAAATGGCAAATTCAAGTTGCTGATATAGCTTGCACAAGTCTGGGGTGTTTTAGCTGATTCAAAGTGCTTAAAATGAATTTCAACAAGGCCAATCTTGCATATAAGCCAACCAAATAGCATTCAAGCAATCACAAACTCTTTTTAGACCTATCTTCTAACATATAGCCAGATTTGAAGGTCCAATTCCACAAGAATAAAACTCAAATAGCAGTTACTGATTATAGCTATATTTTTTACTTTTTTAGCATGCAAATGTGTTCAAAACTTGACCAAAATGAAACTTAAGCACTTATAATACCTAATAACTAACTAATGAGTGAAAATAACAGGTTTTAACACAAAATCAACCAAAGAAATTCAATTAATGTGCAAAACCAAACACCCCTTTAAATTGACTGAAATCAATATTTTCAAAGCAACTCTTAACAAAACTCAATCAAATCAAACCTAAGCTATCTAAACATGCATACAAGACCTATATAAGCAATATTAAACACTCCAATAAACACTTAACCAGTTATCATGCAGAATCACACAATTCACATAAGAAACATAAAACTGAAAACCAAAATAGAAACAAGGGGCTACCTTGTTGGGCCTACATCCAGGCCCAACCAAGGCTGCTTAGCCTTCTCCAATAGGCCCGGGCCTATGCAGAACTTTGCTGATGGGCTTATGATGGACTGCTTAACAAAAATGGGTAAAAATTTCTTGTTTGGAACCAGCTAAGAGAGAAATCAAAGAGGACTGTGTAAAGAGCTCAAGGCAGACCCCTAGCTTATGGAATAAGCTAGAAGTGAGCTTTTAGCTTATGGGTGAGACTGAGATAAGCAAGAAAAATGACCAACAAATGGCTTATTCAAGCTTGGGTACCCACTACACCAGATCAAGCCATGGTGTCTTGGACATACCCAAACTCAAACACCATCAAAGTAACACACTGAATCACCATTTTATCAGGTTTTTAATGAAATTTAAGATCTAAAAAAAACTTGAAAAGCAAACAGAAACTTGGAAACTTGAAAACCTTTGCTGAAAATTAAACCAAACTTGAACAATGAACTTAAATCAACTGAAATGTAAGATGGAACTCGTTTTCATCACCAACACTAAACTTAATTTCATTCAGAATAGAAAGATTTAAAAGGTTGTGAAAAAGGAAAACAAGAACAGAAAAACTGAAAGTCCTATAAGGCCTTTATATAATAGGCTACAATTGTTCTAGAAGTGAATAGAACTATAAAACCCTAATGATATAAACTTCCCAACTTGCCCTTGGACGAATATTTGAAGATGCCATTTTTTTGAACTTGTCAAGAGCCCATGTGATGATCTTGGCAGTTTGTGAAGGTGCCAGCTGCTTTGGAGTGATCTAGGTCGTTCAAATGAGCTTGGGGACCAAGTAAAATGCCTTGGTTCGTTGATGGACTGCTCAGTTTTGTTTTCTTCTTCTTTGTGGGGCAGGGGAGGGTTGGAGAGACACATGGGAGGGGATGGTGACGTTTTGGGGAGGTGGGATGTGATTAGGGTGTGGTTAATTATCAATCTGGAAAAGATCAACAATTAACCCTTTGTTTTAAGGTTTTTAGGGATTAGGGTTTATGTTGATTTAGGGTGTGTTTAATCTGGAAAAAAGGATTAAGTATTTAAAATGTGTGTTTGCCACCAAAATTCAAACCAGGGTTTAAGTTAATTAAATAAAAGGGTGAGTGGATTTGTGACGTGGAGGGGAGGTAGTGTCTGATTGGTGGAGGGTTTAAGGTTGGTGATGTGGAAGCTTGTGAGTGGTGGGGATAACCTAGGTTGTCTGGCAGGAATGACCCCCCATGTTTCTTGTTTCCTTCAATTTGTATAAAACAACAATAAACTCCATTCCTTTGAAAAACATCTTTGGGAAGTTGGCGGTTTTGGCACAAAAACTTTATAAGCTTGAAATAAGGACTAAACATGCAATTTCTTCAATATTCAAGGGCTGTTTTGGACATGTCTTCATTCTTTAAGGCTTTGACTTGTTTGTTGACTTCTTGGAGGACCATTATTGACAATTTAGTTTTGTTGAGGGACTAAATTTGCCAATTTAAAAGTTAAGGGTCCTTTTTGTAATTTTGACAAACTTTAGGGACCAAACTTGTAATTATGAAGATACAAGGGTATAAAGTGTCAATTATTCAAACTTGGAGGACTAATCTTCATAATTCATCAAATCTTCAAGGGTTTTCTTTGGAAAATTCTTCATTAGGGCTTGGTTCATCGTGCGACTTCGTTTCCCGTGTTCGTTTTTGCATGATTCTTGTGATCTTTTGTCATTTTCTCAATATCCGTACCTAAAATACACAAGCAACAAACACAAGCATATATTTGGGTATTTTGATGATATTTAATGCATTTTAAGCCCAATTTGGACGATGAGACTATGTATAAAAGCAGTCTCATCAGTGGCCATATTAACAACATTGGAGGTGATTTGCTTGTGTCCTAGGGCTGATTTCTCAACTATTGTTCTTGGTGTTTGATGATCCTGGAGTTACTTTTGGTGTTCATCAAGTTCTTGTCTTCCAAAAACAAGAAATACACTTGGTTGGTAAAGAAGATCATCCTCTCCATTTTCTCTTGTTATTTTTGTAAAGAACAAATGTATTTTCTTTATTATTGTATATGTATATGATGTATATATGATGATAAAAATGTTGTGTGGGGATCAAGTGTTGATAAATATGCTTAAAAAGGTTAATAACTATAAGAAATGAGGCTAAAATCATGCTTATTTAGTTGGCTGTATAAAAACAGTATATAATTAAAACTTGAACCGATAAACTTGCATGGTATGATCCATTTATAGTAAGTACAAGATGTTATACACATGTGAGAGTTGGCCATGCAATGAAATCAATATAATGAATGAGATATGATCAAAACAAGATGAGTGTGCTAATCTGAATAAGCTGTTTTGTAGGGACTGTTAAGCATAGATAAACTTAAAATGAGAAGTAGCTATAACTGAGTTAAATGTATCACATAATATGAAGATCATGTCATCCAAAAATGAGCTTCTAATTCATTATATAACTCTAGATATGATAAAAATGGTGAACATGAAAATAAAAATCAGATTTTGAGAATTAATGTTTATTATTATTATATAAGCACTCAAATTTTATTGTATAAAATGTAAAATAAAAACTCACTAACTTATGAAACTTATTTATATAAATATGTAAAAGGTTAAATAAATGGATAAATTATATAAATGGTAGTGGAATAATACTTATAAGTAATAAAAACTATAAACTTGATTTTTACGACTTTTTCGGCTATTACCGTAAAATTAACGTTTTTCGCCAATTAAAACTTAGACGATCAAACCCGTCTAATGTAAAGTTTTTAAAAGTCATATACTGATATATAAGTATCTAATACAAGTAAAAACCGATAAAACCCGAACTATAGGACATACGGACATTAACGAGCTAACTAGGCATATTGGACTAATAATTGGACTAAATAAGTTAAACACTTGTAAAAAGAACTTATTGGGCTTAACCCATTTGGGCCCAACATGGAAAGTATAGATACTGATAATATAAGTATAAAATGGATCAAAACAAGTTAAAGAACTTATACTAAGCTTATTGGACTTAAAGTAGATAAATAGGTAAAACTAGTAAACTAGTAAAAAGTTACCAAAACGTAAACACTAAAATGAGTAAACAAGGATATATAAACCCACTTGATCATCATCATATGTACAAAATCATCATATGTATATTGTTATTTTGATAAAAGTCATTGGACAAGAGTCTAAGACCGATTATTATTTATATAGGTTTCCGTGACCGAAGCACGCCCGTAGCCGATAATCCGCCTTTCATTATCAACGTGAGTTCATAGCCTCGCACTCTTTTAAATGTTTTATAAAATGATTTGTAAACCCGCGAAGGAGATAACATGCTAGATTTTGATAAAAATAGAAAGTCCCGATGGTATGCTTAATGATATGGACCCGAATGATGCTATGACCCTATAAACGACACTAAAAGGATTATTAGTAGTTAGGTTATGTCACTTAAAGTCCCATTAGCATGAATTGTGAACTACCGGGATTTGGTAGACGCTTATGCATTTGATAGTACTATTTGGGGACGATCACCCCAGTTCGCGCCTTGACGGTTGATCCCCGTCGTACCACATTGATTGGTAAGCGAATTTATGTATGAGAAGATTCCATAGCGTGATTTTTGTGACGACACGCTAACTTAGATGGGCAAATTGTTTGTCGGGTTCCCGGCCCACTGTTTTCATAGTAGGGTAACAATGTCATGCGGCTAATAATAATCCTATACAACCCATAATGTAATCCAATAACGACGCTAATAACGATGAATATATTACCTATTATGGTAATATTGAGACTACGGTCTCATGGACGGTTTAAGATGTATGCTTGATATATATATTGCCTGACTAGCAATACGTGGACTTACATCCGATATTATACTTGTGTTCTGATTTTAACGATTGTTTTATATAACGGTTTTTATTAAACTCTATGAATTCACTCGGCATTCGCTGATATGATTTTTGCATGTTTTTATCTCAGGTGCTTGAAGGTAATCCGGATGGAGATCGACTCTGATGGCCCACTTAATATTAAAAATGTTCATTCGATCTATGTTTTGTAAACTTAATGACCTGTATAATTTGGGACCTGTTGTACACTTTAAAACTTTTTATCGAATGAATGTATGTTGAACCTTGAACAACCATTTTTATGTGTTGTCTATGATTGGAGTTATTGTGCTATCCCGTAACACTATGAAAGACCCTTCCGCTGTACCGATACGAAAAATGAGAGTGTTACAGTTTGGTACCAGAGCTCTCGTTATAGAGAACAAAAGATTTTAAAAACCAAGGTTTTGAACAAAACTTTTCAAAATCTTTTAACTATGAACATTTGAGGAAATATTTGAAAAATCTTTTGACTATAACGGTGCCAGAGATCTCCGACGCTACCAACAAGCCCTATTGAGAAGATATATATTTTGATATATATAATTTTATTTATATATATGTATATATCGTGATTTAAGTATGTAATTGTTTAACTAGTATGTTATCCTAATACGAGATATATATATATATATATATATATATATATATATATATATATATATATATATATATATATATATATATATATATATATATATATATATATATAAATGCAGATTGTCATGGCTGATCCTAATATTCCTATAGAAAACCATGCTATTCCCGAACCTAATGTAGATGATGATCCTTATTTAGACTTAGTAGATTATGATATGGATGATGAGGAGGAACCATTTGAGGACCCCGAGCCCGAGTTAGGACTAGGAGATCAGATTGCCCCTCAGGTTGACTTGGTAGAGAATGAGATTGATAATGCTAATATAGAGAATGATGATGAGATTGGGTTAGATAATTTAGATGATGAGATTGACGACGAGGATGTCGAGGAGGATGTAGGTATAGATGTTGAGGTCGATGATGATGAGGAAGCCGAGCTTATTTACCCTTATGATGTTCCAGAGGGCGAGCCTTTACCCCCACCAGTTTATTTGTCTGATTTTGAGGTTAAGCTACCTTGGGATGAAATTTCCGAATCGTCTGAATTTGATTCTGAATCAGAGGAGGATGAGGATGATAACGCACCTGACGGTACTGATGGTATTGCTACTCGTAGACGTGAGATAGGAGAGTCGTCTAGTACTCGAGAGGCTACTCATATTGATGGTCTTGCACCATGGGCCTTGAGACGTGATCTAGATGCTTTCCGTGTTAAGAGTAGTATGACGGAGATTGGATTAGGTGTTGTTCAGACTCATGTTGCTTATTTGGAGTCGAAGACTAAGGTTGGTGAGAAAGAGCGGGAATTGCTTAGTTTGGATTTTACTAATGTAGAACGTGGTTTGAATGAGGCTTTTAGGAGGTTATCGGTGTTAGAAAGTGGTGAGTTTGCTGCTATGAAGAGAAAGGTGAATTCTATGAAGATTCAGTTGAATGTAGCTCGTGCGATGCGTGAGAAAGCTGAAAAGGAGTTGAATATATATGTGGGTTGGAATAGTAGATTTTATGCTGACATGGTTGAAAGAGGAGTGATCCGTAAGCGCCCAGCTGAAGATGTGTCTAGTGATCGTCAGACGAAGATGCAGAAGACGATGGATGATGGACCATCTGGCGGTTCTCAGTAGACCAGTCTATATTTAGTAGTGACCTTTGTATCTTTTGTACTTTTGTAGCTTTGACTGAACCGACTTGTTAGTAGTAGACTTGGCACGAATTTTGAGTGTATATAGTGCTAGAACTTTGATATGCGATGTAACTAAGACAATACTTTTATTTCAAATCGAATGAAATATGTATCTTGTCTTGAATTCCATATTGTGCCTTATTTATACCTTTATTATGATTTCAATCCATATTATATGAATCCTTTGTTGGGTGAATGCTTAATACTTTGAAATTGTTAAATTATAGAACTATGCCGCCCAAGAAGGCTGTGACCGAGGATGATGTACGTAGGATTATTACGGAGCAAGTTACCGCATCTATGACTGAATTTATGGCAAATGTTAGAAATGAGGCTGGCGGTAGTGGAGCTGGCGGTAGTGGAGTTGGCGGTAGTGGAATTGGCGGTACTAATGTGAATGTGAATGCTAATAATGTGAATGCTAATGCTGGAGGAAATGTAGGAGGACTTGGAACTAATGCACCTGAAGTTGGTGGCTGTACATATGTGACGTTCATGAAGTGTGAACCTCTACCTTTTAATGGAACTGAAGGTGCTGTAGGATTAAGCCAGTGGATTGAGAAGATTGAGTCGGTGTTTCGGATTAGTAAGTGTAAGGAGGAAGATAAGGTGACTTTTGCTATGGCTACTCTTAAAGGTCGTGCGTTGACTTGGTGGAACGGGAGAATTGCTTTCATGGGTCTTGATGCTGCTAATGCTACTCCTTGGGCTGAAATTAAGAAGTGGATGACTTTGGAGTTTTGTCCTCGTAGTGTGATTATTAGGTTAGAACAAGAGTTGATTCATTTAAGAATGAAAGGTGTGGACATTGATAGTTACACAAACCGATTCCATGAGTTGGCCTTGCTATGTCCTCGATTGGTTGAACCCGAAGAGATCCGAATTGAACAATATATTAAAGGGTTGACCAGGAATATCCGGGGGGACGTGACATCATCTAAACCACTGACCATTGATGATGTTGTTCGAATGGCTTACCAACTCATTGGACAGATAATTCAGGATAGGGAAGATGAAGCCCGTGTAGGTGAGAAAAGAAAGGGAGACGGTGATCGTGTAGATAGAGGTGATAATAGGAAGAATTTCAATCGCTGTCGGAACCAGAGAAAGGGTAATGCAAATGCTCTTACCTACAATACACCACGCAACGATGATAGATGTCCTAAGTGTGGCAACAAGAGGCATGCTGGCGACTGCTGGAAGTGCCGAAATTGTGGAAAGCTTGGACACAAGGTTGAAAGGTGTAAGAAGGGAACCATTTGCTTCAACTGTAATGAAGAAGGTCATAGGAAATCGGAATGCCCCAAGTTGAAAGCGATTGTACCTGGAAGAAACCCCCAGGGTGGTATCTATCAACTTGGAACAATTGAGGTGAAGAAAGAGGATCCAAATGTCGTTACCGGTACGTTTTTACTCAACAATCATTATGCTGTTGCTTTATTTGATTCGGGTGCTGATAAGAGCTTTGTATCCACTAAATTTAGTGCCCTTATTGACATTGAACCTGTTGAGATAAATACCAGTTATGAGGTGGAATTGGCTGATGGTAAATTAGTGAAAACTAATAAGCTATTAGAAGGATGCTCTCTAAATCTCTTGAACTATTCCTTTCCGATTGATTTGATGTTGATAGAATTAGGTAGTTTTGATATTATTATTGGTATGGATTGGTTGTCGTTGAATAATGCTACTATTTTATGTGGAGAGAAGAAGGTTAAGATTCCTCTTAGGAATAGGACGTTAGTAATTGATGGTAATCGAGGTGAATCCCGTTTGAAAATCGTTTCATGTATTAAAGTCCAAAAGTACATCAGGAAAGGTTGCGAGTTATTCTTAGCTCAAGTGACCGGGAATGAGTCTAGGGAGAAACGATTGGAAGATGTACCTATTATTTATGAATTTCCTGAGGTATTTCCTAAAGATTTACCCGGACTTCCACCGATAAGGCAAGTAGAGTTTCGAATCGATTTAATTCCTGGTGCTGCATCGGTGGCACGTGCGCCTTACCGATTAGCCCCTTCTGAATTAAAGGAGTTATCTGAGCAACTTAAGGAGTTGTCTGATAAAGGTTTTATTCGACCGAGCTCGTCGCCTTGGGGAGCTCCAGTCTTGTTCGTTAAGAAGAAGGATGGATCTTTCCGTATGTGCATTGATTATAAGGAACTGAATAAGTTGACAATTAAAAATCGATATCCTTTACCTAGGATTGATGATTTGTTTGATCAACTACAAGGATCTAGTGTGTATTCTAAGATAGATTTGCGGTCAGGATATCACCAACTTCGCGTCCGTGAAGAAGATATTCCTATAACTGCATTTAGAACTCGTTATGGACACTATGAATTTCAAGTAATGCCATTTGGGTTAACTAACGCACCTGCGGTTTTCATGGATTTAATGAATCGAGTGTGCAAGCCCTACTTGGATAAATTTGTGATTGTGTTTATTGACGATATTCTAATCTATTCTAAGAATGAAGATGAGCATAGATAACATTTAAAGATTGTTTTGAATTTGTTGAAGGATGAAAGGTTGTATGCTAAGTTTTCGAAATGTGATTTCTAGTTAGATTCTGTGCAATTTCTTGGTCATGTGATTAACAAAGATGGAATTCATGTTGATCCTGCAAAGGTTGAAGCTATTAAGAATTGGTCTGCACCGACAACGCCAACGGAAGTGCGACAGTTCTTAGGATTGGCTGGCTATTATAGGCGATTCATTAAAGAATTTTCTTTGATAGCTAAACCCTTGACTAAGCTTACCCAGAAGAATAAACCTTTCGTTTGGGGAAGTGATGAAGATGGAGCATTTCAGACATTGAAGCAAAAATTATGTAGTGCGCCAATCTTATCATTACCCGACGGGAGTGAAGATTTTGTAGTGTATTGTGATGCATCTCTTAGAGGCTATGGAACTGTTTTGATGCAGCGAGAGAAAGTGATAGCTTATGCTTCTAGGCAATTAAGGAAGAATGAGGAGAATTATACTACTCATGATCTTGAGTTAGGAGCTGTAGTCTTTGCTCTTAGGTTGTGGAGACATTATCTGTATGGCACCAAGTGTACGATATTCACCAATCACAAGAGCCTACAGTATATTCTCGAACAGAAGGAATTGAACATGAGGCAACGAAGATGGATAGAGTTGTTAAGTGATTATGATTGTGATATAAAATATCACCCGGGAAAAGCCAATGTTGTTGCCGATGCGTTAAGTAGGAAAGATAGAGAGCCTATCAGGGTACGTTCTCTAGTCTTGACCGTGCACAATAATTTTCCTGAGCAAATTAGAAATGCGCAAATAGAAGCTTGTAAGAAGGAAAATTTTGTTAAAGAAGTGTTCCGAGGAGAAGGAGATCCTTTAGAGATTAGAGCTGATGGAGTGAAATGCTTAAGAGGTCGTATGTGGATACCTAAGTTTGGAGGCTTAAGAGACTTGATTATGTTATAATCCCATAAATCTAAGTATTCCATTCATCCGAGATCTGATAAGATGTACCATGATTTGAAGAAGTTGTACTGGTGGCCGAATATGAAAGCTGACATAGCTATGTATGTTCTTCAATGCTTGAATTGTACTAAAGTTAAAGCTGAACATCAAAAGCCATCAGGACTACTTCAACAACCAAAGATTCCTGAATGGAAGTGGGAGCGAATTACGATGGACTTTATCACCAAGCTTCCTAGAACATCATCTGGAAACAACTTGATTTGGGTTATTGTCGAAAGACTAACCAAATCAGCACACTTCATTCCGGTTAAAGAGCAGTTCTCACTGGAGAAGCTGACTCGTATATACCTTGAGAATGTTGTATGCAAGCATGGAGTGCCTGTATCGATCATTTCAGATCGAGATCCTAGATTCGCATCGAATTTTTGGAAATCTCTCCAAAGATCTTTGGGAACAAATCTCGACATGAGCATTGCTTATCACCCCCAGACTGATGGGCAGAGTGAAAGGACGATACAAACACTAGAAGATATGTTAAGAGCTTGTGTGTTAGATTTTGGTAAGAATTGGGATAAACATTTGCCGTTAGCAGAGTTTTCGTATAACAATAGTTACCATTCTAGTATTAAGGCTGCACCGTTTGAAGCTTTGTATGGTAGGAAGTGTAGATCTCCTGTATGTTGGAGTGAAGTTGGGGATACCCAGCTCACGGGACCGGAATTGATCCGGGAGACTACGGAGATGATAGTTCAGATTAAGAATAGGTTGTTGACTGCCCGTAGTAGACAGAAAAGTTACGCGGATGTGCAGCGGAAGCCAATGGAGTTTAAAGTGGGTGACCGAGTAATGTTGAAAGTATCGCCATGGAAAGGCGTTATAAGATTTGGAAAGAGAGGAAAATTGAATCCCCGCTATATTGGACCCTTTAAGATTTTATCTAGAGTAGGTCCGGTGGCTTACAAACTAGAGTTACCCCCAGAACTTCATCGTGTTCACAACACATTCCATGTATCTAATCTGAAGAAATGTCTAGCAGTGAGTGATGAGAAAATTCCGTTAGGTAATGTAATACCCCCAAATTTATACAACTCAATACAGCGGAAGACTCGTTGGTGTTACGGGATAGCACATTACTCACATCATAGACAACACATAAAAATCGCGTCGTTTAATAATAAATCATTTCCATTCATAAATATCAAATTTACATAGGTCCCAAGTCATAATCATTTCATACAAGTTTACAAAAGATTTGAATGGAAATTGTTATTTAAGTGCGGGCCATGAATTCTTGTTGTCTTCCCGAGAATTACCTTCAAGTACCTGAGGTAAAACATGTTAAAAGAAAAGGTCAGCGATAACGCCGAGTGAATTCATAGAGTTTAATAAAATCCATCAATATAATATATCAGTATAAAACTATTACTGAAAATCATTTTGTACAAATCATTTTAATAGGCCATAAAATAGCCAAAATCATTTTATACAAATCCTTATCGAAAATCATAATATAGGCATTTGCCTTAAAAATCATTATACGAGCCAATGTCGTAAAAACATCATACAATACGTCTTATGACGTTATATAAAGTTAAATAAAAACCGTTATATGAATATGGTTATGAAAACCAAAACACGAACATAATATTAACAGTATGACCCCGTATTGCTAGTCAGACAATACATCGTAATTCGATGCGTATAGTAATATTTTGTTAACTGGATTATTATAAGCCACATGACATTGTTACCTTACTAAACCAACAACGGGTAGCTAACCCGATACCAATTTTGCCCATCTAAAGTAGCGTGTCGTCACAAAGGTCACGCTATGGAAATCTTCTCATACATAAATTCGCTTACCAATCAATGTGGCACGACGGGGATCAACCGTCAAGGCGCGAACTGGGGTGATCGTCCCCAAATAGTACTATTAAATGCATAAGCGTCTACCAAATACCGGTAGTTCACAATTCATGCTAATGGGACTTTTAGTGACATAACCTAACTTTAATAATCCATTTAATTTCATCTATCGGGTCCTTTAATCATTTATCAGGTCATACAATCGGGTCATTCAATCATTCGGGTCTAAAATCAATAAACAATCGGGACAAATGGTGTCCTATTTAATAAAAACTAACATGTTATCTCCCTCGCGGGTTTATAAAACATTTATAAAAACATTTAAAAGAGTGCGAGGCTATGAACTCACGTTGATATGGGAAGGCGGGTTATCGGCAATTCGGACGTACGGTACGTGCTTCAATCACGGAAACCTATATAAATAATAATCGGTCTTAGACGTTTGTCCAATGACTTTATAATAATATCAATTATGCATACATATGATGATTATATATATATGATGATCAAGTGGGTTTACATATCCTCATTTACTCATTTTTGTGTTATGTGTCGATAACTTTTATACTAGTTTTCTCGTTTTACCTATTTACGTGTTTTAGGTCCAATAAGCCTACTATAAGTTCTTTAACTTGTTTTAATCCATTTTATACCTATATTATCAGTATAGATACTTTCCATGTTGGGCCCAAATGGGTTAAGCCCAATAAGTTCTTTTTACAAGTTTTTATCTTATTTAGTCCAATTATTAGTCCAATATGCTTAATTAGCTCGTAAATGTCCGTATTTCTTATAGTTCGGGTTTTATCGGTTTTTACTTGTATTAGATACTTATATATCATTATATGACTTTTATAAACTTTACATTAGACGGGTTTGGTCGTCTAAGTTTTATTTGGCGAAAAACGTTAATTTTACGGCGATAGCCGAAAAAGTCGTAAAAATCAAGTTTATAGTTTTTATTACTTATAAATATTATTTCACCACCATTTATATAATTTATCCATTTAATTAACCTTTAATATATTTATATAAATAAGTTTATAAGTTAGTGGGTTTTTATTTTACATTTTATACATAAAAATGTGAGTGCTTATATAATAATAATAAACATTAATTCCAAAAATCTGATTTTTATCTTCATGTTCACCATTTTTACCATATCTAGAGTTCTATAATGAATTAGAAGCTCATTTTTGGGTGACATGTTCTTCATATTATGTGATACATTTAACTTAGCTATAGCTACTGCCCATTTTGAGTTTATCATGCCTTAACAGTCCCTACAAAACTGCTTATTCAGATTAGACCACCTAACTTGTTTTGATCATATCTCACTCATTATTTTGATTCCATTGCATGGCCAACTCTCACATGTGTAAAAGACATATAGCTTACTGTAAATGGATTCTACTTCATCATTTTATCAGTCCATGACCTGTTTCTTTACTGTTTTATACAGCCATCACTTTTAAGCAAGATTTTAGCCTTGTTCTTTATAGATTTTCACCTTTTTAATCATGTTTATCAACACCAAATCCCCACATAATATTTTTAATCATCATTCATCATCATATACATATACATAAGTAAAAGAAATACAATATTACATAATCAAAATAATAAGAGGATAGGAAGAACAATCTCTATACCACCATTAGTGATGAAAAGATGGGATTGATGATGAACAGGACTTGGTTTTGGGTAACAAATCTTATGAGATATCAACACCACTTCTAGGATCACCAAGTATTTGTAGATTCCTTGTGAAATCAGCCCTTGATCTTCATGAAAACTCCTTGAGAAATCAGCCCTTGGACATCACCAAATCACCTCCTTGGATGTTAGAATCACCTCCAATCTTCAAGGCTTCAAAGGAGCATCATCATGTGTATGAATAACACATGATTTTATGGCTAAAATAGATCAAATAGGGGTGTTTGATGATGGTTTTGGGATGAATTTTAGAGAGAGGGAGGAGAGAAATGAGAGTTGTATTGCATGTGTGTTTTGTGAAAATAATGGTTTTGTGTTGGATGGTTTTGAGGTAACTTTAGCTTAGATGTTAGGCTAGTACATGTGTTGAAGCTTATTAGTTAAGCTTGGACACCTCATGAGGTGAGGTGGCTTAATGTTGGATGCCACACTTAGTGGGGTGGGCAAGTGTAAAACTTGTCCCATCCCACTAATTTACGGGTATTCCTCGATTCTAGTTTCCTCGATTTGCGTGCCCTCGGGTCGTTTTACGAAAAACGTTTTTATAAATTATGAATCAACGTCACAAAACGAATCCAATAAAAATTGTCTCATCAAAAACGGAGTTCGAAAACGTAAATACGTAATCCTAGGGTTTCAGGTTTGGTCGTAAAGGACGTTAAAATAAAATCGTAAGTCCTAATCTCTTCTCGTAAATTTGTGAGTTTATGAACCAACACAAATTTAAAACTCCAAAATATATTCACGGATAAATTTATTTTCTGAAATGTCGGACTGTCACCAAAGATGGTGTATGTAAACGTAAGCACGTAACGTTGAATCCTCCGGTTTAGACGTAGTCGATGCTACTCCAAGACGTAAATCCAAATTTCTTCCCAAAAATAAGTGAGTTCATATTGTATCATTAAAATAATATTTTCAAATAATATTTGAGAATAAAATATCAACCATAAATTGACGGATTGTCACAGGTAAGGTTCGAATAGATGGGAAGTTGCATTTTATCGAAGAGCCCGTAGAGGTTATGGATCGTGAGGTAAAGCAACTGAAACAAATTCGGATACCTATTGTCAAGATCCGATGGAATTCAAATCATGGACCGGAGTATACTTGGGAACGAGAGGATGAAATGTGGAAGAAATATCCGCACCTCTTCGATTTCAATAAGAAACGGACATCCAAATGAAATGGATCACGAGGACGTTGATCCCTTTTAGGAGGGAAAGCTGTGACAATCTAACATTTTCAGGTAGTGAAATATTCTCTCGTATAATATTTTGAAACTTATTTTTGTGTTGGTTGACGAACTCACAATTTACGGATTTAAATTTGGGCTTACGTGCATAATTTAGCGTCCTTTACGACTAAACCGGAAACCTTAGGATTACGTATTTACGTTTTTGAACTCTGTTTTTGATGAGACAATTTTTATTGGATTCATTTTGTGACGTTGATTCATAATTTATAAAAACGTTTTTCGTGAAACGACCCGAGGGCACGCAAATCGAGAAAACTAGAATCGAGGAATACCCGTAAACTAGTGAGATGGGACAAAATACATTGTCCCACCCCACTAGCAAGCATGGGACGGCACACATGACACCACATCTAAGGATGTGGCATCATGTTAGCTAAATAGTTACAAGTGTAACTAAGCTTACTCATTAAGCTTACATCTTTTCACTTCCTAGCTAAAACCATCAACTAACTTCAAACATACCATTTCATACATGCAAACTACCTCAAATCCTCTCAACCACTTCACCATTGCCGTCCACTTTGAAGCACCAAACACCCCTTTTGATCTTTTATAGCCATGAAATACATGTTAACTAGCTCTATCATGGAGTTATCTTGAAGCCTTGATCATTTGGTGGCCATATTAACAACATTGGAGGGGATTTGCTTGTGTCCTAGGGATGATTTCTCAACTATTGTTCTTGGTGTTTGATGATCTTGGAGTTACTTTTGGTGTTCATCAAGTTCTTGTCTTCTAAAAACAAGAAATACACTTGGTTGGTAAAGAAGATCATCCTCTCCATTTTCTCTTGTTATTTTTGTAAAGAACAAATGTATTTTCTTTATTATTGTATATGTATATGATGTATATATGATGATAAAAATGTTGTGTGGGGATCAAGCGTTGATATATATGCTTAAAAAGGTTAATAACTATAAGAAATGAGGCTAAAATCATGCTTATTTAGTTGGCTGTATAAAAACAGTATATAACTAAAACTTGAACTGATAAACTTGCATGGTATGATCCATTTACAGTAAGTACAAGATGTTATACACATGTGAGAGTTGTCCATGCAATGGAATCAATATAGTGAGTGAGATATGATCAAAACAAGATGAGTGTGCTAATCTGAATAAGCTGTTTTGTAGGGACTGTTAAGCATAGATAAACTTAAAATGAGCAGTAGCTATAACTGAGTTAAATGTAGCACATAATATGAAGATCATGTCATCCAAAAATGAGCTTCTAATTCATTATATAACTCTAGATATGATAAAAATGGTGAACATGAAAATAAAAATCAGATTTTGAGAATTAATATTTATTATTATTATATAAGCACTCAAATTTTATTGTATAAAATATAAAATAAAAACCCACTAACTTATGAAACTTATTTATATAAATATGTAAAAGGTTAAATAAATGGATAAATTATATAAATGGTAGTGGAATAATACTTATAAGTAATAAAAACTATAAACTTGATTTTTACGACTTTTTCGGCTATTACCGTAAAATTAACGTTTTTCGCTAATTAAAACTTAGACGATCAAACCCGTCTAATGTAAAGTTTTTAAAAGTCATATACTGATATATAAGTTTCTAATACAAGTAAAAACCGATAAAACCCGAACTATAGGACATACGGACATTAACGAGCTAACTAGGCATATTGGACTAATAATTGGACTAAATAAGTTAAACACTTGTAAAAAGAACTTATTGGGCTTAACCCATTTGGGACCAACATGGAAAGTATAGATACTGATAATATAAGTATAAAATGGATCAAAACAAGTTAAAGAACTTATACTAAGCTTATTGGACTTAAAGTAGATAAATAGGTAAAACTAGTAAACTAGTAAAAAGTTACCAAAACGTAAACACTAAAATGAGTAAACAAGGATATATAAACCCACTTGATCATCATCATATGTACAAAATCATCATATGTATATTGTTATTTTGATAAAAGTCATTGGAAAAGAGTCTAAGACCGATTATTATTTATATAGGTTTCCGTGACCGAAGCACGCCCGTAGCCGATAATCCGCCTTTCATTATCAACGTGAGTTCATAGCCTCACACTCTTTTAAATGTTTTATAAAATGATTTGTAAACCCGCGAGAGAGATAACATGCTAGATTTTGATAAAAATAGAACACAAGTATTCCCGATGGTATGCTTAATGATATGGACCCGAATGATGCTATGACCCTATAAACGAGTCTAAAATGATTATTAGTAGTTAGGTTATGTCACTTAAAGTCCCATTAGCATGAATTATGAACTACCGAGATTTGGTAGACGCTTATGCATTTGATAGTACTATTTGGGGACGATCACCCCAGTTCGCGCCTTGACGGTTGATCCCCGCCGTACCACATTGATTGGTAAGCGAATTTATGTATGAGAAGATTCCATAGCGTGATTTTTGTGACGACACGCTAACATAGATGGGCAAATTGTTTGTCGGGTTCGCGGCCCGCTGTTTTCATAGTAGGGTAACAATGTCATGCGGCTAATAATAATCCTATATAATCCATAATGTAATCCAATAACGACGCTAATAACGATGAATATATTACCTATTATGGTAATATTGAGACTACGGTCTCATGGACGGTTTAAGATGTATGCTTGATATATATATTGCCTGACTAGCAATACATGGACTTACTTCCGATATTATACTTGTGTTCTGATTTTAACGATTGTTTTATATAACGGTTTTTATTAAACTCTATGAATTCACTCGGCATTCGCTGATATGATTTTTGCATGTTTTTATCTCAGGTGCTTGAAGGTAATCCGGATGGAGATCGACTCTGATTGCCCACTTAATATTAAAAATGTTCATTCGATCTATGTTTTGTAAACTTAATGACCTGTATAATTTGGGACCTGTTGTACACTTTAAAACTTTTTATCGAATGAATGTATGTTGAACCTTTAACAACCATTTTTATGTGTTGTCTATGATTGGAGTTATTGTGCTATTCCGTAACACTCTGAAAGACCCTTCCGCTGTACCGATACGAAAAATGAGAGTGTTACAACATTTTAACAAGTAAATATAAGAAACTATTCACCCCCCCCCCCTTCTAGTTTATAGAAACTTCAATACCGGCCTTAGAGATCTTATGTCCTAACACAATTCCCTCTTTGCACATGAAGTGACATTTTTCATAATTTAGCACAAGATTCGTTTCCTCACATCGTTGCAACATTCTTTCAAGGTTAGAGAGACATGAAGTGAAAGATTCCCCCAAAACCGAAAAGTCATCCATGAAGACTTCCATGGTTTTCTCGATCATATCATGGAAAATGGCCATCATACACCTTTGGAATATCCCCGGAGCATTGGATAGTCCAAACGGCATTCGACGATAAGCAAATGTTCCATAAGGACAAGTGAATGTGGCCTTTTCTTGATCACGAGGGTCAATAGGGACTTGGAAATAACCGGAATATCCATCCAAAAAGCAATAGAATTCATTTCCCGCTCTCTAACATTTGATCCATAAAAGGTAATGGAAAATGATCCTTCCTAGTGGCATCATTAAGCTTCCTATAGTCGATACAAACACGCCAACCGGTCACAAGTCTAGTAGGAATCAATTCATTATCCTCATTAGTAACAACCGTCATTCCTCATTTCTTTGGAGCACAATGCAAGGGGCTAACCCATGGACTATCCGAGATAGGGTAGATCATCCCGGCGTCTAGAAGTTTAGTGACTTCCTTTTTTATCACCTCATGAATCTTTGGATTGACCCTTATTTGATTTTGGATAGCGGGTTTATAATCATCCTCCATTAGAATTTTATGAGTACAAAATTTTGGATCTATACCCTTAATGTCAGAGATTTTCCATGCAATGGCCCGTTTATGCTTCTTAAGCACCTTAATAAGTTCATCCTTGTCACTTTCCTTTAATCCCTTAGCAATAATCACCGGTAACTTTTCCGTTCCTTCAAGAAAAGCATACTCCAAATAAGTGGGAAGTTTCTTAAGTTCTAGGTCGGGTGCTTCTTCAATAGATGTTTTTACTTTAGTCTCATTTTCACTCACAACTTTTAAATCCATAGGTGGCGATTCAAAAGGATCTTCATTCAAAAAGGCTTCAAGCAAATCGATATCTCCATCCATATCATGATAATCCTCATCATATGTAGATGGCAAATCCGGTGTGCTAAGAAAAGCATCCACCTCCTCCAAGATAAAATCACTAGCCCCAAACGGAGTAAGGGGTGGAGACGAAAGGGCAATAATAGGATCCGATAAAGAAGGATTGCCACTTTCGGAATTAGCCGAGAATCCAAGCACTTCTTGAGAATATTCTTCACAAGTAACATCAATCACATCGATTTAATTAATTGATTCCTCGTAATACTTGGAAGAATATTTAGAGATATTACCAACATCAAACGTAATATTTTCGTCATCAACTCTTAAAGTCAATTTCCCCGCTTTCATGTCAATAAAGCACTAGCCGTCATCAAAAACGGTCTTCCCAAAATAAGTGGTACACGAGAATCTTTGGGATAATCGCAAACTACAAAGTCCGTTGGAAATACGAGTTTCCCTACTTTGACAAACACTTCCTCGGCTATACCTTTTGGAAAGGCGGTCGATCGATCCGCTAGCTCGAGAGTCATCTTAGTAGGTGTAAGCTTAGGAAGTGCTAACCTTTTCCATACGGAAAGAGGCATCAAATTAATGCTAGCAACAAGATTGGCTAATGCTAAGCAATCTTCCATATTAGGGAAATCACATGGTATCAAAAACTTGCCCGGGTCTCCAAGCTTTTTGGGAAGCTTTTGTGTAAGAACCGCGAAACAATTAGTATCTAAAGATGTAGACACTTCAACCAATTTCCCTTTATCGTTCATCAATCTCTTAATAGTCGAAGCAAACTTAGACATGTAAAGCAATGCATCCGCGAAACTAAGATTAATATGAAGATTCTTAAACATCTCTAAAAAGTAGTCATTTGAGCATTGGACTTTTCGCGGAGCTTCTCTTGGTTAAGTCTCGAAGGATAGGGTAGTGTGGGTTTAGTCCTCGGAAGCTCGGGTTCCAGAATAGGCAATTCGTCAAACTTTGGTGGAATAGGAATTTCCTTTTCTTTAACCACCTCAGGTTCTTGCTCCACTTCCCTCACCGGAGAGGTACTCACATGTGGAAGCAAAGGTCCCTCTAAAGCCTTCCCACTACGTGTGGTTATATCTTCCATCTCACCCTTCGGGTTTGGAATGGTGTTGCTAGGTAAGTGTGACAACCCTAGATTTTGGATTTGTCACTTTTGACTGTTTGATGTTGATCATGTGCTTGGTGTGCGTTTATGTGTTATGTGTTCATATTTGAGACTTTATCATGATGTTAGATATTGTTTACGTAGTACATGGTACGTTATATGATGATGTGATAGGGTTGTTTCATGCTCATGAGTTCACATGAATGTGTAAATCATGGTATAAGTTGGAAATGAAATGGAATGAAATGAAATGAAATGAGTTTAGAAATGAATTGTAGAAAAGTTCGAGTAGCGTTTTTATAAGGTTTCGTTTACGTATCGTATGTTGTATGTATGTATTAAGTGTATAGAATATGGTTAGGATAAGTTTTATAATTACTTTCTATATTTAGAAACTTTTAGAAATGAAGGCTAGTTCAAAAATCGCGTAAAAAGTCGAAAAATTAGCAAAAGGGTGCCTGGTTTGGTCCCGAAAGTGTATAGGATTATAAGTAAACATAAAATAGGAGGGGGGGGGGAGAGTGTAAATATGATAAAACACAGAGGGGAGTCGAATTTGTGGGTCCTATAGCTGAAATTTTAAATATTAAATTAATAAAAATAGGATAATTATCATTTAAAAGTCCTAATTGGGCCTAAACTTGTCCAGAAGGTTACCAAGACCTATATAAATACCGCTAGACCCCTAAAGACGACTAATAACCCTAAATAAACCTAAAATCAGCCTAAATCTTCCATGGATATCAAGAGGAGTCGAAATTATAATTAGGGTTCATCAATTTTTCTTGTTTTAAGGTAAGTGATCAATTCAACCTTAATATAATTCATGTTTTTATTATTTAATCACAATTGGAAAATTAATTAACCATCATTGAGATGATTAGGGTTTTGTTAAATTTCTGAGAATTATAGATATTTAGATTTGTTAATGATTTTAGGGTTTGTGTTAACAATTTAGGGATAATTCATGATGTTTAGAGGGTTAGTGCATAAAGGTGTAAAACAGTCTGATTTTTAGGTCTTTCTTGTGTTGACTGTTATAGGCAGTTGGTAGCACCTTTGGCCGCGTTTCTTTTTTTTAAAATTAAGGTCATAGAGTCTAATTTTCAAAAATGTAAGATTCGTCAAAAATAGAGTTCGGGAAGGTCGTCAAACAATTGTTACAAAAACAGTGTGTAGTTCAGGAATAAATTTAGATTTCGGAAATTTGAGTCAAAACCTAACTAAACGAATGAGATAGTAAAAGATTTTTAATTTGAGAATTCTTTATAATGTATATAAAAGGACTGGAGGTTTTTAATAAAATTATGGTTTTTAGGTCGGGCTTTTGATGTCCAACATTTAGCATGTACGGAAAATCAGCTTTGTGAAATCGACTTTTGGTGTAGAGACTAAACGAAAGGGTTAAACGTGTAAGTAGAAAGTAAATTTGGTCTTTGGAATTCTTAGATCATATAACAACATAAATCCAGTAGGGTAGGAGCCATGTGCTATCAGGTGAGTTCATAGTCCTATTTTGCTATGTTTTTAAATGTTTTTTCAGTATGGGATGGAGATGACACTTGTAATGTTCTTTAACGTGATTTAGTACTATGTTTTAAAATGTGTGGACATAAATGTGCTATTGTGTGACTTGCATGCTTATGTGTTCTCATATGTGTTTTGATGTGTGTTCTGATAAGTGAATCTTGATTGTGTTATGATTGGGATTGGTACATAGATGTATGGGCGTCTATGGGTCCAGTTGTGATGTGTGTGGAGCGTAGGGCACGATCCGTCCTGAGTTCTTGGTTCGTGGGGCACGATTCGTCCTGAGTACTTGTGCATCGTCTCTTTGGAGGCAAGATATCTCGACGGGGATATAGTTCATCTTCCACAGGTGGTGTGGGAAAGATCCGGATAGTGTGGTGTGTGTTCTTGTGTGTGTGACGGGATACTTCTTGATTGTTATAATGTGCTTTGTGAATTGTAGATGTGATCGGTACTTGGTATAAGTTTTATTATGGATGCATGTAACATGATTATCACATTATGGTCCATTACTATAAATTGTTTTTCTTCAACTTATTTACAACGGATGTCAAGGTTTCTTATGATGTTCTAGATAACTTAAACCTATGTTCTCACCAACTTTATGTTAACAAATTTTAGTGTCATTTTTAGGTGAGGTAGTTGTGCAAGATGATGTTAGAAGTGGCTAGAGTATAAAGGCTGCTAGGATTGCATTAGGAGGAATCCCTTTCCTCTTAGATTTTATTTTGTCTTTTGATTTAATAAATTATTTGATACCTATATGTTTGATGTGTGTTATTTGAATGTCTTTGGTAAGAGGTAGGCATGTTACCTACTTACCTAGACGCCTACATTATTTGAGATATTGTCATGACATTGTGTCACCTTTTTATGACTTTTCTATTTCATTTAGTTAACTCTATAGACACGCTATTGTTGTGATGATATCCATACGTCGCGCCCCATATTCCGCCATGGTGGGGTGTGACAGAATGGTATCAGAGACAATGGTTATAGTGAATTAGTTTGCCTAGTCGCGTAGCCTAGTCTATAGCTTAAGGGTCCCTACAAATAGGCGTCATAGGAGTATGTGTGCATTTTATAGTAATTGATGTGTTTGAATGTTATTTTCGCAGTATTTGTTAGGTTATGAACTACTATGGTTCATACTTAGCTACATGTTATTTTAATTTCGAGTTTTGAATAGTGCGGGTTGAACTATAGTCGTATACGCTAGTCATTGTTGGATTTCGTTTAATTACGCTTTCATGTTCTTTATACATTTTGAATTTTGTCTAAGGTGGTTCAGCTGGATTACGAGTTTATATGTTTCATGCATTGGCTACGTTATTTTAATACATGGATTTTGGATCTTAGTTTATATTGTGGTTATGTGCTTATATGAGTTGTAGGATCTATATGCTTATTTGAGTTGGTAGACCGATGTGTTATGTGTAGTATTAATTATTATAAGTGTCATCATAGGAGGGAGTGCATTGGTGAAATGTGACTTGTATAAGTATGGTGGCCAACATAGTTACACAAGTACCACAACATCAATGGATTCCTGAGTATGGTTGCATGAAAGAGGGTTAATACATGTTTGTATAGTATACGTTGGATGGATTTGAGTGTATGTATGCATATGCCTATATATGTATAATTCCCTTCTATTTATCGGTTGTTTTCTTGTGATGGTTTGCTAGCTCGTTCCTCTTCGAGATGTTTAACTTCCGTAATAGCACATTTATCGAGTCCTCATTTCAGGTGTTCGTTTGTACGGTACTTTTAGCGTAAATGTTATTGAGATACTTTAAGAATTCCATTGTCTTTGTTTATTTGGGGTAACGATATCTTTTATTTTGAGTCTTACGTGGTAAAAGAAATGAAATTTGCAAATAGTTAAAATAGTTGTTGGTAGTTGATAAAATAAGGGTAAAGTGTTGAAAACGTGTTTAAAATAGGGTGAAATATAAATTCTTTAACATATAAGCATGGCTTATTTATTTTAAAAATATTTTAGTTTGATCAGCTAAAGTTATTGTTCTTTAGTTAAAATATTCTTCTTATTTGATTAAATATGTTTAATTCAAGTAAATAATCATATGCTGGGTGAGAGTTTTAATTTTCTGGAATTAAAATAAATTAGACCTTGAATTTTGTAATTAATAACAGGTTTTTTTGGGTTTAAAATCGTTTTTTTTGTTTAAATCGGATTAGGCAGAAACTATCGCTAAGTTGTCAGAACTCATCGCAAAACTGTCAGAAACTGTCGCTAATGTCTGGGCAGATTCTAGGTAAAAATCGTTTTGGTTATAACTTATTCGTTTTTAAAGCTTTTTGGGTGATTCAAAAGCCTAATGTTATATACCCGGAGCGTACTTTTCAAATAGTTAGAATGTATTGTCAATGGAAGTCAGTAGCTTGGTCGAATTAATTGTACAACTGTCGAGTTCAAGATTAATTTTCGGACAACATGGTTTAAACTCGTGTTTTGGGTATTTTGGGATAGTGGACACTTAGAAGGCTAACATAGGGCTACTTTGGGATAGTATTTCAGATGTATCCATCATAGAGATTGTTACATTAATGAAGAATGTGAGTTCCGGAGTCAATGTTGACGCGTGATATTATGTTGTGTGCTTTAGACAATTGATCGTTCGTGAAGAGACTATAGATTTTTTTTTCGTCAAATAATTACATAAATAACTAATGTGATACCATTGTTTTAGAAAAACTAATATTCATTAGTGTACAAAATCCATTCTGGGGTGAAATTTGGTTTTTCACAAGGTTTTAATAATATGTCACCGGTCGTAATACGTTTCGGTTGTCGCTGGGTGCTTCTTGTGTCATTGGTCCGTTTCCATGGTTCGTTGAGAGCCGATACATATTTTATGTTGAGTATCTTTTGGAGTCTCATGGTTTTGGTTCATATTTTTAAATTCGTTCACGTAAACGTCTGTTAGTTGTCCATGGGCTTGATCGTTTATCCGAAGTTGGGGGTCCTAAAATTTGTCGTGAGCTTATATTCATTGAGGGCGTTGTTGTAGTCATACGGATGATCCGGTTACGTTCTTATGAGAGAGATAGCGAGTTGGTTGTGAAATGAAGTTTTTTGAGCTTATGGAGTAAATCTCGGGACGAGATTTCTATTAGGAGGGAGTGATGTGACAACCCTAGATTTTGGATTTTTCACTTTTGACTGTTTGATGTTGATCATGTGCTTGGTGTGCGTTTATGTGTTATGTGTTCATATTTGAGACTTTATCATGATGTTAGACATTGTTTACGTAGTACATGGTACGTTATATGATGATGTGATGGGGTTGTTTCGTGCTCATGAGTTCACATGAATGTGTAAATCATGGTATAAGTTGGAAATGAAATGAAATGGAATGAAATGAATTGAAATGAGTTTAGAAATGAACTGAAGAAAAGTTCGGGTAGCGTTATTATAAGGTTTCGTTTACGTATCGTATGTTTTATGTATGTATTAAGTATATATAATATGGTTAGGATAAGTTTTATAGTTACTTTCTATATTTAGAAACTTTTAGAAATGAAGGCAAGTTCAAAAATCGCGTAAAAAGTCGAAAAATTAGCAAAAGGTTGCCCGGTTTGGTCCCGAAAGTGTATAGGAGTATAAGTAAACATAAAATAGGAGGGGGGAGAGTGTAAATATGATAAAACATAGAGGGGAGTCTAATTTTTGGGTCCAATAGCTGAAATTTTAAATATTAAATTAATAAAAATAGGATAATTACCATTTAAAAGTCGTAATTAGGCCTAAACTTGTCCAGAAGGTTACCAAGACCTATATAAACACCCCTAGACCCCTAAAAACGACTAATAACCCTAAATAAACCTAAAATCAGTCTAAATCTTCCATGGATATCAAGAGGAGTCGAAATTATAATTAGGGTTCATTAATTTTTCTTGTTTCAAGGTAAGTGATCAATTCAACCTTAATATAATTCATGTTTTTATTATTTAATCATAATTGGAAAGTTAATTAACCATCATTGAGATGATTAGGGTTTTGTTAAATTTCTGAGAATTATAGTTATTTAGATTTATTAATGATTTTAGGGTTTGTGTTAAGAATTTAGGGATAATTAATGATGTTTAGAGGGTTAGTGCATAAAGGTGTAAAACAGTCTGATTTTTAGGTCTGTCTTGTGTTGACTGTTACGGGCAGTTGGTAGCACCTTTGGTCGCGTTTCTTTTTTTTTAAATTAAGGACAGAGAGTCTCATTTTCAAAAATGTAAGATTCGTCGAAAATAGAGTTCGGGAAGGTCGTCAAACAATTGTTACAAAAACAGTGCGCAGTTCAGGAATAAATTTGGATTTCAGAAATTCGAGTCAAAACCTAACCAAACGAATGAGATAGCAAAAGATTTTTAATTTGATAACTCTTTATAATGTATATAAAAGGACTGGAGGTTTTCAATAAAAGTTATGGTTTTTAGGTCGGGCTTTTGATGTCGAACATTTAGCATGTACAGTAAATCAGCTTTGTGAAATCGACTTTTGGTGTAGAGACTAAACGAAAGGGTTAAACGTGTAAGTAGAAAGTAAAATTGGTTTTTGGAATTCTTAGATCATATTAGAACATAAATCCAGTAGGGTAGGAGCCATGTGTGCTGTTAAGTTCACTTCATGTGGTCGTTTAATGACTAGTTAACCGTACCGGGAAAAACTGAATTTTTACGTATAGAATAGCTTGTAGTGTGAGAACCAGATAGTGGGGATTGGGGGATTATATTCATCTCCGTGGTTGTTAATTAACTTGGGTGTTAGGACCTGAGCTAAGTGTGTTGTGTATGATTTTATAGGTTTGCGGTTGTGCTAGCTTGTTGTGCTATCAAGTGAGTTCATAGTCCTATTTTGCTACGTTTTTAAATGTTTTTCCAGTATGGGATGGAGATGACACTTGTAATGTTCTTTAGCATGATTTAGTACTATGTTTTAAAATGTGTGGACATAAATGTGCTATTGTATGACTTGCGTGCTTATGTGTTCTCATATGTGCTTTGATATGTGTTCTGATAAGTGAATCTTGATTGTGTTATGATTGGGATTGGTACATAGATGTATGGCGTCTATGGGACCAGTTATGATGTGTGTGGAGCATGGGGCACGATCCGTCCTGAGTTCTTGGTTCGTGGGCACGATCCGTCTTGAGTACTTGTGCATCGTCTCTTCGGAGGCAAAATATCTCGACGGGGATATAGTTCATCTTCCACAGGTGGTGTGGGAAAGATTCGGATAGTGTGGTGTGTGTTCTTGTGTGTGTGACGGGATACTTCTTGATTATTATAGTGTGCTTTGTGAATTGTAGATGTGATCGGTACTTGGTTTAAGTTTTATTGTGGATGCATGTAACATGATTATCACATTATGGTCCATTACTATAAATTGTTTTTCTTCAACTTATTTACAACGGATGTCAAGGTTTCTTATGATGTTCTAGATAACTTAAACCTATGTTCTCACCAACTTTATGTTGACAAATTTTAGTGTCATTTTCAGGTGAGGTAGTTGTGCAAGATGATGTTAGAAGTGGCTAGAGTATAAAGGCTGCTAGGATTGCATTAGGAGGAATCCCTTTCCTCTTAGATTTTATTTTGTCTTTTGATTTAATAAATTGTTTGATACCTATATGTTTGATGTGTGTTATTAGAATGTCTTTGGTAAGACGTAGGTCTGTTACCTACTTACCTAGACGCCTACATTATTTGAGATATTGTCATGACATTGTGTCACCTTTTTATGACTTTTCTATTTCATTTAGTTAACTCTATAGACACGCTATTGTTGTGATGATATCCATACGTCGCGCCCCATATTCCGCCATGGTGGGGTGTGACAGTAAGCCACTCGAAGAAGAGGAGGGGTTACTCATAAAAGAATCAAACATCGAAAGCAATTTATTTTGACCTTGTTCCAAACTTTGTTGCATACGATTTTGACTTTGCTCTAATCTTTGCTCAAAACGGTTTTTGTTTTGTACAAGTCTTTGTTGATTTAGCTCAATCTTGTTATTTTGTCCTTTAATCGTATTTTGAAACTCATTTTTCAAAGTTGCCATTTGTCCATGAATATTGTTTTGAAAAGCTTTCAAATTTGCCTCATTTGTTTTAATGTAGCTTGGCAAATCATTTTGGTTATTGTGAAAACCTTGATTGTTTTGATTAGCATTAAACCCATTTACTTGATTGTAATTCCCTTGATTACCACGGTTAAAATTATTCCCATTATTTCCATTGTTGTACCTATTTTGAACCAGTGGAGCAACATGATTTTGACGAGGAACTTGACCGTTGGAGCCATAAGTTCCCGTCATGGCAAAAGCACTAGCTTGATCAAACCCCGTGGTTGAACAAGCATAACTAGGATGTGCTCCACCACATGATACACACAAATTCTCAACCGCATTAATCGATCCATGAGGATTATTCCTAAGCCCATTCAAAATCATGTCAATCTTATAGTCCAATCTAGCAATCTAGTATTAGATGAATTCACATTGGAAACAACTGGTGTTTCGTGAATATTACACTCTAGACTTATTCTCGATTATACCCCACGCGTCTCTCGGAGTTGTTCTTAAAAGATTAAAACCCGCGGCGGCATTTAAAGAATCTTGTTCAATCATATTAAGCCCATTATAAAAAGTATTGATTTTATGCAATTCCGAGAAACCGTGGTGTGGACATTGTCTTAACAAATCTTTAAACCTTTCCCAAGCAACCCCAAATGATTCATGCACTTTTTGTTCAAATCTAGTGATCTCGTTCTTAACGTGTGTTGTTTTGGATGGTGGAAAGAAATAATTCATGAACTTAGACACTAAATCATCCCATGTTAAAATCGAACCCGGTGGTTCTTTCTCATACCAAATCTTAGCGTTTCCCTCGAGCGAGTACGGAAAAAGCATGAGCTTAATCGCGTCATTCGACACATCTCTAAACTTGAGAGTCGAGGTAATTCGAAGAAAATTCCGAATGTGAGAGTGCGGGTTATCGGTCTCATTGCCACGAAATTGGTCGACACGAATGAGAGATAAAAGACCAGTCTTAATCTCAAAATGATCTGCCAAAATAGCCGGCACAACGATTGCTTCCCCATACCCTTCGGTGGGTGCACGGAGCAATTCCTCCATTGTTCGGTTATCGGCCATCTCTACAACAATATGTGGAAGCTCGGGTTCCACTATTCGTTGTTGACGATTTCTATTTCTACGAGGAATATTTTCAAGCCTATTGTAATCAATCGAAATTCGAGAAGAACGTAATTGCATAAACCAAAGTGAAGAGAATATTAGAGGGTTGAAGAAAAGAAATTAGACAAGAAGAAGATTATTTATTGTATTTTTATTTGGTATTGTTCAATCAAAAATGATCGATAAGAAACAAGGAATAAGGATAACTACTATGTAAGTAAATTACCCTCGGTCGACTTTGAAATGATAGGTGAAAACCTAAACGTCTCGAGGTTCAATAAGTAAACTACAAAAATAAGATATAATACTACTTGAGTTGGCAAACCAATAATCGGTCGGTCGTCACTCTCAATATACGCACAAGAAAGCGGGGAAACGTGGTGGCACAAAGCACTTAAAAACCTTTTTCCTTAGACGGCCTTTTATAGCACGTCGCCTTATACCCACCTTATAGTTTGTATAAATTGAGTTCAAACTTTTTATTAGTATTTATCTATTTTGCCTTTTTTTTCGTTTTGGATTCGAATACAATAGCTAGGTGATGAAATCCCAACTAAGGTCTTATTTGAAAGTAGGTAAATTTATTGTTCTACGTAATATAATATATTAATCACAAAAAACACGAAAAACGATACATACTATAATTATATAAAAATAACAAAACTTTCCGAGGACGGAAAGGGTCTTCAAATCAACGATCAACAAATCTCACAAAGACGAATCGTACACAAGATCACCGGCAGCGGCGCCAAAATTTTTGATGTAGTGAGGAATGCATATGTTAATTAAGATACGTTATAGGGTAAATTGGAAAATTACCTTTAGGAAAAAGTAATAGACTAGAATTACCAAAGACGGATTTAATAAAACACGATGGTGAACCAAGTTCGTTGTACACGAATATCCAGTGAATCTGAGACGTTTTGTTTTAATATGGACAATTGATTCAAATAGTTTTTCGGTTTTAATCTAAAATTAATCCTACAAATTAAACCTAAGTGCATGAATCGTTCCCCGTTTAATCTAAAAACAATTATTTAGAAATTAAAGCTATAAAAGATTTAAACTATTAAATAAATCTATTTGAAAATTAACTAAATAACTTTTACACTATTAAAAATATATATATTAAACTAATTTATTTAGAATCTAAACTGATTAAAATCTAATTATTTAAAAACTATTTTTTTAATAACTAATTAAATCTCTACAATTAATTTTAAATTTTTTATTTTAAAGTTAAATTAGATTTATATTTTAAATAAAATTATTTTAAAACAATTACTAAGTTATAAAATTTATGAAAGCGTATAATCTTAACTTTTAAGTAAATAATCTAAAAGAAGTATAAATGATACTTAAAAGGAAATTAAAACTAAAAGAGCATATAGCTTAGTGGATAACACGTTGGAAGTTTACCCTTGAGGTCAAGGGTTCGAGCGTAGTGGTGACCCCCTTTTTCTTTTTGTTGTGGATATTTTTTTTTGATCCGAAAATAAAAGTGCTTAGTCATAGGAGTGACTTTTGTTGAGATAATATTTATGGACAGATAAGTATGCAACAGATTAAAATATCAATACCCAAACCATTAGTTGGGATACTGAATAACTGAAAGAACAATTACACTACTTATGAAACAATACAGAAAAATAAATTCATTCAATACTCAGATAAACCAAGAGTGTAAACAAATAAACGCAGGAAGAAAACAAATTCTCAAATAACAGCAGAAAATATAGCAACTAAATATGAGTAATACTAAAACTCTCAAATAAGCAGACTAGCAGAAAATGAAAATCCATCAGATAACAAAACAAACTTAAACAGACACAACAGCTATTCAAAATCCTATATCAGGAAACTAAATATCCATTAATCAGTAACAATAGTAGTAGAAAAAGTAGTTAATAAGCAGGACGACAAACGTAGCAGGATTAACGACGAAATCAGTAACCTATTCAATATTAACATACCAAACGAACACTCAAATTAACAAAACCTTAATTCTGATTTAAGCAGGCAAGAAACTTCAGCAAATCAAGCCTAAACAAGCAACCAAAATCACAAATCTCATCAACAGACATCTTAAATAAATTCGATCTATAAAACAACTTAATAAAACACCATTCGAAAACAGATAAAATCAATACTTCAAATAAACATAAGCAGATTTATAAGCAAAAGCAGATTAATAAACATAAGTAGATTTATCCTATAATATAAAATAACATGAAACGTAAAATGAAGACAAACCTCGTGAAGAAACCTTTGTGACGTAGAAGCGGCGCTGAGCCGTCTAACAACCGAGTCAAAACCACCATTTTCCACCATACATCCTCGTTCGAACCAAGCGCAATAGTACCACCATCAACTGAGTTAACTGAATAATCCTCACGAACCGAACAGTTTATATTAATCAAACCATTGGGGTTTGATTTATTTCCCAATTTCACTTTAATATTGCATTAAACTATTGAGCAGCTTAATGAAATATTTTTATTTTTATAATATCGAAATAGAATGAAGAAGCATTACTGTATTAAACTTTAACAGTAAATAAACCAAAGAACATATTTGAACCAAAATAACTTTTATTAATCAGAAATATTAATACAAAAATAAAAATACAGATTATCCAATCTCTAATTCAACATTATAACAGTAAAGTAAAATTGGAATGCATATTACATAAATAATGGGGGTTTATAAAGCCAAATCCCCAAGGCTCTTGGTGAGGTTGTTGAGGCCAATCTTGAATCGTAGCCATCCAATCGGTATCTTTCATCTTCTCTCTCTTCTCATCTTTGATCTACGGCTGTGGATACACCAACTAGCACACGGATTGTCAGCTTGGCACCCGAGTGTGCTAGTTGTGCTAGTTTGGTGATGATGTGTCTCTTTTTTATTGGAGGATTTGTGAAAATGAGGTGTCTTGGCCAATAAGAACAGGGAAGAGAAGCCACGTCAGATAGATGCCCTCCATCTTCTATCTCCGATTATCTTGGGATTTATTTACCAAACGTTTGAATCACACGTTTCTCATAAAAGCCCCAATTGTTATTGTTTTATTTTTTTGTTGGGTAAATTAGGGTTTGGAAGTAAATAGTGGATTTACAGGTTAGGAGGTTTGGGGATGGAAGAGAAAAGGTTTCTTGTTTGTATCGAGAATAAAACGAATGGGTTTGGTAAAGTTGACTAAGTGAAGTGAAAAACTTTTCACTTATAACGTTTAAATCGTCCAAGTTAACTTGACCTAATGGGCTTGGCCCAAAAGTGTACCGACTCATGTTATGTTAAGAATGGGTCTTGATGGACTTTTGTTTATTCAAAGAAAGGATAATCACTCATCCGTCCAAAATTCAAGTATATTGGGCTTATGTATTAGGCTTTTGGGTATTAAATGACAAAGTGATTTCCACTATTGGGCTTTCAGGCCCGTTTACCAAATGTGGGTCCCACTTGGCCCAAGTGCCCTCCTTTAAGTTAAATCCACTAGAATCGAGCTTGTTTTTGGCTTTGTTGATCTTTTCTTCATTCTCGTGCCGGTTTTTGTCGATTTTCGCGATCTTCGGTACCTACACACATGAAACGACAAACAAACAAATACAAGGCAATAATTATACATTTAATGCATTTATTCATCGTTTTTAGATACAATTGATATGAGTAAAATCACTCATATCAGGGATTCATGGTAGATTTGGGTGAAAATCATTTAGAAAAGTTTTGGGGTTAGATTATTTGGAAAACCCTAATGAGTATGAAGCAATACCTGATGATTTTATGGTTGTTAAAAATTTCTTTAAAGAGATTGGGTATACTGAAGAAATTTCTGAAAAGGAGGGTTAAAAAGGAGTGCTTTGCCACCAAGATGGTAATTGTTGATGACCATTCTCATTGAATGTTTGGGGGGGGGGGGGGAACTGGAGGCCTTGACCAGATTAATCAAAAGGATGCTATTATTTTATACTGTCTGGCCAAGGGTGTTAAAGCTGATTTTGGGAGGCTTATTTTTGAAGATCTCCATGTGAACCTAGAGAAAAAGACTAGAGAGAAAAACATTGTGTACACCAGATTTCTATCTCTCCTCTTTGCTGACCATCTTGGAAATGACTTTTCAAAAATCAACGGAGAGAACCTAATTTTTAAGACCTTTGATCTCACTTGCCGAAACATTCCAGTCAGCACAATTGATCCTCTTCTTACACAACCCATGCTGGACATCTGCTCAGCAGATGGTCCAGTAGTGTACAAAGATCCCAAAGACACTTCTCCAACTGGAGAAGGGGATCTACAAGGCAAAAATCCTAGAGCTTCATCTGGACCTTGTCAGAAGCAAACGTCGATTAATACCAAGATGGTTAGACGTGCGTCCAGAAAGAGGAAAACCCTTACATAATCTTCCTCAAAGAAGATTGATGATGATTCCTAAGGCCATGCTTTGAAGAATACCAAGTCCTTGGCCAAGGACAAGAACCCCAGCCAGCCATCACCTTCAGTATCTGCTAGAGGAGATATGCATAAAGAGGCCCAGCAAGCAACCCATCTCTCATTCTGAATACAAGTCATACTTCATTACCAATTTCTATCATTTGTCACTCTGAGTCTGCATTAGGGAATGATGTGTCAGCAAATCCTGCAGCTGATGTTGACCCTGGCCTATCTGTTTCTAATGATGTAGCTCCCTCCCAACAGGGTTCTACTGAAGGAACCAAAAACATGATCATTGATCTAAACTTATCAGGGACTCTTTCTCAGGATCCATCAGGTCAAACCAACCCTGGTGGTAAAGGGCTTGAAACTGATCCACACACTCATGATGATGCTCCAAAGATTCCCAAGGAAGTGCATCTCACCACTGGAGCCAAGGTGGGACACTTGCCTACTTCTATTGTCAGCATGTCTGGAGATGATCTGAAGAAATAACTTGGGTTCAATGAAGGAATTCCAGTCAATCTAGATGACAGTAATGAAGAACCTGTTGATGCAACACATAAGCCACCTTCCCCTAGAACTGAGCAGGTAAAAGAATTAACCAATCAAGTGTTGATTCTTCAATCACAGGTTGCCAGACTGAAGGAAGAAAAGGTGCTTGCTGACAATGAAATCTCAACTACCAAAGCAAGACCACCTCCTCCCTCTGCTGAACAAATTAAGGATGTCATCATTGCTGCTTTGAAGCCCTTAGTCCAAGATGTGGCCACCACCACTTCCTTAAAGCAAGAGATGTCCTCTCTAATGGAGTCCATCAACGGTGCTTCCATGGAGTTTCCACCAGAATTCACACCAGTTCCTGGCCAAGTAAATACCTTGTGTGATTCTGTCTCCAAGATCAAAGATAGAGTGGCGTTGCTGGAGAAACAAAAGCTGACCATTTCTGAAGAGGTTGAGCAGAAGCTATGTGACAATCCGTCAATTTATGGTCGATATTTTATTCTTAAGTATTATTTAAAATCATTATTTTAATGTTATATTATGAACTCACTCACTTTTGGGAAGAAATAAGGGTTTAAGTCTTAAAGTAGCATCGACTACGTCTAAACCGGAGAACCCTACGTTACGTGCTTACGTTTACATAGACCATTTTTGTGACAGTCCGATATTTCAGGATATAAACTCATTCTCGAATATTATTTTGGAATTTTAATTTGTTTTGGTTCATAAGCTCACAAATTTACGAGAAGAGATTAGGACTTACGTGCATAATTTAACGTCCTTTACGACTAAACCGGAAACCCTAGGTTTACGTATTTACGCTTTTGAACACCGTTTTTGATGAGACAATTTTTATTAGATTCGTTTTGTGCCGTAGATTCATAATTTATAAAAAACGTTTTTCGTATAACGACCGAGGGCACGCAAATCAAGGAAACTAGAATCAAGAAGTACCCTAAAATTAGTGGAGATGAGACAAGTGGAACACTTGTCCCACCTCCACTATGGGCGGCCATAACTAGCTACCAACAGCATCTTGGTGTCAACTTTTCACAAGGACTAAGGAAACTTGTCCTTGATGTCCTACTAAACCATAAAACCACCAAAACTAGCTAACATTAAACCATTTCTTCTCATTCTAACATGCAAACCACTCAAACTCTCTCTTTAGCTCTTGGCTATCCCATATACACCACCACCACCACCATTCATCAAAAATTCTAGCCATGAACTTCAACTATAATTCACATATGTTTAAGCCTAGTTCAAAAAATGAAGATTGGAGGTGATCTTAACATGTGAAAAGGAGTTTCCAAGGAGGTTTAGGGCTGATTTCCATGAAGGTGTTCATCCACTTGAAGATTTCAAAAAGTCCATTGGGAAAGTTGAAGATTTGGTAACAAGGACCAAGCCTTGTTCATCAAAATCTCACCGTTTTTATCAACTTTGATTGGTATAAAGATCATTTCTTCTATCATCTTGTTATTTTGTAAATGTAATCATGTATTTTCTTTATAAATGTATATGTATATGATGATGAATGATGATAAAATTATTATGTGGGGATTTTGTGTTAATAGATTGGGTTAAAAAGATTAAAATCTACAAGTTAAAATGTTAAAATCTTGATTAGATTTATGGGCTGTATAAAAAAGTAAGTATCAATATGAACACTTGGTTAAATGTCTTGGATTATTGAACATACAGATAGATATATGATATTTACATATGTGGTGAGTTGGCCACTCAATGGAATCATTAAATTGATCAAGATATGATCAAAATACTATTGAGGTACAAATCTGTATAGTCTGTTTTTGACGAATTATTAGGGATACTTAGAAGATGATTGAGGAGTAGCTAAAGCGGAGTTATTTGTAGCACATATCATGTAGTTTATGTTGCCCAAAATTTTAGATTCTATCTCCTTGTAGAACTCAAGATATGGCAAAAATGGTGGAAGTGACTTTGATAAGAAGATTTGTAAATAAAAGTATATAATATAAAATGAGCACTCAAGTAATATTATTATAAAATACATATATAAAACCCACTCTCTAATGATAATATTTATAAAATGAGTTGTATACTATGATAAGTAAGTATGACATTTTTATAAAAGCAAAGACTCAAATGTTTTCTAAAGTTATAAAACTATATATAAGTTTTACGTCTTTTCCGCTAAAACCGAAAGATTAACGTTTTCACCAAATAAAACTTTAACGGTCGGACCCGTCTAATGAAACATTTTTATAACTCATATACTTATATGTAAGTACATTTAACAATTAAAAACCGATAAACCCGAGCTTTATAACTTATGGACATTAACGGGACAAAGTAGCCTTATTGGACCATTAGCCGAAGTAATTTGGCTAAACACTAATGGACTTACTCATGGGCTTAACCCACTTGGGCCCAACATATGAGTATAGGCCTGGTATTAAAAGTATAAATGGGCTAATATAATGTATTGGACTTATAATGGGCTTATTGGGCCTTAATATGTAAACAAGTTAAAACTAGTGTAACTAGTCTAAAAATTGACTAACACATAACAACTATAATGTTGTATGAAGAGATAAAATCCCACTTGATCATCATCATACTTATGATATCATCATATATATACATAACTATTATTTTTATAAGTTCATTGGACAAGAGTCTGAGACGAGTATTATTTGTCTAGGTTTCCGTGATTGAAGCACGTACCGTACATCCAAATCGCCAATAACCCGCCTTTCCCAATCAACATGAGTTCATGGCCTCGCACTCTTTTTAATGTTTTATCAAATGTTTTATAAACACGCGAGAGAGATAACATGTTAGTTTTAATAAAATAGGACACCAGTTGTCCCGATGATTTGCTTATTGATATAGACCCGAATGATTATATGACCCGATGAATGATTATATGACTCGATGAATGAAATGAGATGGATTATTATTAGTTAGGTTATGTCACTAAAAGTCCCATTAGCATGAATTTTGAACTACCGGGATTTGGTAGACGCTTATGCATATAATAGTACTATTTGGGGAAGATCACCCTAGTTCGCGCCTTGACGGTTGACCCACTCGTGCCACATTGATTGGTAAGCGAGTTTATGTATGAGAATATTTATATAAGCGTTATTATTGTGACGACACGCTATTTTAGATGGGCAAAGGAATTTCGGGTTAGCTACCCGTTGTTTGTTGTAGTAAGGTAGAAATGTCATGTGGCTTATAATAATCCAATAACGAAAATACTGATATACGCATTGAATTACAAAATATTGCCTGACTAGCAATACGGGGTCTTATTACTGATATTATGTTCGTGTTTTTGGTTTTACATAACCATTTTCATATAACGGTTTTTACTTAACTCTATACAACGTTATAAAACGTATTGTATGATGTTTTTGCGACAATGGTTCGTATAATGGTTTTGAAGGCAAAAGCCTATATTATGATTTAAAACAAAGATTTGTATAAAATGTCTTTGGCCTATTTTATAGCCTACGACAAAGATTTGTACAAAAATGATTTCGGTAATAATTATATACCGGTAATATATTAATGGTTTTTATTAAACTCTATGAATTCACTCGGCGTTATCGCTGACTTTTTTTAACATGTTTTATCTCAGGTACTTGAAGATAATTCTCTAAAAGACGACAAGAATATATGGCCCGCATTCAAATAAAATTTCCATTCAAATGTTTCGTAAATTTGTATGACATATTATGACCCGAGGACCTATGTAAATTTGATATTCATGAATGGAAAATGCTTTATTAATAAACGACGCTATTTAAGTGTTGTCTATGATTTGAGTAATGTGCTATCCTGTAACACCAACGACTCTTCCGCTGCATTGAAACATGAATATTTGTGGGTGTTACAGTTTGGTATCAGAGCTCTCGTTATAGAGAACGAAAGATTTTTAAACCAAGGTTTTGAATAAAACATTACAAAACCCTTTTAACTATAAACATTTTACTCAAAACATTTAAAAATCTTTTGACTATAACGGTGCCGAAAAATTCCCGAGTTACCGACAAGGCCAGACTTAGAAGTGTTATTTTCATAAATATATATAACTTGGATTATATATATATATATATATATATATATATATATGTTGTAATTTGATTACAAGATTGTTTGATTATTATTTTAATACTTATACCAGGTATATATACGACGTAGATTGTCACAAGGAACCCTAACTCCCCTAGCAAATCAATCGAAGCTATTCTTGTAGGAAATCTAGTTATTCTAGATCTAAACCAAGTTGTGGATGTTTATGATTCCAACAAAATGATTGATATTCGTAGAAATGTTGATATTAGTTGATTGTGATATTGAAGAAGAATTGGCGAGATTAAATCTAATATCGATGTCATGACGATCTTTCCTTATAGAGTGGAGTTTGATAAAACCTTACCACCTAGAAAGGTGTCATCTGATTTGGTGTCACCCAATTCTTAAAATTGAAATCGAGAAGGTAAATGTTGCACTTGAGGCTGTCATTCGAACCATTACCCAAAAGCCTCCTGCCACTATTATCTTTCCGAGAAGTCTAATTGAATGTGTGAGTCATTTCATACTAGTGACTTATTTGATAACTATTATTGTAAGAGCCATAGGATTGGAAATTAAGTGTTATTCATATCGAGATTTTATTGCCCTTTCTAGGTCTAAGAATAAGGTTGAAAGTATTGGAGAATGAGGTAGGATATCGCATGGAGTATAAGTTGGTTGAAACTTGAATAAAGTCAAATTTAACTCGTATGGAATATGAGATTGTTAAGAGGAAGTCGTTAAGTCCTGTGATTGAATTATAATGTTTTAAATGATTATTGGTTCGTGTTAAGAGTTGTTCCTAGGCCATTGTCCACTAATGAGGATGCCCAGTGTCAAAGAAATAAATTGAAGGAATCTTCTTTTGAATTGGGACCGATGGATCTTCCGGGACAGGTGGAACACCTAATGACTCTTGTAGAATAGTATTCATGGTAGCATCTTTTAAAAATCCCTAACTTAACTGAGACATCAGTTGGTAGGATGAGTCCTTGGAATTGTATGACATGGCGACATGTAATGTGTTACGGTACAATTTTGACTTGTTTGTGATTATTGAAAAGACTACCTTTGATTGTTAAAACCTACTTGTATCGATGTTATCTATCTTTTCTTGCTTCTTCCTAATGTTCGCATAGGTGATGCAACCATTGAGCAAGTACTCATTTCGGATAGAGTTGTGTTGTAGATTCTTCTCTTTATATTCCTGAGTGCCATTGAGATCATGAACATCATGAATATTTGGCTAAGCTCGTTTCCTATCATATTATAGTTAGTTCTTAGTGAACAACTTTTCATCACTCTTTTGCAGACCACTCATTGTTTTTATAAAGTTAAATCAGTGTCCCTTGAGAAAAATTGAATTTTCATCACCATAAGGATTATTCAAAGTGAGACTTATAAGTAATCGTTATCGAAATAAAGTTGTTTATGAAACACCTTGGAAAACTTAATTGTTTCCATAACAAAGAACATCTTTGTAAATTCATTTTGATTATTATTCGAGAATTAAGCATGAAAATATTTTTATTTTAAACATGATGACAAAATTTTGACGAACTGAGTATTGCATCGTTAATCCTAAAATTGTATATAGTTGTGCGCCTACAAAGAATTTGGAAGGGACCATGCAAGGCTGATTAGTAGTCACCATAAAATTATTAATAAACACTAAATTTTCTTTGAAGATTGTGGAAGATTAAGTTTTATGAGATCTGCAAGAAGTGCAAAAATAGGGAAATATTGCAAAAGACACCTACATATGTGCCCGTACCATTTTTTTTTAATCGAAATTACTCCTCTGTGGATATTATCTTAATTGACAATTAATATCCCCTTCTTGTCCAATCCTCTCATGGTGAGATTCTTTGGAAAAGTATCTAATTATCGAGTGTTGACACCCGACTGGGTGTACTGACGTTCCTATCATTTCTTTTGATTAGGTTTCATTTGAATAACCTAGGTAATGATCTGAGGAGCTTTGAATGCGTACTCAAATCATGAAAACATGGGATATATTCATATTCGTTAGTGTTTTCATCTTTATCTGATTTGAAATTCTCTCGCGTAAATTATGCGTTGACCTTACTCTTTTAATGTTAGCTATGTCTCCATATATCCTTGAATTTGTGAAGGATTATGAGTTATTATTAATCTTTTGAGAAGTTCTCATCTTATCAACGGCAATAAAATTGGAAAGTTGGTAGTGCCATTAGAATGGATTGGTTGATTATGACCTGATATCATTGTCTAAATTGATGGGAACTCGAGTGAAATTCCCCTAAAAGATAAGATGTTGATTATCAAAAGTGATTTAAATAATTCCCGTTGGGTGACCATATCCTGCATTTAGGCTTGGAATTATACCATGAATGGTTATGAACTAGTCATAGATCTTGTAATCTAGAAAGAACCTCAAGTAAATTTATTAAAAGATGTTCCTGCTATCTGAAACTTTCGGAGGTATTTGCTAGTGAATTACCTAGACTTCCGCCAATAAGGAAAGTTGAATTTAGAATTGATTATATTCCTGGTGCTGCACCCATGGCATGTGCACTATACATCAGCACCATCTTAATCAAAAGAATTACCGTGCCACTGAGAGAGTTGAGGGGAAAAAGCTTTTATTCTACCGAGCTCGTCATCATGAAGAGCTATGGTGTTATCATTCCTTATATTTATTGATTACCGTGAACTAAGTAATTGACAATCAAAATTGATATCCATTACCCAAGATGAAAGATTTGTTCGATCATTTACAAGGTTCTAGCGTATATTCAAAAATTTGATCCACGACATGGTTATCATCAACTTCGCGTCCGCAAAGAATATTATCTATTCCAATCACTACATCCAGAACTTGTAATGAATATTATGAGTTCCATGTGGTGTCGTTTGTATTGACCAATGCACATGTAGCATTCATAAATTTGGTGAGTCACGTGTGTAGGCTGTAATTTGATAAATTCATGCTTGTGATCATTAAGGACCATTTGTTTGTTTCTAAGAATAAGAAGGAGTTAATAATCATTTATAAACTGCCCTGAGTTAGCCGAGCAATGAAAACCTATACCTTGAGTATTTAACATGTGATTTAAGGCTTAATCATTTACATTAAATGATCGTGTGATTAGAATCTATATTGACTCTTCAAAGATTAGAGCCATTAAGGCTTTGGGTTATACCAAAAAGAAAGTGCAAAAATGTTTTGACAAATATTTATCAAAGGATTTTTATAGAATCATTCCCTTGTACCCTGATCATTTAACTAAAATCCCTTAGGAGTAGATGTTTGTGTATACCTCAAGACAACCTAAGAAGGATTGAGGAAAACCATTTAAACCATGACTTGGAATTTGAAACGACAATTTTTGCTTTTCAACTAAGAAAATTTTGACCAAAGTATAAACAAAGATTTTTTGAACAATTACAGATCTTATTAAATATTTTTCGATAAATCAACAAAAATCGTGCTAACTAAATTCAAATTTATTTTTGAACATTTTTCTATAATTGGACGAACTGAGAAAATTTAAAACTTTTTACGTTTACGTTTCATAAAATTAAATATTTATTATTTAATTACTTGCAATATTTATCGACGTTTTAAAACGTCAGACTGGGCAAAACTAGTAAAGATAATAGTTGAGACGAAACTAAAACTTAGAGAATATGAAGAAAGAATTTCTGAGTGATTTTGGTTATGATATTTATTTCATCAGGGAAGGTAAATGTAGATACTAACACGTTATGTAGAAAGGATAAAAAACCAATTAGGATGTGTTCCTTAGTAATGACCGTGCAGAATAATTTGCCCGAACAATTCAAAAATAGCTGATGCTTGTACGAAGGATAATATAAATAATAAAGAGTTTCCCGGCTAATGAAAACCATTTGAAATGAGAGCCAATGGCGTTAAATGTTTAAAAGGTCGTTTGTGGTGGCCTGAATTTGGAGGATTTTGAGATTTAGTCATGTTGGAATCTCATAAGTTTAAGTATTCTATTCATGCCATTTCTGATTAAATGTATCTTATCTGAAGAAGTTGTACTGATGACCAAATATGAAAGAAGACATCACAACATACGTTGGCACATGTCTAACTTTTGCGAAGGTCAAGGCTGAACACCAAAATCCATAAGGATTGCTTCTACAACTTATAAATCCTTTTTGGAAATGGGATAGAATCACCATGGATTCTTATCACAAATCTTCCAAGGTCATCATCTGAATTTGATTTGATTTGGGTCATCATCGACAGACTTACCAAATATGCTAATATCATTCCCGTTAATGATAGATTCTCGATGAAGAAATTGACTCTTTTGTATTTAAAGGAGTTGTGTAAGCATGGTGTGCCTGTATTGATCATCTCTATCAAGATCCTCGCTTCGCATCGAATTCTTAGAGATTTCCTTAAGAATCATTGGGAACGAATCTTAATGAGAGTACTGTTTACCATCCCAATCGAAGGGACATGGTAAAGTAACGATACTAACACTAGAAGTCTTGTTTTATGTTTGAGTGAGTGACCTTTGGTTGTGTCTAGAATGAGCATTTACCCTTGGATATGTTATTGTTGATAATTATCGTATTAGGATCGAGATAAAATCTTGTGAGGATCTAAATATAAGAACACCTGTAAGTGGGAGTTTGGATGAAGATACCCGACATACACCCATTGTGAATTGGACATGTCCTTTAGATTTAAGTTGCCCATGGTGACAAACCTAACCCTACAAAATACACCCATTGTGAGATGTAGATCTTGAAGTGCAGGATGGGTAGCGAAGTTATGCCAAAAATTTTCACCATGGAAAGCCGAATTGATGATCTGAAAGATCATGGGAAAATAAGTCCCCGTTGTATGAGACCGTTGAGATAATGTAAAAAGTTGGTTTGAAAGGCATGTAAGCTGGATCTACCCTAGGACTTCAAGGGCTGCATGAATTATGTTCGTATATCGAACTTGATAAATGTCTATCAAGTGAAAATCTGATTGTTCCTTAATGAAGTTTAGATCGGCAAAAAGTTGCACTCATCAGAGACCCGTGAACATCATGGATAGACAAAGTAAGTCGACTTAAGCCTGATCGTATTCCCGTAGTTATGTTTGATGAAATTCACGTATTGTAATGAATTACACTTGAGAGAAAAGACCGAATGTGGAGGAAATGCCCACATGTCTTGATTCTATAAGAAGCGAGTATTAACATAAATCGATCTTTGAGGACAAATATCCTCTTTAGGGGTATGATAACGCCTAAATCCAACATGTTTTTAGGAGCGTTATCCGTACTTTTGTACGTGTATATTGGTTAATTATATGATATCTTTGTGCATATTTGTGCCCAATTGTGTTTGCAAGTCTTTGTGTAGCCAATTGAAGGAATGGAGTATAAAACAACATAAAAATGAAGAAGTGTACGAGTACGAAGAATCCTAGTCATGTTCAAGACCCGTGTACAAGTTACAAGCCTTTCAAGATCAATTTCGGGTGCAAGAACAAGTATTTCCAAGGAGCAAATAAAGATATTCAGCATGAAACTTGCCACCATCAACATACATCCAACTTGCCACTGGCAAGAGTGAAGTTGCCACCATCAAATGGGAGTTGATTTGCCTCCATCATGAGTGAAGTTGCCTCCAACATTTGTCTAGGCAAAAATGTGTCTACATACATGCAAGATCATACAAGAAGTTTCTAGACATGCTTTGGCTCCAAGTATTTGTCTTTGGCTCCAAGCCATGCATTCACTCCATGCCATCAACTAGCTTATAAATAAGACCCTATTGATCCCAAACTTAGATCGATTTAGCTTTATGTATACGAGATTAGATCAAGTTATATACGTAGAGAAACCTTTGTATATGTATAATGTAATCTAAGTGTTATGCGGAATTAACACTTAAACAAGAACACAGAAAGATGTAAACAAACTTTCACTTTGATTAATGATAACAAACTTGCATACAATGAAAGTGTTTTATGTATGAAAACTTATGTAAAACATATATTGAACAATAACCTAAAGGTCTTATTTTATAGACATAAGAAGCCTTGTACAAGAGTCTACGTATCAACTATTCTAGGTAAAGATAATTATAGAAAATACAATGTTGAACTTATCCTTACTAGAAACAAACTAGAAACAATATACGAGTAGACTAAATCTTCCCATCAGTGCTTGTCTTCAATGTATCAACGCTTGACTTCTTCTTGTCAACGCTTGATCTGTCAGCGTTTGTTTTCTTCCTATCAACGCTTGTTTTACTCTTGTCAGCACTCAAGTGAACTGGCTGCATTTTATTCCCAACAATCCTCCCCTAAACTTGATATCTACTCTAGGAATCAAGTTTCTGAATAAACATTAAGAACTAGGAGGAATCTTACAACACTTATCATATTGGTAATAAATATGTCTGATCAAATCTTTGGCCACGTCACTTGAATAATCAATTTCCAGCTGTGTAGTCTTCATCTTCTCCAAGACTTCCTTGGACATGGAATACTAACCATCTACAAGTAGATACTCAGCAAACTTTGTAGAACTCAAGTAATATACACCAGCAGCTGAATACAAACGCTATTGAAGACCACTAAGGTCATTTTCAAGATCCTTCCAAACAGCAGGATACTCATCTCTTGGTCCACACATTCTCTTGAATGTTGACCACAGTTTTATTCCATTGATTGAAGTAGGAGCTTCAGTCACATACTTGGCTTCTAACAACCTCCAAAGGTCTACCAAGTCTTCTCTATCAAAACTTGCAAACAAAGATATAAGAGTGGTAAAGTGTAAACCTCTTTCCCATACCTGCCAATTTTCCAAAACCTACTATCATCTTCTTCATAGATTATAATAGGGTTTCTGGAATCAAGAGATAACACCTGCACCATATCTGAAGCTTCTAATGGTGAGAGCTTGAGGCTCCTTCTTATAACAACTTCACTAGGCACCAATCTATCCATATCTGTAGGAAACTCAAGAGGGACTCCCTTATTCAAAGGTCTTGGAATAATCATTGCCTTCTAAAGTTCCATCTCTTCAGCAAGTTCTTCTTTCCTTTCATCAAAAAGAAGTCTTAGAGTGTTTGCTTCCTGCACTCTTGCCGAAATGGGATAAGCTTTGAACTCCAATTCTTCAAATGTCAACCCAATCAATTTCTTATAAGTCCATCCTGTTCCATGACATCTGAGTAGCATGTAGTACAATTCCCTTCTATCCCTTTCCAACATTGAGAGAACATTGCTAGCTCTATGTTTTAGAATTACCTTGCAGTCCTTTTGTACCCTTAGAAGAATCTCTAAACCCCATATTTGGTCTGAAATAGTCAAATGTGGATTCTCCATACATCTATCTTCCCAAGCATGGTACATCTGAACAACTTCTGGCATATCAAAATCAACTTGCAATTTCAACTCATTCAACTTCTCTCTTGCTAACTCATCACCATACTCAAGTCTTTCTGGTTGTTCTATTATCATCACACTTGAGTCTGAACTAGCCTCATCACTTCCTTCTTGTTCTTCTGAAGTGGCAACAAAAGGTGATTCACCAACCTTCCTTCTTTCTTGTTCCACAATTTGTGCAGCCAACCTTCTATCAAATTCAATCTGGGTTGCATTCTTTGGCACATCTACTTCTACCATAATATATTTACCCTTATCTAATGGATCAATAATGGGTAAGGATGATGGTAATACCTGTGAAGGAACTTCTTTGATGATAGATGATGACTGGAATACATCAAACTCATCTACAGGTCTGTCAGCACTCAAATTTGTCTTGTTAGTGCCCAAGTTACTCATGTCAGCGCCTCTTGTAATTTCTTCCATCATAGCTGTAAAAGACACATTTAAGTTTGTAGGAGTAACTAGAGACGTATCAAAACCTGTCTGTTTCTTCAACTCAGTAAGGGCTTTAGCAACACCCAAAGATTCTTCATCAAATGAACCTTTTTCACCCATATCAAAGGGCTCTGTAGCAGCTTCATGTGAGCCTTTATCACTCAAATTAACAGGCTCTGTAGCAGCTTCCTCCACTTTGTAAGAATCCTCCATCCCACGCCTTGTTCTAGCATTCTCCAAAATAACAATCCTCTCCCTCAATTCCTTGAGTTCGGGGCCTTATGTACTAACAATTTGTACCAAGTTTGCATTTTGCTTTTGCAAGCTAATGCAGACAGCCGTCAATTACATTAATGTCATTGGTTCCAATCTTCCCTCCTCTAAAATGGGTATTTGACCTCCCAAGTTAGACTCATGGGGCATGGATGAGGTCTTAAAGATGTTAGGACTGTCTTGGCCAGCATCTAAGCCAGAACCAATAGTCCCAACCTCATCCATAGCACCAACCACACTTGTGGTGGTGGTTCTCTCTGCTACATGGCTAGGACCACCAGAGGAGAACACTCCAGTAGTCCTTTGGCGTTTTTGCAACCTATATTATGATGGGGGAGAAGATGATGTAGATTGGGTGGATGTGGGTTGGTTAAGGGGTGTTTGGGTCTGTGAAGGTAGGGTGTCAGCGTCTGGATTAGGTGTATCAATGCCAACATTTAATGTGTCAGCGTCAAAGGGTTCTTGGTCAATTTGCATATGTGGTGGTGAAGGTACAGGTTCAGGGATTGGGTCAATTTGTGGTTGTGGATCTGGCTGGGGTTGTGCTGCTTTAATGACAGCAAGCATAACTGGGGTGAGGGGTAAGTCATGGTGTGGGGGTGAGTTCATCTTTGTAAAAATAGCTTTCTTTTGCACAGGGATCGCATAAAAATCATCATGATCCCTTGTGCAGTAATTTTGGACATCAAAAACCATTTGTAAAAATCTGGGATAAGCTAAAGTCATTTTATTCCCTTTGTTTTTACACATGCCCTCAAAAATCATTTTTGAATAATTAAACTTTTGCCCAGTAGCAATGCACACAATAGCACTAGCAATGGATCTATTAATCTCATTGTGTGCAGTACACTTGGGACTCAAACATTGCAAGAGGACATGTATTAGGTACTTCCAGGCTGGGGGAAACTCCTGTTTATGATATTTGTTTAAAGTTCCCTCATCAGGGAAAAGATAACCCAAAGCCCTTAGTCCTTGTTCTATTTCATGGATGGGAAGGATGGTTATACCATCTGCATCATCAAGATGCAAAGCCTGGCGAACCAAGGCTTCAGTAACCACCCATGTGCGCCCATGAACAATAGATGATAATGTAGTCACTCTATTAACTGTTGAGGAACTAACAGTGTTCCAAAACTGCTTAATATGTGTGACAGGAATGAGTGGAGCATGAGAAAGAGCATACCTAAGTGGAGATGCATTCAAATACGCCACCATCTGGGTGAATTGGGGAAACAGAGTATCATCAGCATCCAAATATGCTATCATGTTGTGTTGACTCCTGAATCCCAATTCCAAATCACTTGGTTTAAATTTTGGTCCCATTGTTGAAAGCTGTTTGAATGAGTAATAAAGATGAAGAATAGGAGAAAATTTTGTTAGACAAGAATGATAGATGCCTTGTTTAAAAATAGGAGCCAAATATATAGGAGAGAAATATGCATGTGATTGGTCAAAAATGAGGCAACTATTTTCAAAATACAATCATGAGAATATTGAAAAGAAAATAACTTATCTCATGCATTAAATGAAAGTTATCTGCTCCCAAAATTACGGCCCAAAAAATTGTCAAAAAGTAACATCTGGGTAGGTCCCAATGGGTATCAACGGTCAAAAATAACACATCAACGCCCAACGGCTATATTCCTGTCAACGTTTGCCAAAGCCATGTCAGCGTCTAAATTGGTCACAGCAACGCTTGGAAAAATACTTGTCAGCGTCCAAAAATAAAAAAAGTTATAAAAATGAAAAATGACCTTAACAAAGTAATTTATCCAAGAGAAGATAACCTATAAATTGATAATTATTATAGGGCGGCAAGCACTGTCCAGTTATGCACACTTGCTTATGCAAGATAGACATAACAGTCCTCTAGTGTCTCTTGCTAACCAAAACTCTTAACAACTAAGTTACCTTATAAAATTCCTTGTTACTCCCAGGTAAAACCCATGATAAAATCATTCCTAAGTCTCCCAACAGACCACAACCAATTCTAGGCCAAAAATGTCTTGGCAGCATGCATAGTATATCAACTTTGCATGCTACAGTGGATCATGATTTAGTAAAACTAACTCATACTCACCTGTGGACACAATCTAGAATTGTGATAAGAGTATCATAAGAATACCCAAAAGTCCTAAAGGTTCCTAAAACCTCCCCTTAAACTGTGATACATATGTTGCCAAAAATATGCATGAACATAAAATTTATGTCAAGATAGGAATAGAAAATTCCAACCATCATCCATAAAGAAAAACATGCTGAAATGATTCTCCAAGGATCCATAAGCAACTCTGTATCCAATGGTATAATGCTAACACCACCTGCACATTGAGATTAAAACCACAAAACTAACATTGTTTCTGACAACGTCCCGATAACACTTGTCAGCGTTAAGGAAACCTTTGTCAGTGTTAGACAAATATAGTGGAAAATCTAAATCCTCAAAAAGACCAATAACAATGCATTATCCTATACATACTTTTACAAAAAGACCCCAAAACACATATTATGTGAGATTGATCATTCCATTACTTGTTACCAAGTATTGAAACCTTCCAGCATCAAAAGGTTTAGTTAGTAAATCAGACACATTTTCCTCTGTGTCAACCCTATCTGGTTGTATTAAACCCTTTTCAAAACAATCTCTTATAAAATGGTGTCTAATTTCTATGTGTTTTGTTTTAGAATGATGTACAGGATTCTTAATAATGCATAAAGTGCTGTTATTGTCAACAAATATCTTGGTATGCATGAATTTATACCCATAATCCAACAGCTGGTTCTGAATCCATAAGACTTGTCCACAACAAGCAGCTGCAGCAACGTACTCTGCTTCAGTTGTAGAATTAGCCACCACTGTTTGTTTCTTGCATTGCCAAGATATCAACCTGCTCCCAAGAATCTGGCATCCACCAATTGTGGATTTTCTATCAAACTTATCACCTCCATAGTCACTGTCTGAATATGCAATAAGCTCCAAAGGTGAATCTTTTGGGTACCACAAGCCAAGACTGGGATAACATCTTAGGTACCTAAAGATTCTCTTGACAGCATAAAGGTGACATTCTTTAGGAGTCAGTTGATGGCGTGCACATGCACACACAGCAAACATGATGTCAGGTCTGGAGGCTGTAAGATACATCAATGAACTAATCATTGATCTATAGTGCCTGACATCCACATCTTTTCCATCTCCAATCTTTCCCCAAGGGTGTTCTCTATCCATAGGAGTAGTAGCCCTCTTTTCATGTGGAGAAAAGCCAAACTTCTTCAAGATCTCTGCTACATACTTATCCTGAGAGATGAAGATACCATCTTCTTTCTGCTGAACTTGTAACCCTAGAAAGAAGTTCATCTCCCCCATTGCACTCATCTTGAATTTGTCTGTCATAAGCTTGGAGAAATCCTTACTCATCTTTGGATTAGTAGATCCAAAAATGATATCATCAACATAAACTTGAACAAGCAAGACATCCTTACCAGCCTTCTTGGTAAATAATGCCTGGTCTATGGTGCCCCTCTTAAATCCATTTTCCACCAAATAAGTGGACAATGTACCATACCATGCTCTTGGGGCTTGATGAAGTCCATACATAGCCTTCTTGACTCTATACACCTTGTCTGGATTATCTGGATCTTCAAAACCTGGAGGCTTCATAACATACACCTCCTCAACAATTGTTCCATAGAGAAAGGCACTCTTCAAATCCATTTGATAGACAGTGAAGCCCATGCAGGGAGCATAGGCTAGAAATATTCTTATAGCTTCAATCCTAGCAACTGGTGCAAAGACCTCCTCATAGTCTATCCCTTCCTCTTGTGTACATCCCTGAGCCACTAGACGTGCCTTGTTTCTGACCACAATTCTTCTTTCATCTCTCTTGTTTCTTAGAACCCATCTTGTCCCAATAGGTCTAACATATCTGGGACAATCAACCAGCTCCCAAACATCCTGAATTGCAAATTGGTGAAGCTCATCCTGCATTGCTTCCACCCAACTTGGTTCTTTGAGAGCATCGAATATCTTCTTGGGTTCCTGTTGTGACAGAAAACAGGCAAACAAGCATGATTGAACAAGAGGGGTATCAACCTTCATGTGAATATTGGCAATAAATCCACCAAGACTTTGATGAGATCTTCTAGTCTGAACAAGAGTCATAATATCACCAATGATTTGAGAAGTAGGGCGATTCTTCATAGTGGAAGTGAGAACTCCTCCTTCAAAAAGTATGGTGTCTTCAATCTCATCATCCAAGTTGCCAATATCTTCTTCAGACTCTCTTCCATCAATAGTTGTAGGAACCTCTTCATAAAAATTTAAGGGTTCACCTTGTTCAAAAGTAGAAGATAAAAGATGCTCAAAGGTGTTGTCAACGCTTGAACCTTGGTTGTCAGCGTTTGGGTTATCAACGCCTGACATGTTGTTGTCAACGTTTGAGCCATCAACGCCTGAATTTGTCCTATCAGCGCTAGATTTGCCTTTGTCAGCGTCTGAAGTACCATGCATGTTGTTAACTGGTGGTACTTGGGGACCACCATTATCCTTTCCAGCAGCAGCAGCAGCAGCAAAAGCATCTGTCCATATGGGGATAGTTACATACTCTTGTATGGGGGATGACTTTTCTGCTTGTGATCGAACCTCTTCATTAACCTGTGTACCTGACACATCAACAACTTGTTCTTCCAAAACATTTGAAGTTACCTTCACAATGTCTGGATTAGTAACAGGCAAATAATTTAAAGTCCTAGATAGAGGTTCCAAGTCAAACAACCAATTTAGACCACTTTCAGGATCACTAGGTTTACTCTCCAAAAACCTAACATGTACTCTTTCAAGTATACGTTTTTCCTTCTTAAGGTAAACCCTACATCCCTTGCTCTGCACTAGGTAACCCATGAAATAGCCTTCATCACCTTTTGTACTAAATTTACCTAAGGCATCACTAGTATCAAGTACAAATACATGACAACCAAAGGGTTTAAGAAAACCAATATTAGGTTTCCTTCCTTAAAGTAACTCATAAGGTGTTTTGTTCTGTATCTTGTTGACCAATGCTCTATTCTGAACATAGCATGTTGTATTCACAGCCTCAGCCCAAAAAGCTATAGGGAAATGAGCATCAACCAACATAGTCCTAGCTGCTTCAATTAGGGTTCTATTTTTCCTCTCAGCAACCCCATTTTGTTGTGGGGTTTTGGCAACACTAAACTGCCTAGTAATCCCTTTCTTGGCACAAAAATCATCTAAAAGCTTATTTCTAAACTCACCACCATTGTCACTTCTAAGCATTTTAACTTCATTACCTGTTTTCTTTTCTATCTGAGTAATAAAGTCAATTAGAGTGTCAGCAGTGTCACTTTTCATAGCTAAAAAGAAAGTCCAAGTAAACCTAGAAAAATCATCTGTGATGATAAAGCAATATGATTTACCATTCAAACTCTCTATATAAGTTGGACCAAAGAGTTCCATATGCAGCAAGTGAAGAGGTTTAAAACTAGAGTGCACCTGTTTAGACTTAAATGAGACCTTGTGTTGCTTGCCTTTAAGGCATGCAACACAAGAGTGGTCATTGTGGAAAGCCTTTTCAGGCAAACCATCAACCAAACCAAGTCTCACAAGCCTGTTTATATTCTTAAAGTTTATGTGCCCTAGTCTCTTGTGCCATAGATTACTCTCATCTACTGAAGCTTTAGCATAAAAACATGACATATTATTATTCATCCTAATCCCATTAAGATTCACATTATAAATGTCTTTATGTCTAGGTGTTCTATAGTCAATATATTTCTCATCTGGGATTTTATAATTCTTGCTTAACACCAAGCATTCAGTATCAGTAAACAGAACTTTATTTTTGTTATCACAAACTTATGATACACTAAAAAGATTGTAATCAAGTTCCTCTACCAGAAATACGTTTTCAAAACACAAGTTCTTGGTGAGAAGAGTTCCTTTGCCTATGATAGTGCCATATCCGCCTCTAAAGTAAACCTTATCACCATCCTTAATGGGAGTGAAGTTAGTTAGATAATCTTCCTTCCCTATCATGTGCCTGGAGCATCCGCTGTCCCAATATCCATAATCATTGACCTGTTTTTGAATGCTCTGCACATAAAGAAAACAAGTTAGTTCTCTTTGGGAACCCAAGCGTTAGCAGACTTGGATTCATCTGGTTGTTCAACAAGAACAAACTTGGTTCTCATAACAACCCCTTGTTCATCCCTCTTTGGATGAAATACCCAGTTAACCCCAATAGGCTTTGTAATGACCTTTGAAATGTAATTAAATCTGTTGCAGGTCATAGAAATCCCATTATCATTAGGGTTTTGATCTTGCTTAGGTCTCCATGTCAAGCTTGAAGAAGCTTTAGACCCCTTACCATGTGGTTGCAAATATTTAGGTCTGGTCACGTTTCTGTCAGCGTTGGAATTGGTCTTGTCAACGCTGAAATTTCCCTTGTCAGCGTTGAACCTAGGGTTTGCTACAGAAACCCATTGCCTATTAGACCAAGTATTGGTCTTTTGAAATGGTCTTTGTCCTTGAGTGTTAGACCCTCTAGTAAAGAAAGGGGTTAGTCTAACAACTTGTGGACTTTACTCCACAAAGGTTTTGGGTCTGAAAATGTTTGACTTTTTAACAGCGTTGACCTTGGAAGTGTTGACACACTTATATGCTAAATGTGAAAAGATACCACAAGTGTAACATGCTTTTCTAGACACAACCTTAGGTCTAGAAGAGAAGAAGCCTGTTCCATCATTACTAACTTGGATTTTAGGTGACCTAGTATTCCTATACATTTCTGCATACTTGATGCTAGGTTTTCTAACAGTGTTTGAGCCAAGGTCAACATTCTTGCCAGTGATTGGGTTTGTTACCTTAATAGGGGTAGACTCATTTGGACTTTCACACAATAATCCACCCTTAACAAACAAGGTAGGGTTGACTTTCTTCCATTCCCTCAAGTCAGTCAACTTTTGTCCATACTCTTCAACTGGGGTTATGACTCTTGGTGGAGGAATAAATTCCTCCTCTTGGAGTTCTGGTAAACCAGTCCAAGATAATTCCTTTCTTTGGACACCATAAAAGTCCCCAGCTGGTGGTGGAACAATAGTATAGTCTTTCATCCCAATCCCAGTCATGTCCTTAGGATCCCTTTGTTTATTAACACATTCACCTAGGGTTTGTGAGGCCTTATCAAATCTCTGAATTTTAAGGTCAACATTATCCTTATTCTTAATAGCCTCATCTAATTTATCCTGTAACTCAATATTAACCCTTTCCATGATGTTCCTAACATCATTACTAGCATTTAACTCATGTTTTAAGATGTTTATTTTATCTTTTAAGTCAAATTCCATTTTCTTGTACTTAGAAACTGTCTTCTCAGTTTGAGTGAGAGCGATTTGATAGTTAGATAATTTACATCTCTCAATACTCACATTATCTAACAATCTTAACACCTCTTTGTTAAGTTTTTCAGTATTTAACCTACAACCCTTACTACAAAAAGCATCATCGTATACCTCATTATCTGATGAAGAGGAGGAGTGTGCCATGAGAGCATATTGAACATGCTCTTCTTCTTCTATCTCAGCAACCAAAGCTTTATCCTCTTACCCATCCTTAGCCAAATAGCTCCAATCCCATCCCATACCATCAATTTCTTGCACTGCAACCATGGTCTTAGGATCTTGAGTCTTAACAATTTGACTTGAGGGTTTTCCAACATCAGATCTTTTTGGAGATCTGCATTCCCTTATGAAGTGCCCCATACGATGACAATTATAGCATTCAACCTTGGATTTGTCAAATCCAGCAGTGTCCTTTGCATTAAAGGTCATCTTCTTCTTAAACCTTCTATTCCACCTGTTTGCTCTTATACTAGCAAGAGCCATGTTCCACTTAATATCCATCTGCTCCAAGTGCTCATCAATTATTTGCTCAAGGTCCTCATATGTAACTACTAAACCATTGGGCAAAGAAGCAATGTATGCACACACAGTATCCAGATCCAAACCAGCAGGCTTAACTCTTGGTGAGTCAATTTTGTATGTGTCAGCGTCTGAATGTGAGGCGTTGACATGATATGTTCCAGCGTTGACACATGTTGATCAAGTAACTGGGTGCATGTAAGAGTCCTTCTGATCAAATTGGCCTTCACTATGTGAGAAGAAGGCCATGTTGTTATTACTAGACTTAGTTCCATGCTCCAAAAGAGTTTCATCTTCCAACAGCCTCAGTTTGTTGTAGATATCATCAAAAGTAGAACTTTTGTGAGTATTATTGGCAAGAATAGATCTTGCCTCAATCTTCCACGCATCACCAAGACTTTTGAGAAAAGTGGCATTAATGTCAACATCACCAAGTTGTGTCCCCATGAAGGAAAGCTTGCTTGTAATGTCAAGCAGTCTGCTTCTCACACTGCTAAGCTTCTTATTAGGTTGAGCCTTGAAAACAGCATACTCATGCATGAGTTGCTTCTTCTTCTCTTCCTTAGTATCATCATTGCCACCATATGAAACTTTAAGAGCTGCCCAAAGGTCTTTTGCAGATTCATAACCTCTGTATTTATGCTGGTTCTCTTGTCTCAAGGAGAGTTTCAGAATGTTTAGGGTTTTTATTTCAACCCTTCTCTTTACTATGTCTTCAGCAGACACAGCTCTACCATCACCAGGTTTTTCTTTCTTATCTGCTTCTGGACATCCAGCAACAGCAGTTCTTGTAGCAATGGCATCAGCAATCTTTTGAGCTTTATCGAATGTGTTTTCATATTCAATAATCTCCCAGAGAGTGTAGTCATAGATCCCCAAATATTGCTCAAAGTTGAACTTCCATAGCTCAAAGTTGTTTGCATCAAGCATGGGAATCTTGATGTTTGGATTTGAAGAGGAGGGGTTTACTTCTAGATTGGACATGATGTTTTTAGGGTTTTGAGAAAATTAGGGTTTTGGTGAATTTAGGGTTCTTGTGTTCTTTAAGATCAAAAGTTTCTCAACAAGCTCTGATACCACTTGTTGATCCCAAACTTAGATCGATTTAGCTTTATGTATACGAGATTAGATCAAGTTATACACGTAGAGAAACCTTTGTATATGTATAATGTAATCTAAGTGTTATGCGGAACTAACACTTAAACAAGAACACACAAAGATGTAAACAAACTTTCACTTTGATTAATGATAACAAACTTGCATACAATGACAGTGTTTTACGTATGAAAACTTATGTAAAACTTATATTGAACAATAACCTAAAGGTCTTCTTTTATAGACATAAGAAGCCTTGTACAAGAGTCTACGTATCAACTATTCTAGGTAAAGATAATTATAGAAAATACAATGTTGAACTTATCCTTACTAGAAACAAACTAGAAACAATATACGCGTAGACTAAATCTTCCCATCAGTGCTTGTCTTCAATGTATCAACGCTTGACTTCTTCTTGTCAACGCTTGATCTGTCAGCGTTTGTTTTCTTCCTATCAACGCTTGTTTTACTCTTGTCAGCGCTCAAGTGAACTGGCTATATTTTATTCCCAACAGACCCTTGGGGTCATGTAACAACATATCTACACACAACTCAAGTATCTCTTCATATCATCTCATAAATAACTCTCTCATCCTTGTCCAAACTCCCATTCCCGGATTTGAACAAGGTGGTGATAGAAAAGTCAGTTTTTGGGTCCGATAAGCAAAGTTATCATCACGAAACTCTTAGCGATCATTACCCTAATCATTAGTAACATTTTTCCACTTTATAAGACTCTTGATTATGACTTATAATACTTTTATTTCTGAGTTTATTTCATCATTTGTTATGAGTAGCTAAGTCTCATTCTACACTTGGTAGGATGATGTTTGTAGTATGAAGTGGTGGTTGTGATTGTGATTTATGTTTAATTCAATGTCAAGCTTTCCTATGATCCATTGATATTTATGTTTCATGTGACAATTTCTATCAAAACTTAATTTGTTGGTAAAGATTTCATAGGTCGAAAGGGTTATTTTCTATCAACAAGTCATAGCCGGTTTGTTTATGATTGGCTATCTTTTGTATTGATCATTTCTTAAGAAGTTTTGATTATCAAGAAACATAATTTTAAGTGTTAGCAAATTCGTGAAACGACCGTGAATCGAATGTGTTGAAATTGGATTAAGTCTTGAATTGAGTGATTGAGTCTAATGCTTGTTTTCTTTAACCAAGGTCTTGACGAAGATTAAAGATTTTGAAAACAATAGATTGGATTATCCATCTAATTATCATAATCATATTTGTTAACGTGTCATCACAATCATACCATTACGAATGCTCAAACTAGTCTTTACCAAGTGTACCTTTAATCATATTATTTATCTCATCATTTTTACTTATTGTTTGTTTGTCAACAATTGCTACAATCAACGATTATAGTTTCATCTTAGAATAATCACATGTTTTCCAAATCCCCGTGAACGATCTAGGTATTACCACATAAAAGCTATACACAAACGAAAGGGTTATACTTGCCCGTGCGTTTTTAGTCAATCCGGTAATTCGTGTTTATAAATTTAAAACTTGTTACCAACACCACGCATCAAGTTTTTGGAACCGCTGTCGGGGATTTGATTGTGTTCTTAGTTCCAAAATCATCCTATAATCAAACCATTTGTAGTGTCCTCATTGCAAATAAACCCTAAAATCAAAAGTAAAAAAAAAATTATGACAAGAGAGCATTGCCGCCGGCAACACTCTCCTACCGCCGGCAAGCTTCAAACAGAACCACCTTTGTCGTCCGGCAACGACAAACAGAAGGTAATTTGCTGTCCGGCAACCCCTGTTTGCCGCCTGCAAGGTCCCAGAACTTAAAAAAATAAAAAAATTTATGTTTTTATTTTGTTTGGTTTATTTAATTTCCTATTTACTTATTTTCTTATTAGTTATATTTTGTTTCATTTTGTTTTTGTTACTTGTAATCCTTTTCAAAAGTCTCTCAAGACTTGAATGAACACACGTTCTTCCAGTCAAGAATTGCTTAATCCATATACCGATCCCGAACGTTATATTCACATATCTCGAAAGAAAAACCGCAAGAAACACCCCTTTGTTTCTTTTGAAAACCGAATCTCAAAAACCAAAAAACCACCATTTGATAATCTCTTAGACGCCTTTATCGTCTATAACCCATTTAACGATCTACCATTTCCAATGGCCGGTGATCACTCAATGTGGGCAGCCAACCGAGTAGTAGCACCTACCCCCGAGGCTGCTATTGTTCAAGTTGAGCTTGGAGAAAACTTTACCGTGAAAGGTCATCACCTTTCAATGATCAAAGACCGCCAATCTGACGGCCGTACGTGAGCCGATCCGCATAAGCACATATCCAAATTCATAGAAATATGTGGCATCTTCCGTTATGGAGCCGACGTCGATGGAGACGCCATAAAACTCAAACTCTTACCATCATCTCTATCCGGAGATGCAAGAGTTTGGTATAATGAGTTGACGCCCGGTACCATTGAAACATGGGAACAAATGAGAACCGCTTTTGTTAGCCGTTTCTTTCCACCCGCTATGTACGAAAGACTCATGGGAGAAATTCGAGGTTTCACCCAACTTCTACAAGAAATACTCATTGATGCGTGGAATCGAATGAAAGATCTATGTTAGACACGTAATTATTCAAGTTTTTAGTGTTAATATCCCTTCAATTTTGGCATAATAAATAGCAAAACGTGTATTTTTAGTGCACTTATCGTTTATATGTGTTATTTATTATTGTAGGTCCGAATATTAAAGAAAAGGAGCAAAAACGAAGAAAAAGACCAAAACGAGCACAAAAAATGGAAAGAGCACAGAAAATCGAGTCCAACGGTGCCTTCATATTTTTCAATGGAGAGATAGCTGTGTTTTTCTTTCAACAGTTGAGGAAAATACTTCTTTTTTTCTCTGTTCCTTTTTAGTTTCTCCACTAGGTACACTATTTGATACTATATAAGATTTGTTTCTATATATGACTTATCTTTATACAGCAAGCTTTAAGAATATGTGTTGCTAATTAGCTTTCTAGAATCTTGACTATTCTATACCGTAAATTATATTATAAGTGTAGGAAAGTAGATGAGATTAGGAGTTCATTTTATTAAACTTGCATTTTTATTCGTCTTTTTAAATTCGTTCGAATTCGGTTTTGCTATAAGAAAGTTTAATATAGTTTCTAAATGTTTTACCAAATTTTGATATAAATAAAAAAAAGTTTTTAGAAAAAAAATTAAAATGTCGATTAGTTTATTTGTCGTTAACCGTTTGTTATTTTGTGATCTCGACGTATCGGTTTATCACTTTTGGCGAGGAACTTTAAGGGTCTTTTAGCTAGATTAAGTTCTAAAGTTTAAAGCTCGATTTGTTTTTATCTCGTTAGTTAGTCGATAAAATTGACAAATATCGGCTAATTAGTTTGATAATAACTTTAAAAGTTTAAGCTTTAGAGTTAATTTAGCTATTTGATCGGGTGGTTAATATTTCGTCTCCGGTTCATCATACGGGTTTGTTTCTCTATTTTCTTTCCTTATTCTATTTCATTAGCTTAAGTATATAGTTATTGTTGCCTTGTCGATGTTTAGCTTTATTTTCATGATTATAATAAATTTATTTATGTTTGTTAGTTTAGCATCTTTATTGTCATTATTATTATTTTAGATATCTCTCTCTTTTTTTAATTGTAGTTTAATTTTCATCCTTATCGCTTTTATAGATTTTAATATTTAGTCGTTAATATTAGTAGTTTAACTATTAACATCAAAACCCTTTTTATTCGAGCATCAAACTTGAGACATAAACGTGGATTTCCATTCACACTTCACCAGGAACTACGATAACCTTCGGGTGTACGAAAACGACTCAATCCATCTACTTCGTAGTTGTCATGGACATGGTTTACTAAAAGGAACCATCATCCAAATCTTTTATCATGGTCTCAATGAACCGACGCAAGCAATCCTTGACGCCAGTGGACTCTTTCTTTATAAGACGCCCAACGAAGCATATCAATTGCTTGAGGACCGAGTTCTCTTAAAACTCGATTGGTCCAAATATAACCGAACCAAACCTTTCAAGACAATCGTTGCTTTCGTTGAAAGTGACGAAAATTCCAAACTCATGGAAAAGATGAACGCTCTCACATCTAAATTCGACTCGCAATTCAAAACCATCAAAGACGAAATGAAAGAGATGCGAGGCGAATGTACTCTTTGCAGAGGACCACACCCATCCACGGCGTGTGATGATACACCAATAAGAGAACCACCACAAGAAGCAAACTACCCCCAAGGAGGATACCTAGGAAGTGGTTATCGAGGTAACTACTACGGTAGAAATCCCGGCATATGGCGTGAGTATCCCAAAAATGAAAATCGTAACTCACAACCCTGTGAGAACGATAATTCCGGTCCATCAAATGAAAAGAAACCCGAAGAGTCGACCCTAGAGAAAACGTTGTTAGCTTTCATAGAATCTCAAAAATAGACAAACACGTTCATTAAGAACCAATTCTTCGATCTCAAAGCCAACATTGAAAGAGGACAAAGACACCACACCGCAACCATTAATGATCTCGAAACCAAAATCGGTCGAATCACCGATCAATTAGCCAATCGACCAAGTGGTTCGCTACCAAGAAACACTCAAACAAACCCAAAACCATCTACGGATAAACCATACCGCCCACCACCCGCCCGTAATGAACATGTGAAATTTTTGTTTCATATATATCATAAAAAAATATATCATAAAAAAAAAGTTTTAAAAAAATATTCTTCTTTATCTTCTATCGTGTTTAATTCTTTTCTCTACCCCTCTTATTTATAATTCTTCATGGATTCGTCTTGTGTTTGGTGTGGGAGACCATGGCTTGGTTTTCCAATATGTCCATGGTGTACTTGTGCGAAGTGTGGTTATGATATCGACAATACACAATTTGGATTTTGTCCATTGTGCAATTCAAGAAATTCGTACTTCTCCTCTTACACAAATTTCTCCCCCCCTGTCTATGACAATCCCTATCCTCAACAAGCACCGGATTTTCTCCATACCCGTGTTGCAACTATTGTGGGGGCCCTCACGATACTTCTTATTGTCAACCGATGAATTATGAGCCACATCCGTGCTATAATTCCAGTTTTCAGAATTTTGAACCCCCACAAAACTTCATTGTTCATCAACCTTCTTTTAATGAACAAATCACTAGTTTGGATGAAATTCTAGAAAGCTTAAGACAACACAAAATTAGCTTGCATGACGAAAGACAACAAGAACAAGTATCTACTCTTAGTGTTTCTACTCCTCCTCTTGTGCGTTCTTACTATTATGATGATGATGACGATGAGAATACTATTTCTTGGAATGATCTTTGTGCTCAATGTCCTAGTGCAATTGTAATTCCTTCTCTTGACTTGCCGGCTCTCGAGCCTAAGGATTCAACCATCCTAGGGGATGAGGATCTTAGCACAATTCCTGCAAAGGAATCTGACGAATTCATAAAGTCTAGTGCTGATAACCTTGTCCAAATTCCAAGTGAATCTGAGGCGACATCCGACAGTGACGATGAGTGTGAATCTCTTTCTAGTGATGATTCATTACCTCCCACCGACATCTTGGGAGACGATTCTTTGGCTTTCTCTAATCCTCTCTTTGATCTCGATGATGATTTTACTTCTAGTGATGACGAGTCACTATCCGATGAAGACGTCCAGAAGGAAAATTTCAAGATTTATTCGAACCCTTTATTTGATTTTTATGACGCCTACATCTCTAGTGAGGTGAATCCTCTCTTTGAAGAGTGGATTGAGGACATTGATAGATCCGACTCTATTGCTATTGATGAGCATTCTTTGTTAGCCATGCCACCTCCCATCGTAGAGGAGGTGGAGAGATTTGACCCTACCTTCCGTTTGATTCGGTCTGGTGAGGTGACGCAGGTGGTAGATATGTCTTCTGATATTTCTCATATTATGTTGCCACCCCGTCCTACCGCGTGCACACCCAAGCAGGTGATGTATCGCTTTTACTCTCCTCATTTCATACCAGGAAATGAGGATGAGTGCTTTGACCCGGGAGGTGACATTGACTATTCTATGATTGATACCTTTACGGCTTTGCCGAATAGTGACCATCCATTGTCTTTGGGGGATGACAATTTGTCTCCTTTACCCATCCCACCTCCCGTGGATCACGACCTCACGTACTTTTCGTATGTTGAGAGGACTTTTCTACCTTTCATGACTTATCCTCTTGCCTCTCATTTATTATGTTCATCCGGGACCGAGGATAAGATTTTAGATCCCGGTATTACATTCGAGGCCTTCCCATGGACCATTTAATTCGGGGTCGAGTCAGGCTCGTGACTCGGTTAACAAAAACAAGCGCTTCTCGGGAGGTAACCCGATGATCTATCATTTTTATATTTTTCTAACATAAGTATAGGGGCATGCTTCTCTCCATGTGTGCTTGCTGGTGTTTGTTTTTGTGTGCAGGGTTCCCTTGGATCGAGAAGACTTTCAGAGGGTTGATGTTGTTGTTTTCCATCATCTTCTTCATTCAGTCTCCGATCGATCTTCATGTCTATATCAGGGGAGTACTCAGTTCTCATCTTTATCCATACATATCTGATTGTGTTCTCCTTTTTACACTTGGAATTCTAGCATTATCCTTTTGTGTTCATAAGTGTAGGGGTAACACCTTATCACTTTTGAACATTGAGGCCAATGTTCGATTCTAAGTGTATGGGGTTTATATCATATTGATCATATTCATGCCTACTTGTTTGCCCTCCCGCATCCTATTTTGATCAAATGTCTGTTTTTATTTTATTTTATTTTATTAATAATAATAAAACGTTTTTGACCGTGCGTGATTGACTTGTCCCGTAGGCTAGAACAAAGGGGATCCTGACTCTGCCTGAGTGTTGATCTGGCTGCTGCCTTTACTTATAGACTAAGCTTTTAGGAATTGTGCAAATAAAAATGCTAAACGTAGAGTAGTTGGTTCTCTTTAGAGCTTATATGAATAACCTGTGGCTTTTCCTCCTAGATTGTAACTAGACTTAATAAGTTTGTTTTTTTCAAGCTTTTGAACGTTAAAAAATTGTATTGTTATGCAAAAATAAATTCTTATCCAATTTTGATATAGAGTCCTAGTTCAACTTTTTATTTAAATTTGAGTGAAAGCATACTTTCTTAAATTTGAAATAATGTCGAGTGAAAAAAAAATGTTGAAAAAAAAAAAGAAAAAAAAAGTCGAATCGAAAAAAAAGAGAAAAAAAAGAAAAAAAAAGAAAAAAAAAGAAAAAAAAAGAAGAAAAAATTGAAGAAATTTTTTGAAAAAAAGAGATTGAAAAAAAAGGTGTTCAATAGAGTTAGAAGAGTCGAGTGAATGAATAAGTGTTTTTGTTGTTTTATTTATAATTGTGAGAAACTTGCTTTTTCTTAAATTTAAATCCGAATTTGAACTAGAATTCGTCAATTTTATATGAGTTTAGACGGTAATTGAGAATGTAGAAGTCAAAGGTCCCGTGAGCTCCGATACTATTCTCAAGGGTGTAAAAACCTATCCTCCTAAGCTTTGCTAAAGGACAAGCTGAGAAGAAAGTCGCTACATGGAGTGATCTCTCCTTTGAATCTTCATTCTCGAATTACCGTCGTTGTTTTTCATCTAAGTGTCTTTTATTAGCTTAGCGGTGATTTCAAGATCTTTGATTTCAAAATCCCGCCAATCCCGGTACTATTCTCCGTGGGGTGTCAAAAGCCCGCGCACTTAACCGATTAGGTTGGGACATTCCGAGAAGAAAGCCGCTACATGGGAAAGGCCATTTTTGAAACTTAAATCTCGTGATACTCGGTGAGTCTAATATTCCACTTAGATGATTAGCAACCATAACAAATATCGATTTGAACGATCAGAACTTTGAAAATTAACACACTTGCCTAGTCTTTTATAATTATAGGAGTGAAAAGTTATATTTACATAGGTTATTAGTATAAGTAGTGTTAGCATTTTGGCAAAACGTTTGCACAATGAATTTTAGTTTAGTTGGGAGTAATAAAAAGAGGATGACGATATTTATTCCCTGGAGACACCCAGTTTGCGTGTTTCCCGTTCTATGATCCTTATACCATAAAAAGTCGAGCATGGTGGGTCACTATAGATTTTTATTTTTATTTTATTTTAGCAATTTTGAATAAAATAGTTTTAAATTATTTTTGGATTTAACGTTTGTGATAATAGTTGCTTGGGGGCAAGCAACGTCTTAAGTGTAGGGGTGTGTTAGACACGTAATTATTCAAGTTTTTAGTGTTAATATCCCTTCGTTTTTGGCATAATAAATAGCAAAACGTGTATTTTTAGTGCACTTATCGTTTATATGTGTTATTTATTATTGTAGGTACGAATATTTAAGAAAAGGAGCAAAAACGAAGAAAAAGACCAAAAATGAGCACGAAAAATGGAAAGAGCACAGAAAATCGAGTCCAACGGTGCCTTCATATTTTATTGGGTCGGCCCGACACCATTTAAATGGGTCGAACCGACCCATTATTATACAACTAACAACAACAGCCCAACAGCCCACTCCAGGCCCAAAATGACGTAGCTCAGGCCCAAAGAAAAAGAATGGACGCAGCAAGTTTACAAGCCCAAGTGAAACGGAGGAGGCCCAAAAGGGAGATCAGTTCAGATAGCTTCAAAAAGACGCAGCACATGAATTTCTTTCCTTGTCTTTATTATTCCATAGTAGTTTGAGACACTCCTCCCTTTTTTTGAGATTGATGTAGTTTTTAGGATAGATTTTATTTTTCTGTTCTATTTTGTTTCCTTCAAGTATTTGTGTTTGAGATAGATGTAGTTTGAGAATACATTCCATTTTAATCTCTTCATTTTTTTTTCCTGCGTGTTCTTTTGTTTTCTTTTGTTGATTTTATCCTTGATTTATTATTTTGAGTAGGATAGATAGAGAATTTAGATTACTTATTTTGTCATTATTTTTCTTTTCTTGTTTTTTTTCCGTTTTGGAAAATTAATACACAGACATCTCAAATCTAGGAGATCTTCATTTTTTTTAATTTTTTTATATATATGTCTGCGTTTTGTTTTTTATAAAAAATTAGCAACTCATTTTAATTTATCTATATACCTGCGTTTTTTATATAAACATTCCATTAATATAGGAGATCTTCACTTTGTTTTTTTTTATCACCATGCGTTTATTATTTTAGGACATAAGCATATTTGATTCACAGTATTCTTGTTTTCAATTAGTAATGTAGATTTAGATAACGATACACGCAGCACATTAAAATATATATTTGGCATCTTATTTTTTCAATGGAGAGATAGCTGTGTTTTTCTTTTAGCAGTTGAGGAAAATACTTTTTTTTCTCTGTTCCTTTTTATTTTCTCCACTAGGTACACTATTTGATACTATATAAGATTTGTTTCTATATATGACTTATCTTTATACAGCAAGCTTCAAGAATATGTGTTGCTAATTAGCTTTCTAGAATCTTGACTATTCTATATCGTAAATTATATTATAAGTGTAGGAAAGTAGATTAGATTAGGAGTTCATTTTATTAAACTTGCATTTTTATTCGTCTTTTTAAATTCGTTCGAATTCGGTTTTGCTATAAGAAAGTTTAATATAGTTTCTAAATGTTTTACCAAATTTCGATATAAATAAAAAAATAGTTTTTAGAAAAAAAATTTAAAATGTCGATTAGTTTGTTTGTCGTTAACCGTTTGTTATTTTGTGATCTCGACGTATCGGTTTATCACTTTTGGCGAGGAGCTTTACGGGTCTTTTAGCTAGATTAAGTTCTAAAGTTTAAAGCTCGATTTGTTTTTATCTCGTTAGTTAGTCGATAAAATTGACAAATTTATCGGCTAATTAGTTTGATAATAACTTTAAAAGTTTAAGCTTTAGAGTTAATTTAGCTATTTGATCGGGTGGTTAATATTTCGTCTCCGGTTCATCATACGGGTTTGTTTCTCTATTTTCTTTCCTTATTTTATTTCATTAGCTTAAGTATATAGTTATTGTTGCCTTGTCGATGTTTAGCTTTATTGTCATGATTATAATAAATTTAGTTATGTTTGTTAGTTTAGCATCTTTATTGTCATTATTATTATTTTAGATATCTCTCGCTTTTTCTAATTGTAGTTTAATTTTCATCCTTATCGCTTTTATAGATTTTAATATTTAGTCGTTAATATTAGTCGTTTAACTATTAACATCAAAACCCTTTTTATTCGAGCATCAAACTTGAGACATAAACGTGGATTTCCATTCACACTTTGCCAGGAACTACGATAACCTTCGGGTGTATGAAAACGACTCAATCAATCTACTTCGTAGTTGTCATGGACATGGTTTAATAAAAGGAACCATCATCCAAATCTTTTATCATGGTCTCAATGAACCGACGCAAGCAATCCTTGACGCCAGTGGACTCTTTCTTTATAAGATGCCCAACGAAGCATATCAATTGCTCGAGGACCGAGTTCTCTTAAAACTCGATTGGTCCAAATATAACCGAACCAAACCTTTCAAGAAAACTGTTGCTTTCGTTGAAAGTGACGAAAATTCCAAACTCATGGAAAAGATGAACGCTCTCACATATAAATTCGACCCGCAATTCAAAACCATCAAAGACGAAATGAAAGAGATGCGAGGCGAATGTACTCTTTGAGAGGACCACACCCATCCACGGCGTGTGATGAAACACCAATAAGAGAACCACCACAAGAAGCAAACTACGCCCAAGGAGGATACCGAGGAAGTGGTTATCGAGGTAACTACTACGGTAGAAATCCCGGCATATGGTGTGAGTATCCCAAAAATGAAAATCGTAACTCACAACCCTGTGAGAATGATAATTACGGTCCATCAAATGAAAAGAAACCCGAAGAGTCGACCCTAGAGAAAACGTTGTTTGCTTTCATAGAATCTCAAAAATCGACAAACACGTTCATTAAGAACCAATTCTTCGATCTCAAAGCCAACGTTGAAAGAGGACAAAGACACCACACCACAACCATTAATGATCTCGAAACCAAAATCGGTCGAATCACCGATCAATTAGCCAATCGACCAAGTGGTTCGCTACCAAGCAACACTCAAACAAACCCAAAACCATCTACGGATAAACCATACCGCCCACCACCCGCCCGTAATGAACATGTGAATACCGTATTCACAAGAAGTGGGCTGAGTTATGATTCACCACAAAACCCAAACACCAATGCTCCCACTTTCGCCGATGAAAGTGAAGACGGGGCCGATGAGCCCGAGAAGGAAGAAACCGTTCCTCCTTCCAAACCCAAACCAACACAAACCACACCCACACCAACACCGAAGGTGTATGAACCAAAATTTCCGTATCCTCAACGCCTACGAAAAGAAAAGATGGAGGCTCGTAATGCCAAATTTCTTATGATGATCAAGGAAGTTACGATCAATGTTCCACTTGTTGATATCTTAACCGGCATGCCCAACTATGGGAAATTCCTCAAAGATCTTGTGAGCAACCATAGTAAGACGGAGCAAATCTCTGCTGCATTTCTAAATGAAGAATGTTTTGCAGCCTTGCAAAGCAAACTTCCACCAAAGCTCGGAGATCCGGGAAGCTTTCTCATACCATGCACCCTAAACAACAATATCGAATGGCATGCCTTGGACGATCTAGGCGCAAGTATCAATCTTATGCCATACTTATTATACAAGAATATTTCAAGCAATACTTTGAAACATACGAGTATGAATATACGTTTGGCTAACCACAACTACCAATATCCCATTGGGATATCCGAGAACATGCTTGTTCAAGTTGGCAAATTCATATTTCCCGTCGACTTCGTAATCCTTGAGATGGAGGAAGACCATCAAGTCCCTCTCATTTTAGGACAACCATTCTTGCACACCGCCGATGCTATCATTCGTGTGAAGAAAAAAGAACTCAAGCTTGGAGTTGGTGACGATCGAGTCACATTCTTAGTCAATAAAGCTATGCAACACTCCCATTCCAATGATGACACATGATTCCGCGTGGATATTATCGATGAAGTAACGGAAGAAGAGTTGAACGCATCGCTTGATGAAAACGCACCATTCCAAACAACTTCAGAAAAGATTAGCGATATCGACCGTGATCGTGAATTCGAAGAATTCATGGCCCTTGATTCCGAAGTAACTCTCGAAGAAGAGGAAAACAAGTCGTTTGAAGTTTTGCCTTCAAAATCGAACTTTTTTAATTCACAAATCTATTCATGATCCACCGATGGATCTTGAGTTGAAACCTCTTCCCGAACATCTTGAGTACGCTTATCTAGAGAAGGACTCACTCCTTCTAGTGATTATCTCAGCCAAGCTCGAGGAAGATCAAAAGAAACGTCTCGTTTCTATGCTCAAAAACCAAAAAGAAGCATTTTATTGGAAAACATCCGATATACTGGGAATTAGCCCAATTTTTTGCAAACACAAGATCAATCTCGAAGACGATGCCAAACCCGTTATTGAGAGGCAACGTTGACTTAACCCACACATGAAGGAGATAGTAAAAGCTGAAATCATCAAACTCCTTGAGGCAGGAATCATTTATGCCATAGAGGATAGTCCTTGGGTTAGTACTATTCATTGCGTTCCAAAAAAAGGAGGAATGACTGTTGTGACCAACGAAAATAACGAACTTGTTCCTACAAGAACCGTTACCGGTTGGCGTGTGTGTACTGTTTACCGCAAATTAAATGATGCCACACGAAAAGATCATTTTCCTCTACCATTCATGGACCAAATGTTGGAAAGACTAGCGGGGAACAAATTCTTTTGTTTTCTCGATGGCTTTTCCGGATATTTTTTCTAATACCTATCGAACCATCCGATCAAGACAAGACCACTTTTACGTGTCCTTTTGGAACGTTCGCTTATAAGCGTATGCCTTTTGGTCTTTGCAATACACCTGCGACTTTTCAAAGGTGTATGATCGCAATCTTTCAAGACATGATCGAAGTATCCATGGAAGTTTTCATGGATGATTTCTCAGTCTTCAGAAACTCATTCGAGTCTTGCCTTTTTAATCTAGAGCGCATGCTCATCCGATTCAAACAAGCTCATCTCGTGCTCAGTTGGGAGAAATGTCACTTCATGGTGACTGAAGGAATTGTGCTTGGACACAAAGTCTCCAGAGCCGGATTTGAAGTAGACAAAGCCAAGATCGAAGTGATATCCAAATTACCACCACCCACTAACGTTAAAGCCGTTAGAAGTTTTCTAGGTCATGCGGGATTCTACCACCGATTCATAAAAGATTTTTCCAAAATCGCTAGATCGATGACAAAACTCCTTGAAAAAGACATAGTCTTTGATTTCAATGAAGAATCCATAAAGGCATTTGACAAGCTTAAAGACAAGCTAACGAATGCACCGATCATGGTTTCACCAGATTGGTCGCAACCGTTTGAACTTATGTGTGATGCAAGCGATTTCGCTGTAGGAGCCGTATTAGGACAACGTGAAGGAAAACATTTCTGTCCTATACACTTTGCGAGCAAAACTCTAAATAGCGCGTAGCTCAACTACACAATCACCGAGAAAGAACTACTTGTCGTAGTCTTTGCTTTCGACAAATTCGATCTTATCTCGTGTTGTCGAAAACGATTGTATTCACCGATCATTCCGCGTTGAAATATCTATTCTCTAAACAAGATGCTAAGCCGCGTCATATTAGATGGATTTTACTGCTCCAAGAATTTGACATCGAAATCCAAAACAAGAAAGGAGCTGAAAACGTCGCAGCCGATCATTTGTCGCGACTTGGAAAATCCAAACATAGAAGAGTTAAGGGTTGAAGATATCGACGATTATTTTCCCGATGAAACTCTTATGAAAATCTCTACGGATGAATCTCCGTGGTTTGCAGATTTTGCAAATTACCTCGTTGGAAGAATTCTAAGAAAAGGTTTAACCTATCACCAACGATGTAAATTCTTTTCCGACCTAAAACACTATTTCTGGGAAGATCCCTATCTTTTCAAGGTATGCCCCGGCATGATTAGAAGATGTGTTTATGGTGCGGAAACAAGGAAGATCCTTGATGAATGTCATCATGGCCCTACTGGGGACATTATGGTCCTTCCACCACCTCAAAAAGAATCTTTGATGCTGGTTTTTATTGGCCAACAATTTTTAAAGAGACCTATACTCTAGTCGAAAATTGTGATGCTTGCCAACGTACTGGTAGCCTCTCACGAAGAGACGAAATGCCTCAAAATAGCATCCAAGGTAGCGAAATATTCGACGTATGGGGAATTGATTTCATGGGACCCTTTCCTAAATCTCATAAGTTCGAATATATCTTAGTCGATATTGATTGCGTGTCCAAATGGGCCGAAGCCGAGGCTTTACCCACGAACGATTCACGAGCCGTAATCAACTTTTTGAAAAAGCTTTTCTCTCGGTATGGAATGCCGAAAGCTTTAATTAGTGATCGAGGTTCCCATTTTTGTAACAAACAAATGGAGAAAATCTTAAAGCATTATGGAGTCACCCATCGCTTTGCAACCGCATATCCTCCACAAACGACTGGACAAGTTGAAAATACCAATAGAGCCTTAAAACGAATACTCCAAAAAACGGTTAAGGACAATCCTTCCGTTTGGTCAAGGAAACTTGACGACGCTCTGTGGGCTTTCAAAACAGCTTATAAGACACCAATTGGCACAACACCTTATCGTTTATTGTACGGTAAAACGTGCCATTTGCCCTTTGAAATCGAGCACGTGCTTATTGGGCATTGAGAAGCTGTAATCCCGATCTCAAAATCGCTGGAGAAAATCGATTCTTGCAACTGCATGAACTCGATGAATTAAGACTCCAAGCTTATGAGAATTCGAAATTGTACAAAGCACGTACCAAAGCTTATCACGACAAGAAACTTCGAATCCGAAAAGAATTCAAGAAAGGAGATAAAGTTCTCTTGTTTAATATGCGCTATAAATTCAAAGCCCCCAAGCTTAAACAAAAGTGGTACGGTCCTTTTATAATAAAACATGGATACCCGTCCGGTTATGTTGAATTGTATGACAAGAATGGAGGAAGCTTCATTGTTAATGGACACCGTGTTAAACTATACCATGGGGAGTGGAGTGAACATTTTCCGCTCAAATAAATTTAAGAAAAATAAAAAGAAGTACGAGTCAGGCTGATGAATCTATAAAAAAATAAGCGCTTCTCGGGAGGCAACCCGTGTGTTTTAAAGTTTTTAATTTTTAAGTGTGATTTTCCTTTTTAAAATAAATTCATGCTTACACCCCACATTTTTAACCAATGTTTTGCTTAAGTGTGAGGGGGTGTAGCATGTGTCGCTTTTATAAAAACCTATAAAAACCAAAAATAGAGTGTTTTCATATTTTTGTGTGTTTTATCTGTTTTGTAGGTACCGCAAGTTGAAGGAGAAGACAAGACCCTTGTATGATGCATGATATGCCCGTGATTCTGGTTTTTCTCTCATTCCCTTTCTTTTGTTCAGTTTTATCACATTGAGGACAATGCTAAACTTAAGTGTGAGGGGGTTGTAGGGAAATCGAGAAAAAAGATGCTTAATTGCCATATTTTTGGGCTATTTTAAAACTTTTGTTCTTGTTTTGCCCTCGTAAATAAAAAGTTTCAAGAAATGTATATAAATAATTAAGAAATTATCCAATTGGTAATTTTTGAAAATTTGAGATGTATTTTTGTGTCAAAATTACCCAAGTCAAAGTCTCATATAATAGTAGAAGAAAAATCTAAATAAAAAAATTGGAGAAAGTTGCAAGTTCCATGTTTGTCAATACAACAAGAACTTTGCAAGTATGTTGATCCATGGCTAGGAGTTTTAGCCAAGAAAAATATATAAAGAAAAAAAAAGGAGAAAAAGAAAGAAAAAAAAAGTCAAAAAGACAAATAAATAGCCAATGAGCTATAATGTTATGAAGTTGAAGGAAGAAGAAGAAATAAAAGTTATCGATTAGCCAATGTGCTAAGTCGTGATTCATGTTGCTTCAATTCATATGTTATTAGTGTAGTATAGTTAGAAATAAAAGACTTTCTAGATTTTTATTTGTATTGACTTTATATCTCAATTTTTCAACCTTAAAAATTTGAGTCGATGAGTTTTATCTTGTACTTGTACTTGGTAGACTTGCATCGAATTTTTGTAAAGATACATGTACCTTTGGATTTAATTTTATTTTCTTCTTGCTTGAGGGAATGCAAAACTTAAGTGTGAGGGGATTTGATAACGCCTAAATCCAACATGTTTTTAGGAGCGTTATCCGTACTTTTGTACGTGTATATTGGTTAATTATATGATACTTTTGTGCATATTTGTGCCCAATTGTGTTTGCAAGTCTTTGTGTAGCCAATTGGAGGAAAGGAGTATAAAACAACATAAAAATGAAGAATTGTAGGAGTACGAAGAATCCTAGTCAAGTTCAAGACTCGTGTACAAGTTACAAGCCTTTGAAGATCAATTTCAGGTGCAAGAACAAGTATTTCCAATGAGCAAATAAAGATATTCAGCATGAAAGTTGCCACCATCAACATACATCCAACTTGCCACTGGCAAGAGTGAAGTTGCCACCATCAAATGGGAGTTGATTTGCCTCCATCATGAGTGAAGTTGCCTCCAACATTTGTCTAGGCAAAAATGTGTCTACATACATGCAAGATCATACAAGAAGTTTCTAGACATGCTTTGGCTCCAAGTATTTGTCTTTGGCTCCAAGCCATGCATTCACTCCATGCCATCAACTAGCGTATAAATAAGACCCTTGGGGTCATGTAACAACATGTCTACACACAACTCAAGTATCTCTTCCTATCATCTCATAAATAACTCTCTCATCCTTGTCCAAACTCCCATTCCCGGATTTGAACAAGGTGGTGCTAGAAAAGTCAGTTTTTGAGTCCGATAAGCAAAGTTATCATCACGAAACTCTTAGAGATCATTACCCTAATCATTAGTAACATTTTTCCACTTTCTAAGACTCTTGATTATGACTTATAATACTTTTATTTCTGAGTTTATTTCATCATTTGTTATGAGTAGCTAAGTCTCATTCTACACTTGGTAGGATGATGTTTGTAGTATGAAGTGGTGGTTGTGATTGTGATTTATGTTTAATTCAATGTCAAGCTTTCCTATGATCATTGATATTTATATTTCATGTGACAATTTCTATCAAAACTTAATTTGTTGGTAAAGATTTCATAGGTCGAAAGGGTTATTTTCTATCAACAAGTCATAGCCGGTTTGTCTATGATTGGCTATCTTTTGTATTGATCATTTCTTAAGAAGTTTTGATTATCAAGAAACAAATTATAAGTGTTAGCAAGTTCGTGAAACGACCGTGAATCGAATGTGTTGAAATTGGATTAAATCTTGAATTGAGTGATTGAGTCTAATTCTTATTTTCTTTAACCAAGGTCTTGACGAAGATTAAAGCTTTTGAAAACAATAGATTGGATTATCCATCTAATTATCATAATCATATTTGTTAACGTGTCATAACAATAATACCATTACGAATGCTCAAACTAGTCTTTACCAAGTGTACCTTTAATCATATTATTTATCTCATCATTTTTACTTATTGTTTATTTGTCAACAATTGCTGCAATCGACGATTATAGTTTCATTTTAGAATAATCATAGGTTTTCCAAATCCCCGTGAACAATATCGATATTACCACATAAAAGCTATACACAGACGAAAGGGTTATACTTGCCCGTGCGTTTTTAGTCAATCCGGTAGTTCGTGTTTATAAATTTAAAACTTGTTACCAACACCACGCATCAGGGTAACTGCTGTGACAATCCATCAATTTATGGTCGATATTTTATTCTCATGTATTATTTAAAATCATTATTTTAATGTTATATTATGAGCTCACTCACTTTTGGGAAGAAATAAGGGTTTACGTCTTAAAGTAGCATCGACTACGTCTAAACCTGAGAACTCTACGTTACGTGCTTACGTTTACATACACCGTTTTTGTGACAGTCCGACATTTCAGGAAATAAATTCATTCTCGAATATTATTTTGGAATTTTAATTTGTGTTGGTTCATAAACTCACAAATTTACGAGAAAAGATTAGGACTTACGTGCATAATTTAACGTCCTTTACGACTAAACCGGAAACCCTAGGTTTACGTATTTACGCTTTTGAACTCCATTTTTGATGAGACAATTTTTATTAGATTCGTTTTGTGCCGTAGATTCATAATTTATAAAAACATTTTTCGTAAAACGACCCGAGGGCACGCAAACCGAGGAATCTAGAATTGATAAGTACCCAAAAATTAGTGGAGATGAGACAAGTGGAACAATTGACCCACCTCCACTATGGGCGGCCATAACTAGCTACCAACACCATCTTGGTGTCAACATTTCACAAGGACTAAGGACACTTGTCCTTAATGTCATACTAAACCATAAAACCACCAAAACTAGCTAACATTAAACCATTTCCTCTCATTCTAACATGCAAACTGTTGGGTCTACTAGATGTAGATCTTGTAGCCTGTCAGGAACGGTATATGACTTCTGTAATCACAAGTCAATCCACAGAGAGACTCTATACACAATATGAATGTAGAATACAAATATAATAAAGAAGAACAGAATAACTATAAAGACTTGATCCTTTCTAAGGATTTCTAATATTGATAATGACTAGAACTACGTTTGGTGAAGGTGTGTCTAACCCTTCTGCCTAAGGTTCCTTTTATACTACAAGGAAACCCTAATACAACATTAAACAAAACGTGTGAAACTAATATGCATATCCTTTCCTAACATATCTCATGCATATCCTAACAGAATATTAAGTAAATAATAAAGTTTGACTTCGACTAGGACCAGGAGCACGACTTGCTCCTACTACTACTAGGACCAGGAGGAACTACATACCTCCTAGTCTACCTATTACATTTAACTATTACAATGGTCCTAACAATCCTCCCCTAAACTTGAATTTGACATGTTGAGTTCAAGTTTCTTGGAAAACGTGCAAATAAAGCCCGAGGATTGAATCAGAAAAACTAACAGCAGCATCAGAAAGATAAGAATCAGAGTAACTGCCGCAACATGAAACACTAGAAGCTTCTCCAAAGCTTGGAACAAATCAGCATCGTGTTGAATCTTTTCAGCAACATGAGCAGATTTGATGAGCCTTTACCAAGTAGCTGCTCGCTCTTGGGCTAGCCAGTCTTTCTGGTGGAATAAGCATCACCCTGGGAGACTAGACCCCAGCCCAACTCTTAGAACGTGAATCAATGGTGAGTGGGAGTACCCTGATGATTTTAGGCAAACCATCACAGCCGTCAACGGATTTGATACGTCTTTACCAGAAGCCATATCCCTCTGGACTCGCCAACTCTTAGCAATAAAGCATCGGTGAGTTGAAAACCCTATAGCTTTGAGCAAGCTATTATAGCTATCAACGGATTTGATAAGATCTTTACCAACAGCCGTACCCCCTTGGATTAGCCACTTTTCAGTCCAAGACTATGGCAAGTGAAAACCATCCAGTTTTGGGTAACCTGGCAACCATCAACGGATTTGAGAATCGCACCAGGAGCCGTACCCTCAAGGTGAATCAACTTTTTCTTGTCTGGATACCTTCCACCAATGTTGTGGCCATAGAGGACTCATTTCCAGATGGAGCATTGGAAATTTGCAAGTGAGTAGCCAACATAGCCTCCATCGAAGAAATTGTCAAAAGATAATCCACGTCTGTCAGCATAAAAACCATATGACCAGATTCTAATTCCAACATATGCACACCACATCCTGCATATAATTTCCATCGTTGAATCACCCATTGCATTTGATCCTTCCAAATACCCGAAACAGGAGCATGAGGATGTGCATCCAACATCAACTTAAGATCAGCCCAGATACACAGACCAGGCCATGAAGACACAACCATGGGGTCAAAAGGCATGCTAGAATCCACAAATCCATATAAGGCCATAAGATCCATACGATCAACCCAAGATAACATACCCTGCAAACCCGAAGCCAAACGCACAGACCCATCACTAAGAGTAATTCGATAGGATACCACACCTGGAAGAGTTGTGGGACGCTCAACCGTGTAACCAGTTATGTTCCCATTTCCCAACGGCAAATCAGAATCACTGTCAGAAGCGGCATCAATCAAATTCTCGGGATCACGCTTCTCATAAGGGACTGTCTTACCACGTCGAACACGTCGAGCTTGTTTCTGGCGAAGCGAACGTCTAGGTGTGGGATCACTAGGTGTGGGTTCAACCTTTACCTTTACATCAGCAGCAGAAGTGGGAGCAGGAGAAGTAGACTCATGAGTTTGCCCACCCAATGGATCAGCAACAGCAGTAGGAGCTGCATCAGAAGTAGGCATTGGTTGAGTGCCAGGAACCGGTGGTGATGGGGATGCCATATCAGGTGTAGCAGTTGTGGTGGTTGTAGTAGCAAAGGTGGTGGTGGTAGCAGGACCAGCAAAAGAACCCATAGGAGCAACCAAAGGAGAAGTAGAAGTACCAACGGAAGTAGCAACAAAAACGGATGAACTAGCAGCAGAACCAGGAGTAGGAGCAGATGAAGGAACAGTAGGAGCAGCAGGCGAAGAAGAGGTCACACCACGAGGATGGTAAATAAATCGTTCCGGAATTGGTTGACTCTGACTGATATGTGTGAAAACACACATCTTTTCTACCACTTAATTACAATAATAACCGGACCAAAACGTGTATTTCATGTCTTTTAAGTCGGAATTATGCGTGGTTCGTGTTTTTGTTGTGATTTAGGACGAAAAGGTGAAAAATGGAGAAAACACGGGAATTCACGGGCATTTACGGACTTTTATTGAAGAAAAGGATGAAAGACGAAATCAAGAAGTCAAGAATGCAAAAAGAACGGAAGTCCAAGACCAATTCTGAAGATTTATCGAAGAAAAAGTCAAAAGACGGAAGTTTACTTTAAGCCGAGGAACTCAAGTTTTATTTATCGTAGAATTTAAAGACGAGTCCAAAGAAATCCCGAGCCAAAAGTCATCACATTCCAAGATTAACAAAAAGATTAAGAAGGAAGGACTTAAGGACGCAATTAAGAAGAAAGGAAGGAGAGGAGGAAGCTTCCTCTAACCTCTCCCCTAATCACCTATAAATACTCTCATTTTCATTTCATTTAGTTTTGTTGGATAGCTTGACAAACTATCTCTTCCAATTTTATTTACTTTCACCTTTAATTACTTGCACATTTAAATACATGTTTTGCACCTTTATTACCTTTTAATTTCAAGTAAGTGTTTCTTTAATTACTCGCACCTTTACTTTATCTTGATAATCTTCTTCTACCTTTCTTTAATCTTTGATTTACACGTTTTTATCTTGTTAAGTTGTTTAAAGATTTGATTTTTATGCTTTTGATTGTTTTAAATCTCTTATTTTCATAGCTTTTTTGATTTATTTTCAAGTTTATATAGTTTTTACAAAAGTTATTTTTATATAAAAAGTTGTTTTTCTTAAAGTTTATCTTTTTCGTGTCTTAAAAGTTGTTAACTTTCAGTTTCGTAGCTTATTTTTACACGGTTTTACCTTAGGATTTAGTCTTGTGCTTATTAGAATCTCAGCTTATTTGTTGTGCTTAATTTGTGTACTTTCCTCCGTATTTCGATTGGTAAGATCGGAAAAGGGAATTACATTCCGATCTGTGTGATCGGATAAGGGTTTCTATATTCCGATTGGACGAGAACTTGGTATTCCGATCGTAGCAAGGTAAGAGGGTATTCCGATTAGGACATGTGACAGATATTCCGATCGAGGGTTTTCTTTGCCATATTCCGATTGAGGTGCGTTTTGGTTATTCCGATCAGAGTGAGTGACAACATTCCGATTGGATTCCACTACAACATTCCGACCAAGGTCCTCTCAACATTCCGATCGTGTGTAAGTGACAGTTATTCCGATCGAGGGGATTTTAGATATTCCGATCGGAGGGTAAGTCTTTATTCCGATCGTGGTTGATCGGAATATATTCCGATTTGGAGTGGTTTTTCATATTTTTGTCTTGTTTAATTTTTACGTCATCATTTTAATACTTGTCTAACTTTAATTCTCGTCACGTTTTAATTTTAGTCATTTAAATTATTTTACTTTTCAAAAAGGTTTTAAATATCGCACCTTTCTTTTTAATTAGATTTAGATTTATATACTTGCCCTTTACTTTAACGACATTTACTTTTAAGTCTTGCACATTTAAATTTAAAAACAACCACAAAAATATTCTTTTTCACCAAAATAAAACTGAGTCACATAGAGAACCTAGATCAATTCGATTAGACAGGACATACTTAAACGAATCTAATTTTCTTACTAGGCAAAAGCCTTGTATTAAATTGTGCCGCTGCCGGCTCTCTTCGTAAAGATCAACAGTTTTCTGTGAGAGACACGTTGCTTTTTGGGATCCGTTCACTTGTGAACGTTACTTTTCTTGCATAGAAAATTCCAAAAACTCATAAAAATTAAAAATTGATAAAAAAAAACCATAAAAATTAAAAATTTCAAAAATCTAAAAAGATTTTATCTTTATTGTGTATATATATTGTCTTTGTGTTTGGTTTCTTTTTCTTTTGTCTTTGTAGGTGCATGCGTACTAGATCTTCTAATTATCAAGAGCCCGAGCCTCAAGAAGATTTAGATATGGCAGGTGTTAACAACAACAACATTCCACCGCACCTCAATAATCATAATAATAACAACAATGCTCTTCCACAGCCCGATCTTCGGAGCATGGAGGAACTTTGTCAACCAACCATGTTTGGACGAGGAGGACCGATTGCGCCAATGCAAATCAACGCTCCTGAGTTTTCGTTGAAGCACCACATGATTCAGCAAGTACAAACAAACCCATTTAGAGGATTGCCTGATGATGATGCCAACAAACACCTCGACAAGTTCATTACAATCACCCAAAGCATGAAGTTGGCTGGTGCCACAATGGATGAACTTCGCCTACAACTCTTTCCACATACTTTATAACATCATGCCGAGAAATGGTTTGATCGTCTCCCGAAGAATTCTATTCACACTTGGGATTACATGACTCAACGCTTTTTGTCGCGCTACTTTCCACCATCCATGGTCACAAGCCTTCGCAATCAGATCAGCGGATTCATGCAAGACCCTGATGAATCTCTTTTTGATGCTTGGGAAAGATATAATGTCTTGATCGACCGTTGTCCAAACCATAACATGCTTCCCGTCACATTGATTGATACTTTCTACAACGGTTTGACTTTTCGAGATCGTGATACGATCAATGCAGCCGCCGGTGGCACATTCATGAAAAGGAGACCCGAGGAGTGTAGAGAGCTAATTGAGAACATGACTACTCACCACAATAACTGGGATTCCTCTGCTTCTTCAAGGAACAACCCGAGAGTCAATGTTTCTTCCACCTCAGCAAACCCTGATATGACCGAACTCACCCGTGTGCTGACTGAAATGAGCAGAAGTATGCAACTCTTAGCTTCAAACCAACAACAACAACAAGTTAAAGCTGTTGCTACTCTTTGTGAAACATGCGGCGGTCCTCACTCATACACCGATTGTCCTTCGACACAAGGAAATCCGGAAAATGTGTATGCAGCTTATGGTAATTATTCACCGGAAAATTACCAAGCTAGACAACAAGGGGATAGAAATCTGCTGAGCTACCGTTCCAACAATTACCTTTCACCCGGTTTTTCTCCTCAAAACCAAAACCCCGCCAACAACTACAATAGAAGCAACCAAATCCCACCTCGTGCTTCTAACCCTTATCAACCACCCACCCAACAACACCCACCCATTAATCCCGATGTTGAAGCCATCATGAGAACCCAAGGTGAGCAAATCAAGAACCTGCAGAGCCAAATTATCAATCTGAAAGGAGATATCACAAAGCAAGGAAATGAGATTAGATCCGAGCTTCGAGATAATATTCAATCCTCCTTCAGCAATCAAACGAATGATTTGAAGAATATGCTTGCTAGTTTCTTGCCCGCAGCTCAACCTTCTACTCGAGTTCTCTACCTTCAAACACCGTCACTAATCCGCGAGCGAATGTGAGTGCTATAACTACTCGTAGTGGAGTCACCATCGAAGGACCACCAACCCCACCACCATCATCTACACCTCCTCCACCACCATTTATCCCTACTCCTCCTACACCTAGTATTAGTGCACCATTACCGTCTCTGCCTCGACGTGATGAAGTTTCCACAAATGACCCTTCAACATCTCAACCTTTACCTACACCTGCACCTTCACCACCTAAACCAAATATTCCTTATCCTTCTCGTTTAGGCAAGTCCAAAATGCTAACCAAGGAGGACTCCGAAGTGTCACGCTATGTGAAGATGATTTCTCAAATGAACTTAAACATTAGCTTTCTTGAAGCACTCGTCCACATGCCCAAATTTGTTAAAGCGTTTAGGGACTTGCTTAAAAAGAAGGAGAAGCTGATTGAACTCGCCAACACACGATTAAATGAAAACTGCTCTGCAGTCCTTCTTAGAGAACTTCCGGAAAAACTTGGAGATCCCGGTCGTTTTGTGTTGCCTTGCGTGTTCAACAAAACTGAAGAATTTACTGCCCTTGCTGATCTCGGGGCTAGTATTAATTTGATGCCTTTGAGTGTTTGGAAAACACTATCATTGCCCGACCTCACTCCAACAAAGATGACTCTTGAACTTGCTAATCGCACTCTCGCTTACCCCGTTGGTATAGCCGAAGACGTGTTCATTAAAGTTGGCGCATTTACTTTCCCGGTCGATTTTGTCGTAGTTGATTATGAAATGGATCCTCGTATTCCTTTAATACTTGGTCGGCCATTCTTGAGAACCGGACGAGCTTTAGTGGATGTTGCCGAAGGCGAGTTAATCTTAAGAGTCGGGGATGATGCACAAGTTTTAAAAATGGGGAAGCTTACTAGTACAACTTTTGGAGGCCGAGAATCAGTGAATATGATTAATGTGCTCGATGACTTTACCGTCTACGACAATCCTCTATTCGACTCTTGCATCGATAATCCACTTTTTCATGATAATGTGGATGATTCTCTCCCTACTTTGGAAGCTTCTCCCATTTATGATTCGTCACCGGTCTTTGATGCTTATGATGATGATGATTCTAGCTAAGATTCGGATGATTTTGATTGTACTTCTGAGTATCCCGAGCTGCCCACTTTCGATGATTTTGATGAGGCTGATACTCTTTCGAGCGATTCTTCACATGATGAAGATCCTCCGCCATCACTCGATCCTACTTTGGACGACTACTCATTTGAGGAAGATTTCTCTGAATTTCTCAACACTTACTTCCCTCATGAGAGTGATGCACCTCCTTATGACTTTGAAGATTATCGTCTTGATCCTACTTTGGATTTGAAGAAAATTTTGTCAAAGGAGAAGAAACCGGTCAACATCGAAATCCGTTGCACATATGATATGACACCTCTTTGTCCCACTTCTGAGGACGAGGTTGTGCTTCTTTGCGGATCTTCTTCACACTCGGCTGAGCCTGAGTGCCATTTTCCCCTGAAGGAAAAGGTGTTCGACCCTGGTATTGAAATTCTGCAGCCATCTCAGTATCCACCTGATGAAATAAAAGGAAATATCTTTGGAACTTATGGAAATCTGCTTGCACCACTTCAACCTTGCTTCTACCGTGCTCCATCGCTGCTTAAGGGAACCCTGCCACTTCTTCTTTGGCTTGCCTTGTTCGCCTTAAGCGTGTGCTTATTGATGGACGAAAACTATGTCTTTGATCCTGGTGGATATGTTTCACGCTTCTTCTGTTGATGATCAAGGTCGAGTCAGGCTAATGACTCGGTTAACAAAAATCAAGCGCTTCTTGGGAGGCAACCCATGCATCTATCTTTTTGCTTTCTTTATTATAATTGTAGGGGGGACCCTTTGGTTTGCTCTCTCCTCTCTTCTAATAATCAGGGATTCGAGCTTCAATGATCCACTCTTGATGATTCTTGACGGCTCGTGATTCCGTGTTCTACTTCTTCCCGGTTCTATCCTAAACTCTTTTCGATTCACTATTTTATATTTTCTCAATATTAAAATAGGAATCTCTTTAGTTGTCTTTTCCTTAGCCAGATTTAAACAACGTGCACAATGTCCTAAGTGTAGGGGAGTTTACTCCCATATGCTTAAACATTGAGGACAATGTTTATCTTAAGTGTAGGGGGACTTCTATCGAAGTTAAGTGGTCTTTTCCTTGTATTTGTCCTCATTTTAACCGGAAAATCAATTTTTCGACATTTTTCAAAATTTTTGATCTATTTTGGCCTATTAGTTTTTCCCTTTGTACAGTTATTTTCTTTCCTTATTAGAATAAATGTTTAATAAGTGGTTTTAATTTTCAAACGTTGTGAATCTTTTGACTCAATCCGAGTTTACTCTAGCTAGTATCCTTAACGTGTTTAAGTCAAGTTTTGCTAGGCTTTTATATAGGGAGCTATAAAACGCGAAAGTCTTAACTCTCACGGGTTAAGAACAAGAACTTTTCGCAAGTTCCTATAATTGATCCTAGAGAGTCGTTTATCAAGGGAACTTTAAGATGCGATTTCTAAACTTGAAAGAGTCTAAGAATTTACAAGATCCTATAGGCGACTCGAAAACCCAAAACTTTGATTTAATAGGCTAAGTATCCACGAGTCTCATTACTTGAGATTTTAAACTGTGGAGAACGAGAGATGATAGAGCCAATTATAAGTTCGGTATTCTTTCGTGAATTTATGTGAGTTAATTATGAGCCTATTCTCCCATCGCTTGCTAATAAATTTATCTGCTAATAAATAAGGTTGTACGATTTGAAAAGTTACTTAGCTTCTAGTCCCAGATCGTTTAAAAGTTGCTCGGTATGGATTAGAGTTCATAGCCAAGGCATAACTTATTGAAGCGGGATGCGAAGATTGGCGAGTCCGAAAAGGCCCTAACAAGGCATGAGGGCTATATTTTGTTGCTAAACATCCAAAGTGATGTGAAGAATCATTTATCGAAAATCAATATGAAGGATCGAGACACACGACGTAAAGCAAAACTCCCCAAATGTCATGGAGAAGTGTATCCGAAAAGACCCTAACAAGGTATGAGGATAAATAGATCCAAGTCATAAAAGGAGGCGGATCGTTGTATATCAAAGTCCAAAATAAAGAATGGAGAAAAATGAAGAAGTCGTGGTCCAAGTATGAATCTCTCAAAAATTTCAAGTGAAGAAATTCCAATTATGAAGAGAAGACCATTATTTCATGAACGTCTCTCAAGATTTGAAGTATGAAGTCGCTGCCAAATATCGGTCCGAGAAAGGTCTCAAATCGCGAAGCGAGTTATGCCAAGATATGAACTTTATGGGGTCCCGAGAAGCAGTTTTAAAAGATTTGGTCCTTTAGCTAACTATTGATTAAATCGTTCACTTTATTTTCAGACTAAATAACTATCAAAATAAGTCAAACAATGCATCCTCGTGATCATTCAAGACAGTAATAAAATATAAGAGATACCCCTAGGAATAAGGGAGTCTAAGTGAATAATTAGCCCACATGAGTTCGTGTTAGTTTACTAACTTATAATTACAATGATCTCGTGTTTAAGCTTGGTTTGGAGAAAGTGAAAAGTTGAGGATGATGATTATTCATGACATTTCCAAAACCTAAGGTATGCTTTTGATTTCTTTATTTTGAATAACAATAATTTTCTATCTCTTTAATAAAGGCCAACGTGGATTAATTTTGATGAAATATGTAAACGTGCTTTGTAACTAATGCATTGCATGAGGACATTGCAATGATCAAGTGTAGGGGATTTGATATGTGTGAAAACACACATCTTTTCTACCACTTAATTACAATAATAACCGGACCAAAACGTGTATTTCATGTCTTTTATGTCGGAATTATGCGTGGTTTGTGTTTTTGTTGTGATTTAGGACGAAAAGGTGAAAAGTGGAGAAAACACGGGATTTCACGGGCATTTACGGACTTTTATTGAAGAAAAGGATGAAAGACGAAATCAAGAAGTCAAGAATGCAAAAAGAACGGAAGTCCAAGACCAATTCTGAAGATTTATCGAAGAAAAAGTCAAAAGACGGAAGTTTACTTTAAGCCGAGGAACTCAAGTTTTATTTATCGTAGAATTTAAAGACGAGTCCAAAGAAATCCCGAGCCAAAAGTCATCACATTCCAAGATTAACAAAAAGATTAAGAAGGAAGGACTTAAGGACGCAATTAAGAAGAAAGGAAGGAGAGGAGGAAGCTTCCTCTAACCTCTCCCCTAATCACTTATAAATACTCTCATTTTCATTTCATTTAGTTTTGTTGGATAGCTTGACAAACTATCTCTTCCAATTTTATTTACTTGCACCTTTAATTACTTGCACATTTAAATACATGTTTTGCACCTTTATTACCTTTTAATTTCAAGTAAGTGTTTATTTAATTACTCGCACCTTTACTTTATCTTGTTAATCTTCTTCTACCTTTCTTTAATCTTTGATTTACACGTTTTTATCTTGTTAAGTTGTTTAAAGATTTGATTTTTATGCTTTTGATTGTTTTAAATCTCTTATTTTCATAGCTTATTTGATTTATTTTCAAGTTTATATAGTTTTTACAAAAGTTATTTTTATATAAAAAGTTGTTTTTCTTAAAGTTTATCTTTTCCGTGTCTTAAAAGTTGTTAACTTTCAGTTTCGTAGCTTATTTTTACACGGTTTTACCTTAGGATTTAGTCTTGTGCTTATTAGAATCTCAGCTTATTTGTTGTGCTTAATTTGTGTACTTTCCTCCGTATTCCGATTGGTAAGATCGGAAAAGGGAATTACATTCTGATCTGTGTGATCGGATAAGGGTTTCTATATTCCGATTGGACGAGAACTTGGTATTCCGATCGTAGCAAGGTAAGAGGGTATTCCGATTGGGACATGTGACAGATATTCCGATCGAGGGTTTTCTTTGCCATATTCCGATTGAGGTGCGTTTTGGTTATTCCGATCAGAGTGAGTGACAACATTCTGATTGGATTCCACTACAGCATTCCGACCAAGGTCCTCTCAACATTCCGATCGTGTGTAAGTGACAGTTATTCCGATCGAGGGGATTTTAGATATTCTGATCGGAGGGTAAGTCTTTATTCCGATCGTGGTTGATCGGAATATATTCCGATTTGGAGTGGTTTTTCATATTTTTGTCTTGTTTAATTTTTACGTCATCATTTTAATACTTGTCTAACTTTAATTCTCGTCACGTTTTAATTTTAGTCATTTAAATTATTTTACTTTTCAAAAAGGTTTTAAATATCGCACCTTTCTTTTTAACTAGATTTAGATTTATATACTTGCCCTTTACTTTAACGACATTTACTTTTAAGTCTTGCACATTTAAATTTAAAAACAACCACAAAAATATTCTTTTTCACCAAAATAAAACTGAGTCTCATAGAGAACCTAGATCAATTCGATTAGACAGGACATACTTAAACGAATCTAATTTTCTTACTAGGAAAAAGCCTTGTATTACTGACGCTTAACCATACGCTCATAAAGTGCCTTGAGCTCATCAAAGGATAAAGCCCTAACTCTGTCCCATGTCCAAGGAGCATTAAAATGAGCAGCTGACTGGTACTTCACATAATGTAACACCAGTGAAAGTGCCGTATGATGCTAAGAAATTGTTTCAAGAGTTGTTCAGTATGAGCATCTCTCTTAAGTTGCGACTCACTTGAGGATGTGATATCCCGAGCCCAATGTTATTTATTTAATCCTATTTTACGGATATCTTTGAAATTTTTAAGAAATTTCGTTTGCTATATATTTGACGGTTTAAGTTGAAACCAACGTTTACGGTCGTTATTTAACGTTTGACGATTTAAGAAGAACCGATGACGACTACGATACCGACGGATGCCCAAAATTTACCTTTTATTATCGATTGATCGATATTTGAGTTTTTCGAGATTTTATTTTTATTACGTGTTAAGTCGAGTCGGAACCATATGTATATTCGTTTTGTGTGCGTTTGAACCATTTAAAAGTATTTTCAAGTGTTCGGGGCGAAACCCGACTCCCGTAAAATTTTCCAAAATGACTAGTGAGTCAATCCCGTAAACTATTGAGGTCGTTTTCATTTAAGGCCAAAAGAAAGCTAATATTGCACAAAGGACCCCCAAATTTTACAAAAGGGGAAAAAGGGGACACACACATCACAAAACATTCAAAAAAAAAATTTCACCCTCCCCTCTCTCTCACCCTAGCCGTCGGCCACCCCCATACCACCACCAAAAACCGCCCAAAACATGATTTCTTGAAAAACCAATTAAAGACCCATGTTTATAATCATCATGTAAGTGAATCCCACCAATAATTTCAAACATGCATCATCTTTAATTTTTCCAAAAATTAAATCTTATGAACAAGTGGGTTTTAATATAATTTTTCTCATTTTATGTTCTTAATTTGTGTTTAGGATTGAAGGAAACCATTTAAACAAGATGGGGATTATGTTTTTAGTCTTCCACAGCCCCCAAACCCACGAAATATGTGGGGGGTTTGGGTGTTCTTGGTGTTTTGATCTTGTTTCTTGTGGGTATGGTTCTATTTCTTTGTTATTATTATTTTATACATATTTAATTATATTGCATGTTTAGTTTTTGATGTGGGTTTTGAATAAGGATGAACATACAAGTGATTTAGGGTGTCTTGATTTGATTAGGATGGTTATTAGGTGATGTTAGGAGTATAGGAGTTGATGAAATGGGTCAAAAAGGTGATTTGATATGGTTTTGTAAAGTCCATTTTAGGTCAGAAACTTTAGGGCTAATTTTCGTGAGTTTAAGTCTAAGCCCAGGTCTAGATGATAGGATATTGTGGTAGAGATTCTTTTTAGCTTCGTTTCGGTATAAGATAGAGCTTTGAACTCCAAACGAGTCAAAAGTTACGATACTTTGAAAATACGTGTACCGGGAGATGAGAATCAACACAATCCGAAATTGTGTTTGGTTTTGGGTCAAATCCCGGGGACCATAGATAGAGTTTGGTAAATGGTCAAGGGCTGAATTTTGGTGTCAAACCTGCACATTTGAGTCTATTATAGGAATTAGGTGTCAAATGGGTCAATGGAGTATTTTAAACGGGTCAAATGAGTCCGACTTGGTCAAAGTACAATTTCAGTCCGAAAAACGTAGTTTTTGGAAAAGTGTTGAGTAACGGGTCGTAAAAGCGGAAAATTTTAAATGGGATTAAATATGTGTTTTCTACAGGTCTTAAGGTATTTTTGAGAATTTTCCCAATTTTTATAAAAAGGGTTAAGTCTAGTAAAACAGTCCGTACTTTTGGTAAGTATCGGCGAAAAATGTGTAAAAAGGGGATAACGTTAATAACATGGACGTGTCTAGTAAATATCACTTGTATGGATTTTGGCGTGAGTTTATATGAACCTTGAGTGTTCTTAATTATGTACATACAGTACTTGAAGGTACTAGAATATGTTGATTCATTACGTGTTTATTCGTTAGGTGTTGTATTTGATTTCCCGGGGCATCCTCGTCGTCAGTGATCGATTTCGTTTACGCCGTAGTGCTAATACTACCACTACTACGCAAGGTGAGTCTATAGCCTCGCTCTTTACTTATTTCAAATGATTTTTACCCGCGAGGGGGGATACATGCTAATTTAAATGAAAATGAACATAAGTCATGAATGGTTGTTGGACCCGAATGTTGCCTTAGAAATTGTGTTGAGTACCTAGTTGCAAAAGACCCTAATTTCATGAACTATTAACTATTGTCTTGCCCTTGCGAAGGGGGAAATAGCCGCTTATGCAATTTGTAGTACTACGGGGCTAACGACCCAATGCTAGCCGAGAAGCTGTACGTTGAGTAAGTTCTGCGGTAGATTATTTTGTATGAGAGATAAGGTATAATTGCAACTGATGCCTTTAGAAGGGGCACTGGTTTCATCTGAATCACGCCGGTAATTATTACGCGGGTGATTGAGTTAACGGATTAGTGTCATGAGCTTAAACACAATTGTCATAACCTTGAAAATAGATTGTGAGTACGACAATGCTATTGAATGATCATGATTGGTTTTTAACACTTATGTTCAACTGATGTTTTGATAAACCTATAGATTCGCTCAACCTTTGTGTTGACGATTTTAAGCATGTGTTTCAGGTAACCAAGATTGATAGCAGCGGAGCATGCGAGGATGGAAGTTGATGTGGCTTGGTGGTCTACTTGTTTTCCTCCCTTTTTGCACTTAAAACTCTTTTATATATGTCATGAGAATGAAAATGTACTTTTGGGTTGAAATTCAGTGGGGACCTAAACGCAACTCTGTTTTATATAATTCTTGGGATTTGGAAAACTGTAGACTTGTATGTTTTTAATAATGTTAAATTTTATGTTTGAACTTTTACGTCTCTTGAGTCGTTTAATATAGCTTATGTGTGATGATAACTACGTAGCACCCATATGTTGTAGTTCCGCTGCGCATAGCATTTGTGGGGGTGTTACAGATTGGTATCAGAGCCAGGAGTTATAGAGAACTAGGTCATTTTGAAAAATCCTAAACTATAACTTTTGGTGTCGTAAGAAATTGTCCAAGCACACAACTATCCTGCATGGCTCCGGTAAGAATTCTTTAGCATTGCTTTATATTTTAGATGTATCCCTCGAAATTGATATGAATTCCCTAAGTATTTAGTAAGTAAATACTTTGAGATATATATTGAGATATATTGTTTTGTACGTTGAGTACTTATCATCTTAATTTGCAAATTCTTGTAAGATTATCTTATATGTTGCATGTAATTGGCATAACGGGCTACATTGCATTACATGGCAACACCGCGTTGTAATCCTACGTGTATGTAGGAGTGGTTGTACGTATAAGTATGTATATACTATGGTATTTAAAGGCATTGCACGTGAAGCAATGGTCCTTGTGTGATTATTATGCATTTAACATGCGGTTTTGTTGAGAATTCGGCCTTACCGCTAATTATCAATCTTGATAATTAATTTATTGTTCGAATAACCGAGTGTGAACCTCGTTTGATACTCTAGATACGTAAATAACGCTTCGTAACATATTGTATATTGACTAGAATGATCTCGATTGTCGTTATCGCATCGTGATGTGTCATTGTGGACATTTTCTTTTGAAACGTAATTTACTTACGTATTACTTTATTTTTCTTTATTCCTTATGGGTTTGATATGATAGTTGGCGTAACTATAATATAGACGAAGTATAATCAACGATGCGTACATCGTAGCGACGAATCACATGTGTATGTTATAAAACGTGGTTGAGGCGTGTTGCCATTTAATCGTTGTTTACTATTCTACTTGAATTTTAAAGATGTGTTTTAAAATTGACTGGCGTTGTGATCAAGCGCGATAACTTGGAATTTGGTTGGTTTTTGTGTTAATTTTGTGGAGTACGATTTCGAGACTCATCCGAGGCCGATAACAACATTTAGTTGACATACGTATTCTCGTTCCATTTATTTCATTTTGTTTTGTTGTTTCATTATTTTGAAGTTAATATTTTACATGACGAGGTCCGGCATTTGTGTGAGTTAAATAAGCATAAACTTTGTTGATTGAATGGTTTAAACATAAAGTGTTTTACATATTTAATACTTTGCGGATGAAACTTTTGGATAAAAATGACTTATGATGTGTTTTGTAACAAGTAAAATTTTTATAGAGAAGAGATGAACAAAGTGAAATTATTTTCCCTTTTAATCTTGGTTGGTAAATCATAATAAGTAATTATTATTACTCGTAAAACCCTTGTTTTTATATGTTAAAATTTGATACTAAAAGATTGTGATGGACTTGTTAAGAATTTATTTAATATAATTTTAAAAAGGAGTTTATAATAAAATTTACGATATGACTATTGAGTATATGTAACTTGGATTTAGTATGAATTAATTTTCGGGTCAATATAGTAAACTTTTGGCGTATCTTGTAATATAAAACATGAGTAGAAGAATTGGTCATGCATTTTGGAGATAAAAACTTTGTAAAATTTGTTTTATTTTAAACATAAGGTTATGTTTACGTATGCATTGGTGTAAACTAGAACACGTTACTTGTTGTATTGAATAAACTGGGTTAAAAATCGGAATGTACACTTTAAGTGAGAAATTATAATGCTTGAAATGAATTATAAAATCTTGATGGAACGTCATTTGAAATAATTTGTTTGTTTACTTATCGTTATAGAGAACCACTATGCATAACTCGTTGACGCTTATTTAAAATCGTTTGAAAAAAAAAAAAAAATCTTTTGTTTTATTCCGCGACGAGATGTGTTCATTTTAAAATCATTTGATAATGGGCTAAGGATTAAAAGTTGAATTTTATATATTTTAAAATTATTGAGTAAGCATCTTAATTATTTATTATTTCATTATTATCATCGAGATTCAAGTGTCGACTAAAATCAGTAAATTATCTGAGATAAAACTACGTGAAACCTCTTTATCATTTGAGTCGAAGTGCGCGAATATGATTTAACAAAACAGTTTTGGGGAAAACATGTGTGTAATAAAAGTCAAAAGTTGATTTTAAGAGTTAATTGGACTAGTTTGAGTCGTGTTGGATACGTGTATGTATGTGTGGTAAGGTAAGCCGTAATAATAACGTAAAACTTGGGAAATTCTTACTACGTATGTTTTTGGTACTTAAATTATGGATATTAATGGGATTTTGACACAAGTATGGAGATTTTCAAACCTAATGATTTTATCAAATATGATAACCGAGTCACCGCATCTACTAATGTTAATAATTTCCGAGAGATTGAAATTTTTCCAGAAATGAAAGCGTTGTAAAGATTGGAAAATGAAAGGTATAAATTCTTTAATGGTGTAACACAAATTAAAAATGTGTAAATGTTCGGTTTTACAATGTACAAGGTAACACTAATTATTATACGCAACTGGATTACACAACACACGCCTACTTGTATATTATTTAATAAAGATGTATATATAATGTTTCGAGTCACGATGGTTCGATCGTCCGACATCCCTTCTTTGATTTTGTGAGTCTGTATCTAAACATGAGTCGTCATGTGATTGTTCATTTTAATATTGTCTATGGTATGAAACCATTATTGTTATATTTATTTTAAAACTACTATTTCGCTAGTACTTGAAAATAAGGGTATGTCACCCGGTGTATTTTGTCATGTTCATGGACGCCGTAACTTTTTTTCTTTCGGTTAATGGAACCAAAAATTATGTATTTACTTGAATGATGCTATAAATCTTCATTAAATTGGCTATTTATTTATATTGAACAAAAGCGAGGAGGCGAAGCCGCTTTACCAAATTGTAGAGGTGAAAGAACTCGATCTTCCTGGTGAAAATTGTTTATAGTTAACCAAGTGATTATTCTTCTCTTCCCGTATACACTTCGTGGAATGTGTGTGCAACTCGAGACGATGGGAATTATGATCGTTGTGTTATTTTTGACGCTTGTGTTGATATTCAACTTTCACTCCATGTATTCGTAGATCGCTGTTATTATCCTGAGACTTTTGTCATACATTTGAAGTATTTTCATTTCTAATGTAGTTAATTTCCGTTGGCAAATATATTGCTCGTTTACCTCGTTCGATCTCATTGATCTTAATTTTATTACTTGTTGTGCTTGCAATGATCTTTAATCATGAACCACCTTACCGTTATTTTGTGAATAGTCTATTGTGAAAATAGGTATGAGTGTGTCAAATGTTTTGGTGAACTAAATGCAAATGGTGTCGATTTCTTTATTTAATTATTTATTTATTTTCCTCACAAAAAGGCAAAGTAAAAGTATGTTTCCAAAATGGACGAAAAATGTTTGATGTGTTTCTTAAAATGATGGTAGCAATATTTTCCCATTTCAAATTTCATTTCAAATGATTTAATTATTTTGAAGGCTAGGTCGAAAACTTCCATAGTCGTGTTTGGTACGTAATAATAATGTTTGTGTTGTCACTCGATCCTCAATTATGCACAGCTTAGCTAACTATGCATAATTCGGGAAGAGTCCTGTTTTGTTGGTTGTTGTTGCTTGATCCTCAAGTATGCATGATCTAGCTAATTATGCATAGTTTAGGAAGGGCACTATCGTGTCAAACAAATTGATCATCTTGAAACTTGTAGTGTTTTGATAAATGTTTGGATGAGAACGTTTTTAAAAATGGTGGATCCTTATGCAAGTAATCACATTTTCTTTGATTCCTAAAGACAATTTTTGAATTTTTCTTGTATTCCTTGAAATCTTTTCTTTCGTTTGGTGTTGACTTGGTAAGTCACTGTGACCGAGTAGTTTTTGGGAAATGTTTTTATGAGTTGTGTGTAACGTGCAAATTTCATCGGAATCACGAGGGTGTTGATGAAATACCAAAGGGGCTCGTATCGTCACCGGGAGAAGAGTTTTAATAAAGATGGAAAAATGCCGAAGTAGAGGAAATCAGAGTTCGAATAACTCTAAGGGAAATAACGAAGACTTCTCCTACAGCGAATGTATCGTACTTTATTTATTATTCTTTTCTTGTTCTTTTGATATGACAACGACACATGATAAATTGTTGAAGTTTACCAACTGTGCATCGGTAATTGGAAGACCATTCCAATTGTCGTCTTCGTTTATTTAAGTGAGGAATCCTCTTTGCTTGACTCAACCATCCTTGATTATCGATGGTTAAACGATAGATATCCCTAGTTGATGTTTTTGTGGTAAACCCTTGCCTTTTATGTATTTGTGTGGTAAGTAATCTGGTCGAGTGATCGTAAGTTGTGAGAACTTGAGACGACATTGTCCAATGAAGTCCGATCATGGGGAACACGTGCCATGTAATATATTTCTTTTTATATTTAACTGTGAACGGTGATGCTTGTTGAGATTTTGACCACGTTTGGGACGGAAGTGAGATGGTGTTCTTGTAATATCTTTTGGGTATGGATCCGTGTGTGAGCACCCTGCGATGACATATGTATGTATTTTATTTCTTTTTGGATATGCATCCATAGATGGCAAGCTCGTAAACCTTCTTTAACTTGCAATTTTCTTTTGACTAGAATCATCCGAGAAATATGTCGAATATTCTTATTTTATCATGGCTTGGCTGATTAGCAAGCATGAGTTAACTTGATTGAGCGGATTGACTTGGCATGGTTTGGCTATGTTGCAAACATGTCGTAATGTGATTGTATGTGTTTCATAATGGATTTTGTATTTGGTTGGATTGTGACGTCTTCGAGAGAGTTATGTGTACGCCGAATGATTCCGTATCGATGAATTCGTTTTTGACGAGCTAGGTTTGTATGTATGTAATATTACAACAAGGTGATTTTGTGCGACTAGTATTAATTACTTAGTCTTGTGTATTTTGAACGTTTTTTGATGGGGTTATGTGTGACCCGTGCGATTTTCATTTATGATTAAGTGCTCCGAGCGTGTGTGATTGATTTTGGTAGTTGTTGAGATCGACCATTGCCGTTGGTAGTACCTTTGTACGACGACATTTACCTTGATTAGCTTTGAAGCTGCGACATTTGAAGAATTATGTTGATGAAAATATAGATCGCGAGTTGGATGAAATGAAGTAGGAAAAAGTCAGTTGAATGGACCTGAAATGATTTGAGAGACTCCGGAGGAGATGGTGTAGATTGAGAATCACTTGTTGACCGCGAGAAGCTGTGAGAAGAGACGTGTTGATAACCGTAGGAAGAAATTGGGAAATTGAAGTGGAGATCATGGATCGAGATGTTAGGAGATTGAAGCAAGGTATAATACTCATGGTGAAGGTGTGATGGAACACCAGACGTGAACCGAAGTCCAGAACAGAACATGAAGACCTCTTTAGGAAGAAGTACCTTTATCTTCCTAGTAGTACAAAATGCGAGTATAAGAACCGGAGAGCGCCGGGACGTCGCTCCCTTAAGGGGGGAAGGATGTAACACCAGTGAAAGTGCCGTATGATGCTAAGAAATTGTTTCAAGAGTTGTTCAGTATGAGCATCTCTCTTAAGTTGCGACTCACTTGAGGATGTGATATCCCGAGCCCAACGTTATTTATTTAATCCTATTTTACGGATATCTTTGAAATTTTTAAGAAATTTCGTTTGCTATATATTTGACGGTTTAAGTTGAAACCAACGTTTACGGTCGTTATTTAACGTTTGACGATTTAAGAAGAACCGATGACGACTACGATACCGACGGATGCCCAAAATTTACCTTTTATTATCGGTTGATCGATATTTGAGTTTTTCGAGATTTTATTTTTATTACGTGTTAAGTCGAGTCGGAACCATATGTATATTCGTTTTGTGTGCGTTTGAACCATTTAAAAGTATTTTCAAGTGTTCGGGGCGAAACCCGACTCCCGTAAAATTTTCCAAAATGACTAGTGAGTCAATCCCGTAAACTATTGAGGTCGTTTTCATTTAAGGCCAAAAGAAAGCTAATATTGCACAAAGGACCCCCAAATTTTACAAAAGGGGAAAAAGGGGACACACACATCACAAAACATTCAAAAAAAAAATTCACCCTCCCCTCTCTCTCACCCTAGCCGTCGGCCACCCCCATACCACCACCAAAAACCGCCCAAAACATGATTTCTTGAAAAACCAATTAAAGACCCATGTTTATAATCATCATGTAAGTGAATCCCACCAATAATTTTAAACATGCATCATCTTTAATTTTTCCAAAAATTAAATCTTATGAACAAGTGGGTTTTAATATAATTTTTCTCATTTTATGTTCTTAATTTGTGTTTAGGATTGAAGGAAACCATTTAAACAAGATGGGGATTATGTTTTTAGTCTTCCACAGCCCCCAAACCCACGAAATATGTGGGGGGTTTGGGTGTTCTTGGTGTTTTGATCTTGTTTCTTGTGGGTATGGTTCTATTTCTTTGTTATTATTATTTTATACATATTTAATTATATTGCATGTTTAGTTTTTGATGTGGGTTTTGAATAAGGATGAACATAAAAGTTATTTAGGGTGTCTTGATTTGATTAGGATGGTTATTAGGTGATTTTAGGAGTATAGGAGTTGATGAAATGGGTCAAAAAGGTGATTTGATATGGTTTTGTAAAGTCCATTTTAGGTCAGAAACTTTAGGGCTAATTTTCGTGGGTTTAAGTCTAAGCCCAGGTCTAGATGATAGGATATTGTGGTAGATATTCTTTTTAGCTCCGTTTCGGTATAAGATAGAGCTTTTAACTCCAAACGAGTCAAAAGTTACGATACTTTGAAAATACGTGTACCGGGAGATGAGAATCAACACAATCCGAAATTGTGTTTGGTTTTGGGTCAAATCCCGGGGACCATAGATAGAGTTTGGTAAAAGGTCAAGGGCTGAATTTTCGTGTCAAACCTGCACATTTGAGTCTATTATAGGACTTAGGTGTCAAATGGGTCAATGGAGTATTTTAAACGGGTCAAATGAGTCCGACTTGGTCAAAGTACAATTTCAGTCTGAAAAACGTAGTTTTTGGAAAAGTGTTGAGTAACGGGTCGTAAAAGCGGAAAATTTTAAATGGGATTAAATATGTGTTTTCTACAGGTCTTAAGGTATTTTTGAGAATTTTTCCAATTTTTATAAAAAGGGTTAAGTCTAGTAAAACAGTCCGTACTTTTGGTAAGTATCGGCGAAAAATGTGTAAAAAGGGGATAACGTTAATAACATGGACGTGTCTAGTAAATATCACTTGTATGGATTTTGGCGTGAGTTTATATGAACCTTGAGTGTTCTTAATTATGTACATACAGTACTTGAAGGTACTAGAATGTGTTGATTCATTACGTGTTTATTCGTTAGGTGTTGTATTTGATTTCCCGGGGCATCCTCGTCGTCAGTGATCGATTTCGTTTACGCCGTAGTGCTAATACTACCACTACTACGCAAGGTGAGTCTATAGCCTCGCTCTTTACTTATTTCAAATGATTTTTACCCGCGAGGGGGGATACATGCTAATTTAAATGAAAATGAACATAAGTCATGAATGGTTGTTGGACCCGAATGTTGCCTTAGAAATTGTGTTGAGTACCTAGTTGCAAAAGACCCTAATTTCATGAACTATTAACTATTGTCTTGCCCTTGCGAAGGGGGAAATAGCCGCTTATGCAATTTGTAGTACTACGGGGCTAACGACCCAATGCTAGCCGAGAAGCTGTACGTTGAGTAAGTTCTGCGGTAGATTATTTTGTATGAGAGATAAGGTATAATTGCAACTGATGCCTTTAGAAGGGGCACTGGTTTCATCTGAATCACGCCGGTAATTATTACGCGGGTGATTGAGTTAACGGATTAGTGTCATGAGCTTAAACACAATTGTCATAACCTTGAAAATAGATTGTGAGTACGACAATGCTATTGAATGATCATGATTGGTTTTTAACACTTACGTTCAACTGATGTTTTGATAAACCTATATATTCGCTCAACCTTTGTGTTGACGATTTTAAGCATGTGTTTCAGGTAACCAAGATTGATAGCAGCGGAGCATGCGAGGATGGAAGTTGATGTGGCTTGGTGGTCTACTTGTTTTCCTCCTTTTTTGCACTTAAAACTCTTTTATATATGTCATGAGAATGAAAATGTACTTTTGGGTTGAGATTCAGTGGGGACCTAAACGCAACTCTGTTTTATATAATTCTTGGGATTTGGAAAACTGTAGACTTGTATGTTTTTAATAATGTTAAATTTTATGTTTGAACTTTTACGTCTCTTGAGTCGTTTAATATAGCTTATGTGTGATGATAACTACGTAGCACCCATATGTTGTAGTTCCGCTGCACATAGCATTTGTGGGGGTGTTACACATAACGCTGCATCTGCTTGCGCTGTTCAGTTCTTGATAAAGGTCTGTTCTTTCTCTGCTCACGAAGCTGCGCAGCAAGGGCCAATTGTTGCTTGCGCATCAATACCATCGCTCTCGGAATACAGTTATGCTCATCAACATCGTCACCCAAAAGATCTATAAACTGAGCATAATCCCTGGTGAGAATAGTCAACACCTGCATCCACTCACTATCACTCCAATGCATTGCATCGTGCTGAACTTGTTCACGCCTCCGCTGTCGAAGCTCCTCTTCTGCAGCCCTATCAGCTTCATCAATCTCGGCTTGAATTCGTTGAGCAGCCTCCTCACCAATCCTATCCTCTTCAAGCTGGCGGCGAGTACGTTTGTGAGATGGTGATGTAGCATCAGTCATTGGGGCCTTGCCCTTCGAATCATGGGAGGGACCAGCATTGGAACCAGCAGCAGGACCAGAATCACCATCCATAGGAGTGGGAATAGCACCAGGAGAAGGAACACTGGAGGATGTCGGAGGAACCGGCAAATCATCATACACTTTATCAGCAAAGGCAGCCTTTGCCAATAATGTCAAACCATCCTCAACAGGCTCCGTACCCTCCTCATCAGAATCTGAATGGATCACATGCTTCTTTCGGCGTCGTTGCTGAGTTTCCAAAGCTTTGATGCGATCAGCCAGAGGAAGAACAAACTCCCTAGTAAGTTTCCGGTGTTGGTTCAAATCAGCTTCCAATGAAACCATCCGCTCATGATACCTGCGCATAAGATCAAGTAACGACATAAGTGTAGTAGGCTCCTCCGCCTGCCCACCAAGAGAACTTGGGTCAGGGAGCCCGAAGCAACAAATGGGTCAACCTGTGGAGTACTAGCACCAAAAGGTTTATCAGCAGAGTGTGGAGCAGGACTAGGAGGTGGAGTCTCCACAAATGGATACTTGTGTGGTGCGGAGGAAGGACCAGCCTTGGAGGGGGATGGTTTTTCAACCACCACCTCCTCAACCAGTTCCTCCTCAACCACATGAGAAGGACCACCAGTAGCAACCTCCTCCTCCATAGGGTCATCATCAATCACAACAAACTCAGGAGCCTCCTCCTCCTCACCCATAGGACCCTGAGCCAGTCCCAACATGGCCTCAGTCAGGGGCCTCCACTCCCCGGTAAACCCATGGACCATATTGTAATACACTTTTGCAGTAAGCTTAGACGGCACATGTTCAGTCCTATCACGAGGAATGCAAACCAGTATTTGTTGTAGAAACCTAGGATACATAAGAAACTTCTTTCTAGAACCAGCATTAGATAGATTACTAACCATCCCCTCAAATAGATAATGAGAAAATTTAAATACCCTACACTGGGCTAAGCAAATAAGACCAGTAGCCAAGGGAGTAGGGAAAGCATCCCAACTCCCAGACTTGGGACTCATACAATGGATTAAAAAGTGCACCAGAAGCTTCCATTAGGGGGAAAACCTATTTTTCTGGAAGTTAAACTTCCCACCATGTTCGTATCCTAAAGCAGCCATCCCCTCCAATACTTCCGAATTGGGGATGGACTCAACACCACCTTCATCTTGAAGATGAAGAGAAGATCTAATAGAAGCCTCAGTCACCACGTATGAACGTCCATCTATTGTAGCATGGAGTTCACGTGGACGACCAACAACAACCACAAGACGAGCAGACGCCCAAAATTGACGAATAACACTATCATAAATAGTGGGACATACAGTAAACGCAAACCTTAGGTTGGAAGCTTAAATGAAATCCAGAATGTCAGCAAAATGTTCACGATGTGGACCATCACCCAGATAAGCAACTCGGTTGAGAGCAGGTTGGTAAGCAAGAGCAGCCATGGATCTTGATTAATTGATGGAAGAAGGATTTTGGTTAGGGTGGAGAGAGTAGGATCGGTTTTGTGTGTGTGTTGATTGGAATGAGTGAGTCAAGGGGTTAAGTTGACCATTAATAAGGAAAATAGTAACTGTTCATTGACCTCTATTAATGGGGGGTTGCCCTTTCAAATTTAGACATAATTGCATAGTAACCACTTGCCCTTTTTAACATAATTACCAACTCCCAATTTACCATAGTTAATTAAAAATGTAAATACCAGGATTGGGAGCGTTGACCAAAAGTCAAAGCACACAATGGTCAGACCAGGAGCAAAACGTGGTCAACAAAGGACAAAAGGAATGAACAGTGTCCCAGACCAGTACCAGAAGCCAATCACCACTTGACAAGGAAGGATTTTGAACCACCAGAAGCCAACCAATTATGACTAGAAGCTGACCAATGGGGACCAGAAGCCAGTCATGTAAGACCATATCCACCAGAAGTCAGCAAAATCCTCCACCAGAAGCACCACACACTACCAGAACCAATATAATATGTTCTTAAAATCTATCAATACGTTAGTCTGTCCTACGAATATGTACACAAAGCCTCCCCTTAGGCTTAGCCTCCCCTCAATCCTAGACCTCAAGGATTGACCATCCCAATATGAACCACCAAGTGGTTAAACTGAGGACCATCAAATGCTTTAGTCAGCAAATCAGCAACATTATCATCCGTATGAACTTTAAGAACCTGAATCAGCTTCTTCTCATTGGCATCCCGTATAAAATGATGCCAAATTTCAATATGCTTCGTTCGCTGATGAAAAACAGGATTCTTCACAATGCAAATAGTGCTTTGATTATCAATAAAAATTTTGGTATTCATAAAATTGAAACCATAATCCAACATCTGATTTTGGATCCACAAAACTTGTCCACAACAACTAGCAGTAGCAACGTATTCAGCTTCTGTTGAAGAAGTAGCTATGATTGTATGTTTCTTGCATTGCCATGAAATAAGTCGACGACCCAAAAACTGACAACCACCAGTAGTAGACTTCATGTCATTATTAGCACCAGCATAGTCACTATCGCTATAGGCTTCTAGAACAAAAGGTGATTCTCTAGGATACCATAAGCCTAGTTTAGGTTGAGCCTTGATATATTTGAAAATCTTCTTCACTGCATTTAAGTTCGAAACCGTTGGAGACACTTGGTGTCTAGAACAAGCACTTACTGCAAACATGAAATCCGGACGTGATGCAGTCAAATACATGAGGGAGCCAATCATAGACCTGTACATGTGAACATTGACCGGGGGGTCTGGCTCATTCTTTAGTTTGATTTTAGCAACTTCATAAGGAGTTGTTGTGGGTCTAAGAGGATCCATGTCAAACTTCTGAAGAATCTCATGAACATATTTGTCTTGACTGATGAAAATCCCATCCGATTGTTGCTTGACCTGAAGACCAAGGAAGAAAGAAAGTTCTCCCATCGCACTCATCTGAAATTCGCCTTTCATTAAGTGTTCAAACTCATCACACCATTCCTTCCTCGTAGAACCAAAGATAATGTCGTCCACATAGACCTGAACAAGAATAATGTCCTTGGTATTCCTCCGAAGAAATAGTGTCTTGTCAATAGTACCCCTTCTATAGCCATTCTTCAACAAGAAAGTGGAAAGACGCTCATACCAAGCTCTAGGAGCCTGATGTAATCCATAAAGAGCCTTGACCACCTTGTAAACTTTCTTAGGATGAAGTGGATCTACAAAGCCCTAACGTTGAGTGACATACACCTCCTCATCAATTTTACCATAGAGAAGTGCACTCTTGACATCCATCTGAAACACCGTAAAGCCCACATAAGAAGCAAAAGCCAAAAACAGACGAATGGCCTCTATCCTTGCAACTGGAGAAAAAACTTCAGTGTAGTCAATGCCCTCAATTTGAGTGTGGCCTTGTGCGACAAGCCTTGCTTTATTCCTTACGACAATACCTCGTGCATCCTTCTTGTTCTTGAGAATCCATTTGGTATTGATTGCTGACTTTCCATCTGGTAAGTCAACCAGAACCCAAACATTCTGAAACAAGAATTGCTGCATTTCCTCCTGCATAGCCTCCACCCAACTTTGATCCTCAAGAGCATGAGAAACTGACCTAGGTTCCACCTGTGAAAGAAAACAAGCAAACAAACAGTGTTGAAAGTCCGTATGATTATTACGTTTTTGATCTTCAATATAGCTCACAAGAGCATGATGATCTGACGAGGCCTTCTGCTGCATTCTGCGTGTCTTGACAGTAGAACCAGGATCTCCAATGATTTGAGTGGTAGGATGATATTTGTGTGATTGCAAGACTGGATTGGAAGTAACCTCCACTTGTGGTGCCAAGTTATTGAGATCACCAACAAAGTCAGCATCATATGAAGCAGTGTTGAAAATCCCATCTACCGGTTGTTTATGAATATCATCCAGCTTGGTAGAAGACTTCTTTTGATGGTTCCCCAAATCAGTAGGACTAGAGAAACGAGTATTGGAAGCAGACACACTAGCTGGAGTACCAGTAGGTGATAAGCTAGCACTAGGAGCAGAAGCTGGGGTACCAGGAGCAGCTTTGTCAGTAGCCTCATCCAACGGGAACTCAAAACCACCTTGAGCAGCTGCTGTAGTAGCTTCTTGTTGTTGTTTGAGTAGAGTGTCGAGAGCTACTTGGGAATCGGTACATCCAATGGAGTTGCAACACTAGGAGGAGTAGGAGAGACAGTGGTGGAGTAGGATGGAACCACAAAAATGTCATCCTCATCATCTGAATCAGAAAGACTAGAAGGAACACCAGTACTAGAAGTTGCAAACACTTGTGGGGCTGCAACATGGTTAGTTTTGAAGCGAAAATATCCTAACGAATCACTAAGATAATCAAGATCAAAATACCATTCAGGACCCTTGCCTTGGATGTTTGAATTCTCTTCAAAATACCTGAGATTAATAGTTTCAATGATCCGCTTGGCTTGGAGATTGTAGACACAATAAGCCCGAGAGTGAGCTGAATATCCCACAATGTATCCTTCATCTGCCTTGCCATCAAACTTCCCCAAATAGTCACTAGTATTCAGAATGGTGACTGGACACCCAAAAGGCTTCAAATGAGCAATATTTGGAACTTTGCCCGTTAGAAGCTCATAAGGAGTCTTCTTGTGAGGAGTAGTAATAGAAACCCTATTCAAAACGTAACTTGCAGTATTAACAGCTTCTGTCCAGAACATGGTTGGAAGCTTGGAATCGGCAAGCATAGTTCTTGCTGCTTCTATTAGTGTCCTGTTCTTTCTTTCTGCCACGCCATTCTGTTGAGGAGTCCTAGCTGCACTATAATCTCTTTTGATGCCCTTAGCATTACAAAGTGCTATGAGGTCTTTATTTTTGAACTCGGTTCCATTGTCGCAACGAATACCTTTAACCTTCTTGGTCAACTGGTTCTCTATCAGGGTAATAAAATCTCTAAGAATTGAGTAGGTCTCACTCTTGGCAGCCATGAAGAACACCCACGTAAACCTGCTATATCCATCAGTTACCACCAGACAGAATTGCTTGTGGTCAATGCTTCTAATGGAAGTAGGACCAAATAAATCCATGTGTAGTAGCTGCAATGGTTTGGTGATAACACTAAGAGCAGTAATGGCCTTGAAGGATGCTTTGTGCTGTTTGCCTTTGCTGCAAGCAATACAATTTATATCATTTCTAAACGACTTGGGAGGTAAACCAGAGACCAGGTTCAGATTTGCAAGTTTGTGAATGGTCTTGAAGTTCACATGCCCCATCCTTCTATGCCATTGAGTGGCTTCATCTTCTGAGGCCTTAGCAACCAGACTCGCTAGTTGACCAGTAGGGTTGACTTCATTGAACTTGATGCTATAGAGATTGTGTCTTCTAGGGATTCTGAGCAGAACTTGTGAGTCATCCGGAAGCTTAAAGTCTTTGGAGAGCACAAGTACATCAGTATCGATGAAGAGAACAAACTGCTTCTTGTCACAAATCTGAGAGACATATATCAAGTTGAAATGCTGAAGTGCTTCCACGTAGTAGACCTGCTCAAAATTTAGATTTGGCATCTTAATTGTTCCTTTGCCAGTGATTCTGCCTTCACCCCCACCAAAATAGACCTTGCCTCCATGAAATGGTACAAAGTTAGAGAGAAGACTTTTATTTCCAGTCATGCTCCTGGAGCAACCACTATCAACAATGCCTAGACTAGGATCTTGGTATGGTGTAACCTACAACAACAGGATAATAAAAATGCAAAAGTTAGTGTCTTAAGGGGACCCAAACCTTTTCAGGTTTGAGTCTGCCTTGTGGATCTTTAGAAGAGTGCCAAGAAGATTGATGAGATCCACCGTTGTTCCTTGGTTGCCTATGCATCATATGGGTATTATTATTTGACCAAGAACAACCTGCTGAGGACTTAACATCAGTTCCCAAACATCCCAAACCAAAATACGTTTGGTCCAAAGTATGTGGATAAACTGGATTAAAATTTTGAAAATAATTACTAGTGATTGGTAATCCACTGTTTCTCCAATGATCAGAAATTAAAGGAGAGGACCTTCTAGAAGAAGAAAACGATTGAGCACTCGGATTGAGTCTTCTAGAAGTATATGGTGCAGCTCCTGGTGGACCAGGAGCAGGAAAAGTATGATTAACAGAAACATGTGTGTCATAAAATCACAATCTTTAATTAAATGAAATGCACTTCCACAAATAAAACATGTTTTAAAAGACCTTTTATTAGAATGAGATTGTTTCATACTGCCTACATTATTACACACAATTCTAGGAGTAACAGTCTTCCTAGGACTCAACAAACTAGGACCAGACACACTTGACACAACAGCAACTCTTTCTTCACACTTCCTAGCACCAGTAGTAGCATGATCATTCAACTTGGAACTTGTAGGTCTTGACTCTTCACTTGAACCACGAGATGCAGAGTCACTGGCTTTGTCACTGAAAGTACACGAGACAAAGTCATTAGAATTAGTAGAACGTTTTGGGGACTCATGCATCTGTGATCCATCCAAGTCATTATGCCATGAAGTGGGCATAAAAGTTCCAGTAAGAGGAGGAGGGACAGCATGCATTTCTGCTGCTGGTTTAAACCTATTGTAACTAGGTTTTCCCTCGTCCTCTTTGTCGGCATCAAAGACACTTGAAAAAGATAAATCAAACACATCTTCTGAATCAATATATTTTTCAAATCCTAAGCCTCTTTTAGTTCTACCAGACATGCTACTATCAATTAATTTTGAAAGATTTTTAGGTGCCTTTTGCCATTTGTCAAATCTCAACATTGTAGCATCTAATTTTTCTTGCATCTCCTCTTTTTCTTTGATACTGGCATCTCTTACTTTTTCTGTATATTTAAGCATATTTGTTGTGTTTTCTAAATCGATGCTTAGTATCCTGATTTTATCCTCATACTCACGTTGAGTATCTTGAAGCCACCTCTTTTGTTGTTCCAATGTGTTTAATGAAGCCTTATAGGCTTGAACCTCTAAAAAATACTTATCATTTTGATCATTTACTTCATTAAATTGGGACAACAATTCTGAATATTTATCATGACAACCAACAGGACAATGTCGTACCTGAGGTGAGATGACCATAAGAGCAAACTCGTCTGCTTCTTCTGCATCAGAGAGATTCCCAGCAATCATTGCAAACACGTCAGTCGATGACTCAGCTGATTCCAGAGTAGAAGCCTGATGATCATTCCAGTTGACCATAGAGTCAACAGATACCAATGCCTTCTTGTCATCGTTTATCTCCTGAACCTTAAAGGCTGAGTACCTGTTCTTCTCCTGGTCATTCTTGCTAGGGCACTCCCTTGCAAAGTGACCTTGTTGTTGGTAGTTATAGCATCGAACCTTGCTTCTGTCGAATCTTGCTGGCTCCCTAGGGTTGTAATTGAATTTTCGACCTGCTTTCTTCTCAAACTTGTGAACCCTAAGAGTAAGCATGGCCATCTGCCATTTAAGATCCATTTCATCCAGGTCAAGTTTGTCGACCTGTTTGAAGTCATCAAAAGCAAGTTGTTGTTGAGCGTCAACAGCAGCCACAAAAGAATGGAGAACAGCTTCTACCATACTACCAGACTTGGCAGTAGGATCAGGAGCAGAAGTATGCTGAAAAGTATGTTGAGAGGACACAGTATTGCTTGGGCTACTAGCATATGACATGGGACTGGATGCCATAGAACTCACAAAGGCCGAATTAGCAGGAGTGGGAAAAGAGTCACTAGAGAACCTCTCACATGAGGTTCAAAAGTTCTGAGCTTATGAAACAGGTCATCAAAGTTGAGATAGTCAAGCCCACCTTTGGCTTTGAGAGAGATCACCACCTGATTCCATGAGTAGGGTAAGGCTTTAAGAAACCTTGCATTAAGGTCACCATCATCAGACTTTGACCGAAGTTGGTTCAATTGGCTCAATTTCTTCTGAAACCTGTCATAACCTTGATGTAAACCTTCAGTTTCTGAGATTTTGAATTCTGTGAATTCATCTCTCAGCATGGATCTTCGCATTTTCTTTGACTCCTCATTCCCACCAAACCTTGCTTTTATGCCAATCCAGATCTCTCTGGCATCATCCAAATGGTAGAAGTCACCCATGTGATCTTCAGAAAGAGATTGAAGCAAAATTGTTTTTGCTTTGACCTCCTTCTGAATAGCTATGATTTCTTCATGAGATTTAGGGTCAAGAAGAGTAATATTACCATTCTTGTCTCTTCCAGTTAGCTTTCTGCTGTTCCCATTCAGAATGATCTTCCAAAGATCTTGATTAGTATTGGTGATTCACCATTCCATCTTCATTGCCCATTTATCATATTCATCCTTTTTCAGAAGAGGGAATTTACCATTTGTGTTGGAAACCGTAGCAACGATCTGCTGAGGTTGCACGATTTTAGGGGTGTTGTCTTCTCCTGTTTGAGTAGAAGTTGAGGCAGACATGATAAAACAATAACGTCAGAAATAAGAAAACTTGATTCTTCTTTGTATAGAGACCCTCCCAGGCTCTGATACCACTTGTTGGGTCTACTAGATGTAGATCTTGCAGCCTGTCAGGAACGGTATATGACTTCTGTAATCACAAGTCAATCCATAGAGAGACTCTATACACAATATGAATGTAGAATACAAATATAATAAAGAAGAACAGAATAACTATAAAGACTTGATCCTTTCTAAGGATTTCTAATATTGATAATGACTAGAACTACGTTTGGTGAAGGTGTGTCTAACCCTTCTGCCTAAGGTTCCTTTTATACTACAAGGAAACCCTAATACAACATTAAACAAAACGTGTAAAACTGATATGCATATCCTTTCCTAACATATCTCATGCATATCCTAACAGAATATTAAGTAAATAATAAAGTTTGACTTCGACTAGGACTAGGAGCACGACTTGCTCCTACTACTACTAGGACCAGGAGGAACTACATACCTCCTAGTCTACCTATTACATTTAACTATTACAATGGTCCTAACACAAACCACTCAAACTCTCTCTCTCTCTAGCTCTCTTGGTCGTCCCATATACACCACCACCACCATTCATAAAAAATTCTAGCCATGAACTTCAACTATAATTCACATATGTTGAAGCCTAGTTGAAAAGATGAAGATTGTAGGTGATCTTAACATGTGAAAAGGAGTTTCCAAGGAGGTTTAGGGCTGAATTTGAAGGTCTACGTAAATCTTGGCTTATTTTACATGTTGGATTTGATAGATTAGGTGGATGGATTGATTAGATAATAAAAGATAAGATGAAAAGAAGAATGAAGGAGATGAGGGTGTAGAGAGAGAAAGGAGAGAAAAGAGAAGAGTAGAGAGAGAAAGTAATATGGAATTATGAAAAATGTAATCACCAACCCCTCCTAACATGCTAGGGGGTATATATAGCCCACCCTACATGTGGGCTATATGGACTATATGATAAATAACTAGATCACGAGCCCAATACATTAATATATCGTTGGAGCGACCGATCCTTCATAAATACGTAAAATATATTTCCAACAATCTCCCCCTAAGGGAGGTCGCTCCAAGAGACAAAGTTCTAAATATTCTATATCTCGTGATCTATGCTAACTAAGATGTGACCGAGACTTTATTGGGAAAAACGTATTTCCAACAATCTCCCCCTAAGGGAGGTCACATCTTTTTACAAAATCTTAAACCTAGCATCTATGCTTGAGTCTTCGATCTTGTTCTTGTGAATATGCTTGATGTGATCTTTGACTTAAGTCTTGAGCATGTTTTCTTGCCTTAACCTTGTGCATTCGTCACTTGTGACATTCGCCTCTTCGTGACTTCATGTTCCACATACTTATACCTTTAAATTCTTGAAAGCTTCAGAGTTTGGTACAACGGAAGACTTGACCTTCAGACTTTCTTGATTTTGTTGAAGTACTAATTGTATGTAGTATAAGCATGTGGTGACGACTTCTTCTGGATTGTACACCGCAATGCCACCTTCTTGTTACGCTGCATAAGACAGTTAGCAACAAACCATATACACGGATGAAATGGCCTTGAACATTCATTCTAATTCGGTAGCATTTTACCTCAGGTCGGTGAAGACCGTTGGATGATATTAAATATCGTACTTGTGGCAGGTAGTTTCAGTAAAGAACCTCCTTGACAAGATTTCGCGGGTAAACCCGTTCTCTTTAATCGACCGTCCAAAGCTGACTGCGAAGGTAAAGAGTGATACATTTGGATAATATTATCCGCATGATTTGAAGCCGTCAATTCATGTTCCTGGAACAAGTGAAGTTCAATTAAGAACCGCACCATCGTTGCTTTCCAGTTGTCACGAGCTTGATTCATATAGAATCTTGCAAGTTACTTACCAAGTGCTGTTTGAGGTTAACACTAGAAGGATTTCCACTCATCACTGTGAACACTAAGGTATCACTCTGAGTGTTCTGGCAAGATCACTAGGATATTGCGTAGAGGCCTGGAACGTGTTTAAATTCAATTAAGAATTAAACAACTGTTGCTTTCCAGTTATCACATGTTTGATTCATAAAGAATCGCACAAGTTACCTACCATGAGCTTTTTGATGTTCGCTCAAGAAGGATTTCCATCTTCATCGTAAATACTTTCGTATTACTCGGATGTTCAGACAAGATCATGAAGATTTTGCGTAGGACTCTTAATATCTTTCTTACATTTCACATTGTGTGAACAAGCAAGGAATAATGAAAATGTGTCCTAATGAGATATTTGATGATCTCAAATGGCTCTAGACTCGATTGTGCATTTTGGATTTTAGTGATCGGAGGCTGGAGAGGAGTGCCACCTTTCAATAATAATTTATTCAGAGTGAATAAATCGATAGATAATGCGTTGTCTCTGTGTGATTAAAACAAATATCTTTTGAGAGATATCTGAGTTAGCTGGGATGGGTTGTACCTTGCATCACTGGGTCCATGATGTCTATTTTCAATATCGAGCATCATTAAAATGATCTCAATAGCATATGAGTTGACCCGGTTTCTGCCTAAGTTTTAAGGAGGGATTCTTTCTTTACACCCTTTATCTTTACAATTCTTTTTCATTCTTTAACCCCTTCAATGCTTACCAAAACGTCATAACTAGCACCTTTTTATGATTGTTCCAGTGCTAACTTAAGTACTTGGTCGGCATTCAGCTGCGTTCACAATCTTTCTCCGTCTTTCCTAAGGACTTCTATTTCTAGCTATGGAATGTCCTAGGGAAGATTCATCCGGTTCTAGAAGAATCATTGGACTATAACCTATCCTACCATCCTTATGTCACCACAATTGTCACCGTCGTAAAATAGATAGGGTATGGGTAAGTGACGTCACCATGAATCCAATTTGATATCCAAATCCATTTTGCTCCCCCTTAACATATGCCACGATATTCGAAAATATTTCGCACATGTCGGGATGAGCCAGCACATTAAGTCAAACCATTGAGTCATATTAAATCACATTTTCTCCCCCATATTAAAAATATTAATCCAATCGATGTTTTTAATATCAATTGATTTAATGATGTTTTAAGAAAAATTTGGGAAGAAAAATGCAAATCCGATTAAATCCATTTATCTTCATGAAATTAACCAGCTCCCCCTCAAATTAATAAGGGTGCACTTGAAACATAAATTAAATACCTTTTAAACACAAGTGTAAGGTATTTATCACGTGCAAAGATCATATATGATAATGTATTCACAAGATTAGCAATTTACGAGGTTGGACCTGAATGATGGAGAACATCATATGAAAGAATCACATGGTTCTTGTTCACGAATGTTGGTCGCCTCATCATGTCTGGAGTTATCTCTTGAATCCATGTGTATGATTGATATTGTTGTCTTGACACCAACATGTGAACTTTGGCACTTTCGGCATCGAAGAGTCTGAACGCTTGACAATTGTTCCCCCTCAATTGTTGACCCGTGTTCTACTTAAAGAGTTGTAGTCGTCGTTTGAGTAGTCGCATAGTCTAGTATGTAGATATCAATTGCAACAAACTTCGGATTGTGGAGTTGATAACTTCGGATTTTGAAGTCAAAGCTTTCCGGTGAAATGCTTGACTTTAATGTGAAAAGCGGGTTACTATCGGAAATAATAGCAAACCATATGGAGCATGTGTTAAATCTTTTAAACTTTTGCTCGAACTTTATTTACAACCCCGTGTCATTACTGAATGAAATTTCTAGGATCGTAAATATTATCGATTCCAGAAGACATGCTCTTTTTATCAAAACATATTTGAACACACAATTTTGAAAGATTTAGAAAAAACCTTTTGAAAAAATTCTTGAAAAATTGTGTTCAAAGTTTTGAAAAACAATTACTTGAGCTTAAGATGTTGTATCTTAAAAGCGAGCTCAAGTTCGAGAAGTTGTGAACTTCCCGTTGTTAAGGATAAGTTACCATCGGCGATAAACTTTCCTTTTATCTGAAGGACGAGTCCTAAGCTGACATTTACTTAGAAGTCGTTTTCATGAGCTTGAAAACTTTGACTGTTTTAACGGAAAGCTCATGACCGAGAAAGGTTAATTTCTCGTTATGAAGAAAAGTTCTCTTATTTAAAAGATACACTTTCCTTTCTGAGCTTAAAACTTCGAATGTTTTAATACAAGCTCATGACCGAGAAAGGTTAATTTCTTGTTGTGAGGATAAGTTATCATAAAAGATAATCTTTCCTTTATTTGAAGTTCGAGTTACAGTCTGACATTTAATTGTAAGTCATTGTGCATGAGCTTAAAAACTTCGAATGTTTTTGAATATTAGCTCATGCCCGAGAAAATTGAATTTCTCGTTGTTAGGATAAATTTATCATCGGTGATAAATTTTCCTTTCTTTGAAGAACGGGTTATAGATTGTAATTTATCTATAAGCCTTTATGCATGAGCTTAAAAACTTGGAATGTTTTTGATATAAGCTCATGCCTGAGAAAAATGAATTTCTTGTTTTTAGGATAAGTTTATCATCGGCGATAAACTTTCCTTTCTTTGAAGCACGGGGCACAGACTGTGATTTGAATGTGAGCCTTGTACACGAGCTTAAAATCTTTGAATAATTTTAATAATAGCTCGTGTCCAAGAAAATTTAATTTCTCGTTTTGAGGGTAAGTTATCGTTGCGAGATAAACTTCCCTTTCTTTGAAGAACGGGTTACAGATTCTGATCCGACTGTAAGCTATTTTGTTAAGCTTAACCATGAATCCCCTGAAACACTTGTTTCTCTGATATTTGCTTCTTCAGCAACCAAACTCTAAGAGTTTCCTTCGTTGAACGGTATACAACGATTGGACCACTTCGTTCTTTTGGAACATCAACTTTGTTACCTGCATTCTCATTAGGAATTTTCATGCTTTGACATGGGTTAGCGATATCAATTATAGAAGCACGTGGGGGTTCACAGTTGGCTTTACTTGTGTCAGAGATGATTCACTTATCTTAGCTGGCAAACGTTTCCTTTTATAGAAAACCTTAAGTTTAGGTTTAAGTGAAGTATCATCTTTATCAATTTCTTCCCTAGTAGTCTTAGTAGAATCAGAGACTATCCTAGTTAAAGGGCACTCGTTTCCTATAAGAGTGAAAGTTCTACCAGTGGGGCGCCAAACTTTACCAAAGGGTTTGATTTTAGCTATCCACTGGGACTTAATTCTAGCACGGGAGTTCACCTCATCAAGTAATTTCTTGACACAAGAGTCATGATTTGCCGTAAAGACACATTTTCTACATGTTTTACAAGTAGCATATTTAATGTCCGAGTAATTCCTAGATGATTGATCGATGCTCCTAGGAGACGTCATGCTACGGTTAGCAGTGTTAGGTAATCTAGAAGGCATCTGACTAGGTTGGGCATTGCTATCTCTTACATGTGTCTTTTGAATAGTTTCCCTTTGACCAAAATAATGGCGCACATCATTTGAACTAGTTCTAGACGTGTTCTTTGAACTATTCTTAAAGAAACTAGAAGCAATCATGTGATTAGATCTTGCTAAAGCTGATTTAGTCACATTAAGCCTAGTTGGTGGAGTGACTGTTCTAGAAATATGAACCGTTCAACTTGGGAGGCAAACCGCGGTCTCGAGGATTGTGGTCGCTCGGATCTAAATGCAGTAGGTTGTCTGACAGTCGGTTGTCTGACGAACTGATTTGAAGGCGGTTTCCACAAGATTGATGGTTTTTCAAGCTTAGTGTCCACACTAGGTCCTCTATTTTTCCTTAATTCGTTTTTCAACGCAGCTATAGCAAAGACCTTTTCCTGTACTTGAACCTTTAAAGTCTCATTCTCTTTGAGCAGTTCATCTTGGGATGCCAACATAGATTCAAGCAACTTAATTTGTTTCAAAAGATTATCCTTTTCAGCTTTAGAATCTAGAACAGTTTGATCCAATTTTTTTTCAAGAACAACGTTTGACTTTTCAAGTTTTTCAAAGTATGTTTCAAATTTGTCCGTTTTCTTATAAAATTCTAATTTGGCATCCTCAAGATCTTTTGATTGTTGAGCTACAATCGTTTCTAGCTCTCTAATCTTGGAATCACAAGCAGTCAATGAAGTAGTTATAAGACAATTATCATGATGTTTAGCATTTTGAACACTTTCTCCCCCATTATGACTCACATCGGATGAATCAGAAGTGGTATTGCTATCACTCTTCTCCATCCCATGTTTGTCATAATTAAGTTCGGAATGCTCAATATGCGGCATGTCATTAGCATATACATCATAAGATACATTACATTGTACCATATTCGCAGGCTCTTCGTCATAAACGGGTAAGGTGTCATCAAAAGAGATCTTGAACATTCCCTGACGTGCCACTGGTGTCATGTGGTGCTCCTGATGCCTTGCTCTTGCCATCGTTAGGCTCCAAGTTGTAAAGCGTATGACCATTCTCCTCTTGCATCTGCATCATTGATTCTTGCACTCCATTATCATATGCTTGCTGAAGTCGTGATCTTTAATAAATCGTAGACGAGACCGATGTCATGAGTTTCAATATTGTACCACGGAAATCTCGAAGCTCGGTATGTGTATCTCGAAGAAATGATTGGCAAATCACTGAACTTTCAGACTTGATGATATTGAATTGGAGAAAAGGCGCGAGTTGTGTCACAAGAGTCTGATATGCAAGTGCCGATGCAGAGTGATTAAAGTTTTCATTGTTGAGTTGCTCGGTGAGTTGGGTCAAAGTGGTGAATATGGAGTCGATGAATATATGACGATCTTGACCAAAGATTGTCACAAATTCGCTCCCTCCTTGAATCCATGAAAGAGTGACAAGATGAGACTGAAGCATTCGAAATGAAGTAATGTCACTTTCTCTAACTTTTTCTTGCAAAAGAAGCAAGTCTCCCTCGAGAACCGTCGAATTCGAGGATTTCATTTGAAATTCGATGAAAAATGACGCTAAGTATTTTGACGAAAAGTAAATATAATCCCCTAAGTGTGAATACTCGAGAACTCAAAATCTCTTGAATATGAAACAATGATGATCAAATAAGAGACACGTCTTTTTGACACGTCACTAACCGTATCAAAATCAAACTCGACTGATACAAATATAGCCCGTTAACTATCCGCCAACCAATTCAGTCAAGAATACTGAATTATGAGATACCCGCAGCCTTAAATAATAATGATATACCTGACCCAATATAAAAAAAATAATAATACCAATTTTAGTACAACCACAAAACGTGATGTATTGGCCCAAAAATACGGATTTTTCCTAAAAATAATCTAAAAATACATATTTTCCTCGTCTCTCTCAAACGACACGTTTGTATCACCTAACCACTTCTTAATACACGTGTTTTACTCCCATTAAAATAGCAAATATCCTTAAATATCCTTGTTTACTCCGCCCCACTTTATAAACCCATCCTAACCCTAATCTTAAACTATTCGCCCCTTTATCTCTTCCTCCTATCCGTCTCTTTCTGAATCATCCATGGCAGATTAATCTCAGCCAAATCTCTATTAACTGTCAACCAAAACACCTCAGCAATTTCATTCCAATCCACTATTTTTCCAATATTACTCTCCCTTATCCCTGCCAACGCACCACCGCAGCAAAAGAACCTCTACTAGCCTTTTAGACCACCACTTTCTCAGTCACCAATACTAACTACTCCATCCTCAAAACATCCGCCCCCCTTAAATATTCCTCTTTCAAACAACCTCGTCAAACCAAGTATGATAACCTATTTAATCTAATTCGATGAACACCAGTGAATATCCAATAAATAAAACCGAAACTTTGTTCAAACAAATGAAGCCACGAGTCACGTTTTATTGGTCGATTCTTCAAGATCTTAAAAAGATAAGATCTCGGGTGAGGTGTTTTGGTGTTTGCATGTGTTATTTTGATCGAGTGAGGGTTGGTACGAGTGTGTGTTCAAGGGTGAGTTTTGGTGTGTCAAGAATGGGGGTCGAGAGTGTGCGTGAGTGAGTCGAGGTGGTTTTGGTTTTGTAGTTAGAAAAAAGATTTTGGATTTGAGTTTTTGAGTCAATTTAAAAAATAGAGTCTTTGATTCTGTGCATCGAGGGTGTTGTGTCTTCGAGGCTGTGTTTTGATGAACTCGAGATCGAGTCGTAGTCGAGGGTGGGTGGTTGATACGAGAGGGTGTGTTTGCGGTTGTAGGGTTAGTGTGAAGTTGTGAGTCAAGTCTAGGCTGTTAGTCTTGAGTCGAGTGAGGTTGGTTTTCGAGTCTTGTGAGAGTCGAGGGTGTATGGGTCGTGTTGTTGTTCGAATTTGAGAGGGAGCGGTCGAGTCTGTGAGTTCCGTTATACTTGAATCTTCTTCATTCGGAATACATGTTCATTCGGAAAAATATGTTCACTCGGAATAATGGTTGATGCGAAAAAACTATTGATTCGGAAAAATCTGTTCACTCGGAATAATGGTTGATGCGGAAAAAAATGTTGATTCGGAAAAATCTGTTCACTCGGAATAATGGTTGATGCGGAAAAAATGTTCATGCGGAAAAATGTTCATCCGGAAAACTGGTTCATCCGGAAAAACGTTGATTTCTGTTCACTCGGAATAATGGTTGATGCGGAAAAAACTGTTGATTCTGAAAAATATGTTCACTCGGAATAATGGTTGATGCGGAAAAAAAATGTTGATTCGGAAAAATCTGTTCACTCGGAATAATGGTTGATGCGGAAAAAAATGTTCATGCGGAAAAATGTTCATTCGGAAAACTGGTTCATCCGGAAAACTGGTTCATCCGGAAAAAACGTTGATTTGGAATTATGTTGATTTGGAATAATATCTTGATTCTGAATAATCAGTGATGCGGAAAACGAAAAAAAAATTGATTCTGAAAAAAGGTTCACTCGGAGAAAATCTTGATTCTCGAGAAGAGTATATTGGACTGAAATTTTATATAAAAAAAGACTGATTTGACTGATATAAGGCAAAGGGACCAACGGAGAAAAAAAAACTGGAAAATTAAAAAAATAAATAAATAAATAAATAAATAAATTAAAAATTAAAAAAAATTGACTATCAAATAAAAAATAAATTAAAAAGATAAAATAAAAAATTCAATCAAAAATGTAAACAAAAGAAAAATAAAATGTGTTTGTTTTTTGAATCAAAAGTACAAAATTAAAAGGATAAAACACGAACTTTTTATAAAAACTCAAACTTTTGTAAGATTTGAACATATATAACAAAAAATACGTGATATTTATATAAAAATTTGTGATTTTTTTTATATAAAATAAATAAATCTTTAGATTTTACTATGATTTAAAGCATAAAAAAACAAACTTTTTAAAAGATTTAAGCTTGATTAAATCAAAACCCACCAAAATCAATCAAAATAAAAAATAAGAATAAACCAATCTAACCTTAGCTCTTGATACCAATTGAAGGTCTACGTAAATCTTGGCTTATTTTACATGTTGGATTTGATAGATTAGGTGGATGGATTGATTAGATAATAAAAGATAAGATGAAAAGAAGAATGAAGGAGATGAGGGTGTAGAGAGAGAAAGGAGAGAAAAGAGAAGAGTAGAGAGAGAAAGTAATATGGAATTATGAAAAATGTAATCACCAACCCCTCCTAACATGCTAGGAGGGGGTATATATAGCCGACCCTACATGTGGGCTATATGGACTATATGATAAATAACTAGATCACGAGCCCAATACATTAATATATCGTTGGAGCGACCGATTCTTCATAAATACGTAAAACGTATTTCCAACAGATTTCCATGAAGAGGTTCATCCACTTGAAGATTTCAAAAAGTCCATTGGTAAAGTTGAAGATTTGGTAACAAGAACTAATAAGTGTGAAAACACTTATCCTTTTACCACTTAATTATAATAAAAACCAAGTCAAAACGCGTATTTAATGTCGTAAAAGTCGGAATTATGTGTGGTTTGTGTTTTTGTTGTGTTATAGGACCAAAATGTGAAAAAGGAAGAAACACGGGCTTTCACGGGCTTTTATCGAAGAAAAAGACAAAAGACGAAGTCAAAAGATCAAAAGTGCAAGAAGAACGGAAGTCAAAGGCTTATTATGAAGATTTATCGAAGAAAAAGACTAAAGACGGAAGTTTGACAAAGTCGAAGAACCAAGTCTACTAAAAGAAGAAAATTAGAAGACGAGTTCATTTTATCATTCGACTAATCTCGAGACAAAGTCGAGAAAGACGAGTCATTTAAAAAGCCGAGAAGACAAAAGGAAGAAAGAAGGAAGCATCCTACCAACTCCCTTCTCCTATAAATACCCTCCTAATGCTTCATTAGGAGGGTGTTAGTTAGTTTTTTAGTTAGTCACTTTTATTTTTAGTTTTTCATATCTTTAGAGAGAAGTAGGTGATTCTACTTTCTCTCTCTAGATTTCTTCCATCTTTTCTTTCTAGTTTTAAGCTTTTCATTTAATCTTGTATTTGGAATTATTAATCTACAAGTTCAAGTTCAAGTTCTTCATCATCTATCTTATTCTACCTTTCTTGGTCTTGATTTGATTTTGATTCAGATCAATGATGCATGTTGTTTCATCTTGATGTTTGTTTGATTAAAAAGTTTATCTTTTTGTTCCTATCAATTTCATACTATTTATGATCTTAGCTTTTTGTGCTTTTAGCTTATTTGGTGCTTAGCTTATTTCTTTTTAAGTATTTTCCAAAGTTTAATCTTTTAAAAGTTTGTTTTATAAATTTTGCTTATTTAGTGTTTTAAAAGTTTTTAAATTTGTGCTTATTTAGATTTGGTTAAGTTTCGGTAAATGCTTATTTGAAAAAGTGCTTATTTGGTTTTTGATTATTGCCATTTTACATTCCATCGTAACAGTTTTAAGAGTTTACCTATTCCGATCGAGTAATTGTGATCGCATAAACCTAAGGGTTTCTACTTGCGATCCATTACTGTGATCAAGACTAAGATCACATACCTCGATCTAGACTACGATCCATACTAAGATCGCATACTGCCATCAAGGGTGCGATCTGTGTTGTGATCCAGGGTAAGGTCTAAGTTACGATCGTCCACCACGATCTTGGTCACGATCGCATTGTTGGGATCTGTGGTTGCGATACGTGGGTACGATCCATCGTTGCAATCCGTGTTGCGATCGAGTGCTTCGATCGTGGACTACTATCGCATTGAGTGCGATCCATCCTTGCGATCCAGGTCACGATCTAATCTTACGATCGTAACTGCGATCTGAGTGCGATCCAGGTCACAATCCAAGCTATGATTTTTATTTCCGTTTTTTATTTTTAAATTCAAATTTAATCTTTCCCGCCAATTTTATTTAGAGTCATTTTAAAATTTGTTTTGTTTTGTTTTTGCCTAATTTTAAAAGTTTTTAAATTTACTTTTTGTCGAGTCTAATTTTAAATTGTCTTTTCTCATTTTATTTTCAAAATTACTTTTAATTTAGTTTTTAATTACATATATTACCTTGTTATTTCATTTAATGTTAGTTTTGTTAACTTGTCATTTAATTTAAAATAGATAAATAAAAGCTCCCCTTTTTAGTGACCAAATATGATAGTTCCGCCTTAAACCATGATCAATTCGATTAGATACCGGGAACGATTGAGTACACATATGCATAAAACCCATTAAATCAAATGGCGCCGCTGCCGGCTATTTTCGTAAAGATTAACGTTTTTTAGTGAGAAAAGTTTTCAAAAAAATCCTAAAAAATATAAAATTCTCAAAAAAAATAAAAATAAAAATAAAAAGGATAAAAAAAATAAAAATATTGTATTGCATTTATAATGTATGCGTACTCGATCTTCGTCCTATTCTGAGCCCGAGACTCGTAGAGACTTAGATATGGCCGGTGTGCATAATAATAATAACAACCCACCTCACCCCAATTTGAATAATAACAACAATAACAACCATTTCCCTCAACCCGGCCTTCGTACGATGGAGGAGCTTTGTCAACCAACTATGAATGGACGTGGAGGACCGATTGCACCGATGCAAATCACGGCTCCCGAATTTTCGTTGAAGCATCACATGATCCAACAAGTTCAAAACGCTTGTCCATTTCGTGGATTACCGGATGATGATGCCAACAAACACCTCGACAAATTCATAACCGTCACCCAAAGCATGAAATTGCCCGGTGTTACCATGGATTTTCTTCGCCTTCACCTTTTTCCACACACTTTATCCCACCATGCTGAAAAATGGTTTGATCGTCTTCCCAAAAACTCAATTCATACATGGGACGAGATGACTCAAAAATTTCTGTCAAGATACTTTCCACCATCCGTGGTAACTAGTCTTCATAATCAAATCAGAAGTTTCACTCAAGAGCCTGATGAGTCGCTTTTCGATGCTTGGGAACGTTATAATGTTTTTATCTATCTTTATCCGAACCATAATATGCTCCCCGTCACTTTGATTGATACTTTCTACAATGGTTTGACTTTTCATGATCGTGATACGATTAATGCTGCCGCCGGTGGTACGTTCATGAAGAGAAGACCTGAGGAGTGTAGAGAGCTTATAGAGAACATGACCACTCATCACAAAAATTAGGATTCATCCGCATCTTCAAGAAATAACCCGAGGGCCAATGTTTCTTCTACTTCAACCAACCCCGAGATGACCGAAATCAGCCGCCAACTAGTTGAAATGAACAAGAATATCTTAACCATGGCTACGAACCAGTATCAACAAGCTAAAGCTGTAGCATTGTCTTGTGAGACTTGCGGTGGTTCTCATCCATACACTGATTTCCCTTCTACTCATGACAATCCGGAAAACGTGTATGTGGCTAACGGTAATTTTTCCATGGGAGGCTATCAAGCTCGTTCTCAAGGTGACTGAAATTTGCTAAGTTATCATTCAAACACCTTTCTTTCACCACCCGGTTTTCCTCCTCAAAACCAAAATAACTTCAATCGCAACAATCAAAACCAACCTCGAGCTCCTAATCAATATCAAACCCAAAGAAATCCATATCCACCTCAAGGAAATAATCAAGTTTACCAACAACCCACTTATCAACCACCCGCTTACCAAGCTCCTCCTTCCACCCAACCCACGGCATTTAATCACGAGGTTGAAACTTACATGAGGACTAATGAAGCACTGGTGAAGAATCTTCAGAGCCAAATTATTAACTTGAAAGGTGACATGGCGAAACAAGGGAATGATCTTCGAGCCGAGCTTAGGAATGACATGCGAAACTCTTTAAGCAGTCAAACGAATTACTTAAGGGATATGATGGCTAGTTTTTCCCAAAGTAATCAACCCTCTGGTTCGGGTTCTCTTCCGAGTAACACCGTTGCTAATCCAAGAGGGGAGATGAAAGCAATCACCACCCGAAGTGGAAAAGGTTACAAGGAACCCGAGATTCCTAAACCTCCTCCGATGATTGTGACAAAGGAGAACGAGCCCCCTTCACCAATTCCTCCACCTTCTACTTCTACCCCTCCTCCACCCAAGGATGTGAGTGAGCAATCCATACCAAAGCCCTCATCTCAACCCGACATACCTTACCCTTTAAGGTTGCGGAAAGAGAAGTTGAAGAACAAGGATGATATTCAAGTTTCAAACTCTCTTAAAATGTTTAAACAATTGAATTTCAACATCTCCTTTGCCGAGGCTCTTGCTCGCATGCCTAAATAAGTTAAAATGTTCAAAGATCTTCTCAATGATAAAGAAAAACTTCTTGATATTGCTCAAACCCAACTTAATGAGAATTGCTCCACCGTTATTTTAAGGAAATTACCAACCAAACTTGGTGATCCGGGTCGCTTTCTCATTCCTTGCAACTTTCCCGGGGTAGAGAATTGTATGGCCCTAGCCGATCTAGGTGCTAGTTTCAACTTAATGCCATTAAGCGTTTGGAAACAATTATCTCTACCCGAGCTAGTCCCCACACGAATGACATTGGAATTAGCTAACCGTACGGTTGCTTATCCGGTGGGGATAGCCGAAGATGTGTTTGTCGGTGTCGACAAATTCACCTTTCCGGCGGATTTTGTTGTCGTTGACTACGAGATGGATCCCCGTGCTCCATTAATCTTTGGACGTCCATTCTTGAGTACCGGTTGCACTCTCATTGATGTAGCCGCGGGTGAATTAATCATGAGAGTTGGTGACGACAAAATCGTCTTCAACATGGGTAAACTTTCTAAGCAACCTTATGAACACGAGAACGTTAATTTCATTGACGTACTTGATGAGGATTGTGAAGAAAATTTCAAAGACGCTTGTAAAAGTGGTCTATCTCCTTTACCTCATGTTGATAATGTTGCCTCTATTGCTCCCTCATTGACTCCATTTGGAGAAAGTGATTTCCTTTTGAAAGAATTTGAAGCAACTTTAGGGGATGTGGACTTAAAATATGACGATTCTCCCTCCAATTGGGAAGAAGACATTCGTAACATTGAGAAACTTCTCAATGAGGACCATATTTCTCCACCGACTCCTATGGAAATCACAAACGATGATCCGAATTTGACGACGCCTTCCATCGACAATCCTCCAGATTTAGAGCTTAAGGATTTACCGTCTCATCTCGAATACGTTTTCCTAGAAGACAATAAGAAGTTACCCGTCATCATTGCAAAGGACTTAAAAGAGGATGATAAATCTCGACTTATCGATGTGCTTAAAAATCATAAGAAAGCAATTGCTTGGAAAATTTTCGACATCCGCAGAATTGATCCTAACTTTTGTACTCATAAGATTCTCATGGAAGATGACTTTAAACCCGCAATCCAAAGACAAAGAAGAGTTAATCCAAAAATTCATGACGTAATCAAGAAAGAAGTTATCAAACTTCTAGATGCCAGAGTGATTGACCCTATTTCGGATTCGTCATGGGTTAGTCCCGTCCATTGTGTGCCTAAGAAAGGCGGAATAACCATTTTTCCCAATGAAAACAACGAGTTGATTCTTACTCGACTTGTCACGGGTTGGCGAGTTTGCATAGACTACCGCAAGCTCAATGATGCCACTCGCATGGATCATTTTCCTCTTCCTTTCATGGATCAAATGCTCGAGCGTTTAGCGGGTAATGACTACTATTGCTTCTTAGACGGTTTCTCCGGGTATTTTCAAATTACCATCGATCCAAAAGACCAAGAGAAAACCACATTCACTTAACCTTATGGAACATTTGCTTACAAAAGAATACCTTTGCTCCTGGGACTTTCCAAAGGTGTATGATGGCTATATTCCATGACATGGTTGAAGAAACTATGGAAGTCTTTATGGATGATTTCTCGGTATATGGTGATTCTTTCTCATCTTGCCTTGCCAATTTAGAACGTATGCTTAAACGGTGTGAAGACACTCGTCTCGTTCTTAATTGGGAAAAATGCCATTTCATGGTAAAAGAAGGTATTGTTCTAGGTCATAAAATCTCCAAAGCCGGTCTTGAAGTCGACCGTGTTAAAGTCGATGTGATTTCTAAATTACCTCCACCTTCAACCGTGAAGGGTGTGAGAAGTTTTCTTGGTCATGCGGGCTTCTATCGTCGATTCATTCAAGATTTTTATAAGATCGCTCGCCCGATGACCCACCTCTTGGTAAAAGATACTCCTTTTATCTTTCCTAAAGAATGTATCGAATCTTTCAATCTTCTTAAGGATAAACTAACTAAGGCACCGGTCTTAGTTACACCTAATTAGGAGTAACATTTTGAATTAATGTGTGATGCTAGCGACTATGCTATTGGAGCGGTTTTGGGACAAAGAATCAACAAACATTTCCAACCAATCCACTACGCTAGCAAGACAATAACGGGGGCTCAATTGCATTATACCACTACCGAAAAAGAGCTTTTAGCTGTAGTGTATGCTTTTGAGAAATTTCGCCCCTATCTTGTCCTTTCCACCACCATTGTGTACACCGATCATTCCGCGTTGAAGTACCTGTTAACGAAACAAGATTCCAAACCAAGACTTCTTCGTTGGGTTTTACTCCTTCAAGAATTCAAATTTGAAATTCGTGACAAGAAGGGAGCGGAAAACCTAGCCGCGGATCATCTTAGTAGACTCGAGGATCCTTATCAAGGGGAACTTCCAAATCAAAAGATTAATGAATCTTTTCCCCTTGACGCCTTAATGTCTATTAACTCCAACCTTGACTATACCCCATTGTTTGCGGACATTGCAAACTATTTAGCGGGTGGTGTTCTTATGGGAGGGTTAACGTCCCAACAAAAGAAAAAGTTCTTCAAGGACATTACACACTATTATTGGGACGACCCTTACCTTTTCAAGAAATGTGCGGATCTTGTCATTCGTAGGTGTGTTGATGGGCCGGAAGCGTTACTAATACTTGAAGTTTGCCACAAAGGACCCACCGGTGGTCACTTTAGTCCTAACTATACCGCGAAGAAAGTTTTCGACTCCGGATTTTATTGGCCCACCATTTATCATGATGCTCATGAAATGGTTAAGCATTTTGATGCTTGCCAAAGACAAGGCAAAATCACACATAAAGATGAGATGCCTCAAAATTTCATCCAAGAATGTGAAATCTTTGACGTATGGGGCATCGACTTTATGGGGCCATTTCCATCATCCATAGGGAACAAGTACATCCTCGTAACCGTTGACTACGTATCTAAATGGGTTGAAGCAAATGCTCTACCTACGAACGATGCGAGGGTGGTTGTGAACTTTCTGAAACAACTATTTGCTCGATTCGGTGTTCCTCGTGCTATCATTAGTGATCGCGGGACTCATTTTTGCAATGATCAATTTTCTCGAGTCATGGCAAAGTATGATGTCAATCACCGTCTTTCCACCGCATATCATCCACAAACAAATGGTCAAGACGAGATTTCAAACCGTGGACTTAAGAGAATCTTAGAGTGAACCGTGGGAGAGCATCGTGCCTCTTGGGCCGATAAGTTAGATGATGCTTTGTGGGCTTTCCGTAACGCATATAAGACACCTATTGGTTGCACTCCATATCGTCTTATGTACGGAAAGGCATGCCACCTCCCCATTGAGTTGGAGCATAAGGCTTATTGGGCCTTGAAATGGGCTAATTTTGATATCAACAAAGCCGGTGATCTTAGGAAGATCCAACTCAATGAACTTAATGAAGTGAGGAATGAAGCTTATGAGAGTTCATTGATCTACAAGGAGAAAGCCAAGCTCATTCATGATTTTAGGATTAAGAACCGAGAGTTTCACATAGGTGATCAAGTATTACTCTTTAACTCTCGATTGAAATTTCTTTCCGGAAAGCTGAAAAGTCATTGGTCTGGTCCATTCACCGTTGCTAAAGTCTTCCCTTATGGCACCATTGAGCTTTCTCAACCAAATGGGCCTAATTTTAAAGTGAATGGCCAGCGTGTTAAGTTGTACTTTGGTGAGGACATCTCTCATGAGACGATTCCATCGATCACCATGTTTCCCTTGAATTAGTTCTGGGTCGAGTCAGACTCGTGACTCAGTTAACAAAAACAAGCGCTTCTTGGGAGGCAACCCGATGATCTATCCTTTTTACCCGTTTTCATAATAAGTGTAGGGGGAGCTACGTAGGTGTTTGTTGTCTTGTTTCTTATGATGCGCAGAGATTAAAGCTTCAAATAGCACTTTTGATGACATTTGACGACCCATGATCCCGTGTACCCGTCTTCCCGGTTCTATCTTAAACTCTTGTGATTCAATATTTCATATCTTATATGTTGACATTGAAAACACTTTAGTTGTCTCTTCCTTAGCAAGATTTAAACAACGTGCACAATGTCCTAAGTGTAGGGGAGTTTACTCCCACATGCTTAAGCATTGAGGACAATGTTTATATCAAGTGTAGGGGGACTTCTATCGAAGTTAAGTGGGCTTTTCCATGAATTTGTCCTCATTTTAACTGGAAAATCTAATTTTTTGACATTTTTAAAAAATTTTGATCTATTTTGGCCTAATAGTATTTTTCATTTATCTTCTTTTATGATCTTTCCTTTTGTTATCGCATCGTATGTATATATTTCATCTCAAAAATAAAGTCAAAAAAGAAAAATAAAGTTAAATAAAATGCTTTTAATGAGTTTAGATGTCTTTGATATATTAGGCCCGTTATGAATCTTTTGACTCAACCCGAGTTTACTTATCCAAGTTTAGACTAGCTAGTATCCTTAACGTGTTTAAATCAAGTTTTGCTAGGCTTTTATATAGGGAACTTTAAAACGCGAAAGTCTTAACTCTTACGGGTTAAGAACAAGAACTTTTCGTAAGTTCCTATAAGTGATCCTAGAAAGTCGTTTATCAAGGGAACTCTAAAATGCGAATTCTAAACTTGAAAAAGTCTAAGAAGTTGCAAGATCCTATATATGACTTGAAAACTCAAAACTTTGATTTAATAGGCTAAGCATCCACGAGTCTCATTCCTTAAGATTTTAAATTTTGGAGAATGAGAGATGATAGAGTCAATTATAAGTTTGGTATTCATTCATGAATTTATGTGAGTTAATTATGAGCCTTTTCTCTTATCGCTTGTTAATATATATAATTGCAATAAATAAGGTCGTACGATTTGAAAAGTTACTTAGCTTCTAGCACAAGATCGTTTAAAAGTTGCTCGATATTAATTAGAGTTCATAGCCAAGGCAAAACTTATTGAAGCGGGATGAGAAGATTGGCGTGTCCAAAAAGGCCCTAACAAGGCATGAGGACTACATTTTGTTGCTAAAGATCCCAAGTGATGTGAAGAATCATTTATCAAAAATCAATATGAAGGATCGAGACACACGACGAAAAGCAAATACTCCCCTAAAGATCATGGAGAAGTCTATCCGAAAAGACCCTAGCAAGGTATGAGGATAAATAGATCCAAGTCCTAAAAGGAGGCGGATCGTTGTATATCAAAATCCAAAATAAAGATTGGAGAAAAAGGAAGAAGTCATGGTCCAAGTATGAAGAATCTCTCAAAAACTTTAAGTGAAGAAAATCCTATTATGAAGAGAAGACCATTATTTCAAGAACGTCTCTCAAGATTCGAAGTATGAAGTCACTTCCAAATATCAGTCCGAGAAAGGTCTCAAATCATGAAGTGAGTTATGCCAAGATATGAAGTTTAAGAGGTCCTGAGAAGCTGTTTTAAAAGATTTTGTCCTTTAGCTAACTATTGATTAAATCGTCCTACTTTATTTTCAGCCAAAATAAACTATCGAAATAAGTCAACAATGCATCCTCGTGATCGTTCAAGACAATAATAAAATATAAGAGATACACCTAGGAATAAGGGAGTCTAAGTGAATAATTGGGCCACATGAGTGAGTGTTAGCTTACTAACTTATAATAACAATGATCTCGTTTTTAAGCTTGGTTTGGGGAACGTGAAACTTGAGGGTGATAGACATTCATGACGACCAAAGCCCTAATGTAAGTCTTCGATCTTTTTACTTGTTCTTCCTTCTTGCATTTTGCAATTTTCTAATCTTTTTGGTTTCCTTAGTATTTAGTATTTAATAAAGGCCAAGGTAGGTTAATTATGATGGAAAATGTAAATCGTGCTTTGAAATTAATGCATTGCATGAGGTCATTGCTATGGTCAAGTGTAGGGGATTTAATAAGTGTGAAAACACTTATCCTTTTACCACTTAATTATAATGAAAACCAAGCCAAAACGTGTAGTTAATGTCGCAAAAGTCGGAATTATGCGTGGTTGGTGTTTTTGTTGTGTTTTAGGACCAAAATGTGAAATAGGAAGAAAACACGGGCTTTCACGGGCTTTTATCGAAGAAAAAGACAAAAGACGAAGTCAAAAGATCAAAAGTGCAAGAAGAACGGAAGTCAAAGGCTTATTCTGAATATTTATCGAAGAAAAAGACTAAAGACAAAAGTTTGACAAAGTCGAAGAACCAAGTTTACTAAAAGAATAAAATTAGAAAACGAGTTCATTTTATCATTCGACTAATCCCGAGACAAAGTCGATAAAGATGAGTCATTTAAAAAGACGAGAAGACAAAAGGAAGAAAGAAGGAAGCATCCTACCAACTCCCTTATTCTATAAATACCCTCCTAATGCTTCATTAGGAGGGTGTTAGTTATGTTTTTAGTTACTCACTTTTATTTTTAGTTTTTCATATCTTTAGAGAGAAGTAGGTGATTCTACTTTCTCTCTCTAGATTTCTTCCATCTTTTCTTTCAAGTTTTAAGCTTTTCATTTAATCTTGTATTTCGAATTCTTAATCTACAAGTTCAAGTTCAAGTTTTTCATCATCTATTTTATTCTACCTTTCTTGTTCTTGATTTGATTTTGATTCTGATCAATGATGCATCTTGTTTCATCTTGATGTTTGTTTGATTAAAAAGTTTATCTTTTTGTTCCTATCAATTTCATGCTATTTATGATCTTAGCTTTTTGTGCTTTTAGCTTATTTTGTGTTTTGCTTATTTCTTTTTAAGTGTTTTCCAAAGTTTAATCTTTTTAAAGTTTGTTTTATAAATTTTGCTTATTTAGTGTTTTAAAAGTTTTTAAATTTGTGCTTATTTAGATTTGGTTAAGTTTCGGTAAATGCTTATTTGAAAAAGTGCTTATTTAGTTTTTGCTTATTGCCATTTTACATTCCATCGTAACAGTTTTAAGAGTTTACCTATTCCGATCGAGTAAGTGTGATCACATAAACCTAAGGGTTTCTACTTGCGATCCATTACTACGATCAAGACTAAGATCACATACCTCGATCTAGACTACGATCCATACTAAGATCGAATAATGCGATCAAGGGTGTGATCTATGTTGTGATCCAGGGAGAGGTCTAAGTTACGATCGTCCACCACGATCTTGGTCACGATCGCTTCGATCGTGGACTACTATCGCATTGAGTGCGATCCATCGTTGCGATCCAGGTCACGATCCAATCTTACGATCGTGACTGTGATCTGAGTGCGAACCAGGTCACAATCCAAGCTTTGATTTTTATTTCCTGTTTTTATTTTTAAATTCAAATTTGATCTTTCCCGCCAATTTTATTTAGAGTCATTTTAAAATTTGTTTGTTTTGTTTTAGCCTAATTTTAAGAGTTTTTAAATTCACTTTTTGTCGAGTCTAATTTTAAATTGTCTTTTCTCATTTTATTTTCAAAGTTACTTTTAATTTAGTTTTTAATTACTTCTATTACGTTGTTATTTCATTTAATCTTAGTTTTGTTAACTTGTTATTTAATTTAAAATAGATAATCAAAAGCTCCCCTTTTTAGTGACCAAATACGATAGTTCCACCTTAAATTGTGATCAATTCGATTAGATACCGAGAACGATTGAGTACACATATGCATAAAATCCATTAAATCAAGGACCAAGCCTTGTTCATCAAAATCTCACCCTTTTTATTAACGTTGATTGGTATAGAGATCATTTCTTCTATCATCTTGTTATTTTGTAAATGTAATCATGTATTTTCTTTATAAATGTATTTGTATATGATAATGAATGATGATCAAAGTATTATGTGGGGATTTTGTGTTAATAGATTGAGTTAAAAATATTAAAATCTACAAGTTAAAATGTTAAAATCTTGATTAGATTTATGGGCTGTATAAAACAGTAAGTATCAATATGAACACTTGGTTAAATGGTTTGGATTATTGAATATACAGATAGATATATGATTTTTACATATGTGGTGAATTGGCTACTCAATGGAATCATTAAAATGAGCAAGATATGATCAAAATACTATTGAGGTACAAATATGTATAATCTGTTTTGGACGAATTATTAGGGATACTTAGAGGATGATTGAGCAGTAGCTAAAAGGGAGTTATTTGTAGCACATATCATGTAGTTTGTGCTGCCCAAATTTGAGCTTCTATCTCTTTGTAGAACTCAAGATATGAAAAAAATGGTGGAAGTGACTTTGATAATTAGATTTGTAAATAAAAGTATATAATATAAAATGAGCACTCAAGTAATATTATTATAAAATACATATATAAAACCCAATAACCAATGATAATATTTATAAAATGAGTTGTATACTATGATAAATAAGTATGACGTTTTTATAAAATTAAAGACTCAAATGTTTTCTAAAGTTATAAAACTATATATAAGTTTTACGTCTTTTCGGCTAAAACCGAAAGATTAACGCTTTCGCCAAATAAAACTTAGACGGTCGGACCCGTCTAATGTAAAATTTATGTTACAACTCATATACTGATATGTGAGTACATTTAACAAGTAAAAACCGATAATCCCGAGCTTTATAACTTATGGACATTAACGGGCCAAAGTAGCCTTATTGGACCATTAGCCCAACTAATTTGGCTAAACACTAATGGACTTACTCATGGGATTAACCCACTTGGGCCCAACATATGTGTATAGGCCTGGTACTAAAAGTATAAATGGGCTAATATAATGTATTGGACTTATAATGGGCTTATTGGGCCTTAATATGTAAACAAGTTAAAACTAGTGTAACTAGTCTAAAAATTGACTAACACATAACAACTATAATTTTGTATGAAGAGATAAAATCCCACTTGATCATCATCATACTTATGATATCATCATATATATACATAACCATTATTTTTATAAAGTCATTGGACAAGGTCTAAGACGAGTATTATTTTTCTAGGTTTCTGTGATTTGTGATTGAAGCACGTACCGTACATCAAAATTACCGATAACCCACCTTTCCCAATCAACGTTAGTTCATAGCCTCACACTCTTTTAAATGTTTTTGGAAATTTTTTATAAACCCGCGAGGGAGATAACATGTTAGTTCTAATAAAAATAGGACACCAGTTGTCCCGATTATTTGCTTATTGATATGGACCCGAATGATTATATGACCCGATGAAAGATTATATGACCCGATGAATGAAATGAGATGGATTATTATTAGTTAAGTTATGTCACTAAAAGTCCCATTAGCATGAATTGTGAACTACTGGGATTTGGTAGACGCTTATGCATATAATAGTACTATTTGGGGAAGATCACCCCAGTTCGCGCCTTGACGGTTGATCCCCGTCGTGCCACATTGATTGGTAAGCGAATTTATGTATGAGAAGATTTATATAAGCATGATTATTGTGACGAAACGCTATTTTAGATGGGAAAAGGAATTTCGGGTTAGCTACCCGTTGTTTGTTGTAGTAAGGTAGCAATGTCATGCGGCTTATAATAATCCAATAACAAAAATACTGATATACGCATTGAACTACAAAATATTGCATGACTAGTAATACGGGGTCTTATTACTGATATTATGTTCGTGTTTTTGGTTTTACATAACCATTTTCATATAACGGTTTTTATTTAACTCTATACAACGTTATAAAACGTATTTAATGATGTTTTTGTGATAATGGTTCGTATAATGGTTTTGAAGGCAAAAGCCTATATTATGATTTACAACAAAGATTTTTATAAAATGTCTTTGGCCTATTTTATAGCCTACGACAAAGATTTGTACAAAAATGATTTCGGTCATAATTATATACCGGTGATATATTAATGGTTTTTATTAAACCCTATGAACTCACTCGGCGTTATCGCTGACTTTTTTTAACATGTTTTATCTTAGGTATTTGAAGGTAATTCTCGGTAAGACGACAAGAATTTATGGCCCGCATTCAAGTAAAAGTTCCATTCAAATGTTTTGTAAATTTGTATGACATATTATGCAATGAGGACCTATGTAAATTTGATATTCATGTGGAAAATGCTTTATTATTAAACGACGCTATTTTTAAGTGCTGTCTATGATTTGAGTAATGTGCTATCCCGTAACACCAACGACTCTTCGGCTACATTGAAACATGAATATTTGGGGGTGTTACAAGCTAAATGCCCTTGAAACTGTTCCAGCCATGCTGGCCAAGGTAACTACCACTCTTGATCATCTTTGTGGTTTCTTCCCTGTTGGACGGTCATCAGAAGCTGTTGGGCAGTCTTCTGTTGAGGGGGAGAAAAACACAATCCAACAGCTCTTTCAGAAACATGCCCAAAAGAAGGCTCAGAAACAATCCATTGAGTCACTCATCACTGAAAAGAGCCTAGCAAAGGGTAAGGGGGAGTCATCAGCCAAAGATGATGATATGCAAGGGCTAACCACAAGTGGGGAAACAACTGATAGTGGGTCACCTCCCTTTATACCCAAAAACAAAAGAGATCTTACTATGAATGATCGGTTGGTAAGCGCTGGAGTGGCCACTCAGGAAGAACTTAACAATCTATACAAGCTTCAGCAAGAGGAGAAACTAAGAGATCTGAAGCTAAGCTTGTATGAACAAATTAGAAAAGTTGAAGTAGAAAGTGTCTTCAAGAAGAAAGTGTTATATGAAAAGATTAGTAAGGCTTAACAGAAGAAATATCTCACCAATCACCAATGTTGACATGTTGACCAGCAAAGGCGACATCGATCTCAAGTTCTATAGGGGTGATGGAACTGATGAGATACTTGAAAACTTTCAAGGAAAAGAACTCTCTTACTCTGAATGGATGGAAATGAGTGTGATGATCGAGAAAAGAAAATCCAAGAGATGGGATGAAATTCGCATCAGAATCGAGCACTATATGACAAATCATGAAAGACTAGGTGAAATTCTGAACATCAACACTCAAGTTTCTTTGGATGATTAAGATCCAATACTGGAGCTGAACAAAAAGGCAAATCTGATTCAACCTGAAGTTGGTGACATCTTTGTCACTATAAAGAAAGACAAAGGCCTTGTTCAGTTTCAAAATCATCTCCCTGGTCATGTACTGGATGAACCAGAACTAGGAATGATTATGTTCAATCATCAAGAACGTCAGGACTTTGTGGGCATAAGTGATCTTGATGAAATGAACAATGAACTTCTCTTGAATGTTCAAAGAATCTTTTACTCTCTTCATGGTGGTCCAGGACTTACTGATGCTGCTAAAACCTTCAACATGTGCTTGCTATATAGGACCACAGAAACTCAGATCCATTAACTCAGACTTCCATCATTGAAGAACTTAGGCCTAAGGAGAAATGAATAATCATTTGTAACATTTTTGTTGTAATTTGTAATGTTATTAAATAATTGATTATCTGATGTTTATAAGTTTAATTGTTTAGTGGAAGTAAAAAGAAGTTGTTATGCTCACTTACTACTGACATTAGACTTAGGCCATTTGTATATCCAAATAGGGGGAGATTTTTGGGTCAGTATTTACTGACCTTGAAGCAACTCTAAGATTTGAATATAAAATCCCCCTAAGTGTTTCATGCTCAGCAGTAAGGCCAGTCTGTTGAAGGATGACCAGAGGAACAAAGTTCCTACTGAAGACCTTATAGTTGAAGAAAGTTCAGCACTTCCCTTCCAGTGAACTTAGAAGACAAATGAGTCTTCACTTCAAATACTAGGCAGTCTAGTTGCTTAAGAACAAGGACTGAAGAAGGGCTTTCAGTTCAGTTTAGCTTGACAATACCAAACTAAATGATGTCGATCTCCTCTAGGATACTAAAGACTCTCCAATATTCTGATGGTTTGCATTAGGCGGGAAAAGATTACTTTAAGTCAAAGTAGGTTGCTTGTATACATAGATATAAGTACAACCTTTATCTTTTCTAGAATAGTTTATTATGTACTTTGTACTGTTTATCCAGCATGGGCATCAACCACCCATTGGATAAACTCATGCATTGGTACATGCAAAATGCAAACCCTAATTTACACTACCTATATAAAGGAGTGTACATTGTGAGAGAAAGGTAACCAATACAAGAGCTTAAACTCTAGAAAACATTTCTCTCTCGATACCAACTGAACCATATAGCCAAAGATGCATATGAACATTTAGATTGGAGCTTAGACTTTAACTTTGGTTAGACGTTTAAGTAAAGGAGATCAAACCCCATTGTCATTCAACCACTTTGTTATTCCGCAAAAAAAGTGGGTTGTAGATTCTTTATTTGATTCTAATAAAAGTCTATACGTTGAAAAGTATATTGGTATTGTTGTTTTAATCTTTCATAGTTCTTATCTAATGTTAAAACAACACACTTGAGTCGAAGTAATAGTTATTACTTAAAATAATAAGTAATATTGATTTAAAAGGGACCAACAATTAGTCACATGGCTGGAGAGATTCAATACGCTATGCCCTCGATCCTTCGAGAAAACGGATAGCCCCAGTAAAGCTGAAAGCTAGTTGGTTCACATTGAGAAGATCTTCGATGCAATGGGCTGTGACCCCGTCTTCAAGTCGAGGTTGGCCTGTTACAGGTTCGAATGTGATGTGCTGTCATGTTGGAAGGAACTGAAGCAGTCAGAGGGAGGTGATGCTTGGGTAGCTGGTTTGACTTGGGCTCGGTTCAGGGAATTAGTGATGGGACAATTCTTTCCCAAGGCTGAGCAAGACAAGTTGAAGAGATAGTACCATGGAATCAGACAGAGAGATGGGGAGAACAACAACGAGTTCATGCAGCGCTTTCTTTGTTTGGCTGGTTTTCTTGGCACAGCAGCAGGTACTCGAGCAAGCATACCACTTCTAGTGGGCTCTTCGTACATCGGTCGCAAACAACTTAGTGTGTGCTACGTTCAACACGGTAGCACAAGTGGCCAATACAGCACGTAAGCTGGAGATGCTGCATGAAAGAGAAGAGTTGAGGGAAGCAGAGAGACCCGAAAAGAGGTAAATATTCGTTATTCAGCGGTGACCATTCCGAATTCTTTTAGTAATTATTCAGTATTTATATCTCTTAAACTGCATCTTCCAGGCAGAAGACTGGGGACCGGTCTCAGTCGGCTACTCAGCAACAGCCTACTCAGCCCAAGGGAAACGGTCAGACTCACGACCGTTCTGCTACGGATAGGCGTGGCGGTAATGATAATTACCATAACAACGCTGGAAACTCCAACAACAGCAGGACCTTACACTTACTCATTTTCTTATGTTACATGCAATTGCTCATAATTCTGACACATTAGAAATCTTCTACCAGGAATCATGGTAACGGGAGGGACCAGAACCAAAGAGGTTCGCATCCTAACCGTCCAGCTGTCACTGGTATTACATCTTATGAATTTTTCCGCATTGTCCTTTGTACCTATAAACCATGTCTCATGTATACCGTTCTTAACATGCTCTCGGCCAGCAAGGGCACCTACTGGAGGGTATACTCATCCTTTTTGCACTACCTGCAACCGTAGGCACCCAGGGCCATGTCGCCGCGACAGCGACGCATGCTACAAGTGTGGCCTTACTGGTCATCGCATGAAGGACTGCCGCAAGGGCGAGATAGAGGGCACATCTGGACATGCTGATTCCAAGCCGCCTCTACTAGTAGACTAATAAGTGTGAAAACACTTATCCTTTTACCACTTAATTATAATATTAACCAAGCCAAAACGTGTAATTTATGTCGTAAATGTCGGAATTATGCGTGGTTTGTGTTTTTATTGTGATTTAGGACCAAAATGTGAAAAGGGAAGAAAACATGGGCTTTCACGGGCTTTTATTGAAGAAAAAGACAAAAGACGAAGTCAAAAGATCAAGAGTGCAAAAAGAACGGAAGTCCAAGGCCTATTCTAAAGATTTATAGAAGAAAAAGTCTAAAGACGGAAGTTTAACGAAGTCGAAGAACCAAATCTAATTAATGAAGAAATAAGAAGACGAGCATTTTATTTATCGACAAATCCCGAGACAAAGTCGAGAATGACGAGTTTATTGTCAAATACTAAAGACGAAAAGACAAAAAGAAAGAAAGAAAGGAAGCATCCCACCACCTACCTTCCACACCTCCTATAAATACTAACCCTCCTTCTCATTTTGGTGGTGTTAGCTACTTGAGTCATAGCTGTCCACAATTTATTTACTTACACTTTCATATTGTCATTTACTTTATTGTCTTTAATTTCAATTTATTTCCAAGTAAGTTTTTAATTTTTGTTGTTGAATCTTTATCTTTAATCAAGTTTTTTCATAATCATTCTCATTCTTCTCTTCTTGTTTTAAAAATCTATTGTCTTCTTTGATTAATTTTAAAGTTTTCATCTTCATGCTTATTTTGATTAAAGTTCTTATCTTCTTGTTATCATCAGTTTCATTCGATTCATGGTCTTAGCTTATTGTGCTTTTTGCTTAATTGATGTCTAGCTTATTTTCCTTTAAGTGTTTTTCAAAAGTTTAATCTTTTCCTTTTAGTTCAATTTATAAATTTTGCTTATTTGGTATCTTGAAAGTTTTTAAATTCATAGCTTATTTTGTTCTTCTTATTGTTGTTTTAGTTTAATTTTTGGTTAAAGTGCTTATTTGATTTTTAGCTTATTGTACTCCATCCGAATATATTGTGTTTCCATTCCAACATCATTAGGGTTTCTACATTGTGACGGCTTATTGTGACAGTTCATTCTGATCACTTATTCCGATCGTGGATTGCGATAGCCCCTGCATCATACATTGCGATCGGGTATAAGGCATATTGCGACGGAACTCTGCCCAAATTTCAATTACCATATTGCGATAGTTTACATATTGCGACAGTTTTTACCTTTTGTTTTTCCGATAGTATTTTTGTTTTATATTCCGATAGTTTTTTATTCCACATTCTGACACACATTTTTTTATTTATTCCGATAGTTTTGGTGATTACATATTCCGATAGAACTTTGGATAAACATTCCGACATAATTTTTCTTCAACATTCCGATGGATAGACATGCATGCCTGCATGCTTCATTTTTTCTTGGCGCCAAATTGAGCTAGTAGCTTGGTTGTTTGAGCAGCTTTCCTGCTAGCTTGTTTAGTTATTAATATTGTTCCGTAATCGTTTAGTTTAATCTGAAAGTTGTTCCGATTTTAATTCTGAAAGTCACGTATTTTTAGTTGAACTTTTTATCAATTTTTAGTATTAGTATTTTTTCCTAAAGTTTAAGTTGTATCTTTTATTTAGCGCCCGCTTTAGCTTTTGTCTCGTTTAATTTTAAAGTACCCTCTTAGTTTTATTTTCTCCTTTTTCATTAAGTTAATTTTATTTTTCAGTCGAAAGTTAATTTCTTCTTTTAGTTTTATTTTTATTTTTTGTTTTGTTTTAATTTACGTTTTATTATTTGTTTTACTCCTTTATTATTAGTTATTTGTTTTTGGCTTATTTTTATTACTTTTTGCATATACCTTTTAAGTAGAAATAGATAACCAAACCTTCTTTTATTCACCAAAAACGACTGAGTCACACGCTAAACCGGGGATCAATTCGATTAGAAACGAAGAACAAATTTTTCTAAGTAAAAATCAAGTTATTAAAATGGCGTCGCTGCCGGCTCTTTTCGTGAAGATTAACGGTTTTTTTAGAGACGCATTGGATTTTGGGATCCGTTCACTCGTGAACTTTATTTTTCATGTAAAAAGTATTCAAAAATCCTAAAAATAAAAATTTTTCAAAAACCCAAAAACATTAAAAAACTCATAAAAAGCATTTCTTTTTCAAAAGTTTTGCACCAAAAAGATTTTATTTTTCCAAGTAAATATATTTTGTCTATTTCTTTGTTATCTTTTTCTTTTGTAGGTGTATGCGTACTAGATCTTCATCTTATTCTGAGACCGAGACTCTTGAAGATTTAGATATGGCTAGTGTGCACAACAATAATAACCCACCTCACCTCAACATGAATAATAACAACCAACTTCCTCAGCCCGATCTTCGAACGATGGAGGAGCTGTGCCAACCAACAATGAATGGACGAGGAGGACCGATTCCGTCGATGCAAATCACGGCTCCAGAGTTTTCGTTGAAGCATCACATGATCCAACAAGTTCAAAACACTTGTCCATTTCGCGGATTGTCGGATGATGATGCCAACAAACATCTCGACAAATTCATTACCGTCACTCAAAGCATGAAATTGCCCGGTGTTACTATGGATTTTCTTCGCCTTCACCTATTTCCACACACCTTATCCCACCATGCCGAAAAATGGTTTGACCGTCTTCCTAAGAAATCAATTCATACATGGGACTAGATGACTCAACGATTTTTGTCACGCTACTTTCCACCATCCATGGTCATGAGCCTTCAGAATAAAATCAGTGGTTTCACACAAGAACCTGATGAATCACTTTTCGATGCTTAGGAAAGTTATAATGTTTTGATCGATCGATGTCCTAACCACAATATGCTCCCCGTCACCTTAATTGATACTTTCTACAACGGTTTAACTTTTCGTGATCGTGATACGATTAATGCAGCCGCCGGTGGCACATTTATGAAAAGAAGACCCGAGGAGTGTAGAGAGCTTATAGAGAACATGACTACTCATCACAAAAATTAGGATTCATCCGCATCTTCAAGGAATAACCTGAGAGTCAATGTTTCTTCTACTTTATCACACACCGAGATGACCGAATTCACCCGCATGATGGCCGAAATGAACAAAAATATCTTACTCATAGCTACGAATCAACAACAACAAGTTAAAGCTATAGCACTTTCTTGTGAGATCTACGGCGATCCTCATTCATACACTGATTGTCCTTCTACTCATGACAATCCGGAAAACGCGTATGCGGCTCATGGTAACTATTCAACGGAAAGCTATCAAGCCCGACCTCAAGGTGATCGTAACTAGCTAAGTTACCGTTCTAACCATTTTCTTTCACCCGGTTTTTCTCCTCAAAACCACAACCCCAACAACTACAATAGAAGCAATCCAAAACCACTTCGAGCTTCTACTCCATATCACCCACCCGCTCCCCAAGCTCCACCAACCCACTTCATATAATCATGATGTTGAAGCTTTCATGAGGACCCAAGGAGAGGTAGTTAAGAATCTTCAAAGCCAAATCATCAACTTGAAAGGAGATATCACTAAGCAAGGGAATGATATTCGAACCGAGCTTCAACATGATATGCAAACTTCTTTGAGCAATCAAACGAATGATTTGAAGAATATGATGGCTAGTTTCTTTCAAGGTAATCAACCCTCTACTCCGGGCTCTCTTCCTTCCAATACCGTCAACAAACCGAGAGCGAATGTGAGTGCTATTGCTACACGTAGTGGAGCAACTTTAGTAGGACCATCTACCCCTTCCCCAGTTACCTCATCTACACCTCCTCCACCCCCATTTATCCCTCTTACCTCCACGCCTAGTACTAGTTCTACATTACCGACTCCACCTCTTGATGAAGAAGCACCCAAGAAAAACCCTTCACCAACCCCACCTACCACCTCTAAACCTTCTACTTCTCAACCTTCAACATCTCAACTTGTACCTGCTACACCTTCACCACCTAAACCCAATATTCCTTATCCATCTCAATTAGACAAGTGCAAATTACTCACCAAGGATGATGTTCAAGTGTCAAACTTTTTTAAGAAGATTTCAGGAGTGACCATCACCTTTAGCCTTGTTGAAGCTCTAGCCCAAATGCCTAAATTTGTTAAGATGTTTAAGGAATTTCTTAATAAAAAGGAAAAAATGGTCGAGTTTGTTAATACTCGATTGAATAAGAATTGTTCTGTAGTCCTTCTTAAAGAACTTCCGGAAAAACTTGGAGATCCCGGTCGTTTTGTGCTACCATGTACTTTTAACCAAACCAAAGAATTTACTGCCTTAGCCGATCTCGGGGCATGTATAAATTTGATGCCTTTAAGTGTTTGGAAAAAGTTATCATTACCCGATCTTACACCAACAAAGATGACTCTTGAGCTAGCAAATCGAACTCTCGTTTACCTCGTTGGTATTGCCGAAGATGTGTTTGTTAAAGTTGGTACCTTCACTTTTCCGGTCGACTTTGTTGTTTTTGATTATGAAATGGACCCTCATATTCCGTTAATACTTGGATGGCCATTCTTGAGAACCGAAAAAGCTTTAGTCGATGTTGCCGAAGGTGAACTCATTCTAAGAGTCGGTAATGATGCATAAGTGTTTAAAATGGGGAAGATTACAAACAAATTCAATGGAAGAGAATCGGCAAATATGATTGATGTGCTTCAAGACGAGCTTGATACAACTCCTTTGGAAAGTACAAAGCTTGATGAATTTGTCGTCTACACTAACCCTCTCTTCGAGCCTATCTATGATAATCCACTTTTTCAAGAAAATGTGGAAGATTCTGAACATCCTCTCTCCAATTTGGATGCCCCACCAATATATGATGCTCCACCAATCTATGATGATGATTCTAGTTCTGATGTGAATGCTTATGATGATTTTCTTCAGAGTATAAAGACATGCCAACTTATGATGACTTTGATGATGTTGATACTCTTTCGAGTGATTCTTCACATGATGACCTTGTTCCTACTTTGATGAAGATCCTCCACCAATAATGCTTGATCCTACTTTGGATGACTACTCATTTGAGGAAGATTTTGCTACTTTTCTCAATACTTACTTCCCCAATGAGAATAATTATCCTCCTTTGCACTTTGATTTTGGTCTTTATCCTCCTTCGGATATTAAGAAAACCGTTTCAAAGGAGAAGAAACCAGAACACACCGACATCCGCAGTACTTATGTTTTGACACCTCTATATTCACCTTCTAAGGATGAGATTGTGCGATTTATGAGCGGATCATCTTCAAGGTCTACTGAGCCTGAGTCTTATTTTCCCCTAAAGGAAAAGGTGTTCGATCCCAGTATTGCAATTTTTAAGCCATCTTAGTATCCATCTGATGAAATAAAAGAAAAGATTTTTGGAAACAATGGAGATATGCTTGCACTTCATCATACTTTCTACCATCGTGCTCAACAAATGCTTAAGGGAACCTGTGCTATTTGATGGAAGAAAACCATGTATTTGACCCCGGTGGAAGTTCTTGAAGGTTCTTACCATGTTAATCAAGGTCGAGTCAAGCTCACGACTCGGTGAACAAAAACAAGCGCTTCTCGGGAGGCAACCTGAGTATCTATCCTTTTTATCCGTTTTATAATAAGTGTAGGGGGAGACCCTAGTATGTGTTTGCTGTCTTCTTTCTTATGATGTGCAGGGATTCAAGCTTTCAAAGATTCATTCTTGATGACTTTTGACGACCCGTGATCCCGTGTATCCGTCTTCCCGGTTCTATCCTAAACTCTTTTGATTCATTATTTTATCATTTATGTTGAAATAGGAATCACTTTAGTTGTCTCTTCCTTAGCAAGATTTATACAACGTGCAAAATGACCTAAGTGTAGGGGAGTTTACTCCCACATGCTTAAACATTGAGGACAATGTTTATATTAAGTGTAGGGGGACTTCTATCGAAGTTAAGTGGTCTTTTCTTTGTATTTGTCCTCATTTTAACCGGAAAATTGATTTTTCGACATTTTTCAAAAATTTTGATCTATTTTGGCCTATTAGTATTTACCTTTATTATAGTTATTTTCTTTCTTTACTAGAATAAATTTTAATAAAATGATTTTAATAAGTTTAGATGTCTTTGATATTATTCAACATCGTGAATCTTTTGACTCAACCCGAGTTTACTTATCAAAGTTTACTCTAGCTAGTATCCTTAACGTGTTTAAGTCAAGTTTTGCTAGGCTTTTATATAGGGAACTTTAAAATGCTAAAGTCTTAACTCTTACGGGTTAAGAACAAGAACTTTTCGCAAGTTCCTATAATTGATCCTAGAAAGTCGTTTATCAAGGGAACTTTAAAATGCGAATTCTAAAACTTGAAAAAGTCTAAGAAGTTGCAATATCCTATAGATGACTTGAAAACCCAAAACTTTTGATTTAATTGGCTAAACATCCACCAGTCTCATTCCTTGAGATTTTAAATTGTGGAGAACGAGAGATGATAGAGTCAATTATAAGTTTGGTATTCTTTCATGAATTTATGTGAGTTGATTATAAGCTTTTTCTCCCATCGCTTGTTAATAAATTTAATTGAAATAAATAAGGTCGTACGATTTGAAAAGTTACTTAGTTTCTAGCACAAGATCGTTTAATAGTTGCTCGGTATTAATTAAAGTTCATAGCCAAGGCATAAATTATTGAAGCGGGATGCAAAGATTGGCGAGTCCGAAAAGGCCCTAACAAGGCATGAGGGCTACATTTTGTTGCTAATGATCCAAAGTGATGTGAAGAAACATTTATCAAAAATCAATATGAAGGATCGAGACACACGACGAAAAGCAAATACTCCCCTAAAGATCATGGAGAAGTCTATCCAAAAAGACCCTAGCAAGGTATGAGGATAAATAGATCCAAGTCCTAAAGGATGCGGATCGTTGTATATCAAAATCCCAAATAAAGATTGGAGAAAAATGAAGAAGTCGTGGTCCAAGTATGAAGAATATCTCAAAACTTCAAGTGAAGAAATTCCTATTATGAAGAGAAGACCATTATTTCATGAACGTCTCTCAAGATTTGAAGTATGAAGTCACTGCCAAATATCGGTCCGAGAAAGGTCTCAAATCATGAAGCGAGTTATGCCAAGATATGAACTTTATGAGGTCCCGAGAAGCAGTTTGAAAAGATTTTATCCTTTAGCTAACTATTGATTAAATCGTTACACTTTATTTTCGGCCTAAATAAACTATCGAAATAAGTCAAACAATGCATCCTTGTGATCATTCAAGACAATCATAAAATATAAGAGATAAACCTAGGAATAAGGGAGTCTAAGTGAATAATTGAGCCACATGAGTTTGTGGTAGTTTGCTAACTTATAATAACAATGATCTCGTTTCTTAGCTTGGTTTGGGGAACGTGAAACTTGAGGGTGATAAACATTCATGACATCCAAAACCCTAAGGTAAGTCTTTGATCTTTTTACTTGTTTTTCTTCCTTTAAAAATCTTGTAATTTTATATCTCTTTAAGTTTCCTTAATGTCTTATGTTTAATAAAGGCCAAGGTAGGTTAATTATGATGGAAAATGTAAATCTTGCTTTGTAACTAATGCATTGCATGAGGGCATTGCAATGGTCAAGTGTAGAGGATTTAATAAGTGTGAAAACACTTATCCTTTTACCACTTAATTATAATATTAACCAAGCCAAAATGTGTATTTTATGTCGTAAATGTCGGAATTATGCGTGGTTTGTGTTTTTGTTGTGATTTAAGACCAAAATGTGAAAAGGGAAGAAAACATGGGCTTTCACGGGCTTTTATCGAAAAAAGACAAAAGACGAAGTCAAAAGATCAAGAGTGCTAAAAGAACGGAAGTCCAAGGCCTATTCTGAAGATTTATCGAAGAAAAAGTCTAAAGACGTAAGTTTAACGAAGTCGAAGAACCAAATCTAATTAATGAAGAAATTAGAAAACGAGTTCATTTTATTTATCGACAAATCCCGAGACAAAATCGAGAATGACGAGTTTATTGTCAAAGACTAAAGACGAAAAGACAAAAAGAAAGAAAGAAAGGAATCATCCCACCACCTACCTTCCACACCTCCTATAAATACTAACCCTCCTTCTCATTTTGGGGGTGTTAGCTACTTGACACATAGCTCTCTACAATTTATTTACTTGCACTTTCATATTCTAATTTACTTTATTGTCTTTAATTTCAAGTTATTTCCAAGTAAGTTTTTAATTTGTGTTGTTGAATCTTTATCTTTAATCAAGTTTTTTCTTAATCATTCTCATTCTTCTCTTCTTGTTTTAAAAATCTATTGTCTTGTTTGATAAATCTTAAAGTTTTCATCTTCATGCTTATTTTGATTAAAGTTCTTATCTTCTTGTTATCATCAATTTCATTTGATTCATGGTCTTAGCTTATTGTTCTTTTTGCTTAATTGGTGTCTAGCTTATTTTCATTTAAGTGTTTTTCAAAAGTTTAATCTTTTTCTTTTAGTTCAATTTATAAGTTTTGCTTATTTGGTATCTTGAAAGTTTTTAAATTCATAGCTTATTTTGTTCTTCTTATTGTTGTTTTAGTTTAATTTTTGGTTAAAGTGCTTATTTTATTTTCAGCTTATTGTACTCCATCTGAATATATTGTGTTTCCATCGTAACATCATTAGGGTTTCTACATTGTGACGGCTTATTGTGACAGCTCATTCCGATCACTTATTCCGATCTTGGATTGCGATAGCCCCTGGCATCGTACATTGCGATCGGGTATAAGGTATATTGCGACGGAACTCTGCCAAAATTTCAATTACCATATTGCGATATTTTACATATTGCGACAGTTTTACCTTTTGTTTTTCCGATAGTATTTTTGTTTTATATACCGATAGTTTTTTATTCCACATTCTGACACATATTTTTTTATTTATTCCGATAGTTTTGGTGATTACATATTCCGATAGAACTTTGGATAAACATTCCGACAAAATTTTTCTTCAATATTCCGATGGATAGACATGCATGCCTGCATGCTTCATTTTTTCTTGGCGCCAAATTGAGCTAGTAGCTTGGCTGTTTGAGCAGCTTGCCTGCTAGCTTGTTTAGTTATTAATATTGTTCTATAATCGTTTAGTTTAATCTGAAAGTTGTTCCGATTTTAATTATGAAAGTCACATATTTTTGGTTGAATTTTTCATCATTTTTTAGTATTAGTATTTTTTCCTAAAGTTTAAGTTTTATCTTTTATTTAGCGCCCGCTTTAACTTTTGTCTCGTTTAGTTTTAAAGTACCCTCTTAGTTTTATTTTCTCCTTTTTCATTAAGTTAATTTTATTTTTCAGTCGAAAGTTAATTTCTTCTTTTAGTTTTATTTTTATTAATTGTTTTGTTTTAATTTACATTTTATTATTTGTTTTGATCCTTTATTATTAGTTATTTGTTTTTGGCTTATTTTTATTACTTTTTGCATTTACCTTTTAAGTAGAAATAGATAACCAAACCTTCTTCTATTCACCAAAAATGATTGAGTCACACGTTAAACCGGGGATCAATTCGATTAGAAACGAAGAACAAATTTTTCTAAGTAAAAATCAAGTTATTATGGACGCGTTTACACGACTTCTTGTGATCAGGCCAACAAGTCTACAGGTACCATCTTGGAATCTTGTACATGTATGGTCAAGTTGCATGTGTTTTATTTGACACATGTGCTACTCATTCGGTCATTTCTACTGCTTATGCTAAGAATGTTAGGATATCCCCTATGCCATTATAGAATGTACTAAACATTTCGACGCCGTTAAGAGACTCTATACGCATAACCCATGTGTACAAGAGCCTTCCCCTAGAGTTTGATGACAAGGTTCGTCCTGTTGACGCACTTCTGCTGGACATGAATGATTTTGACATGATATTAGGCATGGACTGGCTATCCAAACATCATGCCACCATAGACTGCCATACATATCAGGTCATCTTCGGTGATGTTAATGCACCAGAGTACATTCACAACGGGTTCGTACCCGGAAGGTCTGTACAAATCATATCAACCCTGCAAGCACGTGCGTTACTTTCGCATGGTTGCGAGGGCTATCTAGCTACGGTTCATGACATGGATGTTGAATATCCATCAATTCAGAATCAACCGATAGTGTCAGAATTTCAAGATGTATTTCCAAAAGAACTTCCGGGCATACCACCTGCACGTGAAGTAGAATTTAATATCGAGCTCATCCCAGGAGCTGAGCCGATTTCCAAGGATCCTTATCGCATGGCTCCCATAGAGTTGAAGGAGCTGAAGGACCAATTGCAAGAACTTCTTGAACGAGGCTTTATTCGACCGAGCGCATCTCCATGGGGCGTACCGATCTTATTCGTATAGAAGAAGGATGGTAGTATGCGTCTTGGCATAGATTATCGTGAGCTCAACAAGATCACCATCAGGAATAGGTATCCTCGACCACATATTGACGATTTGTTTGACCAACTCCAAGGGGCCAAACATTTCTCCAAGATTGATCTGAGGCCAGGCTATCATCAGCTACGGGTCAAAGAGCAGGACATCACCAAGACTGCTTACCGTACACGCTATGGGCACTACGAATTTGTAGTCATTCCATTTGGCCTTACCAATGCTCCAACAGTGTTCATGGATTTGATGAACAGAATCTTCCATGAATTTCTGGACAAGTTCGTCATTGTCTTCATTGACGACATTCTAATATTCTCTAAGTCCAAGGAGGAACACTAAGACCATCTTCGTACAGTGTTACAGACTCTTCGCCAGAAGCAGCTGTATGCTAAATTCTCCAAGTGTGAGTTCCAGTTAGACAAGGTGGCATTCTTAGGTCGCATTGTATCAGCAGAAGGAATCACCATGGATCCAGCAAAGGTTGAGGCTATTACCAAGTGGCCAAGACGGACATTGTAAAACCCGCATGCTTTTACCATGAATAGTACCCTTACGATAGTACGTACATGGTTAGAACTTTCCTTTTAAAGCACGTTTACGTTTCACGAGCAAGAATTTCAAGTATTATGTACGTGTTATAACACGATAAGTATTTATTAAGTATGAACACACGATAATTATTCCAATAATAATTATAATCACGAACATACGAACATGAAATAATGAACGTAAATTAATCACGAGCTAATATTACGTATGTATATATATTTATTACGAACACGAATAAATATATTAAGTCACGATCGATAACTAATTAGATCACGTAATTTACGAACACGAGAACACACTATTATTTTTAGACACGGAAAATGTTCGGGTTACCTCCATGTGGGCCCCATGCCGCGGACACAACAAGACCAAAAGGGCCTAGCCCATTAATTTTTACTAAACATGGACAAAAGAGGAAAACATGTTTCATTTAACACATTTAGTGAAAACAAGAAAAACCCTAAAATCTTTTTCTCTCTTTTGGTTCTTTGGCCGCCGGGTTTAGCATCACCAAAGTGGTGATTCGGGTTGATTTTGGTCGTTGATTTATTGCATGGAATCGTGTGTGTTCATCCTTCTTGATTTCACGTAATCGGTATAAACCCTAACTCTTTTATTTTATGTTTTGATTTAATTAATAACATAAAATCATGAAGGTTTTTAATAAACTAATTAAAAACAAGTAATTAAACATGTTACTAATCATGGGGTTTAATCAATCAAGGGTTTAGGGGTGTTTGTTGTTTAGCCGACGCCTAACCGAGCCCCAAGGGGGTCTCGGCTTGGCTTATATTCACACCACCGAGACCTTAAGGTATCGGTTTGGTGATGGTGGTGTCACGGCAGCAGCAAGGGCAAGAAACCCCGACCTAGGTCGGGGTATGGTGATGGTTACAGGTCCGGTTCATGGGTTTTAAACACGGTTCCGGTTCACATGTTTAGATTTAAAACACAGTCCGGTTGATGAGTTATTTTTCAAGGTTTAATGTTTTTACAAGTTATATTATTTTTTACAAGACTTCAAATTAAACTAATTAAAGCATGAACATGATTAATTTAATTTACATGACTTAGGTTATTAATTTAATTATTAATTCATGAATTTTAACTTAAGTATTTAACTTTTAATTAGACTATATAATTAATTAATTATTAAAACTAAGACTTATAATTAGTTAATTTCATGACTTAGGTTATATGATTAACAAATAATAATACATGTTTTAACCTAAGTATTTATTTTACCTTTATTTAATTAAATCATGTTATATTTAATTAAATACTTAAAACGTATAGTTTATTTAAATTACATGAAATAATTAATAAACTATACTATATAATCACATGACTTAGAATATTAATCAGTAAACACTTAAGCTAATATAATTAGCTTAATTATTCAGCTTATATCTAATTATGGAAACTTTCTATTTTTAGAAACTTATTTAATTAAGGCGGCTAATTTATTTATGGAAACTTTCTATTTTTAGAAACTTATCTATTTTAAGCAGTAATTCTATTTTTGGAAACTTTCTATTTTTGGAAACTTTCTATTTTTTGAAACTTTCTATTTTTGGTAACTTTCTATTTTAGGAAACCTGCTATTTTTAAAAAGTTACTTATTATTAAACAACAAGTATAATAATACATGAAATACAAGTAATACTTAATAAGAATAGACAGAATATATGATAAACACAGTATAAAGTTTAAATCACTAAAACATGACATGAACATATAAAACAAGCTAAGACATGATATAAAACCAGTTACGTACTCAGTAATCAGATACTTATATGCGTATGTATTTATGTAGCATTAGTGATACCGAAGTAGGACTCTCTTCCGTTCGTCTTCTTCGTTCACTGGACATAAGGTACGGATTCTCCGTCCTTTCAGTATGGACATTCTTTCCTTATTAGGATTTCTCCGTATGCAGCCAACTATTTTCCCTAGTATATGTTTTATATGCTTTTGAATTGCTTATGTTTAATTAGAAAACCTAAAGCCATATACATGCATGATCAGTTTCACCTAGTTATGGAGGTACCATAACCATAACACTGGAGGCACCAGTGTTATGACTTCACCACGGCGGAGTGATAGCTCGTGGCGTCACTTTCAGCTTTTGGCCATTTGTTTATATTATCAGGTGGGGCGTATGGGTGCATCCTAGTATACATGTTTCAGCAGATTACTTAGTGTGAATGTGGTGTGTGCCTTGCATCCTTCACAAAGAGCTGATCCCTCCTACCCAAAACCAGTATATTAAATTAGAGGCATCCCCTCTAATTTGCATGACGAGGTCACCCCTCCAAGTATTCATGCACGTTGATATTTCATGACCTATATTGGCTAATGGTAAAATATGTTAAACAGTTTTTAACTGATAAACATAAGGATTTTCAAACTATAAAAACCAGTTTTACTAAGATATAACCGGGTTATCCAGGACTTACTTTCTTCCGTTGTTTCATGCTTATATGATTATATTATTCATGCTCTATTTGTATATCCGTGCACTGAGTGTATTGCTCAGACGTTTTCCTTTTCATGTTCCCAAAACCGCAGGTACTCAGGGACGCTCGTAGACTTTAAGCGTACGTGCATATGGACTGGAAGCTTTCTAGCCTTCTTTACTTTATGCATTTATCTATACTTTGATACTCATTTCCATGGACATTTTTTAGCCCTTTCATTTACATTACTTATGTTTGTGTGTGATGAGTTCTACTTTTGGACTACCGATGTTTGATTCCGGTATTTCCTTTCTGGTTATGTAATGTTTAGACATTTATCCTTGTATGCTTTGATGACACGCCATAATCACGTGTGACATTACATTTATCAAAATGGGGTGTTATAATTATGGTATCAGAGCCAAGGCTTCGACCTGTAGGCTCTCAAAACATGACCTGCGATTAATGGGTAGTCACTATGGTCTTCCTAGAACTAACAGTCGGTTTTCATGCATTCATCATTTTCATGCACACATATATATGTTATTCTCGCAGGTTTATGACTAAGTAATGGTTGGTACATGACTGGCCCTATTTAGTCGCATGTGTTTTATCGAAACTTTTAAATTTGGGACCGACCCATAGGCGTCCCCTCGCCATGTCTTTTATTTTGGGTGAACTGACCATAGGCGTTCACTCTCGTGCATACAAAAGTTTTCATAAAACTGCATCATGCATTCTTGTACAAATTTTCCTGCATAAATTTTTTCTCATGATTTATTGGTATAAAAAATTTTCATGTATATAGTTTATGTTTTGATCAGTTTAATCATGTATTTTATGTCATACTGTCAGATGGCAAACACAAACAATATCCAGGAGATGGTTGCAGCTGCCAATGCAGATTTGCAAGACATCCTTCATCAGAACGACAACTATCCTCCCCCGCCTAGCATTTTCCCCACGGAAGGAAGGAATAGGCTCTTGAGAGAGTACTACACCATTAGACAACGACCTGAGGAAAACATCAATGACTTCATGCAGAGTTTCCTTTGATTCGCTGGTGTCCTGAGAGCAGCTGTGGGCACCACTAAAGAACAGGCACAACATATTCGTTGGGCCCTTTCTCCAATGATTGCCAATAACTTAGAAGGTGTTCCGTTGGATACGGTAGCACAAGTAGCCGATGCAGCACGTAAGCTGGAGATGCTGTAGGATAGAGATGAGTTCGGGGAAGCAGAGAGACCCGATAAGAGGTAAACATTCGTATTCAAGCGGTGACCAATCCGTATTCTTTCAGTATATGTCAATATTTCATCTCTTTAAATTGTATCTTCCAGACAGAAGACTGGGGACCGCTCTTAGCCGGCTACTCAACAGCAGCCTAATAAGCCCAAGGGAAACGGTTAGACTAACGACCGTTCTGCTACGGATAGGCGTAGCGGTAATGATAATTACCGTAACAATGCTGGACACTCCAACAACAGCAGGTCCTTATACTTATGCATTTTCTTATGATTACATGTTATGATTCATAATTCTGACACATTAGCAAATCTTCTACCAGGAATCATGGTAACGGTAGGGACCAGAACCAGAGAGGTTCACAGCCTAACCGTACAGCTATCACTGGTATTCAACCTTATGATTATCTACATTGTCCTTTATACCCTATTTTTCATGTCTCATGTATAGTGTTGTTAGCAGGTTCTCAACCAGTCAGGACACCTGCTGAAGGATATACTCATCCTCTTTGCTCAACTTGCCATCGTAGGCACCCAGGGCCATGTTGTCGCGACAGTGACGCATGCTTCAAGTGTGGTCTTCCTGGCCATCGCATGAAGGACTGCCGCAAGGGCGAGATGAAGGGCACGTCGGGAGATGCTGATACCAAGTCGCCTCCTACTATTGGAAGCGTTTACACGACATCTCGCGATCAGGCCAACAATTCTACAGGTACCATCACTGGAATCTTGTAAATGTATGGTCAAGCTGCATGTGTTCTGTTTGATATGGGTGCTACTCACTCGGTCATTTCTACTGCTTATGCCAAGAATGTTAGGATACTCCCCATGCCACTAGAGAATAGACTCAGTATTTCCACGCCTTTGAGAGACTCTATAGTTATAACCCATGTGTACAAGAGCCTTCCCCTAGAGTTTGACGACAAGGTTCGTCCTATTGACGCACTTCTGCTGGACATGAATGATTTTGACATGATTTTGGGCATGGATTGGTTATCCAAGCATCATGCTACCATAGACTGCCATTCATATCGAGTGATCTTCGGTGATGTTAATGCACCAGAGTACACTCATAATGGGTTCATACCTGGCAGATCTGTACAAATCATATCAACCCTGCAAGCACGTGCACTGCTTTCACATGGTTGTGAAGGTTATCTAGCTACTGTTCATGACATAGATACTGAATCCCTATCAATTTGGTATCAGTCGATAGTGTCAGAATTTCCAGATGTATTTCCAGAAGAACTTCCGGGCATACCACCAGCACGTGAAGTGGAATTTAATATCGAGCTCATCCCAGGAGCTGAGCCGATTTCCAAGGCTCCTTATCGCATGGCTCCCATAGAGTTAAAGGAGCTGAAGGATCAACTGCAAGAACTTCTGGAACGAGGTTTCATTCGACCGAGCGCATCTCCATGGGGCGCACCGGTCTTATTTGTTAAGAAGAAGGACAACAGCATGCGTCATTGCATAGATTATCGCGAGCTCAACAAGATTACCATCAGGAATAGGTATCCACTCCCACGTATAGATGATCTGTTTGACCAACTCCAAGGGGCCAAACATTTCTCCAAGATTGATCTTAGGTCAGGCTACCATCAGCTACGGGTTAAGGACCAGGACATCACCAAGACTGCTTTCCGTACACGCTATGGCCATTACGAATTTGTAGTCATGCCATTCGGCCTGACCAATGCTCCAGCAGTGTTCATGGATTTGATGAACAGAATCTTCCATGAATTTCTAGACAAGTTCGTCATTGTTTTCATCGATGACATCCTGATTTTCTCTAAGTCCAGGGAGGAACACGAAGACCATCTTCGTACAGTACTACAGATTCTTCGCGAGAAGCAATTGTATGCTAAATTCTCTGTTAGCCCTATATTCTATATAGTCGAACAAGAATGTAATAGTTCATCTTAGTCATTATTGGTCTTGTATTGTAATAGGTTAGTCGGGAAAACCGGGATTGGTATTGAAGCTAATATTGTATAATTTTGGGGCGTAAGCCCAAGCAAAGCCAAGCCTGGCCCATGAACAAGCCCACTAAAGCCTTATGGCGTGGCATATAAATATCATCTTCCATGTGTGGAAGAGGGTGTTGGTTACAAATCACTTTCTCTCTCTAATAGTGTTTAACCACCTAAATCTCTCTACTTTCTCTCACTACTTTTCTTCTCTTTTTCTCTCTAGATATCATTAATATTGTGTGTTATGGATTGAAGTGGGATTAACATTTGGTATCAAGAGCCTATAGTGGATAGGTGATTGAAGATTCGTGGTTGTGTTCTTAATGATTTTGTGAGGTATTTGATCCATAATCCTTGATCCAAATTTTTTTGTGTTTTTTATGGTATATTTTTATACTAATCATCTACTAAGCTCGTGTATATGACTTCTAAGCACATCACAGCTTAGGACTCGGACATCAAATAAGGAAAGTTTATCACGGACGATAACTTATCCTTCTCAACGAGAAATTCAACTTTCTCGGTCATGAGCTTCTCACAAAAACATTCTAAGTTTTTAAGTTCATGAAAAACAATTTCTAAGTAAATGTCAGCTTAGACCTCGAACTTCAACTTAAGGAAAGTTTATCACGGATGATAACTTATCCTTCACAATAGGAAATTTATGTTTCTCGGTCATGAGCTAGTCACAAAACAATCAAAGTTTTGAGTTCATGAAAAACGGACCCGAAAGGGAAGTGTACGTTTCAGTGGGCTTTCCCTAAGCAATAGAAGAGAAGTCTTCTATCCTGATTATTTTAAAACCGTTGAACACAATTTTTCAAGAATTTCTTAAAAGGTTTTTCTAAATCTTTCAAAATTGTGTGTTCAACACTCCCTTCCTCATATGTGATTCTTTATATCTCTAAATTGTCATATGTTATTTTGATCAATTTTTTAGGGGGAGCGTTTTAAAATCAAGCCTTTAATGTTGTTGGGGTACATCTCTGAAATTGTCATATTTTATGTATCCAACACATTCCGAAAATGATATGAAATTGTCAAATGTAATATATTATATTGGAAAAGGCATCTCAACTCCGTACCTCAACATATTTTGTGGTGTCGTCTTTCTAAAATTTGTCAAATTATTGTCTCAAGACACACATATATTGTTGAGGGGGAGCGTCCCGACTGAAAATGTTCCATCATTCATGAGTGCACACATGTTTCTCACCCAACGATTTCAGAAATTGTCTTATTTTAATCAATTGGTATCTCTAATATTATATTTTTATATATTAGAGATAGGGGAGAAAATGTGATTAAAATGTAATATATCGCAACATGTGATCTTAAAGACTCAAGTGCAACTCTTTCCTTCACATGCCAAACTATTTCGTATATCGATTCATGTGTGTAGGGGGAGCTTTTCGGAAATGTAAAACTTTCAAGTGTTAAAAGTTTTGATTTTTATCAAACACTTTGAATGGTTTTTAATGGTTTATGGTTACGATCTATACCCAAAACAACCTACTATCCACGACGGAACGATGGAGTCAAAAGGTGGGTTAGGATAGGAAACTAAGTCCTATAATCTAACCAGAACCGGAGGGATCTACCCAAGGACATTCCATAGCTAGAAATAGTTGTCCTTAGGAAAGATGGAGTTGAATGAAGCTGAATGCGGACCAATTACTTAAGTTATTACTTGAACAATCACAACAAGGTGCTAGTGATGACGTATTGGTAAGCATTGAAGGGGTTGAATATTCTTTGCAACTTAGGCAGAAACCGGGTTAACACATATATCGAAGACAAGTGTCATGGACCCAGTGATGCGATGCACAACCCTTCCCCATCCATTCGAGTTTCTCTCAAAAGAAACTTGTCTCATTGTCACAGAGATCAACACGTATCTATTGACTTTCTCACTCCGAGTTAGTTAATATTGAAAAGGTGGCAGTCTGCTCCAGCCTCCGATTACCAAAATGCATTTATTAAGTCTAGAGCCAAACGAGATCTTTCTATCATCTCATTAGGACACAATCGAGTCCGACGGATTATCCTTGTGATATTGCCAGAACATCTGAGTGATACGATTCACAATGAAGATGGAAATCCTGCTTGAACCAACATCAAACAAGCTCATGGTAGGTAACTTGTGCGATTCAACACGAACCAAACTTGTGAGAACTGGAAAGCAACTGAGTTTCGATTCTTAATTGATTCAAACTTGATTCCAAGTTTCTTCGAAAAATCTGTGTGATCTTGCCAGAACATTCAGAGTGACACTCATTAGTGTTCACAGTGACGAATGGAAATTCTTCCAGTGTCAACATCAAACAGCACTACGGTAGGTGACTCGCAAGATTCTCTATGAATCAAGCTTGTGACAAACTAAAAAGCAACAATGGTGTGATTCTTTTATAATCAAACTTGTTCCAAGAATTCTGAATTGACGACTCTAATCAGACGGATAATTTATCCTTATGATTCACTCTTTACGTTCACAGTCTGCTTTGAGACGGTCGAGTAAAGAGAACTGGAAACTACCGACGGAAAACCCTGTCAAGGAAGTTCTTAATCGAATCTACCCGATCACAGGTACGGTATTTGATATCGTCTAACGGTCTTCACCGACCGAGGTAAAACGCTACCGAGTTAGGATGAAATGTTCAAAGCCATTTTATCCGTGTCTATATATGTTGATGCATATCAAGAAGGTGGTGTAGCTGTGTACTAACCGATGTCGATTCAGAAATCACAAGAGCACAAGATGGCGATAATCAAGATACCTAAGAATGTAAGAATGTAAAAGGTTATCTTAGTCACAAGGAGCACAAGATGAAGATCTCAAGCGTTTAAAGTCAAATGACAAAGACTCAAGATAAAGATCACAAAAGCATGAAGGAACAAAGCCATTGCAAACAAGATCAAGACCAAGATACAAGACCAAAGAATGAAGATCACCTCCACAAAGATGTACTCACTCAATCATCTTATGCATTTAAAGATGACCGATACATTGGGGGAGATTTTTAGCCCTATATTCTATATAGTCGAACAAGAATGTAATAGGTCATCTTAGTCGTTATTGGTCTTGTATTGTAATAGGTTAATCGAGAAAACCAGGCTTGGTATTGAAGCTAATATTGTATAAGTTAGGGGCGTAAGCCCAAGCAAAGCCAAGCCCGACCCATGAACAAGCCCACTAAAGCCTTATGGTGTGGCATATAAATACCCTCTTCCATGTGTGGAAGAGGGTGTTGGTTACTAATCACTTTCTCTCTATAATAGTGTTTAACCATCCAAATATCTCTACTTTTCTTCTCTTTTTCTCTCTAAATATCATTATATTGTGTGTTATGGATGGAAGTGGGATTAACATTCTCCAAGTGTGAGTTCTGGCTAGACAAGGTGGCATTCTTAGGTCACATTGTATCAGCAGAAGGAATCACTATGGATCCAGCGAAGGTTGAGGCTATTACTAAGTGGTCGAGGCCGACATCAGCAACTGAAGTCCGCAGTTTCCTAGGCTTCGCTGGCTATTACCGTAGGTTCGTGGAGAACTTTTCCCGCCTAGCACTACCATTGACCAAACTGATGCGGAAAGGGGAGAAATTCGTCTGGACTGAAGAAAGAGAGAAGAGCTTTGAAGACCTGAAGCAGAAGTTAGTATCTGTACCTATTCTTACTCTCCCATCTGGTACAGGTGGATTTCAAATCTACAGTGATGCATCGGGGAAGGGACTTGGCTGTGTTCTCATGCAACATGGGAAAGTGATCGCGTACGCTTCACGGCAGCTTAAGCCTTATGAGGAAAATTACCCTACGCATGACTTGGAACTTGTTGCAGTCGTGTTTGCATTGAATATATAGAGGCACTACTTATATGGAGAATCATGTGACATTTTCACAGACCACAAGATCTTGCAGTATATCTTCACTCAGCGTGAATTGAACATGAGACAGAGGAGATGGTTAGAAATGTTGAAGGATTATGACATTAATCTGTAGTATCATCCCGGCAAGGCGAATGTAGTAGCAGATGCACTTAGCAGAAAGTCCGAAATGATCAACGGTATTGAGATTGAGGAGGAAATCATAAGAGACTTGGAGCGACTAGACATAGAGATCATGGTACGTGGACAGCACGGTTACTTGGCTAATCTTAGAGTAGAACACGAGTTACTCTCTAAGATCAAGGAAGCTCAAAAAGATGATGGAGAAATCTGGGCAATAATTTAGAATTTGGAGAAGCAGAAAGAGTTCAGAGTAGATGCAGATGGTATCTTATGGCAGGGCACGAGACTTTGTGTTCCTGAAGGTCAAGAACTCCGTGAAGCCTTGTTAGCTAAGGCTCATAGCTCCCCATTCTCTATACATCCTGGTTCGACCAAGATGTACCATGACATCAAGCAGTACTTTTGGTGGAGTGGTATGAAACAGGATGTTGCCACTTACGTCTCCAAATGTCTTACCAGACAGCAGGTTAAGATCGAGCATCCGCGATCTGGCGGTCTTCTACAATCGTGAGATATTCCAGAGTAGAAGTGGGACAAAATCACCATGGATTTTGTTACTGGTCTTCCGCCAACCAAGAGGAAGCACGATGCAATTTGGGTTATCGTAGATCGACTTACCAAATCAGCTCATTTCTTACCGATCCGCAAGGAAGATTCGGTCAGTAAACTCGCCGATACTTATAGAAGGGAGATCATGAGACTCCACGGTGCTCCATCAAGCATCATCTCAGACAAAGATCCTCGATTTACTTCGCGATTCTGGAGAAGTCTGCAGAAAGCTTGGGGTACACAACTTAAGATTAGCACGACTTTTCATCCTCAAACAGACGGGCAGTCAGAGCGAACGATTCAGACATTGGAAGACATGTTGAGGTCATGTGCGTTGGAATGGACGAGTGATTGGGACGATTATATCTGTTTGGTGGAGTTTGCATACAACAACAGCTGGCACGCAAGTATCAAGTGTGATCCTTTCGAGATGTTGTATGGCAGAAAGTGTCGCGCCCCAATCTGCTAGGATTAGGTTGGTGAGCGAACACTTGAAGGACCAGAAATCATCGAGCTGACTAATGAGAAGGTCGCAGTAGCTAAGCAAAAACTCCAAGAAACACGGCCACGTCAGAAGAGCTACGCAGACAAGCATCGTAAGGACATACATTTTAACGTAGGAGATCACGTTTTCCTTAAGGTTTCGCTGGCATGTGGTGTTAGACGTCTTGGAGTTAATGGGAAGCTCAGTCCTCGTTTCATCGGACCGTTTGATATCATTGAACGAGTCGGTGAAGTATCTTACCGTTTAGCGTTACCTCCGCAGCTTTCTCATGTGCACAATGTGTTTCATGTGTCCTTACTCAGAGGGTACCAGTATCATCCCCTTCACATGGTTCAGTATCCACTGGAACAGATTCGTGAAGATCTCACTTTCATAGAAGAACCCGAACGAGTTCTTGACAGACAAGAACGAGTCATGAGAAGGAAGACGATTCCATTCGTCAAAATCCTTTGGAGGGATCATACCGAGCGGGAAGACACTTGGGAAATAGAGGAGTCCATCCGGGCTTCTTACCCTCATTTCATATTTTGAATTCGGGTATGTTCTTCTTTTCCAGTTTATCTATAATTCAGGGACGAATTATTCTTTTTAGGGGGGAAGAGTTGTAAAACCAGCATGCTTTTACCATGTATAGTACCCTTACGATAATACGTACATGATTAGAACTTTCCTTCTATAGCATGTTTACGTTTCACGAACAAGAATTTCAAGTATTACGTACGAGTTATAACACGATAAGTATTTATTACGTATGAACACATGATAATTATTCCAATAATAATTATAATCACGAACATACGAACATGAAATCATGAACGTAAATTAATCACGAGTTAATATTACGTATGTATATATATTTATTATGAACACGAATAAATATATTAAGTCACGATTGATAACTAATTAGATCACGTAATTTACGAACACGTGAACACACTATTATTTTTAGACACGGAAAATGTTCGGGTTACCCCCATGTGGGCCCCATGTCGCGTACACAACAAGACCAAAATGGCCTATCCCATTAATTTTTACTAAAGATGGACAAAAGAGGAAAACATGTTTCATTTAACACATTTAGTGAAAACAAGAAAAACCCTAAAATCTTTTTCTCTCTTTTGGTTCTTTGGCCGCCGGGTTTAGCATCACCAAAGTGGTGATTCGGGTTGATTTTGGTCATTGATTTATTGCAAGGAATCGTGTGTGTTCATCCTTCTTGATTTCACGTAATCGGTATAAACCCTAACTCTTTTATTTTATGTTTTGATTTAATTAATCACATAAAATCATGAAGGTTTTTAATAAACTAATTAAAAACAAGTAATTAAACATGTTACTAATTGTTAGGACCTTTGGAATAGTTATTTGTAATAGGTATACTAGGAGGTATGTAGTTCCTCCTGGTCCTAGTAGTAGTAGGAGCAAGACGTGCTCCTAGTGTTTAGAAAGTCAAACATTATTATTTTGAGTATTCTGTTAGGATATGCAAGAGATATGTTAGGAAAGGATATGCATATCAGTTATACACGTTTTGGTTTGTTGATGTACTAGGGTTTCCTTGTAGTATAAAAGGAACCTTAGGCAAAAGGGTTAGACACACCTTCATCAAACATTATTCTAGTTCATATTAATATTAGAAATCCCTAGTAAAGGATCAAGTCATTATAGTTATTTTGTTCTTCTTGTTCATAGTATTTGTATTCCGCACTTATACTGTGTGATTCATCTAGAGTCTCTCTATGAATAGACTTGTGATTACAGAAGTCGTTCACCATCCCTAACATGCTGCAAGATCCACATCTAATGGACCCAACAAGTGGTATCAGAGCCTGGGAGAGTCTCTGTACAAGAAGACTCAATTTTTCTTATTACTAACATCTTTGTCTAATCATGTCTGCCTCGAGTTCTACTCAAACAGGAGAAGATAGCACCCCTAAAACACAACAACCTCAACAGATCATTGCTACGGTTTCCAACACAAATGGAAAATTTCCTCTTCTGAAAAAGGATGAGTATGATAGCTGGGCAATGAAGATGGAATGCTGGATCACCAACACTGATCAAAATCTTTGGAAGATTATTATGAATGGAAACAGCAAGAGGTTTACTAAAAGAGACAAGAATGGTAATATTATTCGTCTTGACCCTAAAACTCATGAAGAAATCACAACTGTTCAAAAGGAGATCAAAGCAAAAACTATTTTGCTTCAGTCTCTTCCTGATGATCACATGGGTGACTTTTATCACCTGGATGATGCTAGAGAGATCCGAATGGAATAAAAGCAAGGTTTGGTGGGAATGAGGAGTCAAAGAAAATGCGCAGATCCATGCTGAGAGATGAATTCATAGAATTCAAGATCTCAGAAACTGAAGGTATTCATCAAGGGTATGACAGGTTCCAAAAGATACTGAGCCAGTTGAATCAACTCAGGTCGAAACCTGAAAATGGAGATATCAATGCAAGGTTTCTTAGAGCCTTACCCTACTCATGGAATCAGGTGGTAATCTCTCTTAAAGCAAAAGGTGGCCTTGACTATCTTAATTTTGATGATTTGTTTTATAAGCTCAAAACCTTTGAGCCTCATGTGAGAGGATACTTAAGTGATTCTTTTCCTACTCCTGCTAACTCTGCCTTTGTGAGTTCCATGGGATCTAGTCCCATGTCTTATGCTAGTAGCCCAAGCTATATTGTATCTTCTCAGCATACTTCTACTCAGCATACTTCGACTCCTGAACCAAAAGCCAAGTCTGGTAGCATGGTAGAATTTGTTCTTCTCTTTTGTTGTTGATGTTGATCCTCAACAGCAGCTTGCTTTTGATAACTTCAAACAGGTTGATAAACTTGACCTGGATGAAATGGATCTCAAGTGGCAGATGGCCATGCTCACTCTTCGGGTTCACAAGTTTGAGAAGAAAGCCGGTCGAAAGTTTAACTACAACCCAAGAGAGCCAGCAAGGTTTGATAGAAGCAAGGTTAGATGCTATAACTGCCAAAAGCAAGGTCACTTTGCTAGGGAATGCCCTAACAAGCATGGCCAGGAGAAGAACAGGTACTCAGCCTTCAAGATTCAGGAGGTGAAGGATGACAAAAAAGCTTTGGTGTCTGTTGACTCTATGGTTAACTGGATTGATCATCAGAATGCTACCTTGGAAATAGATGAACCTTCTACTGATGTGTTTGCAATGATTGCTGGGAATCTGTCTAATGCCGAGGAAGCAGAAGAGTTTGCTCTTATGGGCATCTCACCTCAGGTACAACATTGTCCTCTTGGTTGTCATGATAAATATTCAGAACTGTTGTCTCAATACAATGAATTAAATGAACAAAATGATAAGTATTTTTTAGATGTTAAAGCATATAAGAATTCTTTAAAAACATTGGAACAACAAAAAAGGTGGCTTCAAGAGACACAACGTGAATATGTAGATAAAATTAGAATTCTAAACATTGATTTAGAAAACACAACCAATATGCTTAAATACACTGAAAAGGTAAGAGATGACAATATCAAGGACAAGCAAGACATGAAGAAAAAATTGGATGTTACTCTTTTAAGATTTGAAAAATGGCAAAATGCACCTAAGAATCTTTCAAAAATAATTGATAGTAGCATGTCTGGTAGGACTAAGAGAGGGTTAGGAATTGATAAATATACTGATTCAGAAGATGTGTTTGATTTATCTTTTTCAAGTGTCTTTGATCCTGACAAGGAGGAGGGGGAAAACCTAGCTACACTAGGTTTCAACCAGCTGTTGCAATGCACGTTGTCCCTCCACCTCTTACAGGAACTTTTATGCCCATATCTAGGCATAATGACTTGGATGGATCACAGATACATGAGTCCCCAAAAAGCTCTACTAATATTAATGACTTTGTCTCTTGTACTTTCAGTGACAAAGCCAGTGACTCTGCATCATGTGGTTCAAGTGAAGAATCAAGACCTACTAGCTCCAAGACAAATGACCCTGCTGCTACTAGTGTTAGGAAGAGTGAAGGGAGAGTTGCTTCTACTTCAACTGTGTCTAGTTCTAGTTTATTGAGTCCTAGGAATGCTTTTTCTCCTAGAGTTGTGTGTAGTAAATTTAGCAGTATGAAACAATGTCATTTGAATAAAAGGTCATTTAAAACATGTTTTGTTTGTGGAAGTAAATTTCATTTGATTAAAGATTGTGATTTTTATGACCAACATCCTTCTGTTTATCAAGCATATCCTGCTCCAGTCCACCAGGAGTTGCTCCATATTCTTCTAGAAGACTAAACCCATGTGCCCAATCTTTTTCTTCTTCTAGAAGGACCTCTCCTTTAGCTTTTGATCATTGGAGAAACAATGGCTTTACCCCTAATAGACCAACCAGCAACTATTTTTAGAACTTTAATCAAAATTATGCATTTAATTCAGATCAAATGTATTTTAGGTTGGGAAATTTGGGTACTGCTGTTAAGCCCTTAGCAGGTTGTTCTTTGTCAAACAATAACACCCATATGATGAATAGGCAACCTAAGAACAACAGTGGATCTCATCAATCTTCTTGGCTATCTACTAAAGATCCACAAGGCAGGCTCAAACCTGAAAAGGTTTGGGTCCCCTTAAGACACTAACTTTTGCATATATCTTTTCTTGTTGTTGTAGGTTACTCCATACCAAGATCCTACTTTAGGGATAGTTGATAGTGGATTCTCTAGGAGCATGACAGGGAATAAAGGACTTCTATCTAACTTTGTACCATTTCAAGGCGGAAAGGTCTACTTTGGAGGTGGTGAAGGAAGGATCACTGGCAAAGGAACAATTCAGACACCCAACCTTAATTTTGAGCAGGTCTACTATGTGGAAGCACTTCAACACTTCAAATTTATCTCTGTCTCTCAGATTTGTGACAAGAAGCCATTTTTCCTCTTTACGGATACTGATGCACTGGTGTTATCCAAAGACTTTAAGCTCCCGGATGACTCACAAGTTCTACTCAGGATCCCTAGAAGACACAATCTCTATAGTATCAAGCTGAATGAAGTCAATCCTACTGGTCAACTAGCTTGTATGGTTGCTAAAGCCTCAAAAGATGAAGCCACTAAATGGCACAGAAGGATGGGACATGTAAACTTCAAGACCATTCACAAATTAGCAAATATGAACTTGGTCTCTGGTTCACCTCCCAAAACTTTCAGAAATGACATCAATTGCCTTGCATGCAGCAAAGGAAAACAACATAAAGCATCCTTCAAGGCCATTACTGCTCTCAGCCTTATAACTGAACCATTGCAACTACTACACATGGACTTATTTAGTCCTACCTCCATTAGGAGCATTGACCACAAACAATACTGTCTTGTGGTAACTAATGGGTATAGCAGGTTCACGTAGGTTTTCTTCATGGCTGCCAAAAGTGCGACCTACTCAATTCTCAAGGACTTTCTTACACTAATTGAGAATCAGCTTTCCAAGAAGGTAAAAGGTATCCGATGTGATAATGGAACAAAATTCAAAAATGCAAACCTCATAGCAATTTGTAATTCTAAAGGTATCAAAAGAGATTATAGTACAGCAAGAACTCCTCAACATAATGGTTTTGCGGAAAGGAAAAACAGGACTCTAATAGAAGCTGCAAGAACAATGCTTGCCGATTCCAAGCTTCCAACCATGTTCTGGACAGAAGCTGTCAATACTGCAAGTTATGTCTTGAATAGAGTTTCTATTACCAATCCTCACAAGAAGACTCCCTATGAGCTACTCACAGCTAAAGTACCTAACGTTGCTCATTTGAAGCCATTTGGGTATCCTGTCACCATTCTGAATACTAGTGACTATTTGGGGAAATTTGATGGCAAGGCAGATGAAGGATACATAGTGGGATATTCAGCTTACTCTTGGGCTTATCGTGTCTACAATCTCCAAGCCAAGCGAGTCATTGAAACTATTAATCTCAGGTACTTTGAGGAGAAGTCAAACATACAAGGCAAGGGTCCTGAATGGTATTTTGATCTTGATTATCTTAGTGATTCATTGGGATATTTTCGTTTCAAAACTAACCAAGATGCAGGTCCACAAGTGTTTGCAACTTCTAGTGCAGGTGCTCATTCTAGTTTTTCGGACTAAACTGAGGAGGATGATATTTTTGTTGTTCCATCCTATTCCACCACAGTCTCTCCAAATGCCAATGCTACTCCTAGTGATGGTTCTCCATCAGGCATTTTGGACTCACAAGGAGCTCTTGACACATTGCTCAAGCAACAACAAGATGCTACTACAGCAGCTGCTCAATGAGGTTTTGAGTTTCCTTTGAGTACCCCTGCTATCCAAGCCACTCCTAGTACTCCTAATGTTACTCCTAATGAAAGTTTAACACATATTGGTAGTCTGGTTAGTGATCCCGCTTCCTCAACTAGATTCTCTGGTCCTTCTGACCTGGGAAACTATCAAAAGAAGTCTTCTACTAAGCTGGATGATATTCATAAGCAACCAATGGATGGCATTTTTGACTCTGCTTCATATGATGATGACATTGTTGGGGATCTTAATAACTTGGCACCGGAAGTGGATGTAGCTTCTAATTAAGTTCTTCAGACGCATAAAGACCATCCTACTACTCAAATCATTGGAGATCCTAGTTCTACTGTCAAGACTTGCAGAATGCATAAGAAAGCAATGTTTGATCATCATGCTCTTGTGAGCTATATTGAGGACCAAAAGCATAATAATCACACGGACTTTCAACACTGTTTGTTTGCTTGTTTTCTTTCATAGGTGGAACCTAGATCAGTCTCTCATGCTCTTGAGGATCAAAGTTGGGTGGAGGCTATGCAGGAGGAGATGCAGCAGTTCCTGTTTCAGAATGTTTGGATCCTTGTTGACTTGCCAGATGGAAAGACAGCAATTGGTACCAAATGGATTCTTAAAAACAAGAAATAAGGCTAGGTTGTTTGCACAAGGTCACACACAACTTGAAGGCATTGACTATACTGAAGTTTTTGCTCATGTTGCTAGGATTGAGGCCATTCGTCTGTTTTTGGCTTTTTCTTCTTATGTTGGCTTTACGGTTTTTCAGATGGATATCAAGAGTGCATTTCTCTATTGCAAGATTGATGAGGAAGTTTATGTCACTCAACCTAAGGGCTTTGTGGATCCACTTCATCCCAAGAAAGTTTACAAGGTGGTCAAAGCTCTATATGGACTTCATCAGGCTCCTAGAGCTTGGTATGAGCGTCTTTCCATTTTCTTGTTGAAACATGGCTATAGAAGAGGCACGATTGACAAAACACTATTTCTTAAAAGGAATACCAAGGACATCATCCTAGTTCAAGTGTATGTGGACGATATTATCTTTGGTTCTACTAAGAAGGAATGGTGTGATGCGTTTGAACAACTAATGAAGGGTGAATTCCAGATGAGTGCTATGGGAGAACTTACATTTTTCCTTGGTCTTCAAGTCAAGCAACAGTCGGATGGAATCTTCATAAGTCAAGACAAGTATGTTCATGAGATCCTTCAGAAGTTTGATATGGAACCTCTTAGACCGGCAGCAACACCTTATGAAGTCACTAACGTCAAACTCAAGAATGAGCCAGATCCTCTGGTAAATGTTCACATGTACAGGTCAATGATTGGATCACTCGTGTATTTGACTGCATCACGTCCGGATATTATGTTTGCAGTAAGTGCTAGCTCAAGACATCAGGTGGCTCCAACCGTTTCTAACTTGAATGCAGTCAAGAAAATTTTCAAGTACATCAAGGCTCAACCCAAGCTAGGCTTGTGGTATCCTAGAGAATCACCTTTTGTTCTTGAAGCCTATAGTGATAGTAACTATGCAGGTGCTAATAATGATAGAAAGTCTACTACTGGTGGTTGTCAGTTTTTGGGTCGAAGACTTATCTCATGGCAATGTAAGAAACAGACGATAGTAGCTACTTCTTCAACATAAGCTAAATACGTAGCTGCTGCTAGTTGTTGTGGACAAGTCTTGTGGATACAAAATCAGATGCCGGATTATGGGTTCAACTTTATGAACACCAAAATTTTCACTGACAATCAAAGCACTATCTGCATTGTGAAGAATCCTATTTTTCATCAACGAACAAAACATATTGAAATTAGGCACCACTTTATAAGGGATGTCAATGAGAAGAAGTTGATACAGGTTCTTAAAGTACATACGGATGATAATGTTGCTGATTTATTAACTAAACCCTTTGATGGTCCTCGGTTCAACCACTTGGTGGTTTACATTGGAATGGTCAATCCTTGAGACCTAGGATTGAGGGGAGGCTAAGCCTAAGGGGAGGCTTAGTGTACATATTTAATTGCACAGTCTAACATATTGGTAGTTTCTAACAACAGATTTCTTGGGTATTTGCGGTGTGTGCTGCTTCTAGTGGAGGTTTTTGGTCACTTCTAGTGGCTGTCTTCAGCTTCTAGTGGATACAAACCCTTCAATGTCATTGATGGTTGGCTTCTAGTATTGGTTTGGGTCAATGTTCACTTCGTTGACTTTCATTGACCATAGTGTGCTCCTAGTGTTGACCATTACGCGTTTTGACTTTTAGTCAATGCAAATTACTTCTTGTATTTATCTTTTTAGTTAACTTTGGTAACCGGGATTTGCATATAATGGTAAAAGGGCAAGTGGTTACCTTTTCATTAATTGCTTAATTTTGAAAGGGCAACCCACATAATTAGGGGTCACTGAACAGTTACATGACCATTATTTATGGTCAAATCTCTCCCTTGACTCATTTATCCCAACCATAACACACATACGCTCCTACTCTTTCAACCTCCAATAAATCATCTTCCATCACTTCCAATCATCAACAATGGCGGCTCTCCAATACAAACCCGATCATAACAAGGTGGCATATCAGGAGGTGAAGGAGGTGAAGGATGACAAGAAAGCTTTGGTGTCTGTTGACTCTATGGTTAACTGGAGTGATCATCAGAATGCTACCTTGGAAACAACTGAACCTTCTACTGATGTGTTTGCAATGATTGTTGGGAATCTGTCTAATGCCGAGGAAGCAGAAGAATTTGCTCTTATGGGCATCTCACCTCAGGTACAAAATTGTCCTCTTGGTTGTCATGATAAATATTTAGAACTGTTGTCTCAATACAATGAATTAAATGAACAAATGATAAGTATCTTTTAGATGTTCAAGCATATAAGAATTCTTTAAAAACATTGGAACAACAAAAGAGGTGGCTTCAAGAGACACAACGTGAATATGAAGATAAAATTAGAATTATGAACATTGATTTAGAAACCACAACCAATATGCTTAAATACACTGAAAATGTAAAAGATGACAGTATTAAGGATAAGCAAGACATGAAGGAAAAATTGGATGCTACTCTTTTAAGATTTGAAAAATATATTGATTCAGAAAATGTGTTGGATTTATCTTTATCATTTTGTTCATTTAATACATTGTATTGAGACAACAGTTCTGAATATTTATCATGACAACCAAGAGGACAATGTTGTACCTGAGGTGAGATGCCCATAAGAGCAAACTCTTCTACTTCCTCGGCATTAGACAGATTCCCAGCAATCACTGCAAACACATCGATAGAAGGTTCAGCTGTTTCCAAGGTAGCATTCTGATGATCACTCTAGTTAACCATAGAGTCAACAGACACCAAATCTTTCTTGTCATCCTTCACCTCCTGAATCTTGAAGGCTGAGTAAATTTTCTTCTCCTGGTCATGCTTGTTAGGGCATTCCCTACTGATGTGTTTGGGTCACCATCCCTAACAGGCTACAAGATCCACATCTAGTGGACCCAACACTAATCATGGGGTTTAATCAATCAAGGGTTTAGGGGTGTTTGTTGATTAGCTGACGCCTAACCGAGCCACAAGGGGGTCTCGGCTTGGCTTATATTCACACCACCGAGACCGTAAGGTCTCGGTTTGGTGATGATGGTGTCACGGCATCAGCAAGGGCAAGAAACCCCGACCTAGGTCGGGGTATGGTGATGGTTACGGGTCCGGTTCATGGGTTTTAAACACGGGTCCGGTTCACATGTTTAGATTTAAAACACGATCCGGTTCATGAGTTATTTTTCAAGGTTTAATATTTTTACAAGTTATATTATTTTTTACAAGACTTGAAATTAAATTAATTAAAGCATGAACATGATTAATTTAATTTACATGACTTAGGTTATTAATTTAATTATTAATTCATGAATTTTAACCTAAGTATTTAACTTTTAATTAGACTATATAATTAATTAATTATTAAAAACCATGACTTATAATTAATTAGTTTCCTGACTTAGGTTATATGATTAAAAAATAATAATACATGTTTTACCTAAGTATTTATTTTACCTTTATTTAATTAAATCATGTTATATTTAATTAAATACTTAAAACCTATAGTTTATTTAAATTACATGAAATAATTAATAAAGTATACTATATAATCACATGACTTAGAATAATAATCAGTAAACACTTAAGCTTATATAATTAGCTTAATTATCCAGCTTATATCTAATTATGGAAACTTTCTATTTTTAGAAACTTATTTAATTAAGGCAGCTAATCTATTTATGGAAACTTTCTATTTTTAGAAACTTATCTATTTTAAACAGTAATTATATTTTTGGAAACTTTCTATTTTTGGAAACTTTCTATTTTTGGAAACTTTCTATTTTTGGAAACTTTCTATTTTTGGTAACTTTCTATTTTAGGAAACCTACTATTTTTAGAAAGTTACTTATTATTAAACAACAAGTATAATAATACATGAAATACAAGTAATACTTAATCAGAATAGACAGAATATATGATAAACACAGTATAAAGTTTAAATCAGTAAAACATGACATGAACATATAAAATAAGCTAAGACATGATATAAAACCAGTTACGTACTCAGTAATCAGATACTTATACACGTATGTATTTATGTAGCATTAGTAATACCGAAGTAGGACTCTCTTCCGTTCGTCTTCTTCATTCACTGGACATAAGGTATGGATTCTCCATCCTTTCAGTATGGACATTCTTTCCTTATTAGGATTTCCTTGTATGCAGCCAACTGTTTTCCCCAGTATATGTTTTATATGCTTTTGAATTGCTTATGTTTAATTAGAATACCTAAAGCCATATACATGCATGACCAGTTTCACCTAGTTATGGAGGTACCATAACCATAACACTAGAGGCACCAGTGTTATGACTTCACCACGGCGGAGTGATAGCTCGTGGCGTCCCTTTCAGCCTTTGGCCATTTATTTATATTATCAGGTGGGGCGTATGGGTGCATCCTAGTATATATGTTTCAGCAGATTACTTAGTGTGAATGTGGTGTGTGTCTTGCATCCTTCACAAGGAGCTGATCCCTTCTACCCAAAATCAGTATATTAAATTAGAGGCAGCCCCTCTAATTTGCATGACGAGGTCACCCCTCCAAGTATTTATGCACGTTGATATTTCATGACCTATATTGGCTAATGTTAAAATATGTTAAACAATTTTTACAAGATAAACATAAGGCTTTTCAAACTATAAAAACCAGTTTTACTAAGATATAACCGGGTTATGCAAGACTTAGTTTCTTCCGTTTTTCATGCTTATATGCTTATATTATTCATGCTCTATTTGTATATCCGTGCACTGAGCGTATTGCTCAGCCGTTTTCCTTTTCATGTTCCCAAAATGGTAGGTACTCAGGCACGCTCGTAGACTTTAAGCGTACGTGCATATGGACTGGAAGCTTTCTAGCCTTCTTTACTTTATGCATTTATCTATACTTTGATACTCATTTCCATGGACATTGTTTAGTCCTTTCATTTACAGTACTTATGTTTGTGTGTGATGAGTTCTACTTTTAGACTACCGATGTTTGATTCCGGTATTTCCTTTATGGTCATGTAATGTTTAGACATTTATCCTTGTATGCTTTGATGACACGCCATAATCACGCCTGACATTCCATTTATCAAAATGGGGTGTTACAGACATCAGTGACTGAAGTTCGCAGTTTCCTAGGCTTAGCTGGGTACTACCGTAGGTTCGTGGAGATTTTTTCCCGTTTAGCACTACCATTAACCAAACTGATGCGGAAAGGGGAGAAATTCGTTTGGACTGAAGAAAGAGAGAAGACCTTTGAAGACCTAAAGCAGAAGTTAGTATCTGCACCGATTCTTACTCTCCCATCTGGTATAGGTGGATTTCAGATCTACAGTGATGCATCAGGGAAGGGACTTGGATGTGTTCTCATGCAACATGGGAAAGTGGTCGCGTATGCTTCAGGGCAACTTAAGCCTTATGAGGAAAATTACCCTACGCATGACTTGGAACTTGCAGCAGTCATGTTTGCATTGAAAATATGGAGGCACTACTTATATGGAGAATCATGTGACATTTTCACGGACCACAAGAGCTTGAAGTACATCTTCACTCAACGTGAATTGAACATGAGACAGAGGAGATGGTTAGAGTTGTTGAAGGATTATGTCATTAATTTGTAGTATCATCCCGGCAAGGCGAATGTAGTGGCAGATGCACTTAGTAGAAAGTCCGGAATGATAAACGGCATTGAAATAAAGGAGGAAGTTTTTAGAGACTTGGAGCGACTAGACATGGTACGTGAAAAGCACGGTTACTGAGCTAATCATAGAGTGGAACCTGAGTTACTCTCTAAGATTAAGGAAGCTCAGAAGGATGATGGTGAAATCTGGGCGATAATTTAGAATTTTGAGAAGCAGACAGAATTTCGAGTAGACGCAGACGGTATCCTATGGCAGGGCACAAGACTTTGTGTTCCTAATGATCAAGAACTCCTGGAAGCATTGTTAGCTGAGGCTCATAGCTCCCCATTCTCTATTCATCCTGGTTCGATCAAGATGTACCATGACATCAAGCAATACTTTTTGTGGAGTGGTATGTAACATGATGTTGCGACTTACGTCTCCAAATGTCTTACCTGCCAGCAGGTTAAGATCGAGCATCAGCGATCTTGCGGTCTTCTACAACCGTTAGATATTCCAGAGTGGAAGTGGGACAAGATCACCATGGATCTTTTTACCGGTCTTCCACAGACAAAGAGGAAGCACGATGCAATTTGGGTTATCGTTGATCGACTTACTAAGTCAGCTCATTTCTTACCGATCTGCAAGGAAGATTCGGTCAGTAAACTCGCCGATACTTACAAGAAGGAGATCATGAGACTTCATGATGCCCCATCCAGTATCTTCTCGGACAGAGATCCTCGTTTCACTTCGCGATTTTGGAGGAGTCTGCAGAAAGCTTGGGGTACAAAACTTAAGCTTAGCACGGCTTTCCATCCTTAAACAGACGGGCAGTCGGAGCGAATGATTCAGACATTAGAAGACATGTTGAGGTCATGTGCGTTGGAATGGACGGGAGATTGGGACGATTACATCTGTCTGGTAGAGTTTGCATACAACAACAGTTGGCACGCAAGTATTAAGTGTGCTCCATTTGAGATGTTGTATGGCAGAAAGTGTCGCGCCCCAATATGCTGGGATCAGGTTGGTGAGCGAACACTTGAAGGACCAGAATTGATTGAGTTGACCAATGAGAAGGTCGTAGTAGCTAAGCAGAAACTGCAAGAAGCACGATCACGTCAGAAGAGTTATGCCGACAAGCATCGTAGGGACTTACATTTTAACGTAGGAGATCACGTCTTCTTTAAGGTATCGCCGGCACGCGGTGTTAGACGTTTTGTAATCAAAGGGAAACTTAGTCTACGATTCATCGGACTGTTTGATGTCATTGAGCGAGTCGGTGAAGTATCTTATCGGTTAGCGTTACCTCCGCAGCTTTCTCATGTTCACGATGTTTTCCATGTGTCCTTACTCATAGGGTACAAGTATCATCCCCTTCACATGGTTCAGTATCCACTGGAACAAATTCATGAAGATCTTACCTTCATAGAGGAACCCGAACGAGTTCTTGACAAACAAGAACGAGTCATGAGGAGGAAGACGATTCCATTCATCAAAATCCTTTGGAGGGATCATACCGACCGGGAAGCCACTTGGGAGACGGAGGAGTCTATCCGGGCTTCTTACCCTCATTTCATATTTTGAATTTGGGTATGTTCCTCTTTTCCAGTTTACGTTATCTATAACTCGGGGACGAATTATTCTTTTATGGGGGGAGAGTTGTAAAACCCGCATGCTTTTACCATGAACATTACACATATAATTGTACGTATATGATTAGAACTATCCTTTTATAGCACGTTTATGTTTCACGAATAGTAATTACGATTATTACGTACGTGTTATTACACGATACGTATTTAAGCATATTAATACACGATAGATATTATCAACAATAATTATAATCAGGAACATGAAAAACATGAGCATAAATAATCACGAGCATATTATTATGTATTTACGTAATTATGATTATGATTACGTATAAATATATATTATAACACGAACGATTAATAAATAAATCACGTAAACACGACCACGAGAACACATAAATAATTAGAACACGGAAAACGATGGGTTCCCTTTGTGGGCCCCACCTACCCGCGGCAAAGACAAAGCAAAGGGGCCAAGCCCACTTTGATTTTTTCTAAAATAGAAAAAAGGGAAACATGTTTTCATTTTACAAAAGATTAGAAAAATCACAAAACCCTAGCCTCTTTTCTCCTTCCCTTTTGGCCGCCGGTTTTAAACACACCAAGGGTGGTGTTCGTTGATTTTTGGTGATCCACTTCAAGTGGAAATCGTTCGTGTTATCGTTCTCCTTTTTGTTTCATGCATTGGTAATCCATAAATCTTTTCTTTTTAATTATTTTATTAGATCTAGAACACATGAAAACATGATAATTAAATAACAAGATTAATAACATGTAGATCTAATCATGGGGTAAATAACATGGTGGTTTTTGGGGTGTTTTGGGTTCGGCCGACGCAGGAAACCAAGACCCCATGGTCTCGGTGGGGGTTGGGTGTCTCGGCCGCAAGGGACAAGGGACACCGACGCATGTCGGGGTGGCCTTGTGGTGATGTTAGGGGTCTCGGCTTAAACAAACAAACACCACCGGCCCAAGCCGGTGGCTAGTTCGACCAAGCAAGGGCAACCGGTCAAGCCGGTTCACCACTATTAAGGGGTTGTTTGTTTGGTTCGGTTCAAGGGTAAACACGGTCCGGTTCACGACATGTCTAGATTAAACACACGGGTCCGGTTCACGACTTAATTTTACAAGCCTAATTAATTTTACAAGTTAAATTATTTACAAGATTAATTAAATTAATTTGACATGTTATATGATTAATTTAATTAAAAATGACTTAGGTTTATTATTATTATTAATAATATATGATTTTAACCTAAGTATTTTATTATTAAACCTAGACTATAGTAATTAATTAATTATTAAAACATGACATATAATTAACTAATTTTCATGACTTAGGTTATATTAATAATAAATATTAATACATGTTTTAACCTAAGTATTTTATGCACTTTAATTTAATTAAATCATTCTATATTTAATTAAATCTTATAACATATAGTTTATTCAATTTACATGTATTAATTAATAAACTATACTATTGATCACATGACTTAGAACATTGATCAGTAAAACTTAAGCTTATCTTATTAGCTTGATAATCCAGCTTATTCTAAATATGGAAACTTTTTATTTTTAGAAACTTATCTATTTTAAGCAGCTATTCTATTTATGGAAACTTTCTATTTTTAGAAACTTATTTATTTTAGGCAGCTATTCTATTTTTGGAAACTTTCTATTTTTGGAAACTTTCTATTTTTGGAAACTTTCTATTTTTGGAAACTTTCTATTTCAGGAAACCTGCTATTTTTAGAAAGTTACTTGTTATTACACAACAAGTATAATAATACAAGAAATACAAGTAATACTTAATCAGAATATCCAAAGTACATGATAAGCACAGCATAACGTTAAGATCAGTAAAACAAGACATGAACATATAAAACAAGCTAAGACATGATATAAAACCAGTTACGTACACAGTAATTGTGACAATCCGTCAATTTATGATTGATATTTTATTCTCGAATATTATTTAAAAACAAATTACAATATGAACTCACTTATTTTTGGGAAGAAATTTGGATTTACGTCTTGGAGTAGCATCGACTACGTCTAAACCGGAGGATTCAACGTTACGTGCTTACGTTTACATACACCGTCTTTGGTGACAGTCCGACATTTCAGAAAATAAATTTATCTGAGAATATTATTTTGGAGTTTTAAATTTGTGTTGGTTCATAAACTCACAAATTTACGAGAAAAGACTAGGACTTACGATTTTAATTTAACGTCTTTTACGACTAAACCGGAAACCTTAGGATTACGTATTTACGTTTTCGAACTCCGTTTTTGATGAGACAATTTTTATTGGATTCGTTTTGTGACGTCGATTCATAATTTATAAAAACATTTTTCGTAAAACGACCCGAGGGCACGCAAATCGAGGAAACTAGAATCGAGGAGTACCCGTAAATAAGTGGGATGAGACAAGTGGGACACTTGTCCCACCCCACTCTCAAAACCGGCCTAACTAGCCACAATGACACTTATGTGTCAAGTGTACACCTTATTAAGTTACACATGTAACTTTAGCTTACAAAGTAAGCCTCCACTACACAAAACCATCAACTCTTACCACTCTCTTCATTTCTAACATGCAAATCAAGTTAATCTTTCTCTCATCTCTTCCATTTGGCCGTCCCATATCTCACCAAAAACACCCATTTGATCAAAAATTTACCATGGAATCTCATGTTATTTACATACATAATGAAGCCCTTTCAAAACCCTATTGATTGGTGGTACTTATAACATCCATGGAGGAGTTTTCATGGTGTCATGAGGCTGATTTTCCACAAGGAGTTGATGAAGATTGGAGTTCTTGAAGATGGTGTTGGCTAAGCACAAGTTTCTCCATCAAAAACCATGCCAAACTCATAACCTACATCAAGTTGGTGGTATAAAGATTGTCCTCCTCAACTTCTTATTATTTTGATTATGTAAACTTGTATTTTATTTCCTATTGTATATATTTATGATGATTATATGATGATAAAAATGTTATGTGGGGATTTGTTGTTGATAATCATGGATAAAAAGGTGAAAAACCATATGAAACAAGGTTAAAATCTTGATTAATTTGCATGGCTGTATAAAACAGTAAAGAACCAAGTGGTAAACTGATAATATGATGAAGTAGAACCCATTTACAGTAAGCTATGGGTCTTGTACACATGTGAGAGTTGGCCATGCAATGGAATCAAAATAATGAGTGAGATATGATCAAAACAAGTTTAGGGTATAAATCTGAAGTTACTGTTTTGGACGATTTTTAGAAAATACTTAAAGGATGATTCAACAGTAGCTATAGAAGAGTTAAATGTAGCAAATATCATGTAGTTTATGTGATAAAAATTTGAGCTTCTATCTCCATGTAGAACTCAAGATATGGCATTTTTGGTGAAGATGAAGTTAAAAATCAGATTTTGGAAATTAAAGAATAATACTATTATATAAGCACTCACATTTTAATATAAAATGTAAAATAAAAACCCACTAACTTATAAAACTTATTTATATAAATATATAAAAGGTGTAATAAGTGTATAAATGATAAAAATGGAAACTTGTTAAGTTTTATAAGTTATCAAAACTATAAACATGATTTTTACGACTTTTTCGGCTATTGCCGTAAAATTAACGTTTTTGTTAAATAAAACTTAGATGGTTGGACCCGTCTAATGAAAACTTTATAAAACTTATATACTGATATATAGACATGTATAACAAGTAAAAACCGATAAAACCCGAACTATAGGGCATACGGACATTAACGGGCTAAGTAAACATGTTGGATTAATACTTGGACTAATAATTGGACTAAATAAGATAAACACCCATAAAAAGAACTTATTGGGCTTAACCTATTTGGTCCCAACTTGAAAGTGTATGTACTGATAATATAAGTACAAAATGGATTAAAATAAGTTAAATAACTTATAATAAGCTTGTTGGACCTAAAACACGTGAATAGGTAAGACGAGAAAACTAGTATAAAAGTTATCAACACGTAACTTTAAAATGAGTAAACGAGAATATGTGAACCCACTTGATCATCATATATATATAATCATCATATGTATACATAATTGTTATTTTTATAAAGTCATTGGACATGAGTCTAAGACCGAGTATTATTTGTCTAGGTTTCCGTGATTGAAGCACGCACCGTACGTCCGAATTGCCGACAACCCGCCTTCCCACATCAACGTGAGTTCATAGCCTCGCACTCTTTTAAATGTTTTTACAAATGTTTTATAAACCCGCGAGGGAGATAACATGTTAGTTTTTATAAAATAGGACACCATTTGTCCCGATTGTTTGTTTATTGATTTTGGACCCGAATGATTGAATGACCCGATTGTATGACCCGATAAATGATTAATGGACCCGATAGATGAAATACAATGGATTATTAAAGTTAGGTTATGTCACTAAAAGTCCCATTAGCATGAATTGTGAACTACCGGGAGTTGGTAGACGCTTATGCATTTAATAGTACTATTTGGGGACGATCACCCCAGTTCGCGCCTTGACGGTTGATCCCCGTCGTGCCACATTGATTGGTAAGCGAATTTATGTATGAGAAGATTTCCAATAGCGTGACCTTTGTGACGACACGCTACTTTAGATGGGCAAAATTGGTATCGGGTTAGCTACCCGTTTTGGTTTAGTAAGGTAACAATGTCATGCGGCTTATAATAATCCAATCACCAAAATATTACTGGACGCTCCGAATTACGATGTATTGCCTGACTAGCAATACTGGGTCATACTATTGATATTATGTTTGTATTTTGGTTTTCATAACCATATTCATATAACGGTTTTTATTTGATTTTATACAACGTCATAAGACGTATTGTATGATGTTTTTACGACATTGGCTCGTATAATAATTTTTAAGGCAAATGCCTATATTATGATTTTCGATAAGGATTTGTATAAAATGATTTTGGCTATTTTACGGCCTATTACAATGATTTGAACAAATTGATTTTTGGTACTAATTTTATACCAAAGCTATATTGATGGAATTTATTAAACTCTATGAATTCACTCGGCGTTATCGCTGACCTTTTCTTTTAACATGTTTTATCTCAGGTACTTGAAGGTAATTCTCGGGAAGACGACAAGGATTCATGGCCCGCACTTAAACAATATTTTCCATTCAAACACTTTGTAAAACTTTGTATGAAATGTAATGACTTGGGACCGATGTAACTTTGATGTTCATGAATGGAAATGCTTTATAAATAAACGACGCGATTTTTATGCGTTGTCTATGATGTGAGTAATGTGCTATCCCGTAACACCAACTAGTCTTCCGCTGTACTGAGTTGTATAAATTTGGGGGTGTTACAGTTTGGTACCAGAGCTCTCGTTATAGAGAACGAAAGATTTTTAAAACTAAGGTTTTGAATAAAACTTTTCAAAATCTTTTGACTATAACGGTGCCGAAGAATTCCCGAGTTACCGACAAGGCCAAGACTGAGAAGTGTTATTTTAATATATATATATATATATAACTTGGATTGTATATATATATATATATGATGTAATTTTATTACATGATTGTTTGATGATTATTTTGATTTTTATACGAGGTATTTATACGACGTAGATTGTCACAAGTAACCCTAAATCCCCTAGTAAATAAATCGAAGCTATTCTCGTAGGAATTCTAGCTATCCTAGATCTAAACCAAGTTGTGGATATTTATGATCCCAACAAATGGTTAATATTCGTAGAATTGTAGATATTAGTTGATTGTGATATTGAAAAAGAATTGGCGAGATTAAATCTGATACCGATGTCATGACGATCTTCCCGTATAGAGTGGAGTTTGACAAAACGTTACCACCTAGGAAGATGTCATCTGAGTCGTTGTCATCCAATTCTTAAATTGAAATCGAAAGGGTGAATGTTGCACTTGAGGCTGTTATTGGAACCATTACCCAAAAGCCTCATGCCACTAATACCTTTCCGAGAAGTCTAGTTGAATGATCAAGTCATTTCATATTAATGACTCATTTGATAATTGTTGTTGTAAGAGATATAGGATTGGAAATTAAGTGTTGATTTATATTGAGATTGTATTGCCTTTACAAGGCCGAAGAATAAGATTGAAAGTATTGAAGATTGAGGTAGAATATCGCATTGAGTATAAAATTGGTTAAAACTTGAATAAAGTGAAACTTAACCTATATGGAATATGAGATTGTTAATATAAGTCGTTAAGTCCTGTGAATAAATTATAAGGTTTTAATTGATTGTAGGTTTGTGTTAAGTGTTGTTCCTAGGCCATTGTCCACTAATGAGGATGCCCAGTGTCCAATAAATAAATTGAAGAAATCTTCTTCTGAATTGGGACCGATGGATCTTCTAGGACAGGCAGGACACCTAATGACTCTTGTAGATTAGTATTCATTGTGGTATCTTTTAAAAATCCCTAACTTAACTGAGATATCAGTTGGTAGGATGAGTTCTGAGAATTGTATGACATAGTGACGCGTAATGTGTTACGGTACAATTTTGACTTGTTTGTGATTAATGAAAAGACTACCTTTGATTGCTAAATCCTACATGTATCGATGTTATCTATCTTTTCTTGCTTCTTCCTAATGTTCGCATTAGTGATGCAACCATTGAACAAGTACTCATCTCGATTTGAGTTACGTTGTGGATTATTCTTTTGAGTGCCATCGAGATCATGAACCTCATGATTAATTGGCTAAGCTCATTTCCTATCATATCGTAGCTAGTTCTTGGTGAACGACTCTTTATCACTCTTTTGCAGATCATTCATTGTTTTTATAAAGTTAAAACGGCATCCTTTGAGAAAATTTAATTCTCATCACTATAAGGATTATTCAAGGTGAGATTTATAAGTGATCGATATCAAAATGAAGTTGTATATGAGACGCTTTGGGAACCTAATTATTTTAATAACAAAGAAAATCATTGTAAAATTATTCTTGATTCTTATTTAAGAATTAAGCATGAAAATGTTTTTATTATAAACATGATGATAAAGTTTTGACGAACTGAGTATTGCATTGTTAGTCTTGAAATTGTATATAGTTGCGCGCCTACATACAATTTGGAATGGACCATGCAAGTCTGATTAGTAGTCACCATAAAACTGATTAATAAACACTAAATTTCTTTGAAGATTGTGAAAGATTAAAATTTATGAGATCTGCAAGAAGTGAAAAATAGGGACATAATGTTAGGGACACCTACATATGTGCCTGTAACGTCTATTCTTCTGAGTCGAATTTACTCATCTGTGGAAATTGTCTCATTTGACAATTGATAATTCTTTCTTGTCCAATTTTCCCGTAGTGAGATTCTTAGGAAAAGTATCTGATTACTGAGTGTTGATACCCGACTGGATGTATTGACGTTCTTATCATTTATTATGATTTGATTTCATTTGAATGACCTGGGTAACGATCCGAGGAGCTTTCGAATGCGTACTCAAATTATGAAAACATGGGATATTTCATATTCGTTAAATGTTTTCGCCTGTATCTGATTTGAAATTCTCTCGCGTAGATTATGCGTTGACCTTACTCTTTAGATAGTAGTTGTGTCTCCATATATCCTTGAATTTGTGAAGGATTATGAGTTACTATTAGTCTTTTGAGAAGCTCACATCTTATCGGCAACAATGAAACTGGAAAGTTGATAATTCCAGTAGAATGGATTGATTGATTATGACATGACGACATTGTCTTAATTGACGGGAACTCGAGTAGAATTCCCCTAAAAAGATAAGATGTTGATTATCAAAAGTGACATAAATAATTCTTGGTAGATGACGATATCCTATATTGGGAATTGAAATTATATTGTGAAAGGTTGTAAATTAGTCATAGATATTATAATCTAGAAAGAAGTTAATATGAAATAATTAAAAGATGTTTATCTTATTTGAAACTTTAGGAGGTATTTGTTGATGGATTACCTAGACTTTCGCCATTAAGACAAGTTGAATTTGGTATTGATTATATTCCCGGTGTTGCACTTGTGGCTTGTACACTATACGTCAGCACCATCTGAATTTAAGGAATTACCGTACAACTGAGAAAGTTGTCGGGGAAAGATTTTATTATACCAAGCCTGTCATCCTGAAGAGCTATGGTGTTATCTTTCCTTATATTTATAGATTACTGTGACTGAGTAAATTGACAATCGAAAACGATATCCATAACTCGAAATGGAAGATTTGTTCGATCATTTACAAGGTTCTAGCAATTTGATCCATAGCATGGTTATCATCAACTTCGCATCTGCGAAAGAGATTATCTATTCCAATCACTACATCCGGTGCTTGTAATGAACGTTATGAGTTTCACGTGATGTCGTTTGGATTGACAATGCACATGTAGTATTCATAAAATTGGTGAATCACGTGTGTAGGCTGTAATTTGACAAATTCATGCTCGTGATCATTAAGGACTATTTGTCTGTATATAAGAATAAGATTGAGTTAATAACTATTTATAGACTGCCCTGAATTGGCCGAACAGTGTAAACCTGAACCTTGAATAATTAACACATGATTAAAGACTTGAACCTTTACATGATTAGACTATGTGATTAAAAGGATAATGGAATATAAATTGACTCTTCATAATTAAGAGCCCTTTTTAAGACTTTGGATTTTACCAAAAAGAAATGGGAATATGTTTTGACAAATGTGTTAACAAAGGATTTTTAAAGGGATTATTCCCCTATACACAAACCATTTAACTAAACTTCTGTTTAGGGGTAAATGTTTGTGTATACCTCCAGATAACTTAAAAAGGATTGAGGAAAACCATTTATACCATAACCTGAAAATTTGAAACGACAATTTTTGCTTTTCAAATAAGAAAACTTTGACCAAAATATAAATAAAGGTTTTTCGAACAATTACGAATCTTATTAATTATTTTCGATAAATCAGCAAAAATCTTGTTAATTAAATTCAAATTATTTTTGAACATTTTATATAATTGGTCGAACTAAGAAATTTAAAACTTTTACGTTTACGCTTCATAAAAATTAACTAATAATTATTTAATTAATTATAATAATTATCGACGCTTTAGACGCCGGATTGAGTAAAACGGATAAAAATGATAGATGAGACGAAACTAAAACATAGAAGATATAAAGCAAGAATTTTGAATAAATACGGTTAAGATATTTATTTCATCAGGAAGGTGAACGTAATTACTGACGCATAATATAGAAAGAATATCTGAGTGAATTGTGGACATGATAATTATATCATCATGAGAAGTGAATATAGACACCGACGCATTATGTAGAAAAGATAAAGAACCAGTTAGGACACGTTCCTTAATAATGAAGGTGCTAAATAAATTGCCGAACAATTTAAAATAAACGATGTTTGTAAAAAGGATAAAATAGATTATAAAAAGGAATTCGCGGCTAATGTGAACCAACAGATTTGAGAAGCCAAGGGCGTTAAATATTTTAAAGACCACATGTGATGGTATAAATATGGAGATTGTGAGATATAGTTATGTTGGAATTTGTAAGTATAAGTATTCTATTTATATCATTTGTGACTAGAAGTATCTTTGTCTGAAGAAGTTGTACTGATGGCAATTATGAAGGCAGACATCGCCTCATACATTAGTAAACGTCTAGCTATTGCAAAGGTCATCATCTGAATTTGATTCGATTTGGGTCATCGTCGACAGACTGACCAAATCTGCTAATATCATTCCCGTTAATGATAAATGCAAAAGAGTTATGTAAACATAGTGTGCCTGTATCGAACATCTTTATCAAGATCCTCGCTTCGCATCGAATTTCTAGAGATTTGCTCAGAAATCATTAAGAACGAACCTTGATGAGAGTACTATATACCATCCCAAATCGAAGGGACGAGGTAAAGTAACGATACAAGGTAATATAAGTGCTGTTTTATGTTTGAATGATTGACCTTTGGTAATAGACCGTATAATCGTTTTCCTTTGGAGGGATTATCATTGATAATCATCGTATTAGGATCGAGATCGAATCTTGTTAGGATCTGAATCTTAGAGCATCTGCAAGCAGGAGTTGAGATGAAGACATCCGACATACACCCATTGTGAGTTGGACATGTCTTTTAGGTTTAAGGTTTCCTGTGATGGCGAACCTATCCTTGCAAAATACCCGACCCGCGAGATCTGAAATGATTGTTGAAATTAGGATTTGATTATTAACTGCCGATAGTGGGCAAGAGGTTATTTGAAAGTGAAATGTAGATCTTGAAGTGCCAAATGGGTAGCGAAGTTATGCCACAATTTTTAAACTTGGGAAAATGAATTCATGATCTGACAAATCATGGGATATAAGTCCCCGTTGTTTGGGACCATTGAAATGATGTAAAAGTTGGGATTGAAAGGCATATAAGCTGGATCTACCCTAGGACTTCAAAAACTGCGTGAATTATGATTCGTAAATCGAACTTGATGGAATATCTAACAAGTGAAAATCTGATTATTCTTAGTAGAGCTTAGATCGGCGAAAAGTTGCATTCATCAGAAACCCGTGAACATCATGGATAGAGAAAGTAAGTCAACATTTAGCCTGATCTTATTCCCGTAGTTATGTTTGATGAAACTCGCGTATTATAATAAATTGCACTTGTGAGAAAAGACCGAGTGTGGAGGAATTACCCACATGGCTTAAACTCTATAAGAAGCGAGTAGTAAGGTAAGATGATCTTTGAGGACAAAGATCCTGTTTAGGGGTAAATGCTGTGACAATCCGTCAATTTATGATTGATATTTTATTCTCGAATATTATTTAAAAACAAATTACAATATGAACTTACTTATTTTTGGGAAGAAATTTGGATTTACGTCTTGGAGTAGCATCGACTACGTCTAAACCGGAGGATTCAACGTTACGTGCTTACGTTTACATACACCGTCTTTGGTGACAGTCCGACATTTCAGAAAATAAATTTATCTGAGAATATTATTTTGGAGTTTTAAATTTGTGTTGGTTCATAAACTCACAAATTTACGAGAAAAGACTAGGACTTACGATTTTAATTTAACGTCTTTTACGACTAAACCGGAAACCTTAGGATTACGTATTTACGTTTTCGAACTCCGTTTTTGATGAGACAATTTTTATTGGATTCATTTTGTGACGTCGATTCATAATTTATAAAAACATTTTTCGTAAAACGACCCGAGGGCACGCAAATCGAGGAAACTAGAATCGAGGAGTACCCGTAAATAAGTGGGATGAGACAAGTGGGACACTTGTCCCACCCCACTCTCAAAACCGGCCTAACTAGCCACAATGACACTTATGTGTCAAGTGTACACCTTATTAAGTTACACATGTAACTTTAGCTTACAAAGTAAGCCTCCACTACACAAAACCATCAACTCTTACCACTCTCTTCATTTCTAACATGCAAATCAAGTTAATCTTTCTCTCATCTCTTCCATTTGGCCGTCCCATATCTCACCAAAAACACCCATTTGATCAAAAATTTACCATGGAATCTCATGTTATTTACATACATAATGAAGCCCTTTCAAAACCCTATTGATTGGTGGTACTTATAACATCCATGGAGGAGTTTTCATGGTGTCATGAGGCTGATTTTCCACAAGGAGTTGATGAAGATTGGAGTTCTTGAAGATGGTGTTGGCTAAGCACAAGTTTCTCCATCAAAAACCATGCCAAACTCATAACCTACATCAAGTTGGTGGTATAAAGATTGTCCTCCTCAACTTCTTATTATTTTGATTATGTAAACTTGTATTTTATTTCCTATTGTATATATTTATGATGATTATATGATGATAAAAATGTTATGTGGGGATTTGTTGTTGATAATCATGGATAAAAAGGTGAAAAACCATATGAAACAAGGTTAAAATCTTGATTAATTTGCATGGCTGTATAAAACAGTAAAGAACCAAGTGGTAAACTGATAATATGATGAAGTAGAACCCATTTACAGTAAGCTATGGGTCTTGTACACATGTGAGAGTTGGCCATGCAATGGAATCAAAATAATGAGTGAGATATGATCAAAACAAGTTTAGGGTATAAATCTGAAGTTACTGTTTTGGACGATTTTTAGAAAATACTTAAAGGATGATTCAACAGTCTAGAAGAGTTAAATGTAGCAAATATCATGTAGTTTATGTGATAAAAATTTGAGCTTCTATCTCCATGTAGAACTCAAGATATGGCATTTTTGGTGAAGATGAAGTTAAAAATCAGATTTTGGAAATTAAAGAATAATACTATTATATAAGCACTCACATTTTAATATAAAATGTAAAATAAAAACCCACTAACTTATAAAACTTATTTATATAAATATATAAAAGGTGTAATAAGTGTATAAATGATAAAAATGGAAACTTGTTAAGTTTTATAAGTTATCAAAACAATAAACATGATTTTTACGACTTTTTCGGCTATTGCCGTAAAATTAACGTTTTTGTTAAATAAAACTTAGATGGTTGGACCCGTCTAATGAAAACTTTATAAAACTTATATACTGATATATAGACATGTATAACAAGTAAAAACCGATAAAACCCGAACTATAGGGCATACGGACATTAACGGGCTAAGTAAACATGTTGGATTAATACTTGGACTAATAATTGGACTAAATAAGATAAACACCCATAAAAAGAACTTATTGGGCTTAACCTATTTGGTCCCAACTTGAAAGTGTATGTACTGATAATATAAGTACAAAATGGATTAAAATAAGTTAAATAACTTATAATAAGCTTGTTGGACCTAAAACACGTGAATAGGTAAGACGAGAAAACTAGTATAAAAGTTATCAACACGTAACTTTAAAATGAGTAAACGAGAATATGTGAACCCACTTGATCATCATATATATATAATCATCATATGTATACATAATTGTTATTTTTATAAAGTCATTGGACATGAGTCTAAGACCGAGTATTATTTGTCTAGGTTTCCGTGATTGAAGCACGCACCGTACGTCCGAATTGCCGACAACCCGCCTTCCCACATCAACGTGAGTTCATAGCCTCGCACTCTTTTAAATGTTTTTACAAATGTTTTATAAACCCGCGAGGGAGATAACATGTTAGTTTTTATAAAATAGGACACCATTTGTCCCGATTGTTTGTTTATTGATTTTGGACCCGAATGATTGAATGACCCGATTGTATGACCCGATAAATGATTAATGGACCCGATAGATGAAATACAATGGATTATTAAAGTTAGGTTATGTCACTAAAAGTCCCATTAGCATGAATTGTGAACTACCGGGAGTTGGTAGACGCTTATGCATTTAATAGTACTATTTGGGGACGATCACCCCAGTTCGCGCCTTGACGGTTGATCCCCGTCGTGCCACATTGATTGGTAAGCGAATTTATGTATGAGAAGATTTCCAATAGCGTGACCTTTGTGACGACACGCTACTTTAGATGGGCAAAATTGGTATCGGGTTAGCTACCCGTTTTGGTTTAGTAAGGTAACAATGTCATGCGGCTTATAATAATCCAATCACCAAAATATTACTGGACGCTCCGAATTACGATGTATTGCCTGACTAGCAATACTGGGTCATACTATTGATATTATGTTTGTATTTTGGTTTTCATAACCATATTCATATAACGGTTTTTATTTGATTTTATACAACGTCATAAGACGTATTGTATGATGTTTTTACGACATTGGCTCGTATAATAATTTTTAAGGCAAATGCCTATATTATGATTTTCGATAAGGATTTGTATAAAATGATTTTGGCTATTTTACGGCCTATTACAATGATTTGAACGAATTGATTTTTGGTACTAATTTTATACCAAAGCTATATTGATGGAATTTATTAAACTCTATGAATTCACTCGGCGTTATCGCTGACCTTTTCTTTTAACATGTTTTATCTCAGGTACTTGAAGGTAATTCTCGGGAAGACGACAAGGATTTATGGCCCGCACTTAAACAATATTTTCCATTCAAACACTTTGTAAAACTTTGTATGAAATGTAATGACTTGGGACCGATGTAACTTTGATGTTCATGAATGGAAATGCTTTATAAATAAACGACGCGATTTTTATGCGTTGTCTATGATGTGAGTAATGTGCTATCCCGTAACACCAACTAGTCTTCCGATGTACTGAGTTGTATAAATTTGGGGGTGTTACAGTAATCAGAACAATTATACACGTATATTATTTATGTAGCGTTAGTGAGATCGAAGTAGGACTCTCTTCCGTTCGTATTCTTCGTTCACTGGACACAAGGTACGGATTCTCCGTCCTTTCAGTTTGAACATTCTTTCCTTATTAGGATTTCCCCGTATGCCGCCAATTGTTTTCCCAGTATATGTTTTATATGTTTTGATTCACTTATGTTTAATTAAATGCCTAAACCATATATATGCATGACCAGTTTCACCTAGTTATGGAGCTACCATAACCATAACACTGGAGGCACTGGTGTTATGACTTCACCACGGCGGAGTGATAGCTCGTGGCGTCCCTTTCAGCTTTTGGCCATATTATTATGTTATCATGTGGGGCGTATGGGTGCATCCTAGGTTACATGTTTTTACAGATTATTCAGGTGAATGTGGTGTGTGTCTTGCATCATTCACAAGGAGCTGATCACTCCTACCCAAACTTATATTAATTAGAGGCAGCCCCTATAATTGCATGACGAGGTCACCCTTCCAAGTATTCATGCACGTTGATATTTCATGACCTATATTGGCTAATGGTAAACATGTTAAACAGTTTTTATAAGATAAAAGGCTTTTCAAACTATAAAACCAGTTTTACTAAGTCATACCAGGTTTTCCATGACATAGTCAATTCCGCTGCTATATGTTGTATATGCTTATGTTATTCATTCTATGCTTGTATATCCGTGCACTGAGCGTTATGCTCAGCCGTTTTCCTTTCATGTTCCCAAAACGGAAGGTACTCAGGGATGCTCGTAGACTTTAAGCGTACGTGCATATGGATTGGAAGCTTCCTAGCCTTCATTACTTTATGCATTTCTTCATACATTTTGCTACTCATTCCATGGACATTGTTTAGTCCTTTTCAATTACGGTACTTATGTTGTGTGTGATGAGCTTTTACTTTGGGATACCGATGTTCGTTTCTGGTATTTTCTTTATGGTCATGTAATGTTTAAGACATTTATCATGTATGCTTTGATGACACGCAATAATCACGCGTGACATTTCATTTATCAAAATGGGTAATACCAGGTTTTTAGTCAAGTATCAAAGTTCGTTGAATCCGATCTTTTCGAATTGATTACCGGTTAAGAGTGTGACTCAATTGACTTTTGGTGATCAAGAGGATGTGGTTTGGTTTATTATCTAATTTTAAACTAAAGGAAAATAATTTTCGTTGAGTAAAATAAAAACTTTAAAAATATAAACTAAAATGAAGAGTTAAAAATAAATGATTGAAAACTTAAAGACAAGATTAGAAAATACTTGAAAACTTAATGAATCTAAAACTTAAAAACTTAAAAAAGCAAGAAATTAATCCCATCGGAATGCTTAAATCGGAATATGATCGGAATGCCAAAAAGGAAGTGATCGGAATATTTGGTCGGAATACACAAAATGAATGCAATCGGAATGTGTAAAAGGAATCCACGTCGGAATACACAAAACTACTCCAATCGGAATAAATCTAAAACCCTACAATCGGAATATCAATAATAACACTCCAGATCGGAATGTGTAAAGAAGTAGCAATCGGAATATACTAAATGAAGTGATCGGAATACAAAGAACCTTAATCGGAATACAAGAGCCCAAATAAGGACGCAAGATCGGAAAGTAAAACCCTAATCCGATCAGAGTGATCTGAATGAACAGGGGCTAATAGGAATGCTTAATCAGAAAAGGGTTTACCCTTTTCCGATTACCTTGTGATTCGTAAATAAGCTAAGTGATAAGCTATGTTTGATAAGCTCTCACCAAAACTTAACCAAATCAGTAATGAAACAAACTAAATAAACACGAATAACAACTTCTCCAAACTTTAAATAAGCAATCTTTTAAATCAAACCATAAAAAGATGAAACTTTTTAAGAAAACTTTTAAAAAGTAAATAAGCTAAACATACAAATAAGCCAATAAGCACAAAGATCTTAAAGCTTAACCATATGAAAACATAAGTATGATAAAAAAGATGAACTTTTTAATCACTAAAACATCAAGATCAAACACGGATCATCAATATTTCAGATCAAAAGTAACGAAAATAAATAAATGTACAAAGAGATTAAAGAACAAAAAACTTAATTAAACTTGTGATTAATAAGATCCAAATACAAGGATGAAAGAAAGCTTAACTTGAAAGAAAAGATGAATTTTAGTGAGAGAAAGTTGTTGATCCCAAACTTAGATCGATTTAGCTTTATGTATACGAGAATAGATCAAGTAATACACTTAGAGAAACCTTTGTATATGTTTATGATAATCTAAGTGTTATGCGGAATTAACACTTAAACAAGAACACACAAGATATAAACAAACTTTCACTTTGATTAATGATATCAAACTTGCTTACAATGAAAGTAGTTTACGAATGAAAACTTATATGAAACATTAACCTAAAGGTCTTCTTTTATAGACATAAGAAGCCCTGTACAATAATCTACGTATCAGCTATTCTAGGTAAAGATAAATATAGAAAATACATTGTTGTTCCTATCTTTACTAGAAGTAATCTAGAATACAATAAACGCGTAGAGTATATCTTTCCATCAGTGCTTGTCTTCAATGTATCAACGCTTGAGTTTATCTTGTCAACGCTTGAGCTGTCAGCGTTTGTTTTACTCCTGTCAGCGCTTGATTTACTCTTGTCGGCGCTCAAGTGATCTGGTCATAATTTATTCCCAACAATCCTCCCCTAAACTTGATATCCACTCTTATGATCAAGTTTCTGAATAAACATTAAGGACTAGGAGGAATCTTACAAACCTTCTCATATTGGTAATAAATAAATCTGATCAAGTCTTTTGCCACATCACTTGAATAATCAATTTCCAGCTGAGTGTTCTTCATCTTTTCCAAGATATCCTTGGATATGAAATACTGACCATCCACAAGTAGATACTCAGCAAACTTTGTAGAACTCAAATAATAAACACCAGCAGCTGAATATAATCTCCATTGAAGACCACTGAGGTCATCTTCAAGATCCTTCCAAATAGAAGGATCCTCATCATTTGGTCCACACATTCTCTTGAATGTGGACTACAGTTTTATTCCATTGGCTGAAGTTGGTGCTTCAGCCTCATACTTGGCCTCTAATAACCTCCATAGGTCTACCAAGTCTTCTCTGTCAAAACTTGCAAACAAAGATATAAGGGTGGTAAAAGTGTGAACCTCTTTGCCATACCTGCCAATCTTCCAAAATCCACATTCATCTTCTTCATAGCTCACAATTGGATTTCTGGAATCTAGTGGTAACACTTGTACCATATCTGAAGCTTCTAATGGTGAGAGCTTGAGGCTCTTTCTTATGACAGCTTCACTTGGATATAATAGATCCATATCTTTGGGAAACTCAAGAGGAACTCCCCTTTTCACTGGTCTAGGAACAAACATTGCCTTCTTGAGCTCCATTTCCTCTGCAAGTTCTTCCTTTCTTTCATCAGAAAGAAGTCTGTGAGTGTTTGCTTCCTGCACTCTAACCCAGATAGGATAAGCTTTGCACTCCAACTCATCAAATGTCAATGCCCTCAATTTCTGATAAGTCCATCCTACTCCATGACATCTGAGCAACATGCAGTATAACTCTCTTCTATCCCTTTTCAACTCTGAGAGAATATTGCTTGCTTTGTGTTTCAAAATAACCTGACAGTCTTTTTGTACTCTGAGTAGAATCTCCAAACCCCATATCTGATCTGAAATGGTCAAGTGTGGATTCTCCATACATCTTTCTTCCCAAGCATGATACATTTGAACCACCTCTGGCATATCAAAGTCAACCTACAATTTCAACTCTCTCAATTTCTCCTTGGCCAACTCATCTCCATACTCAAGTCTTTCTGGTTGTTCTATGATCATAACACTTGAGTCTGAGCTAGCTTCATCACTTCCTTCTTTCTCTTCGGAAGTGACAACAAATGGTGATTCTTTCACCTCCTTTCTATCTTGTTCCATGATTTGTGCAGCCAACCTTCTATCAAACTCAATTTGAGCTGCATTCTTAGGAACAACCTCTTCTACCATCTTACCCTTACCCTTATCTAATGGATCAATTGTTGGTAAGGTAGATGGTGATACCTGTGAAGAAACCTCCTTGATGATGGATGATGACTGGGACACATCACCCTCATGTGCAGGTCTGTCAACGCCCAATTTTGTTGTGTCAGCGCCCAAAATATTTCTGTCAGCGTCCAAATTCTCCTTGTCAACGCCCAAATTTCCTGGCTCAGCGCCTTTTTCAATTTCCTCCAACATGGCTGTAAATGATAAATTTAAGTTTGTAGGAGAGACTAAGGACGTATCAAAACCTTTCTGTTTCTTCAAACTTGTAAGGGCCTCAACAACATCAAAAGATTGACCATCATGGCTGCCCTTATCACTCACATTTATTGGATCTTCCTCCCCTTTGGAAGATTCCTCCATCCCTCTCCTTGCACTAGCAGTCTCCAAAACAACAATCCTCTCCCTCAATTGCTTGAGTTCAAGGCCTTGTGAGCTGACAACTTGTACCAAGTCTGCATTTTGCTTTTGCAAGCTCATGCAGACTGCCGTCAATTCAATTAGGGTCATTGGTTCCAAACTGCCCTCTTCTAAAATGGGTATTTGACCTCCCAAGTCAGATTCATTGGGCATGGATGAGGTCTTAATGATGTTAGGACTGTCTTGGCCAGCTACTAAGCCAGAACCAATAGTCCTAGCCTCATCCATATCACCAACCACACTTGTGGTGGTGGTTCTCTCTGCTACATGGCTAGGACCACCAGAGGAGAACACTCCAGTAGTCCTTTGGTGTTTCATCAACCTATATTTAGGGGGTGTAGAAGATGATGTGGATTGGGTGGATGTGGGTTTTGTTAAGGGGTGTTTGGGTCTGTGAAGGTTGTGTGTCAACGTTGGAAATAGGCACATCAACGCCAACATTTAACGTGTCAGCGTTGAAGGGTTCTTGGTCAATTTGCATATGTTCAGGTAAAGGTAATGGTTCAGGTATTGGGTCAATTTGGGGTTGAGGGTCTGGTTGGGGTTGTGTTGCTGCAATGACAGCAAGCATAGCTTGGGTTAAGGGTAGGTCACGATGGGGGGGGGGGGGGGGGTGAGTTCATCTTCATAAAAATTGCTTTCTTTTGCACAGGGATCTCATAAAAATCATTATGATCCCTTGTGCAGTATCCTTGAACATCAAAAACCATTTGTAAAAATCGGGGATAAGCTAAAGTCATTTTGTTCCCCTTATTTTTACACATGCCCTCAAAAATCATTTTAGAATAATTAAATTTTTGCCCTGTTGCAATGCACACAATAGCACTTGCAATAGATCTATTGATCTCATTGTGTGCAGTACATTTGGGACTCAAACATTGTAGGAGGACATGTATGAGGTACTTCCAGGCTGGGGGAAACTCCTGTTTATGATATTTGTTTAAAGTTCCTTCATCAGGGAAAGGATAACCCAAAGCCCTTAGTCCTTGTTCTATTTCTCTAATAGGAAAGGTGGCTATACCATCAGAATCATCAAGATGCAAGGCTTGGCGTACCAAAGCCTCAGTAACCACCCAAGGTCTCCCATGAACAATAGAAGTTAATGTAGTCACTCTATTAAGTGTTGAGGAACTAACAGTGTTCCAAAACTGTTTAATATGTGTGACTGGAATGAGTGGTGCATGAGAAAGAGCATACCTAAGAGGGGATGCGTTCAAATACGCCACCATTTGTGTGTATTGGGGAAACAGAGCATCATCAGCTTCAAGATACGCGATCATGTTGTGTTGGCTTCTCAACCCCAATTCCAATTCTGATGGTTTAAACTTTGGTGCCATTGTTGAAAGCTGTTTAAAATGAGTTATGAAGATGAAGTTGATAAGAGAAAATTGTGTTAGACAAGAAGTATAGATACCCTGTTTAAAAATAGGAGCCAAATTTATAGGAGAAGAAAATGCATGTGATTGGCCCAAAAATATGCAAAAATTTTCAAAATACAATCATGAAAATATTGAAAAAGAATAATTTTATCTCATGCATTAAATGAAGTTTATCTGCTCCCAAAATTACGGCCTAAAAATATGTCAAAAAGTAACAACTGGGTAGGTCCCATTGAGTGTCAACGGTCAAAAATAACCTATCAACGCCCAATGGCTATATGCTTGTCAACGTCTAAATTGGTCACAACAACGCTTGGAAAAATACTTGTCAGCGTCCAAAAATAAAAATGTTTAAAAATGAAAAATGACCTTAACAAAGTAATTTATCCTAGAGAAGATAAACAAAAAGCTTATAATTATTATAGGGCGGCAAGCACTGTCCAGTTATGCACACTTGCTTATGTAAGATAGACATAACAATCCTCTAGTGTCCCTTGCTAACCAAAACTCTTAACAACTAAGTTACCTAATAAAATTCCTTGTTACTCCCAGGTAAATCCCAAAACAAAATTATTCCCAAGTCTCCCAACAGACCACAACCAATTCTAGGCCAAAAATGTCTTGGCAGCATGCATAGTATATCAACTTTGCATGCTACAATGCCTCATGATTTATTAAAACTAACTCATACTCACCTGTGGACACAATCTAGAATTGTGATAAGAGTATCATATGGATACCCAAACATCCTAAAGGTTCCTAAAACCTCCTCTTAAACTATGATACATAAGTTGCTAAAAACATGCATGAACATAAAAAAATTTATGTCAAGATAGGAATTAAAAATTCCAACCATCATCCATAAATAAAAACTTGTCCAAATGCTTCTCCATTGATCCATAAGCAACTCTGTATCCAATGGTATACTCCTAACACCACCTGCACATTTAGATTAAAAACCACAAAACTAACATTGTTGCTGACAACGCCCCGATAACACATGACAGCGTTAAGGGAAGCTTTGTCAGCGTTAGACAATTATATTGCTGACAACGTTACAAAAACACTTATCAGCGTTCAAGCAACCTTTGTCAGTGTTAGACAAAGATAGTGGAAAATCTAAATCATCAATAAGACTAATAACAATGCATCATCCTGCACATATTTTTACAAAAAGACTCCAAAACACATATTATGTGAGATTGATCATCCCAATACTTGTTACCAAGTATTGAAATCTCCCAGCATCAAAAGGTTTAGTTAGTAAATCTGACACATTTTCTTCTGTGTCAACCCTATCTGGTTGTATTAAACCCTTTTCAAAACAATCTCTTATGAAATGGTGTCTAATTTCTATGTGTTTAGTTTTAGAATGATGTACAGGATTTTTAGTGATGCATAAAGTGCTGTTATTGTCAACAAATATCTTGGTATGCATGAAATTATACCCATAGTCCAACAGCTGGTTCTGAATCCATAAAACTTGCCCACAACAAGCAGCTGTAGCAACATACTCAGCTTCAGTTGTAGAATTAGCCACACTGTTTGTTTCTTGCATTGCCAAGATATCAACCTGCTCCCAAGAAACTGACATCCACCAGTTGTGGATTTTCTATCAAACTTATCACCTCCATAGTCACTATCTGAATATGCAATCAGCTCCAATGGTGAATCCTTAGGGTACCACAAACCAAGACTAGGATAGCATCTTAGGTACCTAAAGATCCTCTTCATAGCATAAAGGTGACATTCTTTGGGAGTCACTTGATGGCGTGCACAAGCACACACATCAAACATGATGTCAGGTCTAGAAGTTGTAAGATATATCAATGATCTAATCATGGACCTATAGTGCCTGACATCAACATCTTTCCCATCTCCAATCTTTCCCCAAGGGTGTTCTCTATCCATAGGAGTAGTAGCCCTCTTTTCATGTGGAGAAAAACTAAACTTCTTCAAGATCTCAGCCACATATTTATCCTGGGAGATGAAGATATCATCTTCTTTCTGCTGAACTTGTAAACCAAGAAAGAAGTTCATCTCCCCCATAGCACTCATCTTGAATTTGTCTGTCATAAGCTTGGAGAAATCCTCACTCATCTTTGGATCAGTAGACCCAAAAATGATATCATCAACATAGACCTGGACAAGAAACACATCCTTGCCTTTCTTCTTTGTAAATAGTGTCTGATCTATGGTGCCCCTTTTGAATCCATTGTCCACCAAGTAGGTAGACAAAGTACCATACCATGCTCTAGGGGCTTGATGAAGTCCATACATATCCTTTTTGACTCTATACACCTTGTCTGGATTCTCTAGATCCTCAAAACCAGGAGGTTGCATCACATAAACCTCCTCAACAATTGTTCCATAGAGGAAGGCACTCTTGACATCCATTTGATAGACAGTGAAGCCCATGCAGGATGCATATGCTAGAAAGATCCTAATAGCTTCAATCCTTGCAACTAGTGCAAAGACCTCCTCATAGTCTATCCCCTCCTCTTGTGTATATCCCTGAACCACTAACCTTGCCTTGTTTCTGACCACAATACCTCTTTCATCTCTCTTGTTTCTTAGAACCCACCTTGTCCCTATAGGTTTGACATATCTGGGACAATCAACCAGCTCCCAAACATCCTGAATTGCAAATTGGTGAAGCTCATCCTGCATTGCTTCCACCCAAATTGGTTCTTTGAGAGCATTAAATATTTTCTTGGGTTCCTGTTGTGACAGAAAACAGGCAAACAAACATGCTTGCACGAGAGGGGTATCAACCTTCTTGTGTATATTGGCAATAAACCCACCAAGACCTTGATGAGATCTTCTAGTCTGAACTGGAGTCATAATATCACCAATGATTTGAGAAGTGGGGTGATTCTTCATAGTGGAAGTAAGAACTCCTCCTTCAAAAAGTCTGGTGTCCTCAACCTCATTCCCCATGTTGCCAATATCTTCTTCATCAGACTCTCTTTCATCAATATGAGGATGAACCTCTTCATATAAGTTGGAAGGTTCTCCTTGTTCAAAAATGGAAGAGAAAAGATGTGCAGAAGTGTTGTCAACGCCTGAACCTTGTTTGTCAGCGCTTGGGCTAACAACGCTTGAACTGTTGTTGTCAACGTCTGAGCCATCAACGTCTGAATTTGTCTTGTCAGCGCTAGATTTGCCTTTGTCAGCGCCTGAAGGACCATGCATGTTTGTATCTGGTGGTACTTGGAGACCACCATTATCTTTACCAGCAGCAGCAGCAGCAAAAGCATCTGTCCAAATGGGAATTGTAACATATTCTTGTATAGGAGATGTCTTTTCTACTTGTGATCCAACCTTTTCATGAACCTGTGTACCTGAAACATCAACAACTTGTTCCTCCACAACATTTGAAGATACCTTCACAATGTCTGGATTAGTGACAGGCATATAATTTAAAGCTCTAGATAAAGGTTCCAAGTCAAACAACCAATTAGGACCACTGTCAGGATCACTAGGTTTATTCTCTAAAAACCTAACATGTACTCTTTCAAGTATACGTTTTTCCTCTTTAAGATAAACCCTATATCCCTTGCTCTGCACTGAATACCCCATGAAGTAACCTTCATCACCTTTTGCACTAAATTTACCTAAGGCATCACTAGTGTCTAAAACTACTACATGATAACCAAAAGGTCTGAGAAAACTAATATTAGGTTTTCTTCCCCAAAGTAACTCATAAGGTGTTTTGTTCTGAATTTTGTTAACCAATGCTCTATTCTGAACATAACAAGCTGTATTAACAGCCTCAGCCCAAAAGGCTATAGGAAAATGAGTGATGAGATGGCATTTATACATGATCTCATCGTTCTTTTCGGGTTTTAAATGCATAAAAATGTCATAAAATACCATATATATGCTTGTATTTGTTTACTTGTGTATTTTAGGTATGAATATCGTGAAAAAAGACAAAATATCACAAGATACAAGGAAAACGGACACGAGAAACGAAGTCGTACAAAGAACCGGGCCCTAATTCATGGATTCAACATTTATCCTTGAAGATTTAAAGATGTGCAAGTTTGATCCTCAATGAATGAAGAAATGACACTTAAAACCCTTTTATATTGATAATTACAAGTTTGGTCCCTTAAGTTTGTCAAAATTACACAAATGGTCCTTCAACTTTGAAGAAATGGCAAGTTTAGTCCCTCAACAATTCAAATTGCCAACAATGGTCCCTCATAAAGTCAAAGTTACATTGAAGACCTTTGAAGATCAATAAAGTCCAAAATCAGCCCTTGAAATATCCCAAAATGGCAAAAACAACCCTTTGAAACCTTTTTCCAAAAGTTTGTGCCAAAACTGCCATGTTGTGAAAGTTAAAAACAAAGGAAAAACGTTTGTTTGCAAAATAAACTTGCTATACAACTTTTCCCAAAACACAAGGACCAAAACTGCCAAATCCCAAAGTTTGAATTCCTAAACATGCGAGAAACACTTACTGTTTGGATTTTTACCAGCCAAGAACACCTTTTTACCCAGGATTAAAAAGGAGGAAAACAAAGGGGAAAACAAAATTGGTTATACCCACGTGTGATTCACATCACCTCAATCACATCCCACACCAAAAACCTTAAATCCCACTACCTGAATGATACCCCCATCTCCACTCACAATACGACACCTGGCATTTGATCATGACTTGGCAAAATCAATGGCTGCAAATCATTACTTGGTCCCTAAGCACTCAACAAACATCCAGGATTCAACCAAAATAGCTGGCAACACACCTAGAAGGTTCTGCAAGGATAGAATAGGAATTTCAGTTGCTAGGGTTTGTGAATAGTGTTTAGCCAGGCATTTGCCTATAAAAGGAGACCTCAACATGTGAGAGTCCCTTTGTTCCAGTTTTAGGCTATCAATCTTTGTAATTCCTTTTTAAGTTTAATAAAATTTGAATTTCTGAAAATTTTGAATTCTCTTTTTGATTTGATTAAAATTTGGTGTTAGAATAGCCTAAATCTGAGTTCCATTTGATTGTTAAGACCTTCCTTAATCTTGTGGTTAAGGCACGTCTTGGTTCATAAGGTTTTCAAGGTTCAAAGGCCTTGAAATCCTAGTTTCTGATTTTGCTATATTTGTGTACTAACCCTTAGCCATAAGCTATAAGCTATTGCAAGCTTGTTGATACCAAGCTTGTGAAGGGATTAGAGCCCTTGGTTGAGTTGTTTGCAGCTTGTGTTGAAGAAATCAAGTCCTTGAGGTTCTACTTTGAACCATCAACCAAGGCAGTCTTGCATCTCCTTTGTTGAAGTACCTTGGTCTTGTTCTAGTTGTTGAACAAGGTCCAAGGAGCATAGCTGGCCCTCCTAGGATGTTGTGGAGGGCAGGTATAACCTCTTGTTAAGATTCCCCTAAAAATTTCATGTTTATGCCTGTTTTGGATTTGGTACTTGGATTTTGAGTTCTTGTGTTTGTGCTGGTAATTTTTGAGTTTGATTGTGTTAGTTGCTACCTAGTAAGTGTTTTTGATCATTAAAATCAGTAGGTTATTAGTTAAAATCACAATTTTCTTTGTTAAGTAGTTGATTAAGGGGTGTTTGAGTCTACTGCTTGAATTGGATTTGTGGTTTGTTAAGAGGTGGTATTGTGTTTGCAAGTGTTGGTATCTGTTATTTAGGTGCTATTGTTCATCTGTTTGCAGGTTTGAAGGTTTGAAACACCTAGATTCATAAAATAGGGTATAAAATCTTGAATACTTGGTAAAATAGGCTAGGATTTTGAGGACACCTAGATCTAAGCTTAGGATAGGGCTAACAAGTGCTAAACCTTAGCTAATCACACCAGGGAAAGAGATTTGACTGCTTGAAATTGGATCTAGTGTCAAATAGATCAGCAAACTTGTTTCTGCATATGTTCATTGTTCATCAGTAACTTTTTGTGCTTTGATCTTGTTGTTTACTTTCATTCAGTGTTTGATTCAAGTTGCTTTGTCCTTATTCATAGTATATATAGCTTGTGTATGCATCCTGTTAAGTTTGGTTGGCTTATTCAGTCTAAATCTGCTTATTAAGTGCATAACTGCTTATTTCCATGTATGTGCTTGATCTGGTAACTGTTTGATCATTTGTGGCTTATTGTGTGAACCAAATTTGGATTTTCTTGTTTCTATTGACTCCTTGTGGTTCACTGATCACAAGGGTGCCTTTGTTTCCAATTGAATCCAACTAGAACTCTCTAAAAAGCTCAGTCAAATAGTCAAAGCAATGGGAACTCCTTTCCCCTGCTGGTTACCACTGCTAGTGTAAAATTGGGTTCAGCTTATCAATAAGCTATAAAAGCTTATTTTAACCAGCAACAACTTGGATTTTGTAATAGGTGCTCATTATTTGACCCATTTATTTATACTGGAGCATTTGGTGGGTTGACTTTAGGGTTTGACTAGAAAACCAACTTCATTGACTTTTTCATAAGTGCTTATTGGCTTATTGGTTTTGCTTATTGGAATTTTGTTGATTGTTTTGGCTTATTGAGTCCATTTGTGATCTTTTGCAAGTTGAATCAAGTCCTGAGGTGCCTTATTTCTCAAAAACGACTATTTTGTCTTTTAGTGAAATATTGCTTTGCTTATTTCTGGCTTATTAAGTGTGCTTTTTCAAAATTTCTTTTTACAAATCTCATAAGCATCCCAAAAGAAGGTTGTGTGTCAAATTAGAGCTTATGGCATTAGCTTATTGCTTAATGGGCTAAAAAGCCCAATAAGAATAAGTTGTTTGCTTATTAAGTTGTGATAAGCTCACATTCAGCTTTTGGGCCTTTAGAGTTTTGTTCTTAGAATTAAATTTCGAGTCAGATAGAGATTTTCCAAGTCAATTGGGCCAAGTTTGACTTTTTGGGCTAAAAAGCCTATTAAGGGTTGACTGTTTTTGGTTTTGGCCCATTTGAGGGCCCAATAGGGGTATTCTGGTCATTTCACTTTGATTTTCTGTTTATTTGGGTTAAAATAAACTAGTTTGCAAGTTTTTAGAATTTTTTAGAATTTTTGGATTTTTAATATTATTTTAATATTATTTTATTATTATTTTTCAAATTTCACAGTTTCAAATTTTTTACATTTTTCTTAGCTTTTATACATTAAAATAGGAATTTAGAAACTTTTAGAATAATTTTATCACTTTTAGATTAATTTTTATAATTATTTTAAGTTATAACAGTTTTTAAATCATTTTAAATAGTTTTCATTAGTTTAAAATTTTCTAAAAATTGTTTTAATCTTTTTAGGTCATTTTAGAGGTTTACCAATTGAAAAATCTTTATTTGGGCTTTTTGATAATTTATTTGATTTTTAGTGCTTTAATTAGCATTTAAAAATTGAATATTTAATTATTTAAAAGGTTTGAAAAAGTTTTGATCATTGGTAAACTCTTAGTTTATTTATTTTGATTTTTGGTGAATTTTTGGTAATTTTTAGAATTAATTTTTATTTTTGTAGTTTTTACGGTTTTAACGTTTTGTCGTCGTAGTATTATTTTCACGTCTTCGTCATCTTCTTTTCTCATCCCCTTCTAAACTAATCATTAATCACAAACATTTAACGAGTTTTTCACACACATATACCTCCTTGGGAAACGAACTTGGAATTTCATCTAGGGTCATTTGTACACGGTTTTCCTAAACCGTCGTATTTAATACTTTCACCCTATTTACCCTCCTTTTCCTAAAGGTGTGGTAAAACACTACAATCAATGAGCATCAGCCAACATTGTTCTGGCTGCTTCAATTAGGGTTCTATTTTTCCTCTCAGCAACCCCATTTTGCTGTGGGGTTCTGGCAATACTAAATTGCCTAGTAATTCCTTTCCTGGCACAGAAATCATCTAGCTTCTTATTCCTAAATTCACCACCATTATCACTCCTAAGCATTTTAACTTCATTGCCAGACTTCTTCTCAATCAAAAATACGTTTTCAAAACACAAGTTCTTGGTGAGAAGGGTTCCTTTGCCTGTGATAGTACCATATCCGCCTTCAAAGTAAACCTTATCACCATCTTTAATGGGAGTGAAGTTCGTCGCATAGTCTTCCTTCCCAGTCATGTGCCTTGAGCATCCACTATCCCAATATCCATAATCATTGACCTGTTTTTTAATGCCCTGCACATAAAGAAAACAAATTAGTTTTCTTTGGGAATCCAAGACTTAGAAGACTTGGATTCATCTGGTTGTTCAATAAGAACAGACTTAGTTCTCATAACAACCCTATTTTCATCCTTCTTAGGATGAAATACCCAGTTAACCCCAATAGGTTTTGTAATGACCTTTGAAATGTAATAAAATCTGTTGCAGGTCATTAAAATCCCATTATCATTAGGGTTTTGATCTGTCTTGGGTCTCCATGTTAAGCTTGAAGAAGCTTTAGACCCCTTTTCCCTGTGGTTGCAAATATTTAGGTCTGGTCACATTTCTGTCAGCGTTGGAATTGGTCTTGTCAACGCTGAAATTACCCTTGTCAGCGTTGAACCTAGGGTTTGCTACAGAAACCCATTGCCTATTAGACCAAGTATTTGTCTTTTGAAATGGTCTTTTTCCATGAGTGTTAGACCCTATAGTAAAGAATGGGGCACGTCTAATCACTTGTGTACTTTGCTGCACACAAGGTTTGGGTCTGACAATGTTTGACTTCCTAACAACGTTGACATTGTTCCTGTCAGCGCTGAATTTGTTCCTATTAGCGCTGGCTTTGGGAGCGTTGACACACTTATATGCCAAGTGTGAAAAGCTACCACAAGTGTAACATGATTTTCTAGACATAACCCTAGGTCTAGAAGAGAAGAAGCCTGTTCCATCATTGCTAACCTGTCTCTTAGGTGACCTAGTATTCCTATACATCTCTGCGTACTTAATGCTAGGTTTTCTAACAGTGTTTGAGCCTAGGTCAACAGTTTTACCAGTGATTGGGTTAGTAACCTTAATGGGAGTTGACTCATTGGGACTTTCACATAGCAAGCCACCCTTAACAAATAATGTAGGGTTAGCTTTCTTCCATTCATTCAGTTCAGTCAACTTTTGTTGATACTCTTCAACTGGGGTAACAACTCTTGGTGGAGGAATGAATTCCTCCTCTTGGAGTTCTGGCAAACCAGTCCAAGATAGGTCCTTTTGTTGGACACCATAGAAGTCACCAGCTGGTGGTGGAACCACAGAGTAGTCTTTCATCCCAATCCCAGTCATGTCCTTAGGATCCCTTTGTTTACCCACACAGTCTCCTAGGGTTTGAGTGGCTCTATCAAATCTTTGAATTTTAAGGCCAACATTGTCTTTATTCTTAATGGCCTCATCTAATTTAGCCTGTAACTCACCATAAACCCTTTCCATGATGTTTCTAATATCCATACTAGCATTTAACTCATGTTTTAAAATATTTATTTTATCTTTTAAGTCAAATTCCATTTTCTTTTATTCAGAAACTGTTTTCTCAGTTTGAGTGAGAGCTAGTTGGTAATTAGCCAGTTTGCACTTTTCAGTACTCACATCACTTAATAATCTTAACACCTCTTTGTTAAGCTTCTCAGTGTTTAACCTACAACCTTTACTACAGAAAGCATCATTGTATACCTCATTATCAGATGAAGAGGAGGAGTGTGCCATGAGAGCATATTCAACATGCTCTTCTTCTTCAATTTCAGCAACCAAAGCTTTATCCTCTTCCACATCCTTAGCCAGATAGCTCCAATCCCATCCCATACCATCAATTCCTTGAACTGCAACCATGGCTTTAGGATCCTGAGCTTTAAAAATTTGACTTGAGGGTTTACCAGCATCAGATCTTCTAGGAGATCTGCATTCCCTCATGAAGTGCCCCATACGATGACACTTGTAGCATTCAACTTTGGATTTATCAAATCCAGCTGTGTCTTTTGCATTGAAGGTCATCTTCTTCTTAAACCTTCTATTCCACCTGTTTGCTCTTATACTAGCAAGAGCCATGTTCCACTTAATGTCCATCTCTTCCAAATGCTCATCACTTATCTGCTCAAGGTCCTCATATGTAATCACTGAACCATTGGGCAAAGAAGCAATATAAGCACATACATTATCCAAATCCAAACCAGCAGGTTTAACTCTTGGTGAGTCACTTTTGAATGTGTCAGCGTCTGAAAAGGAGACGTTGACAGGACTTGTTCCAGTGCTGACACATGATGATCCAGTAACTGGATGCATGTAAGAGTCCTTCTGATTGAATTGACCTTCACTATGAGAGAAGAAGGCCATGTTACTGTTGGTAGACTTGCTTCCATGCTCTAAAAGAGTTTCATCTTCCAACAGCCTTAGTTTGTTGTAGATGTCATCAACCGTGGAACTTTTGTAGGTATTATTGGCAAGAATAGATCTTGCCTCAATCTTCCACGCCTCACCAAGACTTTTAAGAAAGGTAGCTGATGAGATGGCATTTATACATGATCTCATCGTTCTTTTCGGGCTTTAAATGCATAAAAATGTCATAAAATACCATATATATGCTTGTGTTTGTTTACTTGTGTATTTTAGGTATGGATATCGTGAAAAAGACAAAAGATCACAAGATACAAGGAAAAACGGACACGAGAAACGAAGCCGTACAAAGAACCGGGCCCTAATCATGGAATTTTCAACAAATACCCTTGAAGACTTGAAGACATACAAGATTGATCCTCCAAGAATGAAGAAATGACACTTAAAAACCTTGTATATTAATAATTACAAGTTTGGTCCCTTAAGTTTGTCAAAATTGCAAAAAGGTCCTTCAACTTTGAAGAAATGGCAAGATTAGTCCCTCAACAAATCAAAATTGCCAATAATGGTCCCTCATGAAGTCAAAGATGCATTGAAGACCTTTGAAGATCAAGATTGTCCAAGATCAGCCCTTGAAATATCACAAAATGGCAAAAACAACCCTTTGAAACCTATTTCCAAAGTTTTGTGCCAAAAATGTAAAAGGTGGAAAGTTATTTACAAAGGAGAAAAGGTTTTAGGGCTGAAAACCTTTGTTTGCCAAAATTTCCAAAAGATAAGGACCAATTGTGCACACTTTGAAACATTCAAATGAAAAACGCGCCTAACACTTTTCCTTCCCCCAGTTTCGGATTGAAATACTTACTATTCCTTTTTCACCCTCCCAGAAATTACCTCAACTTAAACTAGGTTAAATTTCAATTGCTTGTGCACACGTATGATTCACACACGCAGAAACAAAACCCACACCTAAAATCCCCAATCCCACGCCTTGTGGACCCTACCCCCAATTCCCCTTTCCACCAATCACAATACGACTTGGTCCCCAAGCATCATGACGTGTCCACAATCAAAGGCTATGGTTTATTGCTTACTTCCAACGCACAAAGGAACGTCCAAGATCAAATTTAACAGCTCAACACCAAAAACGCGTCAAGGGCATTTTGGAGAATTTCTAGATTAGGGTTTGTGATTTTAAGCATTCTAGAATAGTCTTTAGAGTAGTATAAAAGGAGATGAGCCTGTTCATCCTTCCTTGTTCCAGTTTTCTTCAAAATTTTGTAATCCCTTTTAAATTAATATAAAAGTTTGGTTTTTGTTTTTAAGCAATATAATTCCTTTTTATAAATTGTTTAATGTTGGTATTTATTTGTGAAGAGAAACTGAGTTCCATCTTTTATTTGGTGAAAGAATTTTGTGATTCAAAATTTATTTAAGGTTTGTGAAATTGAGAGTTTTTGGTAAAATCTGTTTCAGGTTTTTGGTGTTAAGAGGTAAGTTTTAATTGGTGATATAGTGTTATAAAAACGTGTTTTCAAGGTTTAAAAAGTTTTTGGATAGGTTTTAAGAAGAAAGAAAAAGGTAAACAGAATACATATATTGCATATTATTGTGTTCTTGTTTGATTTGTCTTAAACAGGTGGAAGACCTGTTGTTGATCTTTGTTCAGCACCAACCCGAGTTGGTAGGAGGTGGTTATGCAACCACAAGGACCTTGGATGTAAGGTCCTTAGGTAAATCATCCTTTTCCTTTTAAAAATCTCAGAAAAATGAAGGTTGTATGATCTTGGTGGATTTCCTGCTAATTGTTGCTATAAGTTGTTGGATTTGTGTTCTTATATGTTTATGTGCATGTTAGATGCAATTTGAATCAGTTTGGTAGCTTTTGAAAGTGTTTTACTTTGGAAAATTTGGTTTTCAAAATTATAAAAGGGTGTTTGGATCTATGTTTTAGCAGGGCAAAAGTTTGGATTTGGTAATTAAAAACGTGTTAGAGTTTTTAAAATAGGTTGAGATAGTTAGGGTGTTAGTTTATAGTGAGTTTGGAACAAGTTTTGAGTAGTTTGTGTGTTTGAAAAGGAAAAAAGTATAGCCAAAATCTGCTTATGTCTTTTTTCTGCTTATTTTTCACATAAATTGTGTTTGATTCTTGCAATCTGTTGAGATATAGGGTGATTCATGATTTGATTTGGTTTGTATGTTAAGTGTTGAGCTTGTGTGCAAATTTTGTGGGTTTAAAAGTAACTAGGTTGCATTTAGCTAGCTTAAAAAACCACCAGACCTGCTCATTTGTCACAGAAACTTGTTATGCTCTTGTGTACCTTGAATTGTGAGATTTGGTGTGCTAAGTGTTTACTTGCTTCCAGTTTTTGACTCCTTGTGCTTCAATAAGCACAAGGGTGCCCCCCTGTCCACAATACATCCACAAATAAGCCAAGCCAAGCTCCTTTTGGCTGCCAAAATTGCACCAAGTGAAGAAAACTTCACTTGTGTTCTTGCAAAGTGAAACCTGGCTACGTTTTGGTGATCATTTGTGCTTAATCTTGCATAAAAAGAGAGTTGGGATTGGATTAAAAGCTCATTAAGTTGTCAGTTTGGTTTGGAAAAAGATAAAAATAAAAAAAAAAAAAAAATTAAGCAAAAAGGTTGCCCGCAGCAGGACTCGAACCCCAGACCTCTCGCTGGAGGAGTAGGGGAACTACCACTGATCTAGACACCTTTTTACGTTTTCATTTCATTTCAATATCTATTTACCACGTTTCTCTTTTGTAAGCTTAATAATAAGCCGTAGCTATTTCATCCTTATTCTAGCTTATTTATTAAGCTAATTTGGTTTTGTTTATTTTTCCTAGGACCTTTATTAGATTTGTGATTTTTCTAGCCTATTTTTATATTTTTCCCTTTATTAGATTATTTTCTAGAATTTATTTATTAGCCGTATTTTAGAAAATCATTAAAAAATAGAAAAAAGAGTTTTTATTTTTACGAAAAATAATTTTAAGGTTTTAAAATAATATTTTGAGGTTTACATCTAGTTTAGGTTTTATAAACTTTAATTTTTAATTTTATATTATTTTAAGGTTTTTTATAAACTTTAAACATTTTTATAAAATTATTAAAAAGGGTTTAGGAACTTTAATTTGCATTTTTATCTTAGTTAGATTATTTTAAGATTTTAGAAATTTTTTAGGATTAATTTTAGAAACTTTTTATTTTTAGCATTATTTTAATATTATTTTATTATTAAAAAATTCAAAGTTTTATTTTTCTTTCTTTTTCATTTTTCTTAAGTTCATTAGCATTAATTAGGACCTTTTCCATTTTTAGAATATTTTATAGCTTTTAGATTTATTTTTATAATTATTTTAAGTTTAATTAGTTTTTAATCATTTTAAATCATTTTTAGAGTTTTAAAAATAGTTTTAATAGCTTTTAATTTTTAGAAAATTACTTTTTAGTCTTCTAATAATATAAGTTAAGTAATTATTCAATAAAATCATATTTTAGACATTTGAATTAGTTATATTTAATTTTAGGGCTTTAATTAGCATTTAAAATTAAATATTTAATTAATAAAAGGTTTTAAAATATCTTTGTTGTATTTTTGTCTTTATTTATGTTATTATTGACTTCTTTTTAATCTTTTATTTACTTTGTTTTTGGTTTTAGTTAAATTTTTAATTTGGGTAGTTTTTCACGGCTTTACGTTTACGTCGTAGTGTAATTTTAACGTAACCGCCTTTTCATCTTTTCATCCCCCTTCTTCTCAATATTAATCTCAAACATTTACAAGTTAATTCACACACATATACCTCCTTGGGAAACGAACTTTCTCTCTTTTTATTTGATTGGGTCATTAACACTTGATTTTTCTTAAAGTCATTTGTTCGATACTTACCGCTATTTACGCTCTTTTCCTAAAGAGTAGTAAAACACCACAATCAATTTTGGCGCCGCTGCCGGGGAGGTGTGTTGTGCTTTAATTTGGAAACTTTTGTTTTTGATATTATCCATAATAAGTATTTGTGTTAAGTGGAACTCCCTTAACACGTATTATCGGTTTTCTTGGTTTTCTTGTAGAAATATTACTATATTGTATTAAGTATCACAATCAATATACAATATCTCCAAAAGTGTGAAAACACAACCTTAATTGGGATTTGATCTCCTAATTATTGTATTCGAATCTCAAACAAAAAGAAAAGGCAAAAATAGATAAATACTTTCGTGAAGCTCGATTTTGAAAAATACAAACTATAAGGTGGGTATAAGGCGGGTATTATAAAATATACCCTAAGGAAAAAGGCTCTTAAGTGCTTCGCGCCGCCTCGTTTCCCCGCTTGCTTGTGAGTATTTTGAGATTGAAGGCTAATCGAGGGTTTTGCCGCCCAAAGTATTAATACGTATACTATATTTGCTTGGTTTTCTTTGTGATTAAACCCTCTTGAACAATTTGGTTTTCACCAAAGTTCTAAAGTCATTAGAAGACGTTCACTCCACGTGATCGTTTTCATTCCTTTGAGGCTTCTTTAATCAAGAGTTTGATTCGAGGAGAGATTTTGTAGATTGTTGTCTACGAAGATACACCAAAATCCAAAAAAATTAAATATCATCAAAAACACAAAAAAATTGAAAATTCACAAAACACCCAAAAGAATCTTCTTTGCTCACCTCCCATTCTTCGTGAAGTTTATGATCAATCGTAATCAAGCAAAACGAGCTCGTAAACGTCTTCAAAAGCAAGCAAGTCAAGGATCGTTGATTGTTGAAGAACCTCCAATTGTTGAACCTATTGTAGAACAAGAAGTCGTCATGGCTAATCGTACTATGATGGAGTTGCTACAAGCACCCACCGAGGGTTTTGGAGAGGCTATTGTTATTCCCGCCATCCTTGCGGAGAATTTCGAGATTAAGACGGGTTTAATGTCTATGTTGCAAGCAAACAAGTTTAGAGGTCACGAGAAAGACAACCCGCATTACCACATTAGGAATTTTAACCGTCTCACCGCCACTAGCAAATTTAAGGATGTTCCACATGACGCCATTAAGATGATGTTGTTTCCATACTCGTTGGATGGACCCGCAAAAATTTGGCTCGAGAAAGAACCGCCAAATTCGATTTTGACATGGGCCGATCTCGTTTCTAAGTTTGTGAACAAGTTTTTTCCACCATCTAAAACAACACACTTAAAAAATGAGATTTCACGATTTGTGCAACGAAATAATGAAAGTTTTTCAATGGCATGAGAACGATTTAAAGAGATGTTACATGAATGTCCTCACCATGATTTTTCGGAATTACATCAAGTGGATACTTTTTATAATGGGCTTAATGATCATGAACGAGATTATTTGAATGCCGCCGCGGGTGGTAATTTTTTGTGCAAGACGACAAATGAGGCTTTACAAATCATTGAAAATAGATCCAAGGTTTATAGCCCTCGTAACACACCGAGTGTTGCCAATATGGGTTCGTCATCTTCGTCACAATCGTCTCGTAGCATTAACGCCTTACATGATGAAGCTAATGAGGAAAATCAGTTTTTTGATAGATTTGCTAATCTAATGTCCCATTGGAAGGCTCAAGAAGCTTCCAATTCCGCTTCGGTTAAAGCGGTTGCTAAGAGTTGTTTATCTTGTGGGGGAGCTCATGATCTTTCCGAGTGTATTACCGCGGATGGTAACACTTCGAGTGCTTATGTAGCAACGGGAACTTACAACCAAAACGGCCAAGGTTCTCGTCCAAATCAAGCTCCACCAAACCAAAATGTTAATAATTATCGAAACAACAACCAAGGTAATTACCAAGGCAACACACGCAATTACAACAAAGGGAATTATCAAAGTGGGAATGGACAAATATCTAATCAAAACCAAAACCGTGATTTTCAAAACACTACACAAGGTTTTCAAAATGCTCACACGAAAAATTTGCAAGGAGAATTTTTGGATTATGCAAAAGCAAATGATGCTAAATTTGATAACATGCAACGTGAGATGATTAGCTTAAGATCCAAGTTGAAAAACGAGCTTAAAAATGAACTTGCTAATGAACTTAAAACTCATGCAAACAAAATGGAAGGAAATGTCCAACGTCTTCAACAAAACCAACAAAAGTTGGAATTAGGACAACATGAGATTAAGCAAGAGTTATTGAAAGCGGATGCTAGGCAATCAAAATTTGAGGACCGAATGGCTAAGATGTTTGAAGCTATCATGTGTAAGCCCTCTTCTTCGGGTGGTCTTCCTAGTGATACCATTGCAAACCTGAAGGGAGAAATGAAGGTTATTACTACACGAAGTGGTAAAACTTTCAAGGAACCAATCTCTCGTACAAGTACTTCTAAGGAGAAGGAAATCGAGAAAGAACCCGAGGTGATGGTCGAAAAGGAGCACATTGCAAGCCCACGAAGTACCGCTCATACCACACCTACGGTTGAACCAATACCAATTGTGGAACCCGAGTTTCCAAGGCCGTTGCCTAATGACCAACCCACACCACCTTTACCCTACCCTTCGAGACGTAACAAAGAGAAAGCACAAGAACGGAACAATTATCAATTTGAGCTATTTATGAAAATGTTTCGTGATTTGCACTTTAACATAAGTTTTGCCGACGCTCTTATCATGATGCCTCGATTTGCCGCAAACTTCAAAAGTATGCTTAACAACAAAGAGAAGTTACAACAATCGTCTAGTTGTTCATCGGTTTTTCTAAGCCGCATACCACAAAAAGTCGGTGATCCCGGTAAATTTTTGATTCCGTGTGCAATTCAAGATATGGAGGAATGCTACGCCTTGGCCGATCTTGGCGCTAGTATTAATTTAATGCCTCTCGAGATTTTCAAATCGCTTTCGCTTCTGGCTCTTACTCCTTCGAACATGTCTATCGAGATGGCCGATCATTCTACGATTTTAGCAAGTGGAGTAGCCGAGGACGTTTTCGTTAAAGTCGGAAAGTTTTACTATCCCGTTGACTTTATCGTTGTAGACATTCCTATTGATCGAAAAGTTCCTCTCATTTTGGGTCGTTCATTTTTGGATACATCAAGAGCACTTATCGATGTTCACGCTCGAAAAATCACCCTTCGTTTCAATGAAGAAGAACTTGTCATCAATGCAACACAAAACTCCAATCTTTCTCATGTCTATTCTATTGAAACTTTAAACCATGGTAACTCGACCAATGTCGTTTGCAAAGAATTTTCACCAAGAGTTTTAGGGAATGTCGACAATTTACCATTTCCTCCGCCGGTGGAGGTTATGAGTGTAAAGCCTACAAAGAAGAAACCATCAATACTTGAATCGAAAATCCTTCGCCTCACCTCGAACATTCATTCTTGAAAAGTGTTGATAAGTTGCCGGTTTCTACGGAAGATCTTTCGGATGATGAATATGTTGGCCCCGATGGGGAGGTTTTCTTCGTCGATAAACGTTTTGAGAACTTGCCACCACCAAAACCAAAACGGTTTCAAAATGTGAGAATTTTTAGTGTGACTAACATCGTCTTAGAAACACCGAATATTTTCGACATAATCAAAAAGGGTTTTCATAAGGAGAGTTTAAAAGATAACAAAGGAAAAGATCTTAAATGTGATTTAATTGATTTTTCTACAAATCTAACTCCGTCATCACCACGTGATTTGAGTGCTACAAGCTCGTCTACTCCTTTTGACGATGCTTTGTGTGGTTCTAGTATGGGGGAAGCCCCTTATGTTCCCTCATCCTTGTCCACCGAGGACGAGATTTTCGATCCCGGAATTTCATGTAAAGGGAAGTCTCGGTCTTCCACCGATGCAATAAATGGAAACTATATCTATTTGCTTGGTGCGAGTCTACCTCGAGTAGCTCAAACGTTTGTCTTACCAATTGTCCCACCCTTCTACTTCTCATCTATTTTCTTCAAACTCTTTGAGTTTATGGCACATGTTGAAGTGGCGTTAATTTGTTTTTCCAATGAAAACGAGAACGCCATCTTCGACCCTGGTATTTTGCATCACTTAAGGACTTAGTCCTTTATACCGGTTGCTTTTTGGGCCTTGTTTATCATGTAAGCCCCATCAAAAATTGACCACACCATGATTTTCCCTAAATATTCACATTTTAAGGGGATCAAGTCGAGCTCATGACTCGGTAATCAAAAACGAGGTGCCTCGTGGGGGAGATCCCATGCTTATCTTTTATATTCACTAATAAGGGGACTTGTACCCTTCCAACTCGTTGTCTCGTGGTTGTTTGTGATTGTGTTATCTAGATCATCATCATCATCTACGATTGAAGACTCTCGTGTTCGTTTACGTGAGCCTCCATCGTTCGTTTGAAGAAGTTTTTCACGATTCCATGACATATCCTTTATTGTTCTAACAATTATCTTTTAGCATAATTAATAAACGGCTTTAGATATATTGTTGATCACCCTTTCCATGCTAGATCCTAAGCATTCGACTCTTCGTCTCTAGTATGGGGGTGCTCCACCTTTAGACTCGAAACATTGAGGACAATGTTTACTTTTAGTATGGGGGGGTGAATAGATACTTGCTTTGCTACGCCCTCACGTTTTCCAACTTTTAATGTTTTGTTTTGCTAATAAGGCTAAAAATGGCCAAAATTTAAAATTTTTTTAGTTTTCATAAGTGTTTTTAAGACACGAATGTATATTTTCCGTTGGGTAGAATAAGAGTAAATTTTTGACTTGATGGGCATTTGGAGCCATTTACATTCCTTAACCCGCTCAATTCAAGTTTTGCTAGACTTTTATATAGGGAGCTTTAAAACGCGAAAGTCTTAATTCATTCGGGTTAAGAACAAGAACTTTTCGCAAGTTCCTATAATTGATTCTAGAAAGTCACTTATCAAGGGAACTTTAAAACGCATTCTCTAAACTTGAAAAAGTCCAAGAAAGTGCAAGATCCTATAGGTGGCTTGAAAACCCAAAACTTTGATTTGATATAGTCTTAATGAAAGCTAATCCAAATTTGGCTTAATTTTGACTTGCATGGCTAAGTATTCACGAGTCTCTTTAATTAGAGGTCTTTATATAGTGAAGAACGAGAAATGATAGAGTTAGACAAGTGATCATGCTAAACGTAGAACATGAAAGTGTTCTTTCAAAAACTCATATGTTTTTAATTGTGGCTTTTTCTTCCCATAAGATCAATGCATTAGGAATAAATCATAATTGCAATAAGTAAGGTCGTACGATTTGAAAGGTTACTTAGCCTCTAGCGCAAGATCGTTTAAAAGTTGCTCGGGGTTGAATAGAGTTCATAGCCAAGGCATAACTTATTGAAGCGGGACGCGAAGATTGGCGATCATCCAAAAAGGCCCTAACAAGGCATGAGGAGCTCTATTTTTGCTAAAGATCCAAAGACGATGTGAAGTATCATTATTCCAAAATCAATATGAAGGATCGAGACACACGACGAGAAGCAATTACTCCCCTAAAGAATGGAGAAAGTCTATCCAAAAAGACCCTAACAAGGTATGAGGATAAATATATCCAAGTCCGAAAAGGAGGCGGATCGTTGTATATCAAAATCCAAAGTAAAGATTGAAGAAAAATGATGAAGTCGTGGTCCTATATGAAGAATCTCTCAAAAACGTCAAGTGAAGAAATTCCAAAATATGAAGAGAACACCATTATTTCAAGAACGTCTTCCCAAGATTTGAAGTATGAAGTACATGCCAAATATCGGTCCGAGAAAGGTCTCAAATCGTGAAACGAGTTATGCCAAGATATGAACTTAAGGAGATACACGAGAAGCCGTTTTAAAAGATTTTGTCCTTCGGCTAACTATTGATCAAATCGTGCTACTTTGCTTTCGGACTAATAACTACTCAAATAAGTCAATATGAATCACTTGTGATCCATGACAAATAGATAAAAAATGCTAGTAACCCATTTCCTTTTATAATAACTAGGATTGCGGGGAGAAAAAGTATTACACAATTTGGACGTATGAGTAGTGTTAGCATTGTGACTTGTACCAACAATGATCTTGTTTTTGCACTTAGCATGGAATGTATGACAATCGAGGATGACGAAGTTTACTCTAAGGGACATTAACTTGTTTCTATTCTTTGACCCTAAAAGTCACCTTTTGGTGATGAAAATCATACATTATGTCTTTACACATTCTCGTAGTTTGTTGCAAGTCTTTTTACTCTTCAATAAAGGTTAATAAAATTGAACTTTGGTGATGCTTAGATACTTTATTCTAGCATTGCGTGAGGGCACGGCAATGGCTTAGTATGGGGGAGTGATGAGATGGCATTTATACATGATCTCATCGTTCTTTTCGGGCTTTAAATGCATAAAAATGTCATAAAATACCATATATATGCTTGTGTTTGTTTACTTGTGTATTTTAGGTATGGATATCGTGAAAAAGACAAAAGATCACAAGATACAAGGAAAAACGGACACGAGAAACGAAGCCGTACAAAGAACCGGGCCCTAATCATGGAATTTTCAACAAATACCCTTGAAGACTTGAAGACATACAAGATTGATCCTCCAAGAATGAAGAAATGACACTTAAAACCCTTGTATATTAATAATTACAAGTTTGGTCCCTTAAGTTTGTCAAAATTGCAAAAAGGTCCTTCAACTTTGAAGAATTGGCAAGATTAGTCCCTCAACAAATCAAAATTGCCAATAATGGTCCCTCATGAAGTCAAAGATGCATTGAAGACCTTTGAAGATCAAGATTATCCAAGATCAGCCCTTGAAATATCACAAAATGGCAAAAACAACCCTTTGAAACCTATTTCCAAAGTTTTGTGCCAAAAATGTAAAAGGTGGAAAGTTATTTACAAAGGAGAAAAGGTTTTAGGGCTGAAAACCTTTGTTTGCCAAAATTTCCAAAAGATAAGGACCAATTGTGCACACTTTGAAACATTCAAATGAAAAACGCGCCTAACACTTTTCCTTCCCCCAGTTTCGGATTGAAATACTTACTATTCCTTTTTCACCCTCCCAGAAATTACCTCAACTTAAACTAGGTTAAATTTCAATTGCTTGTGCACACGTATGATTCACACACGCAGAAACAAAACCCACACCTAAAATCCCCAATTCCACGCCTTGTGGACCCTACCCCCAATTCCCCTTTCCACCAATCACAATACGACTTGGTCCCCAAGCATCATGACGTGTCCACAATCAAAGGCTATGGTTTATTGCTTACTTCCAATGCACAAAGGAACGTCCAGGATCAAATTTAACAGCTCAACACCAAAAACGCGTCAAGGGCATTTTGGAGAATTTCTAGATTAGGGTTTGTGATTTTAAGCATTCTAGAATAGTCTTTAGAGTAGTATAAAAGGAGATGAGCCTGTTCATCCTTCCTTGTTCTAGTTTTCTTCAAAATTTTGTAATCCCTTTTAAATTAATATAAAAGTTTGGTTTTTGTTTTTAAGCAATATAATTCCTTTTTATAAATTGTTTAAAGTTGGTATTTATTTGTGAAGAGAAACTGAGTTCCATCTTTTATTTGGTGAAAGAATTTTGTGATTCAAAATTTATTTAAGGTTTGTGAAATTGAGAGTTTTTGGTAAAATCTGTTTCAGGTTTTTGGTGTTAAGAGGTAAGTTTTAATTGGTGATATAGTGTTATAAAAACGTGTTTTCAAGGTTTAAAAAGTTTTTGGATAGGTTTTAAGAAGAAAGAAAAAGGTAAACAGAATACATATATTGCATATTATTGTGTTCTTGTTTGATTTGTCTTAAACAGGTGGAAGACCTGTTGTTGATCTTTGTTCAGCACCAACCCGAGTTGGTAGGAGGTGGTTATGCAACCACAAGGACCTTGGATGTAAGGTCCTTAGGTAAATCATCCTTTTCCTTTTAAAAATCTCAGAAAAATGAAGGTTGTATGATCTTGGTGGATTTCCTGCTAATTGTTGCTATAAGTTGTTGGATTTGTGTTCTTATATGTTTATGTGCATGTTAGATGCAATTTGAATCAGTTTGGTAGCTTTTGAAAGTGTTTTACTTTGGAAAATTTGGTTTTCAAAATTATAAAAGGGTGTTTGGATCTATGTTTTAGCAGGGCAAAAGTTTGGATTTGGTAATTAAAAACGTGTTAGAGTTTTTAAAATAGGTTGAGATAGTTAGGGTGTTAGTTTATAGTGAGTTTGGAACAAGTTTTGAGTAGTTTGTGTGTTTGAAAAGGAAAAAAGTATAGCCAAAATCTGCTTAAGTCTTTTTTCTGCTTATTTTTCACATAAATTGTGTTTGATTCTTGCAATCTGTTGAGATATAGGGTGATTCATGATTTGATTTGGTTTGTATGTTAAGTGTTGAGCTTGTGTGCAAATTTTGTGGGTTTAAAAGTAACTAGGTTGCATTTAGCTAGCTTAAAAAACCACCAGACCTGCTCATTTGTCACAGAAACTTGTTATGCTCTTGTGTACCTTGAATTGTGAGATTTGGTGTGCTAAGTGTTTACTTGCTTCCAGTTTTTGACTCCTTGTGCTTCAATAAGCACAAGGGTGCCCCCCTGTCCACAATACATCCACAAATAAGCCAAGCCAAGCTCCTTTTGGCTGCCAAAATTGCACCAAGTGAAGAAAACTTCACTTGTGTTCTTGCGAAGTGAAACCTGGCTACGTTTTGTTGATCATTTGTGCTTAATCTTTCATAAAAAGAGAGTTGGGATTGGATTAAAAGCTCATTAAGTTGTCAGTTTGGTTTGGAAAAAGATAAAAATAAAAAAAAAAAAATTAAGCAAAAAGGTTGCCCGCAGCAGGACTCGAACCCCAGACCTCTCGCTGGAGGAGTAGGGGAACTACCACTGATCTAGACACCTTTTTACGTTTTCATTTCATTTTAATATCTATTTACCACGTTTCTCTTTTGTAAGATTAATAATAAGCCGTAGCTATTTCATCCTTATTCTAGCTTATTTATTAAGCTAATTTGGTTTTGTTTATTTTTCCTAGGACCTTTATTAGATTTGTGATTTTTCTAGCCTATTTTTATATTTTTCCCTTTATTAGATTATTTTCTAGAATTTATTTATTAGCCGTATTTTAGAAAATCATTAAAAAATAGAAAAAAGAGTTTTTATTTTTAGGAAAAATAATTTTAAGGTTTTAAAATAATATTTTGAGGTTTACATCTAGTTTAGGTTTTATAAACTTTAATTTTTAATTTTATATTATTTTAAGGTTTTTTATAAACTTTAAACATTTTTATAAAATTATTAAAAAGGGTTTAGGAACTTTAATTTGCATTTTTATCTTAGTTAGATTATTTTAAGATTTTAGAAATTTTTTAGAATTAATTTTAGAAACTTTTTATTTTTAGCATTATTTTAATATTATTTTATTATTAAAAAATTCAAATTTTATTTTTCTTTCTTTTTCATTTTTCTTAAGTTCATTAGCATTAATTAGGACCTTTTCCATTTTTAGAATATTTTATAGCTTTTAGATTTATTTTTATAATTATTTTAAGTTTAATTAGTTTTTAATCATTTTAAATCATTTTTAGAGTTTTAAAAATAGTTTTAATAGCTTTTAATTTTTAGAAAATTACTTTTTAGTCTTCTAATAATATAAGTTAAGTAATTATTCAATAAAATCATATTTTAGACATTTGAATTAGTTATATTTAATTTTAGGGCTTTAATTAGCATTTAAAATTAAATATTTAATTAATAAAAGGTTTTAAAATATCTTTGTTGGATTTTTGTCTTTATTTATGTTATTATTGACTTCTTTTTAATCTTTTATTTACTTTGTTTTTGGTTTTAGTTAAATTTTTAATTTGGGTAGTTTTTCACGGCTTTACGTTTACGTCGTAGTGTAATTTTAACGTAACCGCCTTTTCATCTTTTCATCCCCCTTCTTCTCAATATTAATCTCAAACATTTACAAGTTAATTCACACACATATACCTCCTTGGGAAATGAACTTTCTCTCTTTTTATTTGATTGGGTCATTAACACTTGATTTTTCTTAAAGTCATTTGTTCGATACTTACCGCTATTTACGCTCTTTTCCTAAAGAGTAGTAAAACACCACAATCAGTAGCATTAATGTCAACATCACCAAGTTGTGTCCCCATAAAGGACATTTTACTTGTAATGTCAAGCAATCTACTTCTCACACTACTCAGCTTCTCATTGGGTTGAGCTTTGAAAACAGCATAATCATGCATGAGCTGTTTCTTCTTTTCTTCCCTGGTATCTGCATTGCCACCATATGCAACTTCAAGAGCTTCCCAAAGGTCTTTAGCAGAATCATAACCTCTGTATTTATGCTGGTTCTCTTGTCCCAAAGAGACTTTCAGAATATTTAGGGTTTTCATGTCAACCCTTTTCTTTGCTATGTCTTCAGCAGACACAGCTCTACCATCTTTAGGTTTTTCCTTCTTATCTTCTTCAGAACATCCAGCAACAGCTGATCTTTGAGTAATAGCATCAGCAATCTTTTGGGCTTTATCGAATGTGTTTCCATATTCAATGATCTCCTAGAGTGTGTAGTCATAGATTCCTAGATATTGCTCAAAGTTGAGTTTCTACAATTCAAAGTTGGTTGCATCAAGCATGGGAATCTTGATGTTTGGTAAAGGTGAGGAGGAGGAGTTGGTTATTTCTGACATGATGTTGTTAGGGTTTTTGAGAAAATTAGGGTTTTGGTGATTTTAGGGTTCTTGTGTTCTTTAAGATCAAAAGTTCCCCAACAAGCTCTGATACCACTTGTTGATCCCAAACTTAGATCGATTTAGCTATATGTATATGAGATTAGATCAAGTAATACACTTAGAGAAACCTTTGTATATGTTTATGATAATCTAAGTGTTATACGGAATTAACACTTAAACAAGAACACACAAGATATAAACAAACTTTCACTTTGATTAATGATATCAAACTTGCTTACGGTGAAAGTAGTTTACGAATGAAAATTTATATGAAACATTAACCTAAAGGTCTTCTTTTATAGACATAAGAAGCCTTGTACAATAATCTACGTATCAGCTATTCTAGGTAAAGATAAATATAGAAAATACATTGTTGTTCCTATCTTTACTAGAAGTAATCTAGAATACAATAAACACGTAGAGTATATCTTCCCATCAGTGCTTGTCTTCAATGTATCAACGCTTGACTTTATCTTGTCAACGCTTGAGCTGTCAGTGTTTGTTTTACTCCTGTCAACGCTTGATTTACTCTTGTCAGCGCTCAAGTGATCTGGTCATAATTTTTTCCCAACAAAAGTTAGACACTTTCTCTCTCTAAAATGACAACTAAAACAAAGAAAAATAAAACTAGCTAACTAACTACCCTCCTAATGTGATTAGGAGGGTATTTATAGGGAAATAGGGAGTGCATGTGTGGTGTGCTTCCTTCTTTCTATTCTTCTCGACTCGATTTAAATTTTTGTCTTTCTCGACGTCGTCTCGGGATTTGAACTCGTCTTAATAATTTTCTTCTATAATTTAGACTTAAGTTCTTCGACTTCATTAAACTTCCGTCTTTAGACTTTTTCTTCGATAAATCTTCAGATTATAGCTAAAGCGGGTACTAAATAAAAGATAAAACTTGAACTTTACGAAAAATATTAATACTAAAAATCGACGAAAAATTCAACTAAAAATACGTAACTTTCAAAAATAAAATCGGAACAACTTTCAGATAAAATTAAACAATTACGGAACAATACTAATAAATAAGCAAGCAGGCAGGCTAGCTGCTGGAAGCAGCCAGCTAGGCTGCTCATTTTGGCGCCATGCATGCATGGATAATTCCATCGTACTTAAATGTACCATCGTATTTAAATTGTACCATCGTATTTAAATTGTACCATCGTACTTAAACTTTTGGCGCCATGCATGCATGTTTACCCATCGTAGTCAAAATTGTTACCATCGTAGTCATGTTGATTCCATCGTAACATGGATCGTAGTAGTATGTATTAATGTTGGATCGTAACATGGATCGTACCCACGGATCGCACCCACGATCGTACCCACGATCGCAACAAGTGATCTTGGTGAGGATTATGGAGTGTGATCGTGGTGACGATCGTACTATGGATCGTAGTAATGGATCGCAAGTAGAAACCCTCGGGGTTTATGCGATCACACTTACTGAATCGTACTGGTAAAACCCTTAAGCATTACGATGGCATACAATAAGCAAATAAGCAAATACCAAATAAGCACTTATCTAAAAACTTAACCAAATCAAATTTAAGAAAAAGCTAATAGACCAAAATTTAAAAACTTTTAAGAATACTAAATAATAAAAATATTTAAAAACAACTTTTTATAAAAATTAACTAAAAAACACTTGATCAAAAATAAGAAAATTAACACAATAAGCACTAAAACACTTTAAGCTATAAAAATCAAACATTAAAAGATCAATAAGCATAAATTTGAAAACTTTTAAAATACGAAATAAGCAAACTTTAAAAAGACTAAACTTTTTAAGAAAACTAAAAAGTAAATAAGCTAAATACAAAATAAGCCAATAAGATTGTCAAACTTATAGCTTATTTCGTATGAAAGCTTAGATAGAGATAAAAAGGTGAACTTTTAAATCAAATAAGCAAAGATTAAGCAATATCTTGCTTAATCCAAAATTGAGATAAACCAAAAACAAGAAAAGTAGGATGAGAAAGATAAAGAAAAGCTTAATTAAAAGTGAAGAATCAACAACAAAATTAAAAACACTTACTTGAATTAAAGGAATTAAAGTGCAAGACAATGAATTAAAATGACATGAAAAATAAAGTTGCAAGAAATGAAAATGGTGGAAAGCTATTTGTCAAGTAGCCAACAACTTGAAAATGAAGACATAGAAAACTATATATAGGGAGATTAGGGAGGAGCTTAGGAAGCTTCCTTCCTCTTTCATCTTTTCCTTAATTGCGTCATTAGGTCCTTGCTTTCTTTAATCTTCTTAAATCTTGGACTTTAATGACTTTTGTCTCGGGATTTCTTCAACTCGTCTTTTAATCTTCAATAAATTAGACTTGAGTTCTTCGGCTTTTTAGTAAACTTCCGTCTTTTGACTTTTTCTTCGATAAACCTTCAGAATTGGTCTTGGACTTCCGTTCTTTTTCCACTCTTGATCTTTCGACTTTATCTTTCGTCTTTTTCTTCGATAAAAGCCCGTGAATGCCGTGTTTTCTCCACTTTTCACCTTTTCGTCCTAAATCACAACAAAAACACAAACCACGCATAATTCCGACACAAATGACATAAAATACACGTTTTGGCTCGGTTATTATTGTAATTAAGTGGTAAAAAGGATGGGTGTTTACACAGCTATCAAATCCCCTACACTTAACCATTGCCATGCCCTCATGCAATGCTTAGTGATAAAGTAATTTTACACTTTTCTCATAATCAATCAACCCTGGCCTTATTAACATACTACTAAAACAAAAATTAGAGTACTAAGAGAAATTAAAACTTTAAAGTAAACGAAAGGATAGAAACCCATTTTCACTAGAAAATAGCTATATGGAAATAACTCGCAAAGAGATCTAAGACTTACATTAGGGCTTCGGTGCTGCGAAGATTTATCACCCTCAAGTTTCACGTTCCCCAAACTAAGCTTAAAAACGAGATCATTGTTATTATAAGTTAGCAAAACAAACACTTACACACATGGCTTAATTATATGCTTAAACTCCCTTATTCCTAGTTGTATCTCTTATATTTTATTTTTGTCTTAGAATGATCATGAAGATGCATTTTTGGACTTATTGCGATAGTTTATTTAGGCTGAAAGCAAAGTAGGACGATTTGATCAATAGTTAGCTAAAGGATAAAATCTCTTAAAACTGCTTCTCGGGATATCAAAAAGTTCATATCTTGGCATAACTCGCTTCACGATTTGAGACCTTTCTCGGGCCGATATTTGGCATGTACTTCATACTTCATATCTTGAGAGACGTTCTTGAGATAATGGTCTTCTCTTCGTGAATAGAGTTCTTCACTTGGAGTATTTTTTAGGGATACTCCACTTTGTTGACCATGACTTCATCATTATTTCTTCAATCGTTACTTGGGATTTTGAGATACAACGATCTGCCTCCTTTTCGGACTTGGATCTATTTATCCTCATACCTTGTTAGGGTCTTTTCGGATAGACTTTTCCATGATCTTTATGTAAGTTGATTGCTTTTCGTCGTGAGTCTTGATCCTTCATATTGATTTTGGGAATAATGCTTTTCACATCACCTTGGATCTTTAGCAATAAGATCGAATCCTCATGCCTTGTTAGGGCCTTTTCGGACTCGTCAATCTTCGCGCCCCGCTTCATAAGTTATGTCTTGGCTATGAACTCTTATCATTACCGAGCAACTTTTAAACGATCTTAGGCTAGAAGCTAAGTAACTTTTCAAATCGTACGACCTTACTTATTGCAGATAAATTATTAGCAAGTGATGGGAGAATAGGAGGATAATCACACCAAGTGTGTTTGTGCAAGAATACCGACTTATAATTGACTCTATCATTTCTCGTTCTCCATAATTTAAAATCTCAAGTAATGAGACTCGTGGATGCTTAGCCTAATAAACCATCTAAGGTCTACATGGTTAAGGATACTATCTAGATAAACTTGGACAAGTCTATTCGGGTTGAGTCAAAATAATCGCAACAGGCCTAATATGTCAAAGACTTCAAAACTAGCTACACCACTTTATTAATATTTTTGACTTTATTGTGGGATATATACATATGAAAGCAACGATAAAAATTTTAAAATTACGACTAAATGGCCAAAGTCAATTAAAAATTTGAAAAATGCCAAAAAGATGATTTTCCGGTTAAATGAAGGCATTTTAATGGAAAAGTCCACTTAACTTCGATAGAAGTACCCCCTACACTTAATATAAACATTATCCTCAATGTTTAAGCATATGGGAGTAAACTCCCCTACACTTAGGACATTGTGCACGTTGTTTAAATCTTGCTAATTTAATAGTGAATCGAAAAGAGTTTAAGATAGAACCGGGGAGAAGGGAACACGGAATCACGGTTCGTCAAAAGTCATCAAGAGTGTGTCTTTGAAGCTCGAATCCCTGCATATGATGAGAAAGAGAACAAGGAACACCACGGGGCTCCCCCTACACTTATGATGAAAATAGATAAAGATAGATAATCGGGTTGCCTCCCGAAGAGCGCTTGTTTTTGTTAACCGAGTCACGAGCCTGACTCGTCCCCGAATTAAATGGTCCATGGTGAAGCCTCGAATGTAATACCGGGATCAAAGACCTTGTCCTCGTTCCCGGTTGACATGAACAAAGGAGAGGCGTGGGGATAAGTCTTGAATGGGAGAAAGGTCCTTTCAACATACGAGAAGTATGTGAAATCAAGATCCACGGGAGGTGGGGTGGTTAAAGTAAGCACATTGTCATCCCCCAAAGACAATGGATGCTGAGCACTCGGAAAAGCCGTGATGGTATCAATTAAAGAATTGTCATTGTCACCTCCCGGGTCAAAGCACTCATCCTCATTTCCCGGTATGAAACGAGGAGAGTAAAAGCGATACATCACCCGCTTGGGTGTGCACGTTGTAGGATGAGATGGCAATATAATATGAGAAGTATGAGAACAATTACCTTCCACCTGCGGCCCTTTTTCAGTAGAGTCAAGTCTTTCCACCTCTGTGATAGAAAGAGGTATGGCTAACAAAGTATGCTCATTAATAGCAAGAGAATCAGCGCTATCAATGTCCTCAATCCCTTCATCAAAGAGCGGATTCACCTCACTAGATATGTAGGCGTCATCAAAATCAAATAAAGGGTTCGAATAAATCTTAAAAGTTTCATGCAGAACGTCTTCATCGGATAGTGACTCGTCATCAGTAGAAGTAAAATCATCATCTTGATCAAAAAGAGGATTAGAGAAAGCCAAAGAATCATCTCCCAAAGTGTTGGTGGAAGGAACATCATCATTAAGAGCGACCTCATCTGTAAGCTCCTCAAAAGTTAGCACATCACAAACCTCATCAAAGAATTTATCAAGACCGAAATCACTAATCTCACTCGAAGTATCACAATCCTTAGAGGCGTTGGGGAAATTAAGAGAGGGAAGTACAATTGCGCTGGGACATTGAGCAACTAGATCATTCCAAGAAATAGTATTCTCATCGTCATCATCATAATGGTATTGACGCACAAGAGGAGGGGTATAATCACTAAGATTAGAAACTTGCTCTTGTTGCTGTCGCTTTTCCTCGTCCCTAACTTCTTTAAGCAGAACAATGGTTTCTTGAAGTTGCAAAACAATGGAGTGTGTTTCTTCATTCAAAGTAGTGAGTTGTTGAATTCTCTGAGAGGATTGATGATTGAGGTTGGGGTGTGGGGGCTCACAGTTATGAAAACCAGAATTATAGAACGGATGTGGCTCAAAGTAAGTCATCGGTTGGGAAGAATTAGAACACGGATTTGGTTCATAATAATCCATTGGTGAAGAAAAATGAGGACACGGATCTGGCTCATAATAATTCATTGGCTGACAATAAGAAGTATCGTGAGGGCCCCCACAGTTGTTGCAAAACGGGTGAGGAGAAAGACTGGGTGCGTCTTGTGGATAGCTATTGTCATTGTCATAATTGTACCCCGGTTCTTGCTCGTGACCATACGGGTATCGAACCGGGAACGAAACATGCCAATGAGAATCGCTTCCACAATAGATGCACGGGGGAACAGGAGGAGGTGGGTTCAAAAAGGACGAATTAGTCGAGTTGCACAAAGGACAAAATCCGAATAGGAATTGTGTATTGTCGATATCGTTTCCGCACCGCTCACATGTACACCATTGACAAGAGTCGTTCCCAGATAATTGTTTCCCACACCCGACGCAATGGACATAAGAATCCATAAAGAAAAATAGATAAGCAAGAAGAATATTTTTTGTGCAAAACTTTGAAAAATAAATTCTTTTTATGATTTTTCAAATGTTTTTGGGATTTTTGAAAATTTTTGACACGAAAAATAACGTTCACAAGTGAACGGATCCCAAAAGCCAACGCGTCTCTCACAAAAAACCGTTAATCTTCAGGAAAAGAGCCGGCAGCGGCGCCATTTTAATAACTGAGATTTTGCTAGTTGAAAAAGTTGTTCGTTTTCTCGGTGTCTTAACGAATTGATTTCCGGTTCAAAGTGTGACTCAGTTGTTCTTGGTGGCAAATAAAATGGTTTGGTTATCTATTCTACTTAAAAGGTAAATGCAAAAAATAAAAACAATAAACTAAAAGCGATTAATTAATAAAAACACAACAATATAAATAATAAAACATGAATTTAAAACGAAACAATTAATAAAAATTAAACTAAAAGACGAAATTAAATATCGACTCGAAAATAAAGTTTACTAAATGAAAAAGGAGAGAATAAAACTAAAATGGTACTTTAAAACTAAACGCGGGAAAACCTAAAGCGGGTACTAAATAAAAGATAAAACTTGAACTTTACGAAAAAATATTAATACTAAAAATCCACGAAAAATTCAAATAAAAATACGTAACTTTCAAAAATAAAATCGGGACAACATTCAAATAAAACTAAACAATTACGGAACAATACTAATAAATAAGCAAGCAGACAGGCTAGCTGCTGGAAGCAGCCAGCTAGGCTGCTCATTTTGGCGCCATGCATGCATGGATAATTCCATCGTACTTAAATGTACCATCGTATTTAAATTGTACCATCGTATTTAAATTGTACCATCGTACTTAAACTTTTGGCGCCATGCATGCATGTTTACCCATCGTAGTCAAAATTGTTACCATCGTAGTCATGTTGATTCCATCGTAACATGGATCGTAGTAGTATGTATTAATGTTGGATCGTAACATGGATCGTACCCACGGATCGCACCCACGATCGCAACAAGTGGTCGTGGTGAGAATTATGGAGTGTGATCGTGGTGACGATCGTACTATGGATCGCAGTAATGGATCGCAAGTAGAAACCCTCGGGGTTTATGCGATCACACTTACTGGATTGTACTGGTAAAACCTGTTGGGTCAAAAGTTGATGAGTCAAATCACCATGGAAACTAGAAGGACCAAATATGGCATTAGGAAAGAGTTCAAGCTGGTGGAGGAAATACAAGAGAGTTACCCCTGCTAGTACAAGATCCCACTACTTGAAGATTCCCCTGCTGGAGTTCACACTGCTGGAGTTCCCCCTGCCATTTATAATAAAAGATGGAGATTCGGTCAAAGTAGTGATAAGAATGAATATTTCTGTTTTGATTTAGTCATTATTATCTTATTTAGTTTCCATGTATTCCTGGTTTCCTTAATCTATAAAAGGAACCACCAGACGTAGGTTTTATTTATCAGTTCCAACACACAAAATGTAACCTACTGCTATTATGATCTCTAGGTGTGGGATTCAATGTATACACACCTAGAGTGATTTGTGTTAATGATTAATACAAATCCTTTTGGGAATTATTCATCTTGTTAAACATCTTGTTCATGTTAATTGTGCAATTCCGCTGTGTTCATCACATGTACAATTATCATCCTAGATAAAACGGTTTCGACTGTTTGAGTCTAACGATCTTGGATTCAACATGTGGTATCAGAGAGGGTGGCTCTCGATATCTAGGAGAATCAAGATGTTTTTCGTGTTCGTTGTTATGAAGAACTAGGGTTTATGTTAAAACCCTAGTTAGTTAATTGGTTAGTGTTGTTGTTGACGTTATAACACAATGCGTCGGAATTTAAAGAAATTGTTCATATGGCAGACTTCACTTTTATTCCATGTGATCAATTCACGTGATGATTTTCATCCAATTGCTAGATTCGTTCGTCTTTATTTCGAGTGGTCCCAAGAAGGTTTCTAACTTTGAAGTCAAAAACTGAGTATTCACGTGAAAAATTGATTAGCGAGAGAATGGGACAAAAGGTAACTTTGTTTTTGGTTTGAACGTGATGTCAAGGTTATTGTATTAAACAAATTGAAGTCTTTGATTTGTGAATAAAGAAGTGATTTTTGATCTATAATGGTTCACGTGGGGTTGAATTTTCATTGGTTGAAGGTGTTGGTTTGTTTGAAGCTTTTATATTCGGTGGCCCTAATATTAAACAAGAATAATGCATCACGTGGGTCTGATGTATATTAATTGAGGGCTACTATTTGGTGGTCTCAATGATGGTCCAAGATTTGGTTTAAAATTAAGGGTTACTGTTTGTTGATTATATGCTTCACGTAGGAGTAGCAGTGGTACACGTAGGTATGGTACTGTTTAAATGTGCTTATTCTTTAATCTACACAGTAGCCAAGAGAGAAGCAAAAAGGAGTGGTACATTAACAGTAGGGTATGATTTTTAATTTCCTTTGTTTTTGTTATTCATACCACTGTTATAAATTCATTCTCACATTGTGTGGGTTTGGCACAGTTAATAACAAAAACAGGGGCATTAAAAGTTTCCCCTGCTGTTGAAAAAGTTTCCCCTGCCTTCATTAAAAGTCCCCCCTGCTATGTTCCCCTGCCTTCATTTTTTCCCCCTGCTTTCATTAACAGATTCCCACTGTTTTTGAAAGTTCCCCCTGCTGTCAGATATGAGTTTTGGGACAGCAATGTTTTGGCGTTTGGTATATTCACAGCAACTGGTATAATGGTATAAAGGCTTGATTTATTTTCATGATCGTGAAGAATAATTTTTGTGATGATATTGACGTTGGAAGTAGATTTTCGCGAATTGGTGTTCTATTATATCTTCTACTTAGCAGGGCATGAAGATAACTTGTAGGTGTTTTTAAGTTGTGATAAAGACTTGATAAAAAGGTAGTTGGGTACGAGATCATTCTTAATATGCTCTATGCTCGTATTCGCTATTATATGTGTCTCATTTACAGGGGTGAGAACTCATTTTATCACGAGGCTTCTACTCATTATTGCCGTGAGTTTTGGGGCCTACTCATTATAGCCGTGAGTTTCGGAGTCACATGGTTAGTTCAAGACATGGAACACGAGGTTGGGTTATTCTACTTCAGCATCAAGATTTTTATAATTATTTTACTTCATGATCATTATACATAGCCTACTGAATTAGAAGATTCATAAATGACTAGCACACGTTAAGGGGAAGCTCATTTGATAAAGTGTTACTCATTCACATATGACATCAAGGTGAAGATTTTTGCTACTACTTATTGGTATTACGACAACTAATGTAAGTATCTACTGCTTAAAATCATTTTTAATTAGGACCCCATGCCTATGTGCTTCATGGATGGTATTTTAAAAGCTAGAATACTTAGGTTTGATGTATGATATTGGTTAGTAGTAGTTGAAAATCAAGGTTGTTCACATAGAAGACCCCTATTTGATCTTGTCAAAAAGGGGAAGTTGTCTACAAAGAATGTTCAACCTGTTGATCCTTGATGTTGTATGCTTAAGGGGAAGTGTTTTGACATCATCAACTAGGGGAAGATTGTTGGGTCAAAAGTTGATGAGTCAAATAACCATGGAAACTAGAAGGACCAAATATGGCATTAGGAAAGAGTTCAAGCTGGTGGAGGAAATACAAGAGAGTTACCCCTGCTAGTACAAGATCCCACTGCTTGAAGATTCCCCTGCTAGAGTTCACACTACTGGAGTTCCCCCTGCCATATATAATAAAAGATGGAGATTTGGTCAAAGTAGTGATAGGAATGAATATTTCTGTTTTGATTTAGTCATTATTATCTTATTTGGTTTCTATGTATTCCTGGTTTCCTTAATCTATAAAAGGAACCACCAGACGTAGGTTTTATTAATCAGTTCCAACACACAAAATGTAACCTACTGCTATTATGATCTCTAGGTGTGGGATTCAATGTGTACACACCTAGAGTGATTTGTGTTAATGATTAATACAAATCCTTTTGTGAATTATTCATCTTGTTAAACATCTTGTTCATGTTAATTGTGCAATTCCGCTGTGTTCATCACATGTACAATTATCATCCTAGATAAAACGGTTTCGACTGTTTGAGTCTAACGATCTTGGATTCAACAAAACCCTTAAGCATTACGATGGCATACAATAAGCAAATAAGCAAATACCAAATAAGCACTTATCTAAAAACTTAACCAAATCAAATTTAAGAAAAAGCTAATAGACCAAATTTAAAAACTTTTAAGAATACTAAATAATAAAAATATTTAAAAACAACTTTTTATAAAAATTAACTAAAAAGCACTTGATCAAAAATAAGAAAATTAATACAATAAGCACTAAAACACTTTAAGCTATAAAAATCAAACATTAAAAGATCAATAAGCATAAATTTGAAAACTTTTAAAATACGAAATAAGCAAACTTTAAAAAGAATAAACTTTTTAAGAAAACTAAATAGTAAATAAGCTAAATACAAAATAAGCCAATAAGATTGTCAACTTATAGCTTATTTTGTATGAAAGCTTAGATAGAGATAAAAAGGTGAACTTTTAAATCAAATAAGCAAAGAGATTAAGCAATATCTTGCTTAATCCGAAATTGAGATAAACCAAAAACAAGAAAAGTAGGATGAGAAAGATAAAGAAAAGCTTAATTAAAAGTGAAGATTCAACAACAAAATTAAAAACACTTACTTGAATTAAAGGAATTAAAGCGCAAGACAATTAATTAAAATGACATGAAAAATAAAGTTGCAAGAAATGAAAATGGTGGAAAGCTATTTGTCAAGTAGCCAACAACTTGAAAATGAAGACATAGAAAACTATATATAGGGAGATTAGGGAGGAGCTTAGGAAGCTTCCTCCCTCTTTCATCTTTTCCTTAATTGCGTCATTAGGTCCTTGCTTTCTTTAATCTTCTTAAATCTTGGACTTTAATGACTTTTCTCTCGGGATTTCTTCAACTCGTCTTTTAATCTTCAATAAATTAGACTTGAGTTCTTCGGCTTTTTAGTAAACTTCCGTCTTTTGCCTTTTTCTTCGATAAACCTTCAGAATTGGTCTTGGACTTCCGTTCTTTTTCCACTCTTGATCTTTCGACTTCATCTTTCGTCTTTTTCTTCGATAAAAGCCCGTGAATGCCGTGTTTTCTCCACTTTTCACCTTTTCGTCCTAAATCACAACAAAAACACAAACCACGCATAATTCCGACATAAATGATATAAAATACACGTTTTGGCTCGGTTATTATTGTAATTAAGTGGTAAAAAGGATGGGTGTTTACACACCTATCAATAGGTCTTGGACATCCGTTGTTTTAGCACTCTTGATCTTTTGACTTCGTCTTTTCTTGTTTTCTTCGATATAAGCCCGTGAAAGCCCGTGTTTTCTTCCTTTTTCATCTTTTGGTCCTAAAACACAATAAAAACACAAACCACGCATAATTCCGACTTTTACGACATAAATTACACGTTTTGGTCTTGTTATTTTGGAAATAAGTGGTAAAAGGATAAGTGTTTTCACACTTATTAAATCCCCTACACTTGACCATTACAATGCCCTCATGCAATGCATTAATTTTACAGCACGATTTACATTTTCCATCATAAATAAACCACCTTGGCCTTTTTTAAATACTAAACATTTTAAGGAAAATAAAAAGATAGAAACAAGTAAAGAAATCAAAGACTTACATTGGGTTTTGGCTGCCATGAACGTTTATCATCCTCAAGTTTCACGTTCCCCATACCAAGCTTAAAAACGAGATCATTGTTATTATAAGTTAGCAAACTAACATGAATTCATGTGGCCTAATTATTCACTTAGACTCCCTTATTCCTAGGTGTATCTCTTATATTTTAATTTTGTCTTGAATGATCACGAGGATGCATTGTTTGACTTATTTTGATAGTTATTTAGGCTGAAAATAAAGTGGGACGATTTAATAATAGTTAGCTAAAGGACAAAATCTTTTAAAACTGCTTCTCGGGACCTCCTAAAGTTCATATCTTGGCATAACTTGCTTCACGATTTGAGACCTTTCTCAGACCGATATTTGGCAGCGACTTCATACTTCAAAACTTGAGAGACGTTCTTGAAATTATGGTCTTCTCTTCATAATAGGAATTTCTTCACTTGAACTTTTTGAGAGATTCTTCATCTTTGGACCACGACTTCTTCATTTTTCTCCAATCTTTATTTTGGACTTTGATATACAACGATCCGCCTCCTTTTAGGACTTGGATCTATTTATCCTCGTACCTTGTTAGGGCCTTTTTGGATAGACTTCTCCATGATCTTTTGGGGAGTATTTGCTTTTCGTCGTGTGTCTCGATCCTTCATATTGATTTTCGATAAATGATTCTTCACGTCACTTTTGGATCTTTAGCAACAAAATGTAGCCCTCATGCCTTGTTAGGGCCTTTTCGGACTCGCCAATCTTTGCATCCCGCTTCAATAAGTTATGCCTTTGCTATGAACTCTAATTAATACTGAGCAACTTTTAAACGATCTTGGGCTAGAAGCTAAGTAACTTTTCAAATCGTACAACCTTATTTATTGCAAATATATTTATTAGCAAGCGATGGGAGAAAAAGCTTATAATCAACTCACATAAATTCACGAAAGAATACCAAACTTATAATTGACTCTATCATCTCTTGTTCTCCATAATTTAAAATCTCAAGGAATGAGACTCGTGGATGCTTAGCCTGTTAAATCAAAGTTTTGGGTTTTCGAGTCATTTATAGGATCTTGCAAATTCTTAGACTTTTTCAAGTTTGGAAATCGCATTTTAAAGTTCCCTTGATAGACGACTCTCTTGGATCAATTATAGGAACTTGCGAAAAGTTCTTGTTCTTAACCCGTGAGAGTTAAGACTTTCGCGTTTTAAAGTTCCCTATATAAAAGCCTAGCAAAACTTGACTTAAACACGTTAAGGATACTAGCTAGAGTAAACTAAGATAAGTAAACTCGGGTTGAGTCAAAATATTCACGACTTTGAAAAATTTAAAACCACTTTATTAAACTTTATTTTTAGCAAAGAAAGTAAATAATGATAACAAAGGAAAACTTACAAGGCCAAAATAGATTAAAAATTTTGAAAAATGTCGAAAAATCAAGTTTTTCTGTTAAAATGAGGGCAAATTCATGGAAAAGACCACTTACTTCGATAGAAGTCCCCCACACTTGATATAAACATTTTCCTCAATGTTTAAGCATGTGGAAGTATACTACCCTACACTTAGGATATTGTGCATGTTGTTTAAATCTTGCTAAGGAAAGGAAAACTATAGTGATTTCAATGTGAACATATAAGATATGAAAAATTGAATCATGACAGTTTAGGATAGAACCGGGAAGATGGGAACACGGAATCACAGCTCATCAAAAGTCATCGAGGTGCACTTTGAAGCTTGAATCCCTGCATAAATAAGAAACAAGACAACAAACACATACGGGGCTCCCCCTACACTTATTATGAAAGCGGTAAAGGATAGATCACGGGTTGCCTCCCGAGAAGCGCTTGTTTTTTATAACCGAGTCACGAGCCTGACTCGACCCAAAATCTAGTTCACGGGAAACATGGTGAGGGATGGAATCATCTCATGAGAGATGTCCTCACCAAAGTACAACTTCACACGCTGGCTATTTAATAAGTGTGAAAACACATATCCTTTTACCACTTATTTCCAATATTAACAAGACCAAAACGTGTATTTTATGTCGTAAAAGTCGAAATTATACGTGGTTTGTGTTTTTATTGTGTTTTAGGACCAAAAGATGAAAAAAGAAGAAAACATGGGCTTTCACGGGCTTTTATCGAAGAAAACGAGAAAAGACGAAGTCAAGAGATCAAGAGTGCTTAAAGAACGGATGTCCAAGACCTATTCTGAATATTTATCGAAGAAAAAGTCTAAAGACGAAATTTTAATGAAGTCGAAGAACTCAAGTCTAAATTAAAGAAGAAAATTATTAAGACAAAGTTCAAATCCCGAGACGACGTCAAGTGAAGACAAAGAATTAAATCGAGTCGTGAAGAAAAGAAAGAAGGAAGCACACCACGCATGCACTTCCCATTTTCCCTATAAATACCCTCCTAATCACATTAGGAGGGGAGTTAGCTAGTTTTAGTTTTTTCATATTTTCTTTCTAGTTTTTAGAGAGAGAAAGTTCCAAACTTTCTCTCACTAAGTTTTCATCTTTTCTTTCTTTTTATCTTTCAAGATTAAGCTTTTTGTATTTGGATTTCATTAATCAAGTTTAAGTTAAGCTTTTTGTTCATTAATCTCTTTCTACCTTTCTTGATTTTAGTTTACTTTTGGAGCAAAATATATATGATCCGTGTTGATCTTGATGTTTTCGTGCTTAAAAAGTTAATCTTTCTATTCCTACATAAGCTTTCAAATGGTTAAGCTTTAAGATCTTTGTGCTTATTGGCTTATTTGTATGTTTAGCTTATTTACTTTTTAAAAGTTTTCTTAAAAAGTTTCATCTTTTTATAGTTTGATTTAAAAGATTGCTTATTTTAAGTTTGGAGAAGTTGTTACTTATGCTTATTTAGTCTATTTCATTACTGATTCGGTTAAGTTTTGGTGTTAGCTTATCAATATAGCTTATCACTAGCTTATTTTCGAATCACACAATAATCGGAAAAGGGTAAACCCTTTTCTGATTTGGCATTCCGATTAGCACCTTTGTATTCCGATCACCCTGATCGGATTAGGGTTTCAGCTTTCCGATTTGCACCTTGTTATTCCGATTACCTGATCGGATTAGGGTTTCACATTCTGATTGTGGGGACTCTTTGACATTTCGACGAGGGTGGTTTGTGTCACATTCCGATTGGGACATTTCTACTATATTTCGATTGCATCTCTTGTATTCCGATCATTAGATCGGAATATGGTTTAGCATTTTCCGATTTTAACATTCCGATTAGTATTTTCCGATTTGACATTCCGACGGGATTCCGACGAGGGATTCCGACGGACTTAATTTCTTGTTTTTACAAAGTTTTCAAGTTTTAGATTCATTAAGTGTTCAAGTGTTTTTCTAATCTTGTCTTTATGTTTTCAAGCATTTATTTTTAATTTGTAAATTTAGTTTAATCTTTAAAAGCTTTTACTTTACTCAACGACACTTTCATATTTGATATTAGTTTAAAACTAGATAATCAACCAAACCATTTAGTTTTCCACCAAGAACAACTGAGTCACACTTTCTACCGGAGATCAATTCGAAAATATTCGGACGATAACTATTTTGATACTTGGAAATCCCTTGTATTAAATGGCGCCGCTGCCGGCTCTTTTCGTTAAGATTAAAGGTTTTTAGTGAGAGACGCATTGGATTTTGGGATCCGTTCATCTTTGAACGTTATTTTCCTTGCTTTAAAATTTTCAAAAATCCTAAAAAATATAAAATTTTCAAAAATACAAAAAGAAATTAAAAAACATAAAAAACCAAAAATATTTCTGCTTTGTTAGTTCTTTTGCAGGTGTATGCGCACTCGATCAACGTCTTATCAAGAGCCCGAGACTCTCGATAACTTAGACATGGCCGGTGTACACAACAACAATAATAATCCACCTCAAAAAAACATGAATAATAACAACAATGAACCACTACCGGACAATCGTCCTATGATCGAGCTTTTGCAAGCACATGTAGAGGGCAACCACGATGCTATTGTCATACCCGCGATTGGAGCCAACAACTTCGAGCTCAAATCCGGCTTTATTCAAATGGTCTCTGCTCAACCATTCTTGGGACGTACCATTGATGATCCTCATGACCACATCAAAAGGTTCCTTTAACTCACGAATACGGTCAAATTCAATGGGGTTTCACAAGAGGTAATTCGCTTGCAACTTTTTCCTTTCTCCTCAGAGGGACAAGCCCGGCATTGGCTTGATAAGGAACCGCCACAAAGTATTCTTACGTGGACGGAATTAGAGACCAATTCCATAGACTACTTTTTCCCACCCTCTCGTACTACCGCTTTGCGGAATGAAATCATTACTTTTGAACAAAAGTACGATGAGACTTTTAGTGAATCTTGGGACCGTTTTAAAGAACTTTTAAGAAAGTGCCCACAACATGGTTTTACCAAAGTGCACCAAATTAATACTTTTTACAATGGTTTAAGCATGAATGACCAAGATTCACTAAACAGTGCCTCGGGGGGTAATCTTTTGGTTAAGTCTTCTAATGCTGCTTGGGATATTATTGAGAACAAGTCTAGAGTGCAAACCAAGAGTGTTCGTACCAATGTGGCTAGTGCTAGCACTAATGAGAGCGACAAGAGACTTGATAAGCTTAATTCGCTTGTTGAATCACTTGCTCTCCAAGCCGCCAATAATACCAAAACTATCACTGCCCAAGCCAATGCTATGACTCAATCTTGTGATATATGCGGGGGATCTCACTCATACACCGATTGTCCTTCGACTCATGACAATCCGGAAAATGTGTATGCCGCCAACGGTACCTATTCTACGGGAGGCTATCAAGCACGTCCTCAAGGTGACCGCAATCTGCTCAGCTATCGCTTAAACAACTTTCTTTCACCTCCCGGTTTTCCCCCACAAAACCCGAACAAGCTCAATCGCAACAATCAAAACCAACCACGTGCTCCAACTCCATATCAAAACCAAAGAAACCCATATCCACCTTAAAGAAACAACCAAGTTTACCAACAACCTGCTTATCAACCACCCGCCTACCATGCTCCTCCTCCCAACCAACCCACCGCATTACATCAAGATGTTGAAACCTACATGAGGACTAATGATGTGATCGTGTAAAATCTTCAGCGGGAAATGGCCAACATGAAAGCAGATATGGTGAAGCAAGGGAATGATATTCGAGCTGATATGCGAAACACTTTGGCAAGTCAAACGAATGACTTGAGGAATATGATGGCTAGTTTCTTCCCTAGTAATCAAGCCTCTAGATCGGGTTCTCTTCCGAGTAACACCGTTGCTAATCCAAGAGGGGAGATGCAAGCAATCACCACTCGCAGTGGAAAAGGTTTAAAGGAACCCGAGCTTCCTACACCTACACCGGTGATTGTGACAAAGGAAAACAAGTCTCCTTCTCCGAATCCTCCATCTTCTATTCCTCCAACTTCTACTTCTCCAATTCCACCACATTCTACTACTACCCCTCCACCACCGAAGGATGTGAGTGCAAATTCTATCCCAAAGCCTTCATCTCAACCCAATATACCTTATCCTTCGAGGTTGAGGAAAGAGAAATTGAAGAACAATGATGATATTCAGGTTTCGAACTTTCTTAAAATGTTCAAACAACTGAATTTCAATATCTCATTTGCTGAGGCTCTCGCTCACATACCCAAATATGCTAAAATGTTTAAAGATCTTCTCAGTGATAAGGAGAAACTTCTCGATATTGCTCAGACCCAACTTAATGAGAATTGCTCCGTAGTGCTCTTAAGGAAATTACCAACCAAACTTGGTGATCCGGGTCGTTTCTTAATTCCTTGCAACTTCCGGGAGTAGAGAATTGCATGGCCCTAGCCGATCTAGGTGCTAGTATTAACTTAATGCCATTAAGTGTTTTGAAGCAATTATCTCTCCCCGAGCTAGTCCCCACACGAATGACTTTGGAATTAGCCAACCGCACGGTTGCTTATCCAGTGGGGATAGCCGAAGACGTCTTCGTTGCCGTTGACAAATTCACCTTCCCGGCGGATTTTGTTGTCGTTGAATACGAGATGGATCCCCGTGTTACAATAATCGTTGGACGTCCGTTCTTGAGGACCGGTCACACTCTCATCGATGTAGCCGCGGGCGAATTAATCATGAGTGTTGGTGACGATAAAATCGTCTTCAACATGGGTAAACTTTCTAAGCAGCCTTCGGAAAACGAGAGTGTTAATATCATTGATGTTCTTGATGAGGCTTGTGAAGAACATTTCAAAGACGCTTGTAAAAGTGGTTCTTCTTCTCTACCCATTGTTGAGACCGTTTCCTCTATTGCTCCATCACTGACTCCATTTGGAGAAAGTGATTTCATCTTGAAAGAAATTGAAGCAACTTTGGGAGATGTGGACTTAAAATATGATGATTCTCCCTCCAATTGGGATGAAGACATTCGTACCATTGAGAAACTTCTCAATGAGGACCATACTTCTCCACCATCTCCTAAGGATATCTCTATCGATGAACCGAATTTGACTACGCCCTCCATCGAAAATCCTTCGGATTTAGAGCTTAAGGACCTACCGTCTCATCTCGAGTACGTTTTCCTTGACAACAAGAAGTCACCCGTGATCATCGCTAAGGACTTGAAAGAAGAAGAAAAATCCCGACTTATCGCCGTGTTGAAGAATCACAAGAAATCTATTGCTTTGAAGATCTCCGATATTCGTGGAATTGATCCTCACTTTTGCACACATAAAATTCTCATGGAGGACGAATTTAAACCCACTATTCAAAGCCAACGAAGGGTGAATCCTAAGATCCATGACGTTATCAAAAAAGAGGTTATCAAACTTCTTGATGCGGGCATGATCTATCCTATCTCGGATTCACCGTGGGTTAGTCCCGTCCATTGTGTGCCTAAGAAAGGCGGAATCACTGTTGTTCCCAATGAAAACAACGAGTTGATTCCTACTCATCTCGTTACAGGATGGAGAGTTTGTAAAGACTATCGCAAACTCAATGATGCTACGAGAAAGGATCATTTTCCCCTTCCTTTCATGGACCAAATGCTTGAACGTCTAGCGGGTAATGACTATTACTACTTTTTAGACGGTTTCTCTGGGTATTTTCAAATTCCCATCGATCCCAAAGACCAAGAGAAAACCATATTCACTTGTCCTTATGGAAAATTTGCCTACAAAAGAATGCCTTTCGGCTTATGCAATGCTCCTGGGACTTTCCAAAGGTGTATGATGGTTATCTTCCATGACATGGTTGAAGAAACTATGGAAGTCTTCATGGATGATTTCTCGGTTTATGGCGATTCTTTCTCTATTTGCCTTGCCAATTTAGAGCGTATGCTTAAGCGGTGTGAAGACACTCGCCTTGTTCTAAATTGGGAAAAATGCCATTTCATGGTAAAAGAAGGCATCGTGCTAGGACACAAAATCTCCAAAGCCGTTCTTGAAGTGGACAGTGCTAAATTCGATGTTATTGCTAAATTGCCTCCACCTTCAACCGTGAAGGGTGTGCGAAGTTTTCTGGGTCACGCGGGCTTCTATCGTCGTTTCATTCAGGATTTCTCTAAAATCGCTCGCCCGATGACCCACCTCTTGGAAAAAGATACCCCTTTCATCTTTTCCAAAGAGTGTCTTGAATACTTCAATCTTCTTAAGGATAAGCTAACCAAGGCACCGGTCTTGTTTACCCCTAATTGGGAGCTACCTTTTGAGTTGATGTGCGATGCTAGCGACTTTGCTATTGGAGCGGTTTTGGGCCAAAGAGTGAACAAACACTTCCAACCAATCCACTACGCTAGCAAGACAATGACGGGGGCTCAATTGCATTATACCACTACCGAAAAAGAGTTTTTAGCAGTAGTGTATGCTTTTGAAAAATTCCGCCCCTATCTTGTCCTTTCTACCACCATCGTGTATACCAATCATTCCGCGTTGAAGTACTTGATGACTAAGCAAGATTCTAAGCCAAGACTTCTTCGTTGGGTTTTGCTCCTTCAAGAATTTAACATTGAAATTCGTGACAAAAGGGAGCTGAAAACCTAGCCGCGGATCATCTCAGTAGACTTGAGGATCCTTATCAAGGGGATCATCCGAACAAAGAGATCAATGACTCTTTTCCCCTTGAGGCCTTAATGTCTATCAATCCAAATCTCGATGACACCCTGTGGTTTGCGGACATTGCAAACTACTTAGCCGGTGGAATTCTCAAGGAAGGGTTAACGTCCCAGCAAAAGAAAAAGTTCTTTAAGGATATTGAACATTATTTTTGGGACGACCCTTACCTCTTCAAACAATGTGCGGATCTTGTCATTCGTCGATGTGTTGATGGGCCGACAGCGGCACAAATCCTTGACGCTTGCCATAAAGGACCCACTGGTGGTCACTTTGGTCCTAATTACACCGCGAAGAAAGTATTCGACTCTGGATTTTATTCGCCCACCATTTACCGTGACGCTCACGAAATGATTAAACATTGTGATGCTTGCCAAAGACAAGGCAAGATCATACATAAAGATAAGATGCCTCAAACTTTCATACAAGAATGTGAAATCTTTGATGTCTGGGGTATCGACTTTATGGGGCCATTTCCATCATCTAAAGGGAACAAGTACATCCTCGTAGCCGTTGACTACGTTTCTAAATGGGTTGAAGCTAAGGCTCTCCCTACGAACGATGCGAGGGTGGTTGTGAACTTTTTGAAGCAACTTTTTGCTCGATTCGGTGTTCCTCGTGCTATAATCAGTGACCACGGGACTCATTTTTGCAATGATCAATTTGCAAGAGTCATGGCTAAGTATGGTGTTAATCATCGTCTTTCCACCGCCTATCATCCCCAAACCAATGGTCAAGCCGAGATATCCAACCGTGGATTGAAGCGAATTTTGGAGCGTACTGTGGGAGAGCATCGTGTCGCGTGGGCCGACAAGTTAGATGATGCTTTGTGGGCTTTCCGTACTGCTTATAAGACCCCGATTGGTTGTACACCTTATCGTCTTGTGTACGGGAAAGCATGCCACCTCCCTATTGAGCTGGAACATAAGGCATACTGGGCCTTGAAGTGGGCTAACTTCGACATCAACAAAGCCGGTGATCTTTGGAAGATTCAACTAAACGAGCTTAATGAACTGAGGAATGAAGCTTACGAGAACTCACTGATCTACAAGGAGAAGACCAAAATCATCCATGATGCAAGGATTAAGAACCGAGAGTTCCACGTTGGTGATCAAGTCTTACTTTTTAACTCTCGGTTGAAGATCTTCTCGGGCAAGTTGAAGAGCCGTTGGTCTGGTCTATTCACCGTCGCCAAAGTCTTTCCATATGGCACCATTGAGCTTTCTCAGCCAAATGGGCCTAATTTTAAGGTGAATGGTCAGCATGTTAAGTTGTACTTTGGTGAGGACATCTCGCATGAGATGATTCCATCCCTCACCACGTTTCCCATAAACTAGTTTTGTGTCGAGTCAGGCTCGTGACTCGGTGAACAAAAACAAGCGCTTCTCGGGAGGCAACCCGTGATCTATCCTATACTGCTTTCATAATAAGTGTAGGGGGAGCCCCGTATGTTTTTGTTGTCTTGTTTCTTATTTTATGCAGGGATTCAAGCTTCAAAGAGCACCTTGATGACTTTTGACGAACCGTGATCCCGTGTTCCCATCTTCCCGGTTCTATCCTAAACTCTTGTGATTCAATATTTCATATCTTATATGTTCAAATTGATTTCACTATAGTTGTCCTTTCCTTAGCAAGATTTAAACAAAGTGCACAATGTCATAAGTGTAGGGGAGTTTACTCCCACATGCTTAAACATTAAGGACAATGTTTATATCAAGTGTAGGGGGACTTCTATCGAAGTAAGTGGTCTTTTCCATGAATTTGTCCTTATTTTAACCGGAAAATTTGATTTTTCGACATTTTTCAAAAATTTTAATCTATTTTGGCCTAGTTGTATAGTTGTATTTTCCTTTGTTATGGTTATTTTCTTTTCTTTGCTAGAATAAATTTTTAATAAAGTGGTTTTAAGTTTTCAACGTTGTGAATCTTTTGACTCAACCCGAGTTTACTTATCCAAGTTTACTCTAGCTAGTATCTTTAACGTGTTTAAGTCAAGTTTTGCTAGGCTTTTATATAGGGAACTGTAAAACGCGAAAGTCTTAACTCTCACAGGTTAAGAAAAAGAACTTTTCGCAAGCTCCTATAATTGATCCTATAGAGTTATTTATCAAGGGAACTTTAAAATGCGATTTCTAAACTTGAAAAGTCTAAAGAATTTGCAAGATCCTATAGATCACTCGAAAACTCAAAACTTTGATTTAATAGGCTAAGCATCCACGAGTCTCATTCCTTGAGATTTTAAACTGTGGAGGACGAGAAATGATAGAGTCAATTATAAGTTTGGTATTCTTTCGTGAATTTATGTGAGTTAATTATGAGCCTATTCTCTCATCGCTTGTTAATAAATTTATTTGCAATAAATAAGGTTGTACGGTTTGAAAAGTTACTTAGCTTCTAGCCCAAGATCGTTTAAAAGTTGCTCGGTATTCATTAGAGTTCATAGCCAAGGCATAACTTATTGAAGCGGGATGCGAAGATTGGCGAGTCCGAAAAGGCCCTAACAAGGCATGAGGGCTACATTTTGTTGCTAAAGATCCAAAAGTGATGTGAAGAATCATTTATCGAAAATCAATATGAAGGATAGAGACACACGACGAAAAGCAAATACTCCCCAAAAGATCATGGAGAATTCTATCCGAAAAGACCCTAGCAAGGTATGAGGATAAATAGATCCAAGTCCTAAAAGGAGGCGGATCGTTGTATATCAAAGTCCAAAATAAAGATTGGAGAAAAATGAAGAAGTCGTGGTCCAAATATGAAGAATCTCTCAAAACTTCAAGTGAAGAAATTCCTATTATGAAGAGAAGACCATAATTTCAAGAACGTCTCTCAAAGATTCGAAGTATGAAGTCGCTGCCAAATATCGGTCCGAGAAAGGTCTCAAATCGTGAAGCGAGTTATGCCAAGATATGAACTTTATGAGGTCCCGAGAAGCAGTTTTAAAAGATTTTGTCCTTTAGCTAAATATTGATTAAATCGTTCACTTTATTTTCAGCCTAAATAACTATCAAAATCGTGAAGCGAGTTATGCCAAGATATGAACTTTATGAGGTCCCGAGAAGCAGTTTTAAAAGATTTTGTCCTTTAGCTAAATATTGATTAAATCGTTCACTTTATTTTCAGCCTAAATAACTATCAAAATAAGTCAAACAATGCATCCTCGTGATCATTCAAGACAAAAATAAAATATAAGAGATACACCTAGGAATAAGGGAGTCTAAGTGAATAATTGGCCCACATAAATTCGTGTTAGTTTGCTAACTTATAATAACAATGATCTCGTTTTTAAGCTTGGTATGGGGAACGTGAAACTTGAGGATGATAAACGTTCATGGCAGCCAAAACCCAATGTAAGTCTTTGATTTCTTTACTTGTTTCTATCTTTTTATGTTTAGTATTTAATAAAGGCCAAGTTGGGTTATTTATGATGGAAAATGTAAACCGTGCTTTAAAATTAATGTATTGCATGAGGGCATTGCAATGGTCAAGTATAGGGGATTTAATAAGTGTGAAAACACTTATCCTTTTACCACTTATTTCCAATATTAACAAGACCAAAACGTGTATTTTATGTCGTAAAAGTCGGAATTATGCGTGGTTTGTGTTTTTATTGTGTTTTAGGACCAAAAGATGAAAAAGGAAGAAAACATGGGCTTTCACGGGCTTTTATCGAAGAAAACGAGAAAAGACAAAGTCAAGAGATCAAGAGTGCTTAAAGAACGGATGTCCAAGACCTATTCTGAAGATTTATCGAAGAAAAAGTCTAAAGACGAAATTTTAATGAAGTCGAAGAACTCAGTCTAAATTAAAGAAGAAAATTATTAAGACAAAGTTCAAATCCCGAGACGACGTCGAGTGAAGACAAAGAATTAAATCGAGTCGTGAAGAAAAGAAAGAAGGAAGCACACCACGCATGCACTTCCCATTTTCCCTATAAATACCCTCCTAATCACATTAGGAGGGGAGTTAGCTAGTTTTAGTTTTTTCATATTTTCTTTCTAGTTTTTAGAGAGAGAAAGTTCCAAACTTTCTCTCACTAAGTTTTCATCTTTTCTTTCTTTTAATCTTTCAAGATTAAGCTTTTTGTATTTGGATTTCATTAATCAAGTTTAAGTTAAGCTTTTGTTCATTAATCTCTTTCTACCTTTCTTGATTTTAGTTTACTTTTGGTGCGAAATATTTATGATCCGTGTTGATCTTGATGTGTTCGTGCTTAAAAAGTTAATCTTTTTATTCCTACATAAGCTTTCAAACGGTTAAGCTTTAAGATCTTTGTGCTTATTGGCTTATTTGTATGTTTAGCTTATTTACTTTTTGAAAGTTTTCTTAAAAAGTTTCATCTTTTTATAATTTGATTTAAAGATTGCTTATTTTAAGTTTGGAGAAGTTGTTACTTATGCTTATTTAGTCTATTTCATTACTGATTTGGTTAAGTTTTGGTGTTAGCTTATCAATATAGCTTATCACTAGCTTATTTTCGAATCACACAATAATCGGAAAAGGGTAAACCCTTTTCCGATTTGGCATTCCGATTAGCACCTTTGTATTCTGATCACCCTGATCGGATTAGGGTTTCAGCTTTCCAATTTGCACCTTGTTATTCCGATCACCTGATCGGATTCGGGTTTCACATTCCGATTGTGGGGACTCTTTGACATTCCGACAAGGGTGGTTTGTGTCACATTCCGATTGGGAAGTTTCTAATATATTCCGATTGCATCTCTTGTATTCCGATCATTAGATCGAATATGGTTTAGCATTTTCCGATTTCACATTCCGATTAGTATTTTCCGATTTGGCATTCTGACGGGATTCCGACCAGGGATTCCGACGGACTTAATTTCTTGTTTTTACAAACTTTTCAAGTTTTAGATTCATTAAGTGTTCAAGTGTTTTTCTAATCTTGTCTTTAAGTTTTCAAGCATTTATTTTTAACTTGTCAATTTAGTTTAATCTTTAAAGCTTTTACTTTACTCAACGAAACTTTCATATTTGCTATTAGTTTAAAACTAGATAATCAACCAAACCATTTAATTTTCCACCAAGAACAATTGAGTCACACTTTCTACCAGAGATCAATTCAAAAAGATTCGGACGATAACTATTTTGATACTTGGAAATCCCTTGTATTACTATTCACCTTAAAATTGGGACCATTTGGCTGAGAAAGCTCAATGGTGCCATAGGGGAAGACTTTGGCGACGGTGAATGGACCAGACCAGCGGCTCTTCAACTTGCTAGAGAAGATCTTCAACCGAGAGTTAAAGAGTAAGACTTGATCACCAACGTGGAACTCTCGGTTCTTAATCCTTGCATCATGGATGATCTTGGTCTTCTCCTTGTAGATCAATGAGTTCTCATAAGCTTCATTCCTCAGTTCATTTAGCTCGTTGAGTTGAATCTTCCGAAGATCACCGGCTTTGTTGATGTCGAAGTTAGCCCACTTCAAGGCCCAGTATGCCTTATGTTCCAGCTCGATAGGGAGGTGGCATGCTTTCCCGTACACAAGACGATAAGGTGTACAACCAATGGGGGTCTTATATGCGGTACGGAAAGCCCACTAAGCATCGTCTAACTTATCGGCCCACGAGGCACGATGCTCTCCCACAGTACGTTCAAGAATTCGCTTTAATCCGCGGTTAGATATCTCGGCTTGACCATTTGTTTGGGGATGATAGGTGGTGGAAAGACGGTGATTGACACCATACTTAGCCATGACTCTTGCAAATTGATCATTGTAGAAATGAGTCCCGCGGTCACTGATTATAGCACGAGGAACATTGAATCCAACAAAAAGTTATTCAGAAAGTTCACAACCACCCTCGCATCGTTTGTAGGGAGAGCCTTAGCTTCAACCTATTTCGAAACGTAGTCAACGGCTACGAGGATGTACTTGTTCCCTTTGGATGATGGAAATGGTCCCATAAAGTCGATACCCCATACATCAAAGATTTCACATTCTTGTATGAAATTTTGAGGCATCTCATCTTTATGTGAGATCTTGCCTTGGCGTTGGCAAGCATCAAAATGCTTAACCATTTCGTGAGCGTCATGATAAATGGTGGGCCAATAGAATCCAGAGTCGAACACTTTCTTCGCGGTGTAGTTGGGACCAAAGTGACCACCGATAGGTCCTTTATGGCAAGCATCCAGGATTTGTAAAGCTGCCGGCCCATCAACACATCGACGAATGATCAGATCAGCACATTGTTTGAAGAGATAAGGGTCATCCCAGAAGTAAGTCTTAATATCTTTAAAGAACTTCTTCTTTTGTTGGGATGTTAACCCTTCGATGAGAATACCATCCGCCAAGTAGTTTGCAATGTCCGCAAACCACGGGGTGTCATTAAGATTGGAACTGATAGACATTAAGGCCTCAAGGGAAAAAGAGTCATTGATCTCTTGATTCAGATGATCCCCTTGATACGGATCCTCAAGTCTACTTAGATGATCCGCTTCTTGGTTTTCGGCTCCCTTCTTGTCACAAATTTCAATGTTGAATTCTTGAAGGAGCAAAACCCAACGAAGAAGTCTTGGCTTAGAATCTTGTTTAGTTAACAAGTACTTCAAGCGGAATGGTCGGTATACACGATGGTGGTGAAAAGGACAAGATACGGGCAGAATTTTTCAAAAGCATACACTACAGCTAAAAGTTCTTTTTCGGTAGTGGTATAATGCAATTGAGCCCCCGTCATTGTCTTGCTAGCATAATGGATTGGTTGGAAGTGTTTGTTCACTCTTTGGCCCAAAACCGCTCCAATAGCAATGTCGCTAGCATCACACATCAATTCAAAAGGTAGCTCCCAATTAGGGGTGACCAAGACCGGTGCCTTAGTCAGCTTGTCCTTAAAAAGATTGAAGGATTCAAGACACTCTTTAGAAAAGACAAAAGGAGTATCTTTTTCCAAGAGGTGGGTCATCGGGCGGGCGATTTTAGAAAAATCTTGAATGAATCGACGATAGAAGCCCGCATGACCAAGGAAACTTCTCAAACCCTTCACGGTTGAAGGTGGAGGTAATTTGGCTATGACATCCACTTTAGCACGGTCCACTTCAAGACCGGCTTTAGAGATTTTATGTCCAAGCACAATGCCTTCTTTTACCATGAAATGGCATTTTTCCTAATTTAGAACAAGGTGAGTGTCTTCACACCACTTAAGCATGCGGTCTAAATTGGCAAGGCAAGAAGAGAAAGAATCACCATAGACCGAGAAATCATCCATGAAGACTTCCATGGTTTCTTCAACCATGTCATGGAAGATAGCCATCATACACCTTTGAAAAGTCCCAGGAGCATTGCATAAGCCGAAAGGCATCCTTTTATAAGCAAATGTTCCATTAGGACAAGTGAATGTGGTTTTCTCTTGGTCTTGGGGATCGATGGGTATTTGAAAATACCCGGAGAAATCGTCTAAAAAGCAGTAATAGTCATTCCCTACTAGACGTTCAAGCATTTGGTCCATGAAAGGAAGGGGAAAATGATCCTTTCTCGTAGCATCATTGAGTTTGCGATAGTCTATACAAACTCTCCACCCTGTAACGAGACGAGTAGGAATCAACTCGTTGTTTTCATTGGGAACAACGGTGATTCCTCCTTTCTTAGGCACACAATGGACCGGACTAACCCATGGTGAATCCGAGATAGGATAGATCATGCCCGCATCAAGAAGTTTTATAACCTCTTTTTTGATAACGTCATGGATCTTGGGATTTACCCTTCTTTGGATTTGAATAGTGGGTTTAAAGTCGTCCTCCATGAGAATTTTATGTGTGCAAAAGTGAGGATCAATTCCACGAATATTGGAGATTTTCCACGCAATCGCTTTCTTATGATTCTTCAGCACGACGATAAGTCGGGATTTTTCTTCTTCTTTCAAGTCCTTAGCGTTGATGACGGGTGACTGCTTGGTGTCTACAAGGAAAACGTACTCGAGATGAGACGGTAGATCCTTAAGCTCTAAATCCGGAGGATTTTCGATGGAAGACGTTTTTACATTGGGATCATCGATAGAGATGTCTTTAGGAGATGGTGGAGAAATATGGTCCTCATTGAGAAGTTTCTCAATGGTACGAATGTCTTCATCCCAATTGGAGGGAGAATCGTCATATTGTAAATCCACATCTCCCAAAGTTGCTTCAAATTCTTTTAAGATGAAATCACTTTCTTCAAATTGAGTTAGTGATGGAGCAATAGAGGCAACGGTCTCAACAGTGGGTGGAGAAGAAGAACCACTTTTACAAGCGTCTTTTAAATGTTCTTCACAAGCCTCATCAATAAAAGTCAATGAAATTAACACTCTCGTGTTCAGAAGGCTGCTTAGAAAGTTTACCCATGTTGAAGACTATTTTATCGTCACCAACTCTCATGATTAATTCGCCCGCGGCTACATCAATGAGAGTGCGACTGGTCCTCAGGAATGGACGTCCAACGACAAATGAAACACGGGGCTCCATCTCGTAGTCAACGACAACAAAATCCGCCGGAAAGGTGAATTTGTCGACACCGACGAAGACATCTTCGGCTATCCCCACTGGATAAGAACCGTGCGGTTAGCTAATTCCAAAGTCATTCGTATGGGGACTAGCTCGGGTAGAGACAATTGTTTCCAAACGCTTAGAGGCATTAAGTTAATACTAGCACCTAGATCGGCTAGGGCCATACAATTCTCTACCCCAGGGAAGTTGCAAGGAATCAAGAAACGACCCGGATCACCAAGTTTGGTTGGTAATTTCCTTAAGAGGACTACGGAGCAATTCTCATTAAGTTGGGTCTGAGCGATATCAAGGAGTTTCTCCTTATCACTGAGAAGGTCTTTAAACATTTTAGCGTGTTTCGGCATGTGAGCGAGAGCCTCAGCAAAGGAGATATTGAAATTCAGTTGTTTAAACATCTTAAGAAAGTTAGAAACCTGAATATCATCCTTGTTCTTCAATTTCTCTTTCCTCGACCTTGAGGGATAAGGTATATTGGGTTGAGATGAAGGCTTTGGAATGGAATTCTCATTCACATCCTTGGGTGGTGGAGGGGTGGAAGTAGAAGGTGGTGGAATTGGAGAAGGGGACTCGTTTTCCTTTGTCACAATCACCGGTGTAGGTGTAGGAATCTTGGGTTCCTTTAAACATTTACCACTGCGAGTGGTGATTGCTTTCATCTCCCCTCTTGGATTAGCAACGGTGTTACTCGGAAGAGAACCTGAACTAGAGGCTTGATTACTTGGGAAAAAACACCATCATGTCCCTTAAGTTATTCGTTTGATTGTTCATAGAGTTTCTCATATCGGCTTGTAGAGCATTCCCTTGTTTCGCCATGTCATTCCTTAGCTCGACGCGAATATCGTTCCCTTGTTTTGCCATGTCACGCTTCAAGTTAATGAATTGGCTTTGAAGATTCGTCACCATCTCTCTATTGGTCCTAATGTAATTTTCGAGGTTTGGTTCAATGTCGTGGGTTGATTAAGAGGTGGGGCTTGGTAAGCTGAATTATTTCCTTGAGGTGGATATGGGTTTCTTTGGGATTGATATTGATTGGTAGCTCGAGGTTGGCTTTGATTGTCGCGGTTGAAATTGTTTTGGTTTTGGTTTTGGTTTTGATGAGAAAAATCGGGTGGAGATAGATAGTTGTTGAACGATAACTTAGCAAGTTACGGTCTCCTTGAGGACGTGCTTGGTAGCCTCCTGTAGCAAAGTTACCATTAGCGGCGGACACATTTTCCGGATTTTCAAGAGTAGAAGGACAATAGGTGTACGAATGAGAACCCCCGCAAATCTCACAAGAAGGTGCAATAGCTTTGGCTTGTTGAAATTGGTTTGTAGCCATGGTTAAGAAGTTTTTGTTCATCTCAGCTATTTGGCGAGTAAGTTCGGTGAGTTCTGGTTAGATGATGTAGAAGAAACATTGGCCCTCTGGTTATTCCTTGAAGATGCAGATGAATCCCAATTTTTGTGGTGAGTGGTCATGTTCTCTATCAGCTCTCTACACTCCTCAGGTCATCTCTTCATGAATGTACCACCGGCGGCAGCATTAATCGTATCACGATCACGAAAAGTTAGACCATTATAGAAAGTATCAATCAATGTAACAGGGAGTATGTTATGGTTTGGATAACGGTCGATCAAGACATTATAGCGTTCCCAAGCATCGAAAAGCGACTAATCTGGTTCTTGTGTGAATCCACTGATTTGGTTGCGAAGACTAGTGACCATGGATGGTGGAAAGTAGCGCGACAAAATTTTTTGAGTCATGTCATCCATGTTTGAATTGAATTTTTGGGAAGACGATCAAACCATTTCTCGGCATGGTGGGATAAATTGTGTGGAAAGAGGTGAAGGCGAAGAAAATCCATGAAAGCACCGGGCAGTTTCATGCTTGAAGTGACGGTAATGAACTTGTCGAGATGTTTTTTGGCATCATCATCCGGTAATCCACGAAAAGGGCAAGCGTTTTGAACTTGCTGGATCATGTGATGCTTTAACGAAAATTCAGGAGCCGTGATTTGCATCGGCGCAATCGGTCCTCCGCGTCCATTCATGGTGGGTTGACAAAGTTCCTCCATTGTTCGTAAATCAGGTAGGGGAACATTGTTGTTGTTGTTATTGTTATTCAAATTGGGTAGAGGTGGGTTGCTATTCTTGTTATGCACACCAGCCATATCTAAATCTTCACGAGTCTCGGGCTCAGAATAATTTGAAGATCTAGTACGCATACACCTGCAAAAGAAAAAGATACAGAGAGAATATATATATAATCTTTTTGGTGCAAAACTTTTGGAAAAGAATTGCTTTTTATGATTTTTTAATGTTTTTGTATTTTTGAAAAGTTTTTAATTTTTGTGCATTTTTGAAAATTTTTAGCAAGGAAAATAACGTTCCTAAAAGAACGGAGCCAAAAATTCAACGCGTCTCTCACTAAAAACCGTTAATCTTAACGAAAAGAGCAGGCAGCGGCGCCATTTTAATACCAGGTTTTTAGTCAAGTATCAAAGTTCGTTGAATCCGATCTTTTCGAATTGATTACCGGTTAAGAGTACGACTCAATTGTCTTTTGGTGATCAAGAGGATGTGGTTTGGTTTATTATCTAATTTTAAACTAAAGGCAAATAATTTTCGTTGAGTAAAATAAAAAATTTAAAAATATAAACTAAAATGACGAGTTAAAAATAAATGATTGAAAACTTAAAGACAAGATTAGAAAAATACTTGAAAACTTAATGAATCTAAAACTTGAAAACTTTAAAAAAAACAAGAAATTAATCCCATCGGAATGCTCTAATCGGAATATGATCGGAATGCCAAAAATGAAGTGATCGGAATATTTTGTCGGAATACACAAAATGAATGCAATCGGAATGTGTAAAAGTAATCCACGCCAGAATACACAAAACTACTCCAATCGGAATAAATCTAAAACCCTGCAATCGGAATATCAATAATAACACTCCAGATCGGAATGTGTAAAGAAGTAGAAATCGGAATATACTAAATGAAGTGATCGGAATACAAAGAACCTTAATCGGAATACAAGAGCCCAAATAAGGACGCAAGATCGGAAAGTAAAACCCTAATCCGATCAGAGTGATCGGAATGAAGAGGGGCTAATAGGAATGCTTAATCGGAAAAGGGTTTACCTGTTTCCGATTACCTTGTGATTCGTAAATAAGCCAAGTGATAAGCTATGTTTGATAATCTCTCACCAAAACTTAGCCAAATCAGTAATGAAACAAACTAAATAAGCACGAATAACAACTTCTCGAAACTTTAAATAAGCAATCTTTTAAATCAAACCATAAAAAGATGAAACTTTTTAAGAAAACTTTTAAAAAGTAAATAAGCTAAACATACAAATAAGCCAATAAGCACAAAGATCTTAAAGCTTAACCGTATGAAAACTTAAGTATGATAAAAAAGATGAACTTTTTAATCACTAAAACATCAAGATCAAACACGGATCATCAATATTTCGGATCAAAAGTAACTAAAATAAAGAAATGTAGAAAGAGATTAAAGAACAAAAAACTTAACTTGAACTTGTGATTAATAAGATCCAAATACAAGGATGAAAGAAATCTTAACTTGAAAGAAAAGATGAATTTTAGTGAGAGAAAGTTAGACACTTTCTCTCTCTAAAATGAAAACTAAAACAAAAAAAAAATAAAACTAGCTAACTAACTACCCTCCTAATGTGATTAGGAGGGTATTTATAGGTAAATGGGGAGTGCATGTGTGGTGTGCTTCCTTCTTTCTATTCTTCTCGACTCGATTTAAATCTTTGTCTTTTTCGACGTCGTCTCGGGATTTGAACTCGTCTTAATAATTTTCTTCTATAATTTAGACTTGAGTTCTTCGACTTCATTAAACTTCCGTCGTTAGACTTTTTCTTCGATAAATCTTCAAAATAGGTCTTGGACATCCGTTCTTATAGCACTCTTGATCTTTTGACTTCGTCTTTTCTCGTTTTCTTCGATAAAAGCCCGTGAAAGCCCGTGTTTTCTTCCTTTTTCATCTTTTGGTCCTAAAACACAATAAAAACACAAACCACGCATAATTCTGACTTTTACGACATAAATACACATTTTGGTCTTGTTATTATTGGAAATAAGTGGTAAAAGGATAAGTGTTTTCACACGTATTAATGGGGTGTTACACCAACACTTCATGGTAATGAAAGTGTTCTTATCTTTGCACTTGAGAGGATGAGAGGATTGAAGGAGAGAATCACATCTTAAACAAGATTAATCTAAACTAACTAATCAAGGAGTTTAAAGATGTTTTTGAAGAAACTATGCAAAAAGGGTTGAAAGAAAAGCTGGAAATGATCCACTATTTATAGGGCAAGAGTGCAACGGTAATATATGATCTATTTCAAGTTTGTTTTTCCAAGCTCAAGACAAATTGAAAGTCCAACCAATCTCAAGTCATTAATTGTTTTTGGTGTTACAAAGTTATTTGGTATATATGTCTATTTCAAACAAACACGTAAAAAGATGAAAATATTATATCTATTTATCTGTAAAACAAGTAGCAAATACAACACTATAAGCACAAAGTACAAGTATCAAATGCACAAGTGTAAAAATGCTTAAAATGTAAAAATGCTTAAAATGTAAAGAGAATGAAAGTAAAAGGAGTAAATGTGTAAATTCAGAAAGATAAGGGACTAGAAATGAAAATAGTAACAAACTAAAACAACTTTTCTAACAAATTCCAAATCTGCCAAACCAAAGTGTAACAAACTGAAAATCAAAGGACTAACAAGTGCAAACCCTAAAAAGTTGTAATTACAAAATAGATTAGCACAACTATGAAAGTATGAGGACCAAAATGCAATTAAAACAAGTTCTAACCAAAAATAGGCAAAAAGATTTCAATAAGCTCGTTTGAGCTTATTTCTCAACCAAAACAGTTCTAGTTTTTTTCAAAATGCTTAATAATGAAATTAAGTTAGACTTGTAAAAGGAATTCAGTTAAAAGCCAGTAAATCAAAGGCTAGCTTCTCTCAATAAGCTCAAAATAAGTTATAAGCCAAACTAGACTTCCACACTTGGATTTTCTTGTTGAAAATGATTAAGCAAGTAATACTAAGGTTGGAATGTCAAGTAACTTTGAAAATGGTCAAGGAAATAAGATGGAATCTCAAATAAGCCAAAAGTGCTTATCGTTGACCAAGTTTGACCAAGATTTTTCAAAAAGCTGATTTTCTCAAAGCTTACTCAAGACATGTTTGTGAAGAGAATTGTGAAAGAAAATGGAAGGTTTTAAGAAGTAGATTAAGAGGAATGAGATAAGCAGTCCAAATTTATCATAGAAAAGTGCATATGCTTAAGAGCTTATTTTAAAGCTGATTACTACCTCAAAACTTGATACTATATTGTTTCCTTACTAATTTAGAAAGCTTGTATTTTGAACTACAATTGAGAACAAAAATCAAGTAATTTCATCCACTAACAAAGAAATGGCAATGGATCAAAAGTAACTAGTTTTCACTTAATGAAACTGACCCAAACTTTTTAAAGGCTATTTGCCTGTTTGACGTAGGTATTGACCACAAAACTTTACCAAATGACTCACACTCACCTATTGAGTGTAAATGAGCTCAAAGAAACAGGTTTTAACAAGTAGATCACTAAAGTGACCTTAATCCAAACACCAATTTAAGTTTGATATGAAAAGTTTTCAAAAGCTTTTTGAGTAAAAACTTATGACAGCAAAAGACATTTATCAAGATTTGTTAAGTGACTCAAATGAACTAGTTTGACACCGAAAACTAACAAGTTTACTTGATAGAACACAATATGAGCAACTAGTGAATTTTAGACGGATTAAAACCAAATTTGATCAAGTAAAACTGATGAAAACACTAATCAATTAACTAGCAACTAACAGATTATCAAATTCACACCAAAATAACACTAAATCAATCACAGTTCAGCAAATAAGTTCTATTTCTAGGAATTGAGCATGGCATTACTGTTTAGAGGAACAAAAATAAGAAAAATGATTCCTTTTAGCTAGTAGAATCCTTTGATGGAGTAGAGGGGCGCGGAGCTCTCTAAGATCAACTAAAACACCAACAATCAATCACCATAAACCAACGTCTCATCAACAACATCTACAAATCGACACCCCTGCTACAATCTGCAAATTTGGCTATGAAATGAACTAGAAATGCGTCTGAACCAGCTACAAGCTTCCAAATGGCATCAATCAAGTTCCATTGATCAAGTATGATCAAAAGAAACACAATAGTAACGGGATAGTAGGATTATACAGAATTGGGAAGTAGAATTAAATGAGAAATGAAAGTGAAGGTTTTTTTAATGGATGAAAGGTTGGTACAATATGTTTCATCTAGAGGTGGCAAATCATGTCCATATGCTTAAATTTGGGCTATTTGGACCTTTTTTGAACTAATGGACTAAATGGGTATTTTTTATTTTAGTTGGACTATTTGGACAACATAAAAAGCATTTTGTTAAACAAATGGGTATTATGGACTATTTGGACAACATAAAAGCATTTGGTTAAATTAATCTTGAGTCTATTTATTTCACCTTTTTTATTGTCCATTTAACCCATGTCCATTTGGTCCAAGTCCATTTAGTCCAAATATTAAAAATTGTCCATTTAGTCCGCGTCCATGGACCAACGTCCATTTAACCCACTACCCATACCCGTCCAGTCTACCCATTTAGCCACCCTAGTTACAGCTAACTAACTAACTCTCAAGTGGTTGTCAATCACTTGAGAGTAGTATCAAACAAACTTGTTAACTGGAAATTGAGAGAAATTTAGAAGTGTGTGAAAATTACACACACTAAGTACAATCTAAAAGGAAGAACACTATGGCCTATTTATAGAGCTGGGTTGAAGTCTGTTGGGATGATGTGACGTGTTCCAGCCAATCTCCTTCTTCCACGTGGCCTGATTTTGCTAATTTGATTTATCCGTTGAAGAACTGATTTGGGGCTTTTTGATGTAGTTGATTTCAGGTTAATTGAATGGTTGGGTTGTGATCGTCTCTTGATTTTGAGCAAATTTCATGTTTACACCAAGTTCTGAAATGCATTCCTCTTCAAAATCGCTACTGGGCTCGTATAAGTTTGAATGTGACACGTGGCCTTGCCTGATTTGTTGAGAGGGTTTCACATGGATCGTTATCCATTTGATAAAATATGATTGGTTGAATAAATGATAATGGGAGCACTGTTGGGATATTGTAATTAAATGAACAAGACTGAGTGGGTGAGGTGGCTAGTGAGGTGGCAATCCACAACCCATTATTCAAGGCTTCTCATTGGCTGGCTTATTTAGTACTCGAATTACACCAAAGTTTTCTTCTTTTTGGCAATTTTAACCCCTCTAGTTAGGCAGATTGTTAACTTGAGCTCCAAACTTTATTTCTTTGTCATTTTTAGTCCTTCTTTCTTCAAACTTGCATAATATTGATCCTTTAACTATTTGAATTCTTGGTTGACCAAATTTGACTTTGTTCTTGACTTTCTCATAATTACACTTTTAGTCTCTCATCTTTGAAAGTTGTCAAGAAAGGTCCTTTGTCTTTGCAAGGCTTGTCACTTTTCATCATCCTTTTGTCTTTTCTTCATCAATAAAGATTGATTTCACTTGTTTGCTCCAAAATTGTATCTTTTTACCTACACAAGCACAAACAACAAAACATACCCATAATATTGCTTTTATGAATCAAAATTAGGTATTTTGCTTTTTGTTTTAGGGTGATTTGTGATATTATTGATATGAGATTTCACTCATATCAAACGGTAAAAAACATCCGCGGTTCCATATCAATAAGGAACCGCGGCCCGCGGTTCCTTATCAATAAAGAACCTCCTGCTTAGAGACCGTGCATTTTTGTCCTTTAGTGGGGATATGCCATATGGGGTAGTTTATACCTTCAAAGGATATTCCTTTGGCATATGGAATATGCCAAATTCAAACTAAAGAATATTCTTTGTAATATACCTTAGGGAATATTCTTTGGAATATTCCAAATTAAAATTTCCATTTTCTTTTTAATAAAACATTTTCTTAAAAATAAAGTTTATTAAAATCTTTTGTCACATTTGATTAAATGTGAGTTTTAAGAAAATATTAATCCTTGATCACTTAGTTATGTTAATGACATGTTTATTCTACCTTGAGTGATTCATGTCGAATGCGATCTTGGAGAAGTCAAGAGAAGTATACAAATGTATTCTTGAGTGATTACTAGTACCTTAACATTTTATATAATGTATTGCGAATTATACGTTTGTTATCAACAAAACACAAAGAGATTATATCGACAAAACATCGTAATGTTTGCACTAACAAATACTTTGAATTTGTTGCTAAAGTTGACTAATACTAAGTAAATTAAATTATAAGTTTCAACAAAAGTAATATTATCTATCGTGATATGGTCATTAGAAATCATACCTTTGCCTATGATTTTGTTTTAGACGAAATAACATTACCTTCGTCCGTTGGTGTGTAGTTACTAGAGAGATTTCTATTCCCCGTCGTGTGTCAAGAACATCCACTGTTTTTGATTCATTCGGGTTTAGATCCATCCTTCAAGCATACCTATACTTTACAAAACTCAAACGTTCGGTCCTCATCGTCTCATGGGTCCGTTTGGGTTAAACATGCTTCTTAAGGCAATTCCTATTGGAGTTTTGTTAAATACATCCCAAGGTACAAAATTTCCCATAGAGTACTGGTTGTGGTAGTCATAGTTGTAAGGTACTTGACTATATCTACTTGGTGCGTTGTGGTTACTTTTGGGAAATGGGCGTTTGGGATAAGATGGCATATGTTGATATTGTATGTTTCTTGCTCTAGTATTTGGTTTTATACTTCTAAAGTTTGTGTTGTATATGTAACACCCCATTTTGGTAAATGGAATGTCACGCGTGATTATGGTGTGTCATCAAAGCATACAAGGAAAATGTCTCAAAACATTACATGACCATAAAAGGAAATACCGGAAACAAACATCGGTACCCCAAAGTATAAGCTCATCACACACAAACATAAGTACTGTAAAGGAAAAGGACTAAACAATGTCCGTAGAAATAAGTAGCAAAATGTATGATGAAATGCATAAAGTAGAGAAGGCTAGAAAGCTTCCAATCCATATGCATGTACACTTTTATAGTCTACAAGCGCCCTTGAGTACCTGTCGTTTGGGAACATGAAAGGAAAACGGCTAAGCATAACACTCAGTGCACGGATATACAAGTATGACATGGAATAACATAAGCTTATAAGATTAAGAGCAGTGGAATATCATAAGTTCTAAGTAATCTAGATTCATGTTCATAAAACTGGTTTTATAGTTCAAAAAGACTTACGTTTCTATGAAAAACTGTTTTAATTAGCTAAATAGCCCATATAGGTCATGAGGTTCCACCGTGCATGAATACTTGGAGGGGAGACGTCGTCATGCAACTAGAGGGGTTGCCTCTAATTAAATAGTATGGGTAGAAGGGATCAGCTTCTAGTAAAGGATGCAAGGCACACATCGCATTCACTCTGATATTACTGATAAACATGTAACTAGGATGCACCCATACGCCCCACATGATAATATAATAATATGGCCAAAACTGAAAAGGGACGCCACGAGCAATCACTTCGCCGTGGGGAAGTCATAACACTGGTGCCTCCAGTGTTATGGTTATGGTACCTCCATAACTAGGTGACATTGGTCATGCATGTATATGGCTTATGCTCTAATTCTAACATAAGTATCAAACATATAAAACAGATACTGGGAAAACAGTTGGCTGCAAACGGGGAATCCTAATAAGGAAAGTATGTCCATAATGAAAGGACGGGAAATCCGTACCTTATGTCCAGTGAACGAAGAAGAAAAACGAAAGAGAGTCCTACTTAGATCTCACTAATGCTACATAAATAGTATACGTGTATAAGTATACTGATTACTGAGTACATAACTGGTTTTATGTCGTGTCTTAGCTTGTTTTATATGTTCATGTCTTGTTTTACTGATTTTAGCGTTATGCTGTTTTTATCATGTATTATGTATATTCTGATTAAGTATTACTTGTATTTCTTGTATTATTATACTTGTTGTGTAATAATAAGTAACTTTCTAAAAATAGCAGGTTTCCTAAATAAGAATGTTTCCAAAAATAGAAAGTTTCCAAAAATAGAAATTTTCCAAAAATAGAAAGTTTCCAAAAATAGAAAGTTTCCAAAATAGATTAACTTCTTAAAATATATCATTTTCTAAAAATAGAAAGTTTCCAAAAATAGTAAGTTTCCTGAATTAGAAAGTTTCCATATTTAGAATTAAGCTGAATTAATATCATTAGTCATGTAGTTATAGTATAGTTTATTAATAATATCATGTTAATTAAATAAACTATAGGTTATACGATTTAATTAAATATAAGCATGATTTAATTAAATTAAAGTGTATAAAAATACTTAGGTTAAAACATTTATTAATACTATATTAATAATAACCTAAGTCCTAATTATTAATTAATTATATTTTATGTTCTAATAATTAATTAATACTGAGATTTTGTGATAGTCGTAGAAACACGTCTTTTAGGAAAAAGAGCGTATTATGGGCAAGTATTAAGTTGCACGTTTTAGGAAAAACGCGAAACCGAACAAATGCGGGTTCGTTCTCGAGGAGGTGTGAGGATTAATGTGCCAATAAGTATAATCAAAAGTTTGGGGTAGTGTCGTTTTTAGATGAGAAAAGAAAGAAAAACTAAGACGAGCTACGATTACAATTAAACTACGACGAAAGACGTAGTACACGAACGTAAGTACGTAAAACGTGAAAATTTAAAAATTTTAAGTTAAAAACAAATTAAAAAATGAAAAAGTAGTTCAAAATAATATAAATAAGGATAAAAATCCAATAAAAATATTTTAAAACCTTTAATTAATTAAATATTCAATTTTTAATGCTAATTAAAGCCCAAAAATTAAATATAATTAAGAAAAAGTCCAAAATATTATTTTATTGGACAAGTAACTCACTTATATTATTTATAAACTAAAAAGTATTTTTCCTAAATTTAAAACACTATTTTTCTATTTTTAAAATTCTAAAAACTATTTTTAAAGTAAAATAATTATGAAAAATAATTAAATAATGCTAAAAATAATTTACCAATTTTAAAAATCCAATTTTACTCTAATAAACAGAAGAAAAATGAAAAAGTTTGAAAAATAATAAATTTTTCACTAAAAGACAAAAAATGGTTTTAAATTAAACCCTAATTAAACTAAATTAATTATAAAAAATGAATAAAAGATGAACAGTGAAAAATTTTTATACCAAAAATCTTAAAATGTTTTTCTAAATATAAGAAAATTTTTAAAACTGAAAAATCTTACAATTTTACACTAAAAGAAAAAATTTAGAAGTTAAAAGTTAATTAAAATAGCAATAAAATGTGAAAAATACTAAATGAACAGTAAAATAAAAATTAATTAAACAGAAAAATCATAAATAAAATAAGAAAAATAACAAAATTGGTTTCAGAGTCTAATTCCTATTTTTCACCACTAAAGACAAAAAATTATGAAAACTGACAATGACATGTGACCCCTTTTGTCTTTTTGCTTAACAGGGGAAATGTTTACACTAGCAGTGGGAAGTGAGTTCCCACTGCCTTCACAAAAATTTGGGTCTGGGCACTTTTGTGCCTAGAACTTGCTTGTTGCTTGGATTTGTGGGCAAACAAAGGCACCCCCACAACCAGTTGGGTTGTGGGGAGTCAATAAAAAGATAAAAACAATAAGCTATTAAGCAAAATCAAGCAGAAAAGTCCCAAAATCAGTCACTGATATAGGAATGGGGGTTGTTGGCTTGTTTGCCGATGTGTTTGGCAATTGGGTGAGTTTTGGTTGGCCAAAACTCACTCAATCCACTCACAAACCCCCTCAAAGAACTTACAAGTCCTAACCTACCCTATATCCTATCAAGCACCTAAATTTGAAGGCCAAAATTCTACAAAAATCATGCAGTTATAGCTAAACTAATTTTTTGCTAGGTTTTATTCAAAACTTGCATTCAAAACTTACCAAATGGTACTAAAACAAACACATTAAGCTGATAACAAAGAACTCTTGCCAAAATGAGTGAATTAAACTGATTTTAAAACATTTGTATCTCACAAACTGCTTCTAAAACCCGAATCCAAACACCCCTTAAAAACATAAACATGACATTAAACAAAGGACTCTACTCAAACTTGCATCAAACCATTTCAAATCAATCCTAACCTATTTCAAACTAACCAGTAAACAATATCTCACATTTTTTCTAGCATCCACAACCCTAATCCTAAAAAATCACTCTAGCTCAAAATCTTCCAAGCAAGTATAGAAAAGGAAAAAGAAAAGCTTTTACCTGGTGACCCTACATCCAGGGATCACAAAGGGTATCCTACCCTTCTCCATCAAGCCCGGGCTTGAGCTGACAATCTTCAGAAAGGGAGCTTGTGGTATGGCAAGAAAATGATGATGATGAACTCAGTTTCCAATCATCATCCAATATGCAGGATTTGTATACCTGTTAAAATCAACAAGGGAAAAGAGAAAGAGTGACCTGGATCAACAGCTTATAAGATTATAAGCCTGGCTTATCAATTAAGCCAGCTTATTCCTTATACGCTTGTAAAAAAAATGAATTTTTGAAACTGAAATTTTTCTACACCAATTGGAACCAAACTAAAACTTGAATGTCTTTGACAAAAACTTGTAAAAATCAGTAAAACTCTTTTTAAAACTCCACTTTCACTTCATTTTAAACTTTGTTTCAAGACTCTTCAAACTTTTTACCAAAAACTTCAAAAAAGGGACTCTTTGAAAACTTTCTTGTAAGCTTAACTTAAATTGAAAAACAATGGAAAGATTAACTAAGAACAAAGAATAATAGTAAAGGAACTCAGAATTTGCACTTTTCAAGACTTTTCACTTTCATTAATAAGCTTAAAAGTTACAATTTCTGGAACAAAAACAAATGGGTACAAGCACCCATATTTATACTAACTAGAAGAAAATTCTAGAATTACTAGCTACATGAAACCCTAATACATCAAAAATCCGAAAATGCCCCTTGAGATTCTTGGTCAAAAATGCCGATGTGATCTTTTCTTGGAACTTTGTTGATGCAAGCTGTTTAAAGACCAATCTGATGCGTCCATTATATCTTTGGGAACACGAAATTGATGTAGAACGTTGATTTTCTGTGATCACTTTGTCTGCAAGCGTTTTTGGTGCAGGGCACCATGTGGGAGGGGGCCACAGTTGAGGGTGATGGGTTTTGGGAGTTGGGATAGGATTAGGTTAGGGTGAATTAATGATCTGGAAAATTGTTGGATAAACCCCTTTGGTTTAAGGGTTTATAAGATTAGGGTTTATGTGGGCGAATTAGGGGTGGATTAGGGGTGGTTGTGGTAACAGTAAGTGTTTAGGAGGGAAATGGGTTTAATTATATTAATTTAAATTTAATATAACAGGTTTAGGGATAGTGGGGTGTGACGTGGGTGAGGTGGTGATGTGTAGGATTGTGATAGGCTTGTGGTGATGATGTGGTGGAGTGATTGGTGGAGGTTGGTTTGGCTGTTTGACAAGTATAGTCCCCATGATTCCAAATTGTGTCCACTTTGTAAATAAACTTCATCAACGCCCTATTTTGCTTATAACAACTTTTGCCAACTTGCTGAAAATGGCCCATCATAGTTTCAAACTTCAAATAAGGACCAAAAGTGCAATAAATGCAATCTTCAAGGGCTTTTCTTGTATACTCTAGAAAATTTAGGGACCCCAATGTAATTTAAGAGTTTTACAAGGGTATAAATTGCCAAGTCTTCCAAAGTTGAGGGACCATTCTTGCCAATCTTCAAAACTTCAGGGTCATTTATAGAATTCCATTCTTGGGCCCGGTTCTTTGTGCGACTTCGTTTCCCGTGTTCGTTTTTACTTGAATCTTGTGATCTTTTGGTGAATTCATGATATCCGTACCTAAAATACACAATGAACAAACACAAGCATATTTTGGGGTATTTTATGACATTTTTAAGCGTTTTAAGCCCGATTTGGACGATGAGACTATGTATAATTACAGTCTCATCACTCCCCCATACTAAACCATTGCCGTGTCCCCACGCAATGCTAGAATTAAGTATCATAGCACTTCCAAAATTCATTTTATGATGACATTTATTGAAGACATAAATTTAAATAAACTACTACACGTGTTTTAGACATAATGTATTGTTTTCATCACGATATAGTGACTTTTAGGGTCAAAGAATAAGAACACGTGAATGCCTCATAGAGATAAGATCGTCATCCTCGATTTTCACTCGATTCCATGCTAAGCGTGCAACGAGATCATTGTTATTATAAGTTAGCAACACGATCACATCTCATGAGTGTTAATTACGAACCTAAACTCCCTTATTCCTACTTGGTATCTCTTATATTTTATTTTGTCTTAATGATCACGAGGATACATCATCGACTTATGCGTGAATAGAGATTAAGTCCAAAAATAGAGTCCTAACGGTGTAACCAAAATCATCGAATTAATAATTCATCCTAATAGACAACGATGTCAAAAAATTAAGTCAACAAGAAGGATCGATAAACACGGTTTTATAACGGTTTTGAACATGAGACTTATTACCAAGACTTTTATACGCCCCCTAACGGAAGGGCCTTATTATCTTTGGTTTACCTCCATCTTTTATTCAACTTCGCCATGAAGCTTTTATTATGACTTCGGTCTTGCCTTGCCTTTTATTATCCGCCTCATCGGTGGTTTTATTAGCCAAAGACGTATATCCTCACGCTAAAGCGAATTTTGGATCTTTAAAGCTTCGAAGATTAAGGCTTGATTCACTTTCAATTTGGGCATAGATTTTTCGGCCTTGTGAGCTTCAAATTTTTTCTTGATTTAGGTGAGCACTTGAAATCTTATTATTAGGTGAAGCTTTCGATTATTCGGGTGCCAAAACATCAAAACCGTGACGCTGGCGATACCTTAATGTCTTCCCAATTTAATTACACGGAAGCTACTAGAAAAGACTAGAAACCCAACAATCCTAACTAAACCGCTAAATCAATATTTATTAACAATTTATTATCAAAAGTGTGGGGAGAATAAGCTAATAAATACTACACATGAGATCGTGACGATTACGAGACTTATAAATAACTCTATCATTTCTCGTCCTCATTTAAGAGACTTAGCCTAAAAAGTTAAGGAATCGAAGCTAAGTGCTCAACACGCACGGTCGAGTCAAAAATTACTCTTATTCTCACCATCGGAAAACCTATATTCGTGTCTTAAACACTTGTGAAAAATAAGAAAAATTTTAAAATTTGGCCATTTTTAGCCTTATTTTGCAACAAAACGATAACAAAAAGATGATATTTGGATTGCGTGTTGACGTAAGCAAGGTGAAGTATCTACTCACCCCCCATACTAAAACTAAACATTGTCCTCAATGTTTCGAGTCTAGGGGTGAAACACCCCCATACTAGAGACGTAGTCGAATGCCTAATCTAGCATGGAAAGGGTGTAACGAATAACCTAAAAGCCGTTTATGAATTATGCTAATAAGATAAACGTTAGAACATAAAAGGATATCATCGGATATCGGAATCTCCAAGGGCAACGAACGAAGCTCGAGTGCTACGTAAAACGAACACGAGAGGCTTCAATGATGACGATGTACCTAATGAATCACAATCACGAACAACCACGGAACAAAGGTTGGAAGGGCACAAATCCCCTCACATTAGGATTAACTAAAAAGCAATAATATGTACATGGATAAGCATGGGTTTCCCCCACGAGGCACCTTGTTTTTTATAACCGAGTCAAAAGCTCGACTCGAATCCCCATAAATTTGATCATTTAGGGATAATCATGGTATGGTCAATTTTGGTGGGACTTACATGTAATCAAGGCCCAAAAGCAACCGTGTATAAAGGCAAAACCTCTATACCGGGATCAAAGATCGTGTCTTCGTTTTCGGATGATAAACGAAACAACACGACTTTCAACATCATCGTCCCAAAGGGACACAAGAAAATAGCATAAGAAGAGAAGGGTGGGACATTGGTTGGGCATAAAAATCGAGTCACTCAAGGTAAACTCATACCGTAAGTGTAGAAGGATCTTCTAGTGACTACTTTGGTGAAAGACCGAGATTTTATCTTAAACGTGATACCGGGGTCAAAAATCTCGTCCTCGGTGGAGAAGTGTGAGGGAACAAATGGGGCTTCCCCCATACTAGATCCACACAAAACGTCGTCAAAAGAAGTAGACGTGTTTGTAGCAAGTTCAATTAAGCGAGGTGATGACGGAGTTAACTTTGGAAAAAATTTCAAATCAATTGTAAAATCTTTTCCTTTTTCATTTTTTAACTCTTTGTTACGAAAACCCAAGTTGATTAAATTGAAAATATTTGGTGTTTCTAAAATAATTCTAGGCACACTTAAAATTTCCACATTTATCTTGAAGGCGGGAGGAGGATTTGAATTTTTAAAACGTGAATCGATTAATAAAACATCCCCCTCCGGGCTAACGCAACGGTCCTCATCAAACTCGAAAATAGAAGGCGGATCATCAAGAATACGTTTGATCTCGGAAAAGTCTCCATCGGGATCAAAAACGTCTTCTCTTCCTCGTGGAAGAGGTTGAGCAATAAAGTCGTCGATAATCGAGTCGCTAGTTTCAACCGTCGTGAAACTAGGAAAAGAAGGCTCTTCGATTGAAGATTTTGCCTTTGTTGTTTCGACCTCGATATCGAAAAACGTATCGATGTGAGCAAGGCCATCGGCGGACTTCTCACATGATAAATCCAAAATCTCACTCGGTGTGGGATTAGGAGTAAAAGGCTCGTCTCGTGACGATTTTGCCTTGACGGTTTCAACTTTGTCCTTCGAAGGGATCGAACGTGGGTTTTCAAGCATTTTAGCAAAACTACTAACACGTCCCTTCGGAATTAATTTTCGTTCATCTTGTAAAAACGAGGGTTCAATGCTTTCCTTAAAAACCTTTTCACATTTTTCTTCTTTAAAATCATTTAATGGAATTTCTTCGTCAAAATTAAGTGTATATTGATTTAGAAAATCCTCAATAATTTCATCCTCATTAGAAAAATTAGGTTCACAAGGTATTAGATTTAAAACTCCCAAGTATCCTACGAGTTTTTCCTTTGGTTTATTTTCAAAAACATTTTTCAAAACTTCGTTGGATGACTTTTTCGTTTCCTCTACGGTTTTGCAAGACGATGAAGGTTGCACGACTCTAAAATTCGAGAGATATGGATCAATGTGAGACGTACGAGTCTTAGGAGTCGATAAAGCTTTAACCTCTACCTCGGAATTAGGATTGGTGTTATTAGATAAAGAATTAAATTTTTCCACTAAGCCCTCAAACATTAAAAGAATTTTATCTCTCTCTCTATCATAATTTTCTCTTTCAATAGCATGATTTTCCTTAATGCTGTCCACATATCCTTTCCACATCTCTTCATATTGATCATACAAACGTTGTTGCTCTTCAATATGGGTGTCATAATCGTTTTCCATTTTTTTGAAAGTGTCCCTTTGGGTTGCCATTCGTTTATTACAAGTTTCCTTAAGGCTAGACAATTGTTCTTCCACCATCGTTAATTTCTCATTATTTCGTCTCACTAAATCATTAAAGGCATTATGAAAAGACTCATTATTGCAATTAAAAGACGGATCATACGACGAATAAAACGAAGACGATGGGTGACCTTGGTCGTAAGATTGAAAATTGGGACCATGATCACGTGGAGCGGAGTTATAAAGATAACCCCCTCGACCTCCAATAACCTCACAATAAAAACAATTGGCACCATCGGGCGGGCCTCCACAATTTGGACACGAATAATATCCACCATGATTCGATATGATGCAACGAGAACGGTGTTACGAGAATTAAACGTTATAGAGGGTGAAAGAAGAGAATTATGAAATTAGAGGGAATGTAGAAGATTATTTTTGTGCTTTTGATTGTTTTTTAATTTTTTTGGTATTTTGAATGTATTACGTAGACAAAAATCTACAAATCTCTCCTCGAATCGACTTTCTCGATTAAAGGAGCCTCAAGGAATGAAAACGATCACGTGGAGTGAACGCCTTCGATGACTTTAGAACGTTGGTGGAACACCAAAACGTTCAAGAGGGTTTAATCTTGAAAACAAGCAAATATATATACGTAGATAATACTTTGGTTGGCAAACCCTCGATTAGCCCTCTTTCTCAAAACACGCACAAGCAAGCGGGGGAAACGAGGCGGCGCTAAGCACTTAAGAGCCTTTTTCCCTTAGGTCGTGAAATACAACCGCCTTATACCCACCTTATAGTTTGTGTTAATTGAAATTAAGCCTCACGAAAGTATTTATCTATTTTGCCTTTTACTTTTGCTTTGGATTCGAATACAATGATCGAGTGATGAAATCCCGAATCAAGGTTGTGATTTCTCACGTATTTGGAGTACTTGTATTTTTATTGTTCTACGTAAATACAATATATTAATAATATTCACAATAAAAAGGAAAACCAATATATCTACAATATCGTAAAATGATGTTGTGTGTTTAATTTAGGAAAACTAAACACAATTTATTTGGATACTATAATATAATAAGGAAAAATAACAAAAATGAGTATGTACGATATTCACGCTTTCCAAAAATTGAAAAGCAAAAACGCACTACTCACACAAACACGATACTAATAGTAATGGCACACTAAACACCTCCCTGGCAGCGGCGCCATTTTGATAGTCGTAGAAACACGTCTTTTAGGAAAAAGAGCGTATTATGGGCAAGTATTAATTTGCACGTTTTAGGAAAAACGCGAAACCGAACAAATGCGGGTTCGTTCTCGAGGAGGTGTGAGGATTAATGTGCCAATAAGTATAATCAAAAGTTTGGGGTAGTGTCGTTTTTAGATGAGAAAAGAAAGAAAAACTAAGACGAGCTACGATTACAATTAAACTACGACGAAAGACGTAGTACACGAACGTAAGTACGTAAAACGTGAAAATTTAAAAATTTTAAGTTAAAACAAATTAAAAAATGAAAAAGTAGTTCAAAATAATATAAATAAGGATAAAAATCCAATAAAAATATTTTAAAACCTTTAATTAATTAAATATTCAATTTTTAATGCTAATTAAAGCCCAAAAATTAAATATAATTAAGAAAAAGCCCAAAATATTATTTTATTGGACAAATAACTCACTTATATTATTTATAAACTAAAAAGTATTTTTCCTAAATTTAAAACACTATTTTCTATTTTTAAAATTCTAAAAACTATTTTTAAACTAAAATAATTATAAAAAATAATTAAATAATGCTAAAAATAATTTACCAATTTTAAAAATCCTATTTTACTCTAATAAACAGAAGAAAAATGAAAAAGTTTGAAAAATAATAAATTTTTCACTAAAAGACAAAAACACTTTTAAATTAAACCCTAATTAAACTAAGTTAATTATAAAAAATGAATAAAAGATGAACAGTGAAAACTTTTTATACTAAAAATCTTAAAATGTTTTTCTAAATATAAAAAAAATTTTAAAACTGAAAAATCTTACAATTTTACACTAAAAGACAAAATTCAGAAGTTAAAAGTTAATTAAAAATAGCTATAAAATGTGAAAAATACTAAATGAACAGTAAAATAAAAATTAATTAAACAGAAATATCATAAATAAAATAAGAAAAATAACAAAATTGGTTTAAGAGTCTAATTCCTATTTTTCACCACTAAAGACAAAAAATTATGAAAACTGACAATGACATGTGACCCCTTTTCTCTTTTTGCTTAGCAGGGGAAATGTTTACACTAGCAGTGGGAAGTGAGTTCCCACTGCCTTCATAAAAATTTGGGTCTGGGCACTTTTGTGCCTAGAACTTGCTTGTTGCTTGGATTTGTGGGCAAACAAAGGCACCCCCACAACCAGTTGGGTTGTGGGGAGTCAATAAAAAGATAAAAACAATAAGCTATTAAGCAAAATCAAGCAGAAAAGTCCCAAAATCAGTCACTAATATAGGAATGGGGGCTGTTGGCTTGTTTGCTGATGTGTTTGGCAATTGGGTGAGTTTTGGTTGGCCAAAACTCACTCAATCCACTCACAAACCCCCTCAAAGCACTTACAAGTCCTAACCTACCCTATATCCTATCAAGCACCTAAATTTGAAGGCCAAAATTCTACAAAAATCATGCAGTTATAGCTAAACTGATTTTTTGCTAGGTTTTATTCAAAACTTGATTTCAAAACTTACCAAATGGTACTAAAACAAACACATTAAGCTGATAACAAAGAACTCTTGCCAAAATGAGTGAATTAAACTGATTTTAAAACATTTGTATCTCACAAACTGCTTCTAAAACCCGAATCCAAACACCCCTTAAAAACATAAACTTGACATTAAACAAAGGACTCTACTCAAACTTGCATCAAACCATTTCAAATCAATCCTAACCTATTTCAAACTAACCAGTAAACAATATCTCACATTTGTTCTAGCATCCACAACCCTAATCCTAAAAAATCACTCTAGCTCAAAATCTTCCAAGCAAGTATAGAAAAGGAAAAAGAAAAGCTTTTACCTGGTGACCCTACATCCAGGGATCACAAAGGGTAGCCTACCCTTCTCCATCAAGCCCGGGCTTGAGCTGACAATCTTCAGAAAGGGAGCTTGTGGTATGGCAAGAAAATGATGATGAACTCAGTTTCCAATCATCATCCAATATGCAGGATTTGTATACCTGTTAAAATCAACAAGGGAAAAGAGAAAGAGTTACCTGGATCAACATCTTATAAGATTATAAGCCTGGCTTATCAATTAAGCCAGCTTATTCCTTATAAGCTTGTAAAAAAAATGAATTTTTGAAACTGAAATTTTTCTACACCAATTGGAACCAAACTGAAACTTGAATGTATTTGACAAAAACTTGTAAAAATCAGTAAAACTCTTTTTAAAACTCCACTTTCACTTCATTTTAAACTTTGTTTCAAGACTCTTCAAACTTTTTACCAAAAACTTCAAAAAAGGGACTCTTTGAAAACTTTCTTGTAAGATTAACTTAAATTGAAAAACAATGGAAAGATTAACTAAGAACAAAGAATAATAGTAAAGGAACTCAGAATTTGCACTTTTCAAGACTTTTCACTTTCATTAATAAGCTTAAAAGTTACAATTTCTGGAACAAACACAAATGGGTACAAGCACCCATATTTATACTAACTAGAAGAAAATTCTAGAATTACTAGCTACATGAAACCCTAATACATCAAAAATCCGAAAATGCCCCTTGAGATTCTTGGTCAAAAATGCCCATGTGATCTTTTCTTGGAACTTTGTTGATGCAAGCTGTTTAAAGACCAATCTGATGCGTCCATTATATCTTTGGGAACACGAAATTGATGTGGAACGTTGATTTTCTGTGATCACTTTGTCTGCAAGCGTTTTTGGTGCAGGGCACCATGTGGGAGGGGTCCACAGTTGAAGGTGATGGGTTTTGGGAGTTGGGATAGGATTAGGTTAGGGTGAATTAATGATCTGGAAAATTGTTGGATAACCCCCTTTGGTTTAAGGGTTTATAAGATTAGGGTTTATGTGGGCGAATTAGGGGTGGATTAGGGGTGGTTGTGGTAACAGTAAGTGTTTAGGAGGGAAATGGGTTTAATTATATTAATTTAAATTTAATATAACAGGTTTAGGGATAGTGGGGTGTGACGTGGGTGAGGTGGTGATGTGTAGGATTGTGACAGGCTGGTGGTGATGATGTGGTGAAGTGATTGGTGGAGGTTGGTTTGGCTGTTTGACAAGTATAGTCCCCATGATTCCAAATTGTGTCCACTTTGTAAATAAACTTCATCAATGCCCTATTTTGCTTATAACAACTTTTGCCAACTTGCTAAAAATGGCCCATCATAGTTTCAAACTTCAAATAAGGACCAAAAGTGCAATAAATGCAATCTTCAAGGGCTTTTCTTGTATACTCTTGAAAATTTAGGGACCCCAATGTAATTTAAGAGTTTTACAAGGGTATAAATTGCCAAGTCTTCCAAAGTTTAGGGACCATTCTTGCCAATCTTCAAAACTTCAGGGTCATTTATGGAATTCCATTCTTGGGCCCGGTTCTTTGTGCGACTTCGTTTCCCGTGTTCGTTTTTACTTGAATCTTGTGATCTTTTGGTGAATTCACGATATACGTACCTAAAATACAGAATGAACAAACACAAGCATATTTTGGGGTATTTTATGACATTTTTAAGCGTTTTAAGCCCGATTTGGACGATGAGACTATGTATAATTACAGTCTCATCATTTTGACACAAGCATGGAGATTTTCAAACCTAATGATTTCATCGATTATGATAACCGAGTCACCGAATTTAATAATGTTAATAATTTCCTAGAGATTGAAATTTTTCCAGAAATGAAAACTTTGTAAAGATTGAAAAATGAAAGATATAAATTCTTTAATGGGGTAACATAGATTAAAAATGTGCAAATTTTCGCTTTTACAATATACAAGGTAACATTAATTAGAAAATGAAAATGGATTTCCCTACACACGCATACTTGTATTGTTTTCTTAAGACATAATATTTTGAGTCACGATGGTTCGATCATACAACATCACTTCTTCGATTTTGCGAGTCTATATCTGAATTTGGATAGTCCTGTGGTTTTCGTTTTAATATTGTCCGTGGTATGAAACCATTATTTATTTTTGAATTGCTACTTCACTAGTACATGAGGGTATGTCACCCGGTGTATTTTTGTCCTCTTCATGGATGCTGTAACTTTTTTTTCGGTTAATGGAACCTAAATTAGTGGAATGTATATGTAACTTGAGACGATGGGAATTATGATCTTTGTCCTATTTTTGACGCTCGTGATGATGTTCGATGTCCACTCCATGTATTTATAGATAGCTGTTGTTATTCTGAAAATCTTGTCATATATTCGAAGTATTTTCATTTCTAATGTAGTTAATTTCCGTTAGCAAATATATTGCTCGTTTATCTTAAATTATCTCATTGATTTTTGATTTTTACTACTCGTTATGCTTGCAATGATCTTTAATCTGGAACCACCTTACCGTTATTTTGTGAACAACCTGTTTTGAAAATATGTATGAGTATGCGAAATTTTTCGTTGAACCAAATGCAAATGGTGTCGATTTATTTATTTATTTATTTATTTTTCTAAGTAAAAGTATGTTTTCAAAATGGATGAAAATGTTTGATGTGTTCCTTGAAATGATGGTAACAATATTTTCCCATTTCAAATGATTTGATTATTTTGAAGATTAGGTCGAAAACCTTCGTAGTCATATTTGGTGTGTAATAAGAATGTTGTGTCGTCCCTCGATCCTCAGTTATGCACAGCTTAGCTAACTATGCATAATTCGGGAAGAGTCTTGTTTTGTTGGTTGTTGTTGCTTGATCCTCAATTATGCATTATCTAGCTAATTATGCATAGTTTAGGAAGGGCAACGTCGTTTCAAATCAATTGGTCATCTTTAAAACTGTTAGTATTTTTTATAAATGTTTGGATGAGAACGCTTTTAAAATGGTGGATCCTTATGCAAGTAATTGTATTCTCTTTGACTCCTAAAGAAAATTTTGAATTTTCTTGTGTTCTTTGAAATCTTTCTTTTCGTACGAAGTTGACTTAGTAAGTCACCGTGACCAAGTAATTATGGAAATTGTTTTTATGTGTTGTATGTAACGTGCGAATTCCATCAGAATCACTAGAGTGTTGATGAAATACCAAGGAGGCTCATACCGACCCTAAGAAGAAATTTAAACCTAAATAGAAGACTAGAGAAGTAGCGGAAATCTGAGTTAGAGTAACTCTGAGGGAAATGAAGAAGACTTCTCCTACATCAAATGTATCGTACTCTATTTATTTTCTTTTCTCGTTCTTTTAATATGTCAACGACACGCGATAAACTATTGAAGTTTACCAACTGTGCATCGGTAATTGGAAGACAACTCCATTTGCCGCCTTCGTTTATTCAAGTGAGGAATCCTTTTTGATTGACTCGACCATCTTTGATCATCGATGGTTAAACGACGAATAGACATAGTTGATGTTTTTGTGGTAAACCCTTGCCTTTTATGTATTTATGTGGTATGTGATCTAGTCAAGTGATCGAAAGTTGTGGGAACTTGAGACGACATTGTTTAATGACGTCCGATAATGGAGAACACGTGCCATGTAATTTTTTACTGTGAACGGCGATGCTTATTGATATTTTAACCACGCTTGGGACGAAAGTGAGATGGTGTTCTTGTAATATTTTTTTTGGGTATGGATCAGTGTGTGAGCACCCTACGATGACATATGTATGTATTTTCTTTCTTTTGGATATGCATCCAAAGATAGCAAGCTTGTGAACCTTCTTTAACCTGCAATTTTCTTTTGACTGGACTCATCTGAAATCTCGTCAAATATTCTTATTTTATCATGGCTTGGCTGATTAGCAAGCATGAGTTAACTTGATTATACTGATTGACTTGGCATGGTTTGGCTATGTTGCAAACATGTCATAATGTGGCTGTATGTGCTTCATAATGGCTTTTGTGTTTGATTGGATTGTGACATCTTCGAGAGAGTTATGTATACGTCGAATGATTTCCGTATCGATGAATTCGTTTTTGACGAACTAGGTTTGTATGTACGTAATATTGCAATAAGGTGATTTTGTACGACTAGTATTAATTACTTCGTCTTGTATATTATGAACGTTTTCGATGGGGTTATGTGTGGCCCGTGCGATTTTCTTTTATGAATAATTATCTTTATGAGATTAATGGACCAAGTGAAAGGACGATTCGAACGCTGGAAGACATGCTCCGAGCGTGTGTGATTGATTTTGGTAGTTGTTGAGATCGACACTTGTCGTTGTTAGTATCTTTGTACAACGACATTTACCATGTTAGCATTGAAGCCGCAACATTTGAAGAATTATGTTGATGAAAATGTAGATCGCCAGTTGTATAGAATGAAGTATGGAAAAGTCAGTTGAATGGACTTGAAATGATTCGAGAGACTACGGAAAAGATTGTGTAGATTAAGAATCACTTGTTAACCGCGAGAAGTTGTGAGAAGAGATGTGTTGATAACCGTAGGAAGAAATTAGAAATTGAAGTTGGAGACATGGTAATATTAAAGGTATCATCGTGGAAAGGTGATGGAATTCGAGACGTGAACCGGAGTTCACGAAGGAGCGTGAAGACTTCTTTAGGAAGAAGTACCCTTATCTTTCTAGTAGTACGAAATGCGAATATAAGAAGTGGAGAGCGCCGGGACGTCGCTCCCTTAAGGAGGGGAGGATGTAACACCCCCGAACCTAACACCATTATTTAATCCTAATTTACGTATATTTTTGAATTTTTTTTGAAATTTTGTTGGTAACATTATTTGACGGTTTAAGTTGGAACCGATGTTTGAGGCTCTATTTAAACGTTTGACGATTTGAGAAGAATCGATAACGACTACGATACCGACGGATGCCCAAAATTTATCTTTTATTATCGATTGATCGATATTTGAGTTTTTCGAAGTTTTTATTTTTATTACATTTTAAGTCGAGTCGGAACCATATGTATATTCGTTTTGTGTGCGTTTGAACCATTTAAAAGTATTCTGAGGTAGCCGGGACGAACCGGAACTCCCGCAAAAATTTAAAACCGACTACTAGGCCGGTTCCCGTTCTTTAAATAATTGTTTTGCTATTAGGCCAAAAGATAGGTAAAATTGCCACCTAGGTCCCTCCATTTTTACAAAAAGGAACAAGGAAACACACACTTCATTTTTATCACTCCAAAAATTTCTCTCCCCCCCCCCTTTTTCTTCTCTCTACCCCACGGCATCATCACACCACCACCAATCCACCACCAAAACTTGATTTTTGACAAATCTAATCAAAGACTCCTCTCTAATTTCATCTTGTAAGTGTTTTAATCCAACAAAAATAAACACGCATCCATTTAATTTTTACAAAAAATTATTCATATGAACAAGTGGGTTTTGATCTAATTCCTCTCATTTCATGTTCTTAATTTGTGTTTAGGATTGAAGGAAACCATTTAAACAAGCTTGGAATTAATGTTTTCTTGGTGTGCTTGCTTCTCCAAACCCAAAGCTCAAATAGGGGTGTTTGGTTTCTTTGAGATTGATTTTGATTAGTTGTGGGTATGCGTTTATATCCATGTTTTTGTTATTTTTAACTGATTTAACTACATTGCATGTAAAGTTTTTGAAATGGGCTTTATTAAAGATTGATTCGTACAAGTGATATAGGATGATATGAATGTTTTAGAATGATTTAGTGATGATATTAGGGATATAGGAGTTGATGGAATGGATTGAAAACAAGTGTATATGTGATTTTGAAAGTGTCATTTTCAAATAGATTGTTTAAGGCTATTTTTCGTGGTCTTAAGTCTAAGTCCAGGTCTTAATGATTAGATTTAGTTGTAGAGCTTCTTTCTAGCTTCGATTTGGTATAAGGTAGAGCTTTTAACTCCAAGCGAGTCAAAAGTTACGCTAGTTTGAATTTTCGTGTACCGGGAGATGAGTATCGACACAATACGAAATTGTTGTCGATATTTGGTCAAATCTCGGGGACTATAAGTTGAGTTATAAAAATGGTTAGAGGCTGATCTCAGGCCCTAAACTTAACATTTTGAGTCTACCTTTAAACTTAGGAGTCAGCTTTATAAATGGTATTGGTTAAGAAGGTCAAAATGGTTTTACAACGCGAAGTTACAAAACTGTCCAAAATTTTGAGTTTAGTAATGTGACGTGCAGTAGGTCTTAGAAGTGAGAACTTTTTATAAAATTTAATATGGACTTTCTACAGGTTGTAAATTAATTTTACAAAATTTCTCATAATTAATTGTGGTGTCTAAGTATAGGAAAACAGCCCGTACATTTGGTACGTACCGGCAGAATTGTAATTTGAGTAATAATCTTAACAACGTATAACAATGAACGTGTCTAGTAAATATCACTTGTTTGGGTTTTTGGCGTGAGTTTATATGAACCTTGAGTGTTCTTAATTATTTACATACAGTACTTGAAGGTACTTGAAGGCCTTGATTTATTTCGCGTTTGTTTGTTAGGTGTTGTCTTTGATTTCGAGGGGCATCCTCATCGTCGGTGATTGTCTTCGTCTACGTCTTCGCTACTACTTCTATCATTACTACTTAAGGTGAGTCTATAGCCTTTCTTTTATACTATCTTATAAATGATTTTAACCCACGAGGAGGATACATGCTATTTGAAATAAAATGGAACACAAGTCATGAATGATTGTTTGGACCCTAATGTTGTTTGGATTGTATTGAGTACCTTGTTGCTAAAGGCCCTAATTTCATAAACCGTTAATTATTGTCTTGCCCCTGTGTGGGTTGGAAATAGCCGCTTATAAAATTGATAGTACTATGGGGTTGACGACCCTATCCGAGACGAGAGCTAGTACGTTGAGTACACTCTACGGACGGATAACTTGTGATAAGAGATAAGGTATAAATCTGGCAAATAATACCTTAAGAGGGTCAATGGTTTCACTTTGATCATGCTGGCAAATGTGGCGCGGGTGATTAAGTTAACGGGTCGGTGTCATGAGCTTAAATACAATCAATTAGCTTTGCTAAATACGAAATACTTGAATAATAGACTGTGAGTACGACAATGCTATTGGATGATCATGATTCATTTTTAATACTTGTGTTCAACTAATGATTTGGTAAACCTATAGATTCGTTCAACCGTTGTGTTGACGATTTTAAGCATGTGTTTCAGGTAATCAAGATTGATAGCAACAGAGCATGCATGGAGGGAGTTGGTGCTTTATCGGTCTAAAATTTTGGATTTCCTTCCCTTTTATCAATTATTTATTATTATGTCTTGGTAAAAACTTGTTGTGTTTGGTTGAGATCTTTGGGGACAAGTAACGTCACTCTAATGACAATTTTATTTTGGGTTGGAAATGTTTTAGACAATAGTTGTAAATACTAATTTATGTTTATTTAAAACGTCTCTTTTGAGGTCGTTTTCTATGATTGTGTGTGATGTGCTATGAAATAACGCCCAAAGTGGTATTCCGTTGTGTGGTAATTTGAGGGTGTTATAATAAATTTTTGGAATATGTTGTTCATTACCATTTATAATTCATTTACATCAAATCAAATCAGTCATGGGTTTGCAATAAATGGTTTGTCTAGACTGAACAAGGTGTATTTCTAGCCCAAATCCATCAAATAAACATGGATATCATGATGCATTATTCTCTAAAATACTTCTTCATTTAATGGCCTAATTGAAGTTAGTCAAAGTCTATATTTTAGAGTCCTAACTAGCAAACAAGTTGCATGCAACTGTAGATGCATGTTGGTTTCCTATTTAAGTACTTCCTTACTCAACCCTTATTGTGTACATCCACATTTACCACATTTTCCAATCTTTTTAGGGTTTTTATCCAAAAGGGCCCTTTTCCAAACACCAATAGGCAACTTTTAAACTACAACACTTGCAAAAATGTCAGACTATTTTGCCACCAGAAAATACAAATAAAATTTGGCTTAGACTTCTAGTCAAGGAAATAGCGCAGTATATATCCGTTTCTAGGGAGTGGAAGGAGGTAATAGACTCACCCCATTTCATTGAGGTGTATGGAGTCTGTAACAGTGCGAATGTTTGCTTTAACCTAACCTTTAACCAAGGTTTTTTTAGTTATATGGGCTTGTTAGATGGTCAACTTCGGTACACCACGTTAGCCACTGAACTTAACCATACTGTGTTGAAGCCTATCGCATGTTCCGATGGTATTTTGTGTCTTTCACATGTTAATAATATGAGCATTGCTATATTAAACCCATGTTTGAAGAAGGCTGTGACTATACTAGTTCCCCATCCCAACTTTCAACATGAAACTGAAAGGGTGAGTTTTGGCTTTGGTGTTTCAAAACCTACTTTAGACCCGACTGTTCTAAAAATAAGTTACCCAAACAACAAAAAACGGTCCCCGGTATGTCTTAGTTTATACCTTGAGTAGCAACACTTGGTACAACATATAGGATTTACCGCGTGAATCAATTAGTATTAAGACTAGTGTTGGTCAAGCTGTGTTGGGTAATTATATTTACTAGGTGGGTACGGATACGACGATTTCAGCGGAGGGTGGCGTGCTGAGAGAGTATGTTCTCATTTCGTTTGATCTTTTCACCCATATGTTCTAGGTTATTTACTTACCTAAGGACTTTGCTGTTGTACTTCCTGACCATTAACCGTAAGTCAGCTGGGAGAGTTTCTAATTATCGCTGGTAACTACTTTGTTAACGACGATGACTTAGCTATTGGTGCATGGGAGTGTGTCATGGATGGTAGTAGGTTGATCTCATATGAAATGCCTTTTTTGGTTCATACACCTCCTCCATCTAAGTTGATTGGTTTTTGTCTAGGAAACCTACCCGTGGTTGATGTCGACAATGTTGGGTTCCATCTGCCCAGTCATTCCCTGCAAGTATTCAATCCGCATGACGATGATTGGGACGAAATATGGATAAATGTAGACTGAGGGTCGTGTATGATGGGCCGGTACAAAGATTCGCTGATCATGATGCCACACTAGTTTAGTTATGAAGTTGTATTTCCTGGATTAGTAGCCAATTTTTACAATTTGTAACAAACTATTTGTAATGAACGTGTATCGTATGGTTTTAGTAAACCAACCATTTCCATTTTACCGCTAAAAAAGTTCGGTGCGTTGTGTATAACCTTTAGTTCTATGTACGTTGTTCATAATATTAACCTTGGTTGATACTTTTGTCTCATGTGCAGGAAAAGTTACTTAAGGTGTTAGATGAAGCCAAGGTTTTTGAGAAGAAGTTTATGGATAAAGCTTCGTACACAATAACGTTCGTCAATGCAACGACTATACCAAAACAATCTGGTGTATTTGGTGACTGTGGCATATGGGTTTGTATATTTTTCTACCGACTATCTAATGGAATGTCGTTAGACGTCGTAAATCCAATTCAAACTGCATTGGTATATCGTGAACAGATGGCCAAGTTTTTTTACAAGCATAGAATATGTTTGTGGTAGTTAGTTAAGTGAAACAATGTCAACGTTATAACAATATTATTAGGTTGCTATCTATATTAGATACTTGTTGATACATGGGTGATTACAAATATGCATTTACACGCGTTAGTCGTGAAGTTAACATCATTTTATATCTTTAATGGTTAGATTTTGCGGTAATATAAAATACATGTAGTACGTAACCTATTAAACACATACAATTAAAAAAAACACGACCAATTTATAAGTACGTTAAAATACCAATTGATAAAAGCACGACCATAATTATAGACACAAATGTATACAAAGTTACTCAAATATATTTGCCAAAAGTACCAAGTGCGAATATTGTTTTTGTCTGTCACGGTAAACATGTATACCTTCTTCACTAGGTCTAAGAATCTAAACATTTGAACCACGTTTTGCTAACATTTCTTCACAATATATTTTTAGTTACCCAAAACCCACTTCTACATTACCCCAATGAACGAGTCACTTTTTGGGAGAATTGGGAGAATTTACCCTACATGCTGTAACGAAAAAAACACACACGAATGCATACACACATCCATAATTATAAAAAAGCATTAAAACATAGTACTGTGATGGAATTACATAATTTAAAGAGTTATTACATCAGAGTTTAATAACAATAATAATATCCATTAAACATAAAGGAATAACCAGGAAAGCAATTATAATCATCTTCATAATTAGGAGTCCTTAGGTTGGCTTTGGATTTAGGAGAACCTCCTTACTACTGCAGTGAAGTCCTATTTCTCATGGGGCCTTTTCATGATTTCCCTCAGACTCATAAGTACTCTCCTGGCCACGGAAACGTCTTTCTGTGTTTCCTCTGTGAAGAACAAAGACGTTGGCAACTTTTTATCCTTAACCTTCTCCTCTACATCCACTATAATCTCTTCCCTCTTCTCCACTTTTGTCTAGAGTGCTCAGAACACATCCATCATCTTTGATGTGATAGAGATGTCGTCTTGTATATCATGTTGGATTGCAACATTCCACATATTTGCCAAATCTTTGGAGTTACAAGCCATACGTAGTTCTTCAATGAGAGATAGATACATGATCTATATTGTTTGTTTGGAATATGGATGCTTCATATCCCACATATCCTTCGTTTACATACTGGTAATACTTAACAATTGTGACTTTTCTAGAATCAACACGACATTTGTGTTTACCTTATCATAAAGGGTGAAACGTTGCGTCTTCTTGGTTTTTTTATTTTTTGTTTGATATGGTATATAACCGTCTATTATACATAGCATATTTCAAGAACCTTATCCTTATTTATTGTTTCCTACTTAAACCATATATCCATGTAACATGAAAGCTAAAATAAAGGTTTCCATCATATGTACGTATATATCTTAACCATATCTCCATGTAACATGCAACAAAAGATAACGTTTCAATCATATGTACGCATATATCTTACATGTCATCAATCTTCTATACTTATATGTATATAAGAATTACTATACCCCCCATGCACACCTAGTATATAGGTCATGATGTCCTATAATTCAAACCATTATAATGACAAGAAAATGTATGCCAATGTGCATGAATTCAAACTATCTGAAACATGCCTTTAATACATACAACTACCGATGCTCTTAGCTCCTATAGTTAGCTATAAATCTACCCCTTTAAATCATAAATAGGTTGCCTTGTTATTCTAGAGGAATCATTAGGTGGTTGCCTTGTATTTGGGTATATATAGTTTACAACCAATGGTTAGGTCTTCCAACAAATTCAAAGCAAACACTAGTAACAACAATACTAGACAAAGTTAGCCAAACATGTCTGACTACCTACCATTTTATATCCAACTTGAAATAATGAACAAACTACCAACGAAGTCTCTTCTTAGATTTCGTCAAGTTTGTACACAATGGAGGTACGAAACTGACAACATAACATTCATTGAAAACTACAACCCCCGTTCTTCAAGCGCGTGTTCCTTTATTTTGAGTTACAAATAAGATCATGAAAATAGATTGTATAAGCTTAACAATACGTTGAACTTAAAATTTATGGTAACACCATACATCGCTCCAATACTAAAACCCTTTGCGTCTTCAGAAGGTCTATGGTGCTTTGCAGTTGGTGCCGATGTACAATTTGCTTTTGTGGTTTGGAACCCTTCCATAGATAAGTCTGTGACAGTGTTTTCCGTAATTTTATAAGGTGTACCTGCTTTAAGTAAAGTTGTGTTTGCATTTGGGGTTCGTCCAGACACATTAGACCCTACTGTACTCAAGATTCATATGCCACTTTATGGTATAGGACACTGGCAAGTCGGTGTGTTCATTTTAAGCTCCAACAGATGGACGACTCTGCCTTCTGGCCATTTGTCCCCCAGCACAATCAAAATCAAGAAGTCAGGTCAAGCCGTTGCAGGGGAAAAACATATTAGGTGGCTCAGAAGGATGGAGATGTATGAATGGAAATAGACACACAAGGTACGTTCTCGTCTTGTTTGATTTGAGTTCTTTCTGTTTCCAGGTTGAGCTAATTCTTTTGGACATTCAGTCCCTTGTGGAGCCACCGTATATCATTGCAGTACTAGGGGAATCTGTACTTATATCAAGAGTAGTTGTTTTTGAAGACATGCGTAATATATTTGCATGGAGGCTCAATGTTATCAATGGTTTTATTGGTAGAATTCAGTTGGAACTGTTTCTTCAAATGCCATTAGAGCATGTACCTAGGTTGATTGGTTTTGCTAAAATTGGGAGCCCAATGTTTGATATTAATGTGGGCCCTACCGGTTTTCCTCATGTGTTGTATGTATGGAATGCACAACTACATAAGTTTGTCAACCCGGAGGGGATAGATTGATGACGAGGTTTGTTTATTCTTGGTCCTTACAAGGAGTCACTACTTCTCCTCTATCGTCCCCCTCATCAAGTCATACACTAATGTCTTCCTTGTATTAGCATATAAAACTAGGGAACAAGCTTTATTCGCATTTAATTTATCGTACTTTGTGTTGCAATCTCCTTATGTTGTTGTTTGCTGTCCCTTGTGACTTTTCCTGTATTTCTATATTAATCGTGGTATGTTATGTGTTTCCTTTGTGTGTTCATGAGTTCTTTAAATCTATTCGCTAATGTTTACCACAATCATGTAAGTTAGTATTATAACAAATATGAAAAATATATAGATAAACACAAAATATTGTAATATGACATAAATATATCAAAAAATAAATGAAGGATAAAAGTTGTACATATTATTTCAAAACATTAAATTGGAAAGTGATTTGTCGTCAACATGACATGGATTTTCAAAATCAGTCAGTGGCAGTTGTGTACTAGGAGATCCTGATGGTTCTGTGTCATTAGCGTACGAATGTCTACTACTATCATACACTTGTGTAGGTTCAATATGCGGTTCCATATTATACGAATCACATCACCATTGCACACCAATTGCATCAGTTGTTCCCGTATAATCTTGTGTATTAGAAGTGCATGTTGCAACTAAAACATTGTAGTTGCCATGATGAGGTGTACCCACCACATATTCCATAATATTGTAACCTATTTCATCGTCGTTTGTCGCATAATTTTGTGTTATAGAAGTCCCTGCTACAAAATCTCCATCGTAATTACCTTGCGGCATGACATGAGTGTGTGTAGCCATCATATCTATGTCGCAATGTGTGATACCCTAGAACCGAGGTCACTTACCTTACCCTAAAATAAGCTTATTTTTGAAATTTTTAAGAAATTTTATTTGCTATATATTTTATCATTTTGGTTGAAACCAATGTTTGAGGTCGTAATCTTGACGATTGACGATTTAAGAAGGACGACGACGACTACGATCCCGATGGATGCCCAAATTTCTATGTTTATTGTCGTTTTATCGATATTATAATTTTTAGAGGATTTTACTTTCGGTTCGTGTTAAGTTGAGTCGGGTGCGTTTTATTGCTTTTCGGGTACATTTAAATTGTCCTAAAAGTATTTTGGAGTATTCGAGATGATCCCCGACTCCCGCAAAATTTTTCAAATTGACTAGTGAGTCATTCCCGCAAACATTTGAGGTCATTTTCACTTAAGGCCAAAAGAATGCTATAATTGCACAACAAGTGCCCAAATTTTTACAAGGTGTAAACCAAACACACACACAACACAAAATTCACCAAAAATTTTCTCCCATCTCTCTCTTTTCTCTCTTTAGGCCGACGGCCAAACCACCACACCACCACCACATAAATTTTTTTTCTAGATTGTTTTAATCAAAACTAAGGTTAGACCACTTCTAGTTTAATCATTACAAGTGTTTTCATATACTTTAATCCAACATGCATCCATAAAATTTTTCAAGAATCAAATGGGTTTTTCAAAAATTTGTTTTGATCTTAATTGAGTTCATGCATGTTTAATTGGAATATAATAGATGGATAATCACCCAACAAACCAACCAAAATCAATTTGGTTGGGGTGTTTTGATCACCCACACCCCACGGCCAAATGGGGGTGTTTGGTGGATCATGGTGTTTGTTGGTTTTTGCTTGTGGGTTATGTTTAATTCATGTTTTTAGATGTTTTTGAGTGGGTAAACCTCATTGCATGTTTGATTTGGTGATTGGGTTTTGAGATGGATTTGGTATTTTAGGGGTTAAGGACTGATTAGGATGGTTAATCATGGTTAGGAGTGTTTAAGATGAGGTTAAGTGTCGATAAAATGGTTTGGAAACGAGTGTTGGATTGATTTTGAGATGTGTAATTTTAGGCAGAATGTTTAGGATGTTTTCATAAATTTGATTTTATAAACAGGTCATGAGACTAGGATATAGTGGTAGAGCGTCTTCTTAGCTTCGATTTGGTATAATATAGAGCTTACGACTCCTAACGAGTCAAAAGTTATGATGTTTTGAAAATACGTGTACTGGGAGATGAGAACCTACATAATCCGAAATTATGTTTGGTTTTGGGTCAAATCCCGGGGACCATAGATATAGTTTGGTAATTGGTTAAAGGTTGATTTTTGGTCTCAAACCTGCATTTGTGAGTCTATTAGTAGACTTAGGTGTCAAATGGGTCAATGGTATATTTCAAATGTGTCAAATGAGTCCAACTTGGTCAATGTATAAAATCAGTATGAAAAACGTAGGTTTAGTAATGTGTTGAGCAACGGGTCGTAAAAGCGAAAACTTTTAATGGGATTAAAAATGGGTTTTCTACAGGTCTTAAGGTATTTTTGAGAATTTTCCTAAATTTTATTAAAAGGTTTAAGTCTAGTAAAACAGCCCATACTTTTGGTAAGTATCGGCGAAAAACGTGAAAAGGGTAATAACGTTAATAACATGGATGAACAGTATAAAACGAATAACAATTATTTGTTTGGTTTTGGCGTGAGTTTGTAATTATCACAATTGACTAATATGTATGTAATATACAGTACTTAAAGTTTATAAATGAGATTACTCATTACGCGTTATTGTTTGTTAGGTGTTGATTTCCCCGGGCATCCTCATAATCGTCAGTGAACGTCACTCGAATCGTCGACTACTCTATATATATAAGGTGTGAATTTGTAGCCTCGCTTACTATTGTTTTAAATTGTTTTACCCGCGAGGGAAATGCATGCTAGTTTTCTAAAAGGAACATATGTCATGAATGATTATTGGACGCGAATGTTGCCTTAAATTGTGTTGAGTACCTAGTTGCAAAAGACCCTATATTCATGAACTATTAACTATTGTTTAATCCTAGTGTGGATTGAAAATAGCCGCTTATACAATTGATAGTACTGTGGGGTTGACGACCCTATTCGAGACGAGGGCTAGTACGTTGAGTACCCCCTGCGGACGGATAATTTGTGATAAGAGATAAGGTATAATTTCAACTGATGCCTTTAGAAGGGGCAATGGTTTCATCTTAATCACGCTGGTAATTATTACGCGGGTGATTGAGTTAACGGATTAGTGTCATGAGCTTAAACACAATTTTCATAACCTTGAAAATAGATTGTTTGATCGACAAGTCTATGAATGATCGTGAATGATTTTTATAACACATATGTTCAAAATGAGATTATAAAACCTATGAATTCCACTCAACATTATTTGTTAACCCAATTTAGCATGTGTTTCAGGTAACCGATGAAGTGTAGCATGGAGCATGCATTGGATGGGAGTTGTGTGTGGCTTGGCGTCTACTTGTTTTTCCACCCATACTTAACTTGAACATTTAAATTTTTCTGTCATGTTGTTGACAATTTATCTTTTGGGGTTGAGATTCGTGGGGACCGAAACGCTAACTCTGTGTTGTATCATTTTGGGTTTGGAAAATCGTAGACATGTATGTTTTTAACAATGTTTAAATTATGTTAAAACTTTTACGTCTCTTTGAGTCGTTTGATATATCTTGTGAGCGATGATAACTGCCTAGCACCCAAATGTTGTAGTTCCGCTGCGCATAGCATTTGTAGGGGTGTTAGAGATTGGTAATCAGAGCCATGAGTTATAGAGAACTAGGTCGTTTTGAAAATTCTTAAACAATAACTTTTGGTGTCGTAAGAAATTGTCCAAGCACACAACTATCCTGCATGGCTCCGGTAAGGTTTATTTTAGTATTTATGGTATAGATGTATACCTTTGAGTTGAAGTAATATATGTGGGTATTTATTACGTAGATATTGAACTACTATATGTAAACGTTAGAATTGTACGTGAAGTACTCGATACCGTAATTCTTGTATTACATATGCATGAGCATCATATTATCGCATTTTGGGCATGTGTACCACCTTTGCATTGCATTTGCATGCATGTATTTATAAATATTGAATAGTAATCTTACGTACCCTCCAAAATTCTCTGTTATTGCAGGAATGGCTGAGGTACCGCCTAACGGAAATGGAGACGAATATGTCGTAGGACACGAAGGGGGACCGTTTCCTCCGAACCCGCCAAATGGTGACAATGGATGGATAGCTCCAGAAGAAGCGATAGAGCCGGCAAATGCCAGTGACGAAAGTGACGTGGACAACTTCAGCATTAGTAACGATGGTGGAGAGGATTCCGAGGAAGAGGATCCGGTGGATGATGGAATTCCAGCAAATGCAGTCGGTCAGACCAAGCCCGAATTATTTCAATCTCCAAATTCACCGAAGGGTTATGAAGTGCCTCCGACAGGCCGATATGATCAGCAACCCGTTCGTACCCCGATGGACAATTGTAAGGAATACCTGAGGACGGTGCCAGGGTTTACTCGAGCGAGTAATAAGAGTGGTGTAGAATCCAGCAATGCATCTAGATTGCGATCTATTCATGAGAATATCGCGAAGGTCTATTTCCTGAGGCCAAGAAACTATTGGGATCCTGAGAATCGTGTGAGAAGAATGGATAGATTGATGTACGAGCGGTACGTGGTGGAAACTAGAGTAATCAAAAGGTTCGACGAGAATGAGAGGGCACATCAGAGGTTGTTGGCAAGAACTGCAAGGATTGAATTTGATGGAGTGGCAAATAAGAGTGATATTACCAGTTTGAGATCGATGATAGCAAACCTGAGTGCTAGTCTTGAGCAAGTTAGGGAGGATCAGGCGAGGTTGGCTAGGATGCAAAGTTGGGAGCATCAAGTTAGAGCATCTCTGCCACAAGATTGGAGATTTGTAGATGACTTGGAAATGGAGGCTAATGATTTTATGGTCCAGCCACCTGTCAGAGGTGTGTGTATCACTTTAGGGAATCAGGTAGCAGTGGAGTATGGATCTACTTCTGGGACGAAGAAGGCGACTGAGTGTGGGCCGAATGACAAAGGAAAGAGGAAGATTGACGAGGACGAGGAAGACAGTGATGAAGAGCCCGAAGAGGATGAAGAAGAACCACCATCCAAGAGGTCGTGTGGATCACCACGTAACTAGTTGCTTGTATTTTATTTTATCTTTGATCATTGTAATCGAACTATTTTAGACTTCTGTATGATGGTATTGTGATGAAAAACTTGATGACTTAAGTTTGATGGTGTATGGTTGTAGTGGCATTACTTGTCATAGATTTTGGTTGATTTATCAATACAATCCATGTTTACCTTTCATAATCTATAATATGTCTTTAATTTGCTCTTTTGTGATGTGAATTGATGAATATTAGTAACCTTGTAGTGATGTGTTGTTGTAGTTATATTATGTCTTGAAAGAGAAATCCATCTTAATCTTGATGTGTATACTTACTTTGTTTTTCTATTTTCCTTGTCTTTGCAGAGAGGTGTACTTGAGAATTCACCATGCCTCCAAAGCTAACAGCTGACCGTGTGAACACAATGATTCAAGAAGCAATTGCAAATGCACTCGAAGCGGATCGTGCAAACCGAAACCCAGATCAAGGTGGAAATGCAGGAAGACAGCAAGCCCCGAGGGAGTGTACTTATGCTGGTTTTATGAAATGCGGTCCCACGCAGTTTCGTGGAACTGGCGGAGCCCTAGAACTCTGAAGGTGGTTAGAGAAGATCGAAAGTACTTTTGAGATTAGCGGATGTTCAGAGGCAAATAAAGTCAAGTTTGCAGCTGCCACATTTCTTGATGACGCCTTAAGTTGGTGGAACAATCAAGTAGCCACTGTTGGATTAGCGGTAGCAAATGCGAGGACTTGGACTGCTACTAAGGTTCTCTTGACCAAAAAGTTTTGTCCCGAAGAGGAGCTGGGTCAACTAGAAGATGAGTTAAGGCATTTAACTTTGAAGAATAATGACATTACAGCGTATACAAGGAGGTTTAATGAATTGAGCCTTTTGTGTCCCGATGCCTTTGTTGATGATAACAAGAAGATGAAGCAGTACATCAAGGGTTTGTCAAGTAATATCAAGGGTGAGAAAACTTCATCTAAGCCTGGGTCATTCGATGAAGCAGTCCAAATGGCTCATGCGCTAATGGATGTCAAACTGCAAGATAAGAAGGACTTCATTGCTGAAGGAAACAAGAGAAAGTGGGAGGCAGCTCAGAGTAATCAACACAAGGTCAAAATCGTGGAGGAAACCGTAACAACCAAGGTCAGAACCGCAACCAGCAGTTCAACCAGAGAAGAAATGATGGGATGAGGGCTGTCACTAACCCTAGAGGAGCTAAGGTGAATCCCCACTGTGGTCGATGTAATTTGTACCATGTAGGGAATTGCCCACCTGCGTGTGGCAAGTGCGGAAAAGCGGGTCATAGAATTTTAGATTGCCGAGCTAAAGGGGTAGCTACTGGGGCAAATGCCACGAAGGTGATGGTTTGCTTCGGATGTGGAGAAAGAGGGCATAAGCAGGGGAATTGCCCGAAGGCTGGAAACAGGCAAGGAGGAAATAATGTTGCGGCTGTGTATCGAGTAGGGACTGCTGATAAACCACAAGGCCCTAATGTGGTTACCGATACGTTTCTACTAGACGCTTGTTACGCTAGTATATTGTTTGATTCTGGTTCCGACAAGAGCTTCGTAGATGTTAAATTTAGTCGTCATATCGATAGATTTCCGGTAATGTTAACGACTAGTTATAACGTGGAATTAGCCGATGGGACGATCGTTAGTACAAATTCTATACTAAAAGGGTGTACCTTGAAGTTAGGGAATTACGCTTTTAATATCGACTTAATGCCCATAGAGCTAGGATCGTTCGATGTGATCGTTGGAATGGATTGGTTGATGGCGCATAGTGCCGTGATCGTCTTTGGAGAAAGATTAGTCCAGATCCCATTGAGAAATAGAGTTTTGACTGTGAAGGGAGATGAATGCACCTCTCGTTTGAAAGTGACATCTTGCTTGAAAATGATGCGGTATGTAGAAGATGGATGTGATGTGTTTTTGGCACAAGTTTCTAGTGATGGTGACTTAGAGGCAAAGTTAGAAGAGGTACCTGTAATTCGCGAATATCCGGAAGTTTTTCCTAATGAGTTGCCGGGTTTACCACCCACCCGTGAAGTCGAATTTCGAATCGATTTGATGCCGGGAGCTGCACCAGTTGCTCGTGCACCCTATCGATTAGCACCATCACAGTTAAAGGAGTTATCGGATCAACTGAAGGAGTTGATGGAAAAGGGATTTATTCGACCGAGCTCATCACCATGGGGAGCGCCAGTGTTGTTTGTGAAGAAGAAAGATGGGTCGTTCCGGATGTGTATCGACTATAGAGAGCTCAACAAGTTAACGGTTAAGAATCGGTATCCATTGCCGAGGATTAACAATTTGTTTGATCAATTGCAAGGTTCCTGTGTATACTCAAAGATCGACTTGAGATCAGGGTATCATCAACTGCGTGTGAGAGAGGAGGATATCCTTATAACTGCCTTTCGTACGCGGTATGGACACTTTGTATTCCGAGTGATGCCTTTTGGGCTAACAAACGCGCCTGCAGTATTCATGGACCTTATGAATCGAGTATGCAAGCCGTATCTAGATAAGTTTGTCATTGTTTTCATCGATGATATTCTTATTTACTCTAAGAGTAAGGAAGAGCACGGGAAGCACCTGAGAAAGATATTGGATCTGCTGAAGAAAGAGAAGCTGTATGTGAAGTTTTCGAAGTGTGAGTTTTGGTTAGAGTCTGTGCAATTCCTTGGGCACGTAATTGATAGCAAAGGAGTTCGTGTGGATCCTGCCAAAGTCGAGGCAATCAGGGAATGGTCGGCACCGACAACGCCGACTGAAGTTCGACAATTCCTTGGTTTCGCTGGGTATTATCGGAGATTCATTGAAGGATTTTCGTTGATTGCAAAGCCATTGACAAAGCTTATAGAGAAGAACCGGGTGTATGAATAGGGAGATGATGAGGAACTCGCTTTCAAAACACTTAAGGACAAGTTATGTTCTGCTCCGATATTGTCATTACCAGAAGGAATCGAAGACTTTATGGTGTATTGCGATGCGTCTCGTAAGGGTTATGGAGCTGTGTTGATGCAGCGTGAGAAGGTGATTGCTTACGCGTCGAGAAAATTGAGGAAGAATGAAGAAAACTACACGACGCATGATTTGGAATTGGGAGCTGTAGTTTTTGCGCTGAAATTGTGGAGACACTACTTGTATGGGACGAAGTGTGTTGTATTCACTGACCACAAGAGTTTGCAGCACATTTTAGACCAAAAGGAGTTGAACATGAGACAGAGGCGATGGGTAGAACTACTGAGTGACTATGACTGTGAGATTTGCTACCATCCTGGCAAGGCGAACGTTGTAGCGGATGCACTTAGTAGGAAGGATCGAGAGAAACATTTGAGAGTCAGAGCTTTAGTTATGACTGAGGGTGTTGATTTAACTGAAACAATATTGAAGGCTCAAGAGAAGGGATTAATGAACGAGAATGTTGGTGCTGAGAATCTGGGGAGACTGTTGAAACCTCTTTTGTGGTTAGGTCAGACGGGCTGAGATATTTCGAGAATCGGATTTGGTTACCGTTGTGTCCATCTGAGGAAGGAATGCCTGGAGTACGAGATTTGGTTATGAACGAATCTCATAAGTCGAAGTACTCGATACATCCTGGATCGGATAAGATGTGTCATGACCTGAAGAAAGTCTACTGGTGGCCGAATATGAAGGCGGATATTGCTCGTTACGTTAGTAAGTGTTTGACTTGTGCGAAGGTTAAAGCCGAACATAAGAAACCGTCTGGGCTGTTGGTACAACCAGAGATCCCAGAATGGAAATGAGAGAGAATCGCTATGGATTTTGTGACGGGTTTACATAGAACTCCAAGTGGATGTGATATGATTTGGGTAATAGTGGATAGATTGACGAAATCTTCTCACTTCTTACCTATGAAGAAGACGGACAAATGGAGAAACTGGCCAGCGTATACGTGAAGGAGATTTTTTGCAGACATGGTGTACCTTTATCGATCATTTCGGATCGATAGTAGGTTTACTTCGGAATTTTGGAAATCACTTCAACGTGCGATGGGCACTGAATTGATTTTGAGCACGGCCTATCACCCGGAGACTGATGGCCAAAGCGAACGAACTATTCAGACTATGGAGGACATGCTCCGAGCATGCGTGATTGATTTTGGGAAAAGTTGGGAACGCCACTTGCCTTTAGTGGAGTTTTAGTATAATAATAGTTATCATGCGAGCATCAAGGTTGCACCATTCGAAGCATTGTATGGAAGGAAGTGTAGATCACTTGTGTGTTGGAGTGAAGTAGGAGAAAGTCAGTTGACTGGACCCGAAATGGTTTTGGAGACGACAAAGAAGATTGTGCAAATCAAGAACCGGTTACATGCTGCAAGAAGCCGACAAAAGAGTTATGCCGATAATAGAAGAAAACCGTTGGAATTTAAGGTCGGAGACATGGTTATGCTTAAGGTTTCGCCGTGGAAGGGTGTGATTCGTTTTGGGAAGAAAGGAAAGTTGAGTCCGAGGTATATTGGACCATTTAAGATGGTTAAACGAATTGGACCGGTAGCGTATAAGTTAGAGTTGCCGAACGAGCTTAGTGCTATTCACGACACGTTTCACGTATCAAATCTGAAGAAGAGTTTGGCGGACAAGGAATTGGTGATTCCTTTGGACGAGATTCAGTTGGACGACAAAATGCATTTCGTGGAAGAACCCGTGGAAATTATGGACCGAGAGGTCAAGAGGCTGAAGCATAGTAGAATTCCCATTGTGAAGGTTCGATGGAATCCTAGGCGTGGACCGGAATATACTTGGGAACGTGAGGACTTTTTCAAGGAAAGGTATCATCATCTGTTCCAGCGGCACGAAATGTGAGTATAAGAAGAGGCGAGCGCCGGGACGTCGTTCTCTTTAAGGAGGGGTGGATGTGATACCCTAGAACCGAGGTCACTTACCTTACCCTAAATTACGCTTATTTTTGAAATTTTTAAGAAATTTTATTTGCTATATATTTTATCATTTTGGTTGAAACCAATGTTTGAGGTCGTAATCTTGACGATTGACGATTTAAGAAGGACGATGACGACTACGATCCCGATGGATGCCCAAATTTCTATGTTTATTGTCGTTTTATCGATATTATAATTTTTCTAGGATTTTACTTTCGGTTCGTGTTAAGTTGAGTCGGGTGCGTTTTATTGCTTTCCGGGTACATTTAAATTGTACTAAAAGTATTTTGGAGTGTTCGGGATGATCCCCGACTCCCGCAAAATTTTTCAAATTGACTAGTGAGTCATTCCCGCAAACATTTGAGGTCGTTTTCACATAAGGCCAAAAGAATGCTATAATTGCACAACAAGGGCCCCAAATTTTTACAAGGTGTAAACCAAACACACACAAAACACAAAATTCACCAAAAATTTTCTCCCATCTCTCTCTTTTCTCTCTTTAGGCCGACGGCCAAACCACCACACCACCACCACAAATTTTTTTTTCTAGCTTGTTTTAATCAAAACTAAGGTTAGACCACTTCTAGTTTAATCATTACAAGTGTTTTCATATACTTCAATCTAACATGCATCCATAAAATTTTTCAAGAATCAAACGGGTTTTTCAAAAATTTGTTTTGATGTTAATTGAGTTCATGCATGTTTAATTGGGATATAATAGATGGATAATCACCCAACAAACCAACCAAAATCAATTTGGTTGGGGTGTTTTGATCACCCCACACCCCACGGTCAAATGGGGGTGTTTGGTGGATCATGGTGTTTGTTGGTTTTTGCTTGTGGGTTATGTTTAATTCATGTTTTTAGATGTTTTTGAGTGGGTAAACCTCATTGCATGTTTGATTTGGTGATTGGGTTTTGAGATGGATTTGGTATTTTAGGGGTTAAGGACTGATTAGGATGGTTAATCATGGTTAGGAGTGTTTAAGTTGAGGTTAAGTGTCGATAAAATGGTTTGGAAACGAGTGTTGGATTGATTTTGAGATGTGTAATTTTAGGCAGAATGTTTAGGATGTTTTCATAAATTTGATTTTGTAAACAGGTCATGAGACTAGGATATAGTTGTAGAGTGTCTTCTTAGCTTTGATTTGGTATAAGATAGAGCTTACGACTCCTAACGAGTCAAAAGTTATGATGTTTTGAAAATACGTGTACCGGGAGATGAGAACCTACATAATCCAAAATTATGTTTGGTTTTGGGTCAAATCCCGGGGACCATAGATATAGTTTGGTAATTGGTTAAAGGTTTATTTTTGGTCTCAAACCTGCATTTGTGAGTCTATTAGTAGACTTAGGTGTCAAATGGGTCAATGGTATATTTCAAATGGGCCAAATGAGTCCAACTTGGTCAATGTACAAAATCAGTCCGAAAAACGTAGGTTTAGTAATGTGTTGAGTAATGGGTCTTAAAAGCGAAAACTTTTAATGGGATTAAAAATGGGTTTTCTACAGGTCTTAAGGTATTTTTGAGAATTTTCCCAAATTTTATTAAAAAGTTTAAGTCTAGTAAAACAGCCCATACTTTTGGTAAGTATTGGCGAAAAACGTGAAAAGGGTAATAACGTTAATAACTTGGATGAATAGTATAAAACGAGTAAGAATTATTTGTTTCGTTTTGGCGTGAGTTTGTAATTATCACAATTGACTAATATGTATGTAATATACAGTACTTAAAGATTATAAATGAGATTACTCATTACGCGTTATTGTTTGTTAGGTGTTGATTTCCCCGGGCATCCTCATCATCGTCAGTGAACGTCATTCGAATCGTCGACTACTCTATATATATAAGGTGTGAATTTGTAGCCTCGCTTACTATTGTTTTAAATTGTTTTACCTGCGAGGGAAATGCATGCTAGTTTCCTAAAAGGAACATATGTCATGAATGATTATTGGACCCGAATGTTGCCTTAAATTGTGTTGAGTACCTAGTTGCAAAAGACCATATATTCATGAACTATTAACTATTGTTTAATCCTAGTGTGGATTGAAAATAGCCTCTTATACAATTGATAGTACTATGGGGTTGACGACCCTATCCGAGACGAGGGCTAGTACGTTGAGTACCCCCTACGGACGGATAATTTGTGATAAGAGATAAGGTATAATTGCAACTGATGCCTTTTGAAGGGGAAATGGTTTCATCTTAATCACGCCGGTAATTATTACGCGTGTGATTGAGTTAACGGATTAGTGTCATGAGCTTAAACACAATTGTCATAACCTTGAAAATAGATTGTTTGATCGACAAGTCTATAAATGATCGTGAATGATTTTTATAACACGTATGTTCAAAATGAGATTATAAAACCTATGAATTCCACTCAACATTATTTGTTGACCTAATTTAGCATGTGTTTCAGGTAACTGATGAAGTGTAGCATGGAGCATGCATTGGATGGGAGTTGTGTGTGGCTTGGCGTCTACTTTTTTTTCCACCCATACTTAACTTGAACATTTAAATTTTTCTGTCATGTTGTTGAAAATGTATCTTTTGGGGTTGAGATTCGTGGGGACCGAAACGCTAACTCTGTGTTGTATCATTTTGGGTTTGGAAAACCGTAGACATGTATGTTTTTAACAATGTTTAAATTATGTTCAAACTTTTACGTCTCTTTGAGTCGTTTGATATATCTTGTGTGCGATGATAACTGCCTAGCACTCAAATGTTGTAGTTCCGCTGCGCATAGGATTTGTGGGGGTGTTAGACAATGTAAAAACATGCCCAACTGCGTAACAAAGGTGTAACACTCCCAAATATTCACATTTCGAATCAGCGGAAGAGTCGTTGGTGTTACGGGATAGCACATTACTCAAATCATAGGCAACGCTTAAAAATCGCGTCGTTCAATAACAAAGCATTTTCCATTCATAAATATCAAATTACATAGGTCCTCGGGTCAAAGTATGTCTTACAAATTTACAAAACATTTGAATGGAAATTTATATTTAAATGCGGGCCATAAACTCTTGTCATCTTCCCGAGAATTACCTTCAAGTACCTGAGATAAAACATGTTAAAAGTCAGTGAAACGCTGAGCGAGTCCATAGAGTTTAATAAAACTATTAACATAATACCGGTATATAATCATTACCGAAAAATATTTTGTACAATTCTTTGTCATAGACGATAACATAGGCCAAAAACATTTTATACGAATCACTGTCGTAAATCATAACTTAGACCAAAAGCATTTTATACGAATCATTGTCGTAAATCATAACTTAGTCCAAAAGCACGAATCATTGTCGTAACAGCACTATTCAATATGTTTTATAACGTTGTTTATAATATAATAAAAATCATTATATAAAACAGTTATGTAAAACCAGAACACAGGTATAATAATAAATAAGACCCCATATTGCTAGTCAGGCAATATATTACAATTCAAATCGTATATCGTACACTATTCCTGAGACCGCAACCTCAGTGCTACCATTATCATTACTATTATCGGATTATTATAATCCGCATGACATTGTTACCTTTCTATAATATATATATCGGGTAGCTAACCCGGAACTCATTTTCCCATTTAAAACAGCGTGTCGTCACAAAAATCACGCTAATTATATCCCTCTCATACATAAATTCGCTTGCCAATCAATGTGACACAACGGGGATCAGTCGTCAAGACACGAAATGGGGTGATCTTCCCCAAATAGTACTATTATATGCATAAGCGTCTACCCACTCCCGGTAGTTCATAATTCATGTTAAAGGAACTCATAATGACATAATCTAACTAATAATAATCCATTTCAATCATTCATTGGGTCATCCAATCAATCGGGTCCATATCAATAAGCATACAATCAGGACCACTTTTTTTCTATTTTTTATTAAAACTAGCATGTTATCTCCCTCGCTGGTTATAAAACATTTCATAAAACATTTAAAAGAGAGCGAGGCTATGAACTCACGTTGGTTGGGAAAGGCCGCTTATCGACAATTAGGATGTACGGTACGTGCCTTGATCACGGGAAACCTGAACAAATAATACTCAATCTTAGTCTATGCCGAATAACATTTATAAAAAGTTGTTATGTATATGTAATGATGTCATAAACATGATGATCAAGTGGGGTTTTATTCCCTTATACAACATTATTAGTTGTTAAGTACATCGTTAACTTAGTCTTATTATACTAGTTTTAGCCCATTTACATGTTAAGGCCCAATAAGCCCATTAAGAGTCCAAGACATTATATTAGTCCATTTATCTATTTAAAACAAGGCTTATACTCATATGTTGGGCCCAAGTGGGTTAAGCCCATGAGCAAGTCCAATATGGCTAATTTGGTCTATTATGGGTCTATATGTTACAAAGCTTGTCGATTTTTACTTGTCAAATGTGTTTACATATCAGTATATGTTCTATAAAAATACTACATTTGACGGGTCCGACCATCTAAGTTTTATTTGGCGAAAACGCCATCCTTTCGATTTTAGCCGAAAAGACGTAAAAATCATATGTACATAGTTTGTAGTTTAGAAAACCATTTGAGTTTTATTTTTATAAAATAAGATATTTATTTATTTTAGTATATAACTATATTTTATAATAGTTATTATCATTTATTTACTTTTATATATTTATTTACTTCAAGTGGCCCTTTAATATTATATACTTTATAGTCAAATCTGATGTCAAAAGTCAAGTTCACCATTTTGATCATATCTTGAGTTTTACAAGGAGTTGTAACCCCAAATTTTTACTGTATAAACTAAATGATATGCTCTACAAATAACTCTACTATGACTCCTTCTCAAACAACATCTAATTATTAGTTTTAATTCGTCCAAAACAGATCAGTCAGACTAGTACCACAAAAGTGTTTTGGCCATATCTTGCTCATTTTTAACATTCCATTGTGTGGCCAATTCACCACTTATGTAAAAATCATTTATCTATCATTATATCAAATAATCTAATCCATTTAATCAATTAAAAATATTGAAAGTTACTGTTTATTACAGCCTACTTGTTAGGTTAAGTTTTCATCAACTTTTACTTGTAGTTTTAGCCTTTTTAACCTAATCTAGTGACACAAGATCCCCATGCAATATATTGATCATCATTTATCATCATCATACATATATATTTTGAAGTAAATATACAAGTACTTTTACAAAAGTAATAGGATGATAGAAAGAAAATAATATTTATACCAACCAAATGATGAAAAGGTTGAGATTTTGGATGAACAAGGCTTCAACATGTAACCAAATCTTTAACTTAGCAAATGAACTTTTTGAAATCTTCAAATGTATGAACACCTTCTTTAAAATCAGCCCTAGGGCTCCATGAATACTTGTTTCCACAAGTTATAATCACCTCCAAACAACCTCCTTTTAAGTAGTATTCAACATATGTTGATTATAGATTATGTTTATGGTTAAAATTTGATGATGATGGTGGTGTGGTGGTGGTTATGGATGGCAAGTGAGGGAGAGGAAGAGAGATTTTATGAAAACTTATTTACTTACACACACAAGTTATGAGAATTGTGTGTGAGATGGAAGGTTTTGTGCATTGCAAGTTTATGAGACAAGTGTCTCTAGCAAGCTTAAAATTTTGACAACAAGGGGTGTGGTGCCCTTGTTGTGTCCGCCGATAGTAGGGGTGCGACAAGTGTAAACTTGTTTCATCCCCATTATTTTACGGGTACTCCTCGATTCTAGGTTCCTCGATTTACGTGTTCGCGGGTCGATTTACGAAAATCGTTTTTATAAATTATGAATCTACGGCACAAAAAAATTCTAATAAAAATTGTCTCATAAAAACGGAGCACAAAAGCGTAAATATGTAAACCTAGGGTTCCCGGTTTAATCGTAAAAGACGTTAAATTATGCACGTAAGCCCTAATTTCATCCCGTAAATATGTGAGTTCATGTACCAACATAAAAAAATAAAATTTCAAAATAATATACGAGAACAAATTTACTACCTGAAATGTCGGACTGTCACAGAAATGGAGTACGTAAACATAAACACGTAACGTAGAGCTTTCCGGTTTAGACGTAGACGATGCTAGTTTAAGACGTAAACCCTAATTTCTTCCCAAAAGTGAGTGAGTTCATAAACTAACAATAAAATAATGATTATAAATAATACTTGAGAATAAAATAATGACCTCAAATTGACGATTGTCACAACATTTTCCCCTAAAGAGGATCTTTGTCCTCAAAGATCAATTCATCTTACTACTCGCTTCTTATAGAGTCAAATACATGTGGGCATTTCCTCCACATTCAGTCTTTCCTCTCAAGCGTGATTCATTATAATACGCAAGTTTCATCAAACATAACTATGAGAATACGATCATGCTTAATTTGACTTACTTTCTCTTTCCATGATGTCCATGGGGTTTTTGGATGAATGCAAATTTTCGCCGACCCAAACTTCATTAAGAAATAATCAGATTTTCACTTAATAGATATTTTATCAAGTTCGATATACGGAACATATTTCATGAAGCCCTTGAAGACCTAGGGTAGTCTATCTTATATGCCTCTCAGACCAACTCTTTACATTATCTCAATGGTCCCATACAACGGGGACTTAGCTTCCCCCGATCTTTCAGATCATCAATTCATCTTTCCACGATGAAAATTCTCGCTATAACTTTGCTACCCATCCTTCACTTCAAGATCTACATCTTACATTCACATAACCTCCTGCCCACTACCGGCAGTCAATAATCAGATCCTAATTTCCATAATCATTTCAGGTCTCGTGGGTCGGGTATCTTCATCCCAACCCCCACCTACAGATGCTCTTAAACTTTTCTTTATAAAGATCCTTGCAAGGTTCAGTCTCAATCCTAAAGCGATAATTATCAATGATAACCTATCCAAAGGAAAGTTCTTATCATGTTCATTACCAAAGGTCAATCATACAAGCATAAAACAAGCCTTCTAGTGTATGTATCGTTCCTTCACCTTGTCCCCTCGATTGTGGGTGGTAAGCAGTACTCCCATCAAGATTCGTTCCCAATGACTTCTGAGGGGATCTCCAGAAATTCGATGAGAATCGAGGATCTTGATAGAGATGATCGATACAGGCACACTATGCTTACACAACTCCAGTCGAGTCAATTTCTCCATCGAGAACCTATCATTAATTGGAATGATATGAGCAGATTTGGTGAGTCTATAGACGATGACCCAATCGAATCAAATCTAGATGATGGCCTTGGAAGATTTGTGATAAAATCCATGGTGATTGTATCCCACTTCCAAATAGGAATAATAAGCTGTAAAAGCAATCATGATGGATTTTGGTGTTCAGCCTTGACCATTGCAAAAGTTAGATATTTACTAACGTATGTGGCGATGTCGACTTTCATATTTGGACATCAGTACAACTTCTTTAGATGAAGATACATTTTACCAGAAATGGCATGAATAGAATACTTAAACTTATGAGATTCTAACATGACTAAAACTTAAAATCCTCCATTTTTAGGCCACCACAAACGACCTTTTAAACACTTAAGGCCATCGGCTCCCATCTCTAATGGTTCTCATTAGCCACGAAACCCTTCATCATCAATATTATCCTTCTTACATGCATCGGCTATTTATAAATTGCTCGAGCAAATTATTATGCACGATCATTACTAAGGAACACATCCTAATTGGTTCTTTATCCTTTCTACATAATGCGTCAGCAACTACATTCACCTTCCCCGATGAAATAAATATCATGACCATAATCACTCAGAAATTCTTTCTTCATATTTTCTAAGTTTTAGTTTCGTCTCAACTATTATCTTTATTAGTTTTGCCCAATCCGACGTTTAAAACGTCGATAAATATTACAAGTAATTAAGTAATAAATATTTAATTTATGAAACGTAAACGTAAAATTTTTAATTTTCTCAATTCGTCCAATTATAGAAAAATGTTCAAAATAAATTTGAACACGATCTTCGTTGATTTATCGAAAATAATTAACAAGATCCGTAAATGTTCGAAAAATATTTGTTTAAACTTTGGTCAAAATTTTCTTAGTTGAAGAGCAAAAATTGTCGCTCTAAATTCCAAGTCATGGTTTAAATGGTTTCCTCAATTCCTCCTAGGTTGTCTTGTGTTAGACACAAACATCTACTCCTAAGGGAGTTTAGTTAAATAATCTGGGTATGAGGGAATAATTTCTTAATAATCCTTCGATAAATATCTGTCAAAACATCTTCGCACTTCCTTTTTGGTATAACCCAAAGCTTTAATGGCTCTGATCTTTGAAGAGTCAACATAGATTCCACTACCATCAATCACATAGTCAAAGAATGTAAGGGATCAACCCTAACATCCCACTTTAGATATTTAACGCACAATGTTTCATATTTCAGCTAAATCAAGGTAGTCTACAAATGATTACTAAGCTCCTTCTTATTCTTGGAAACAAGCAGATGGTCCCCCATAATAACAATAACGAATTTAAAAGACACAGCTTACACACATGATTCATCAAATTCATGAGTGCCACATGTGCATTGGTCAATCCAAACGGTATCACATGAAACTCATAATGTCCATTACGATTTCTGGACGTAGTATTTGGAATATCTTCCTTTCAGACGCAAAGTTGATAACAACCAGACCGTAGATCAAGTTTTTGGAATATACGCTAGAACCTGGTAAATGATCGAAAAAATCTTTCATCTTGGGTAATGGATATCAATTTTGATCGTCACTTTATTTAGTTCATGGTAATAAATGAATATAAGGAATGATAATACCATAGCTCTTCATGATGACGAGCTCGGTAGAATAAAAGCTTTCTCTGACAACTTCCTTAGTTGCACGGTAACTCTTTTGATTCAGATGGTGCTGACGTATGGTGCACATGCCACAGGTGCAGCACCAGGAATATAATCAATATGAAATTCAACTTTCCTTAATGGCGAAAGTCTAGGTAATTCATCAGCAATTACCTCAAAAAGTCTTAGATAAAAGGAACATCTTTTAATAAATTCACTTTAGGTTCTTTCTAGATTACAAGATCTATGGCTAGTTCACAACCATTCATGGTATAATTTCAATTCTAAATGCAGGATACGGTCACCCATCAGGAATTATTTAGATCACCTTTGATAATCAACATCTTATCTTATAGGGGAGTTCTACCCGTGCTCCCATCAATTAAGACAATCACATCATGTCATAATCAACCAGTCCATCCTAATGGCACCACCATCTTTCTAGTTTTATTACCGTTGTTAAGACAAGAACTACTTAGAAGGCTAAGTATATATCCTTTTAAAATTTTATTGATAATTACTACTTCTCCATGAGCCAATTCGATCTCCTAGATAGAGGTAATTCATACTCTTCTTGAATCAGGGAATCTATACACATAGCTATTAATAAAAGAGTAAGGTCAACGCATGATTTACGCGAGAGAATTTCAAATCAGATAAAGACGAAAACATTAACGAATATGGATATATCCCAGGTTTTCATGATTTGTTTATGCATCCGGAAGCACCTCAGATCGTTTCCCATGTCATTCAAATGGAATCTAATTAAAAGAAATGATAAGAACGTCGATACACCCAGTCGGATATCAACACTCGATAATTAGAAAATTTTCCAAAGATTCTTACCATGAGAGAATTGGACAAGAAGGGGATGTCAATTGTCAAATAAGACAATATCCACAGATAAGTAAATTCGATTTAGAAAAATGGTACGGGCACATATGTAGGTGTTCCTAACAATATGTCCCTATTTTGCACTTCTTACAGATCTCATAAAAATTTAATCTTTCACAACTACAAAGAAAAATGTAGTGTTTATTAACAATTTCATGGTGACTACTAATCAGTCTTGCATGGTCCCTTCCAAATTGTACGTAGGTGCGCTTCTATGTACAACTTAGGACTAACGATGCAATACTCAGTTCGTCAAAATTTTGTCATCATGTTTAAAATATATATTCATGTTTAATTATAAAATAAAAATAAAATTTATTTTTAGCAAAATGTTCATCATTATGAAAGCATTTCATTTACAAGATGTTTAATAAAAACTCTATTTCGATAGTAATTACCTAATAGTACCGATTAAAATAACTCCATATGAAAATAAGAATTTCATATTTTCCCCAGATGGTATTGCATTACTTATAAAAACAATGAGTGATCTGCAAAAGAGTGATGAAGAGTTTTTCACCAAGAACTAATCACGATATGATAGGAAATGAGCTTAGCCAAATAATCATGAGGTTCATGACATCAATGGCACTCAGGAATACGAAAGAATAATTCACAACGCAACTCAAAGTGAGATGAGTACTCGTTCAATGGTTGCATCACTAATGCGAACATTAGGAAAAGGCAAGAAAAGATAGATAACATCGATACATGTAGAATTTAGCAATCGAAGATAGTCTTTTCATTAATCACAAACAAGTCAAAAGTTGTATCGTCACACATTACATGTCATCATGTAATGTTATACAATTCCAAGGACTCGTCCTACCAACTGATATCCCAGTTAAGTTAGTCATTTTAAAAGATACTACAATGAATACTAATATACAAGAGTCATTAGGTGTTCCACGTATCCCGGAAGATCCATCGGTCCCAATTTAGAGGAAGATTTATTCAATTTATTTCTTGGACACTGGGCATCCTCGTCATTGGACAATGGCCTAGGAACAACCCTTAACACGAACCAACTATCATTTAAAACCTTATAATTCAACCACAGGACTTAACGACTTCCTCTTAACAATCTCGTATTTCATGCGAGTTAAATTTGACTTTATTCAAGTTTCAACCAACTTATACTCAATGCGACATCCTACCTCATTCTTCATTACTTTCAACCTTATTCTTCGGCTTAGGAAAGGCAATTAAAGCTCGACATGAACAACACTTAATTTTCAATTCTATAGCTCCTAAAGCAACAATTATCAAGTGAGTCACGAGCAGGAAATGACTCACACATTCAATTAGACTTCTTAGAAAGGTACAAGTGGCATGAGGCTTTTGGGTAAAGGTTCTAATGACAGCCTCAAGTGCAACATTTACCATTTCGATTTCAAATTTAAGAATTAGGTGACACCGAATCAGATGACACATTTCTAGGTGGTGAGGTTTTGTCAAACTCCACTCTATAAGGAAAGATCGTCATGACATCGATGTCAGATTCAATCTCAACAATTCATTTTTAATATCACAATCAACAAATATCAATATTTCTTGGAATATCAACCAATTGGTTGGGATCATAAACATCCACAACTTGGTTTAGATCTGGAATAGCTAGAATTCCTACAGAAATGGCTTTGATTGATTTGCTAGAAGAGTTAGGGTTCCTTGTGACAATCTACATCGTATAAATATCTCGTATAAGTATTAGAATAAACATTAAACAATCATGTAATCAAATTACAACATATATATAATCCAAGTTATATATATATATTAAAATAACACTTGTTAGTCTGGCCTTGTCGGTAACTCGGGAATTCTTCGACACCGTTATAGTCAAAATATTTTTTGAAAATGTTTTATTATAAGCCTTGGTTTTAAAAATCTTTCGTTCTCTATAACGAGAGCTCTGATACCAAACTGTAACATCCCTAAATATTCAAATTTCGAATCAGCGGAAGAGTCGTTGGTGTTACGGGATAGCACATTACTCAAATCATAGACAACGCTTAAAAATCGCGTCGTTCAATAACGAAGCATTTTCCATTCATAAATATCAAATTACATAGGTCCTCAGGTCAAAGTATGTCTTACAAATTTACAAAACATTTGAATGGAAATTTTATTTAAATACGGGCCATAAACTCTTGTCATCTTCCCGAGAATTACCTTCAAGTACCTGAAATAAAACATGTTAAAAGTCAGCGAAACGCTGACCGAGTCCATAGAGTTTAATAAAACTATTAACATAATATCGGTATATAATCATTACCGAAAAATATTTTGTACAATTCTTTGTCATAGACCATAACATAGGCCAAAAACATTTTATACGAATCACTGTTGTAAATCATAACTTAGACCAAAATCATTTTATACGAATCATTGTCGTAAATCATAACTTAGGCCAAAAGCATTTTATACGAATCATTGTCGTAACAACACTATTCAATACGTTTTATAACGTTGTTTATAGTATAATAAAAATCGTTATATAAAACAGTAATGTAAAACCAGAACACATGTATAATAATAAATAAGACCCCATATTGCTAGTCAGGCAATATATTATAATTCAAATCATATATCGTTCACTATTCCTGAGACCGCAGCCTCAGTGCTACCATTGTCATTACTATTATCGGATTATTATAAGCCGCATAACATTGTTACCTTTCTATAATATATATATCAGGTAGCTAGCCCGGAACTCGTTTGCCCATTTAAAACAGCGTGTCGTTACAAAAATCACGCTAATTATATCCCTCACATACATAAATTCGCTTGCCAATCAATGTGACACAACGGGGAACAGCCGTCAAGACTCTAACTGGGGTGATCTTCCCCAAATAGTACTATTATATGCATAAGCGTCTACCCACTCCCGGTAGTTCACAATTCATGCTAATGGGACCCATAGTGACATAATCTAACTAATAATAATCCATTTCAATCATTCATTGGCTCATCCAATCAATCGGGTCCATATCAATAAGCATACAATCAAGACTACTTGTGTTTTATTTTTATTAAAACTAGCATGTTATCTCCCCCGCGGGTTTATAAAACATTTCATAAAACATATAAAAGAGAGCGAGGCTATGAACTCACGTTGGTTGGGAAAGGTGGGTTATCGGCAATTAGGATGTACGATACGTGCCTCGATCACGGGAAACCTCAAATAATACTCGATCTTAGTCTATGTCGAATAACATTTATAAAAAGTTTTTATGTATATGTAATGATCTCATAAACATGATGATCAAGTGGGCTTTTATTCCTTTATACAACATTATTAGTTGTTAAGTACATGGTTAACTTAGTCTTATTATACTAGTTTTAGCCCATTTACATGTTAAGGCCCAATAATCCCATTAAGAGTCCAAGACATTATCTAGTCCATTTATCTATTTAAGACCAGGCCTATACTCATATGTTGGGCCCAAGTGGGTTAAGCCTATGAGCAAGTCCAATATGGCTAATTTGGTCCATTATGGGTCCAAATGCTACAAAGCTCGAGTTTGTTGATTTTTACTTGTCAAATGTGTTTACATATCAGTATATGTTCTATAAAAATGTTACATTAGACGGGTCCGACCATCTAAGTTTTATTTGGATAAAACACCATCCTTTCGGTTTTAGCCGAAAAGACGTAAAAATCATATGTATATAGTTTGTAGTTTAGAAAACCATTTGAGTTTTATTTTTATAATATGAGATATTTATTAGTTATAGTATATAAACATATTTTATAATATTTATTATCATTTATTTACTTTTATACTTATTTTATATATTAATTTACTTCAAATGGCCTTTTAATATTATATACTTTATAGTCAAATCTGATGTCAAAAGTCAAGTTCACCATTTTGATCATATCTTGAGTTCTAAAAGTAGTTGGAACCCCAAAATTTTACTTTATAAACTACATGATATGCTCTACAAATAACTCTACTATGGCTCCTTCTCAAACAGCCTCTAAATATTAGTTTTAATTCGTCCAAAACAGATCAGTCAGATTAGTACCACAAAAGTGTTTTGGCCATATCTTGCTCATTTTTAACATTCCATTGTGTGGCCAATTCACCACTTATGTAAAAATAATTTATCTATCATTATATCAAATAATCTAATCTATTTAATCAAGTAAAAATATTGAAAGTTGCTGTTTATTACAGCCTACTTGTTAGGTTAAGTTTTCATCAACTTTTACTTGTAGTTTTACCCTTTTTAATCTAATCTAGTGACACAAAATATCCAGGCAATATATTGATCATCATTTATCATCATCATACATATACATTTTGAAGTAAATATACAAGTACTTTTACAAAAGTAATAGGATGATAGAAAGAAAATGATCTTTATACCAATCAAATGACGAAAAGGTTGAGATTTTGGATGAACAAAGCTTCAACTTGTAACCAAATCTTTAACTTAGCAAATGAACTTTTTGAAATCTTCAAATGTATGAACACCTTCTTGAAAATCAGCCCTAGGACTCCATGAAAACTTCTTTTCACAAGTTATAATCACCTCCAAATAACCTCCTTTTAAGTAGTCTTCAACATATGTTGATTATAGATTATGTTTATGGTTAAAATTTAATGATGATGGTGGTGTGGTGGTGGTTGTGGACGGCAAGAGAGGGAGAGGAAGAGAGATTTTGTGAAAATTTATTTACTTACACACACAAGTTATGAGAAGTGTGTGTGAGATTGAAGGTTTTGTGCATTGCAAGTTTATGAGACAAGTGTCTCTAGCAAGCTTAAAATTTTGACAACAAGGGGTGTGGTGCCCTTGTTGTGTCCGCCCATACTGGGGATGGGACAAGTGTAAACTTGTTTCATCCCCATTATTTTACGGGTACTCCTCGATTCTAGTTTCCTCGATTTACGTGTCCTCGGGTCGATTTACGAAAAATATTTTTATAAATTATGAACCTACGGCACAAAACGATTCTAATAAAATTTGTCTCATCAAAAACGGAGCACAAAAACCTAAGTACGTAAACCTAGGGTTCCCGGTTTAATCGTAAAAGACGTTAAATTAGGCATGTAAGCCCTAATTTCATCCCGTAAATATGTGAGTTCATGTACCAACATAAAAAAATAAAATTTCAAAATAATATACGAGAACAAATTTCTACCTAAAATGTCGGACTGTCACAAAACAGAGTACGTAAACGTAAACACGTAACGTAGAGCTTTCCGGTTTAGACGCAGACGATGCTAATTTAGGACGTAAACCCTAATTTCTTCCCAAAAGTGAGTGAGTTCATAAACTAACAATAAAATAATGGTTATAAAAAATACTTGAGAATAAAATAACGACCTCAAATTGACGGATTCTCACAAAAGGCAACACGCTTTTTTTTTTATTACCATTCTTTATAACAAAACAATGTGTCTAATATTAATGAAAAGGTTGGGTCTAAACCTGATTTTGCTCATGTCCCATCCAATCCCCATAAATACGACCATTTCTGAGATGCTCTTCATCTGGCATCGCCTAATAGGCCGAGTCCTTGGAAAACCTTATTTTCGTATATGACTTTTTTGGGGCGGGTGCCTACAATTTATAACAATAGATAAGTTATTATTATTTTCTAAATAACTAACCGTATAATAATTGGTTCAAAACTCACGTCTGATTGTGCCAAAGGTCGGTATCAATTTCCACGGTTGTTCCCGTAAATTCCACACCTAGTACATTCAGCAACAGTCGGTGCCTCGCCTTTAGATAAATATCAATCCTTGTTTTTGGTCTACTAGGTTGGCGCTTAGTCATAGCCGGAGGTAACACCGTTTGAAGCTCATCTGGTTTTTCCCACATTGTAACATCTTTTAATGGATAAACTATACCTTCTATGTACCTTTAAGGGTCGTTCTAAAAACTACGCCCATGCTCATAGATTGCAATCGGTCATTACCGAAGATCTACATACAGCACAAACATGACCGCATGGTAAAGATAATTGCCATTTGCGACATGTACATTCAAATTTTAAGAAATCAACCTGATGGACTTGCTTATCATCGGTAACTTTGTATACTTTTAAATGGTGAATACACTTGACAGTCTAGTTGTAGCTTTTCATCATGTGGTTCTTAACTTTCCTAGATGCCTAAACTGAAAGTTCTCCGTCCTATGCATCCACGATGTACAACAAAGATTATTTACAAAAAATATATAAGACATTTTAAGTTATATAATAATAAAAAAATGATTAAAAGGTGATAAGTCATACCCCTATATATCTCCCGCTTTTCACAGTACCATCATTGTAAAACATCCATTATGTATTCGATAAGCTTGGTTATCGGGAGTCTGCGTATAAATCGTGTGATTGAGTTAACATACTCTACATTGTTCAACGTCATGTAGTTGTACCGATTTGCGGGGCAGTACGCCCTTGACCATTTGTCATACCCAGCTTGTTCGAGTTTAGCGACACAATTTGGTCTATATCCACGGAGTACGCCAATAGCTTTATCAAAGTCTTGTGTCGTGTACGCTTTGCATGTTTTCTAGTACATGGCCCGTTGCTTTCTATTTCTAAGCTTACAATTCATCATCAGATGTCAGTCACAATAACCATGGTATAACCTACTGAACACCGTACTACAAGCAACTATAATGGCAGGATGATGGTCAGATATGATGCACAAATTCTATGGTTCACCCATCTGATCTCTCAACTTAGTCAAAAACCATGTCCAAGTTTCAGTTGTCTCTCCCTATGAAACACTCGTTGTTATTGATACTATCTGGTTGTAACCATCCATCGTAACTGCTAGGAGATTGGTACCTTTGTATTGGCCTTTTAGATGAGCACCATCAATAATGAGCAGGGGCCTCATGAATCGTAAGAAGCTCCTAACCTGTGATACAGAGAACATAAATAGTTAGTATGATCAAGACACTTGCATATAATAAGGCGACCAAAGTATGAGTACGCTCACCGCAATTCCTAATCCAACATATAGCATCTGAAAACATCCTTCTTCGTCTGTTTGAATGTGTGATACGGTACCCTCCCCCACCCATCCACAAGCTTTAAATTGTGGCAATATATAGGCAACTGCTCGAACGAGTCTGTGTGATTACCATGCAACATACTTATAGCTTCGTTCTTACCCCCCCCCTAACATCTTTTGTAAGATACATCGATCTTCCAATCGATAGAAAAATCTTGGATAATGTGCTTCACCTTATATATCCTATTATATTATGAATTTTATCTACAAGAAACTTACCCAGTAACTTCTTTGTCGCATTTCGATGATTAGGAAGTATTTGTGTCCTTGAACAAGTGTGTGTGTCCATTTGCACCCTGTTTGTGCACATTTAACACTGTAACGCAGGGGACCGGACCTATAACTACATATTCAAACGATTCTATTAAAGATTTTTGACCAATATACTCAATGTAGTCCTCTTTTTCGCAAGAATCATCCCCTACAGCTATATCATATAAACCAACACGGGATACCTTAAGGTGAGGTTTTGGTTGGGGGAGGATTAGGTATCCCTAAAACAGTTTTTTATGCCATATTGTCAAGCCATCAGGATTGGACACTATATCGTTAGGCGTTACTAGAATATTTAAATCAAATTCGTTTACATATTTATTAATATTTGACTTTTTGTAGTTCGTTTTTGTCTCGATATATTTACGAATTGAATGATCGATAAAAATCAAGTCACCTTATTGTTTTTTTATTTGATTGTCAAAGTTATAGTATTCTAGGTCTAATTTTCACAAAACCGTCAAAAGTGTAATATAGTATCATCTACGTAATTGTGTTATTCTAAAAACAAATTGCACATACCAATTACTAAGCACAAAGTACAATCAAGTAATGCACAACAAGTAATGATGCCAAAAATGTAAATTCTATAAAAGTACAAGGACTGAAAATGTAAATCTGTAAAGCTTAGGAACTGAAATGGTAAATGTTACAATCTACTAGCCAAAACTAACAAATATAACAAACTTTATAACTGAAATGAACAAACTAACAAACCACAAGGACTGAAATGCAAACCCTAACAATTTTAACCAATTTACCAACAAACTAGCAACTACCCAGAACTACAAGGACTTGTGTGCAATTAATGGAATTTTTTAAGCTAAAAACGGGCTTAAACAATATTAAGCTATATCAAAAGTTTTACTAGACCAAATAAGCTGAGAGTGGTTTTAAAAGATTGCAAATTGAAAATAAGCTAGCCATGTTCAAGGAAATAAGCTGTGGTGGTTTAATTCTCAAATAAGCATTTTTTAATAAGCTACTTTTAAGAGTTGAGCTTATTTGAATAAGCACAAAGTCTGGTTCTCACAAAAACATATTACAAGCCCAAATAATGGACACCTATCCAAGAAAATTTGAAAAACAATCACAAAATAAGCCAAAAAATCTAATAAGCTCAAATGGCTTATGTTGACCAGCGTTGACCAAAAGTTCACCCACTTTGACCAAGGTCAAATATCATTTGATGACTTATAGAACTGTTTTGTGGATGAAAATAAGGTGAGTTTATGAAGTGGATAAGCCATTATTGGAAATAAGCTATGACAAAAACTAGTGATTATCACATAGACTTTTATTGGCTTATTGCTTATTCTATATGGAGAACTGTATAAAATGGCTTATAAAATCTGAAAGCTAGGATGTTAGGCTTTCTAAAGAACCAAAAATCAAAGTCTGATTCTAAGAAATCAGCTACTTATGTTGGTTTGAAAATGGCTTGTTCTAGGCATGTGAAACTGACCCATAGCATTCTTGTGCCATTTGCCTTTTTGAAAAAGAGTTTGACTTCCAAACTTCATACATCTGTTTTATATCAGTATTAGAGTGTATGAAAACACTTTTTACTCAAGTTTAATCACTGGATCAAAATCTTGCAAGTTATCCAAACACTAGTTATTGAATTGAGCAAAATTAAGCTAAGTTCAACTGATTAAGGCTAACAGATATGAACTATAAACTAACAAGTCATATAAGTGAGAACATATAGAACATATAGCAAGCATTAGCAGTCAAGTTTATACTAAAACTAAGAAAATAGCATACAGACAACAATTGAGAGGAAAAGTAAATTAGATTTGCACTTTTTAGCTAATAAGGCCTCCTTTGATGGAGAAGAGAGTGCTGAACTCTCTTTTTCAGCTTATCAACACCTTAACACCACTAATCAGCAACCAAATCAATATCAGCCATCATCATTCATCATAACTGCCCTGCTACAAGTCTGAACATGAAAATTTGGCAAGAACTGGAAGAAACTTAGACTGCAACTAGGCTGATCAATGTAATAAGCTTCCAAAACAACCACTTGATTCTAGTTATTCCATGAGAATAACAGAATCATAAGACATGCGGATATGAATGATGAACTCAGAATAGTAAGAAGAGAATTTAGAATTTGGTGAACTAAAATCTGTTATTAATGGTGAAAAGTTGTTACAAGTACCTAACTAACTGACTTACGGTGGTTGTCAATCACCCTAAGTAGTTATAATTAGAGAGAGTAAAACATGAAGAGAGATTATGCTAAGTGTGTGTGAATTTCACACTTAAGCTACATTCAATAAATGAGAGGATTACAAGCTATTTATAGGCGAAATGTGAAATGCAGTTGAGGTGAGTGACGTGTCTTGGCCAATAAGAATCTGCCAGGTGTCATAATTTTGTTAATCAGTTCATCATGTGTTCTTCATCCAATTGGGGAAAACTTCCTTTCTTGATTTCATGCCAATTAAGCAAGTGGGATGTGTTCGCCTTGTTGAGGTGATCAATTTTCATGTTAACGTTCTTTCTGAAACAGCCTCTAGCGTGCTCTTCAATCTGGTGATAGCTAAGCCACGCGTCTTCTTGGTATTGGTTGAAAGAAGTATACACGGATCATTATCCAAAATATGAAATTTGATTGGCTGAAGTGGCTAGTGGGAGTTACTGTCGAGATCCTTCTCACTCCTCATTTATTACTGGCTACTTGGCAATCCGAGTGATCATTTTTGTGGCTTCTCATTGGTTAATAGCTTTGACACACGGATCAATCCCAATACTATTATCGAAAATGGTAGATTTAACCCTTCATCTTTTGGTAGATTTCTGTTTTGAGTTAAACACTTCATGAACTTGTCATAATCAACCCTTTGACTTTAAGTTCCAAAAACAATGACCCTTTGACTTAAGTTGACTTCCACTTGAGATCTTTGACTTTCTTTGAATTTTCACTTTTAGTCCTTTAACTTTGGCAGTTTGGTAAGAAAGGTCCTTTGACTTTAGAGACTTGTCACAATGAGTCCTTCTTTTGTCTTTTCTTCAATAATAATGCCTTCAAATCCGTGTTTGCACCAAATTGTATCATTTTACCTACAAAATCATAAACAACAAAGAATACCCCATAATACTGCTTTTTCACATAAAATCTAGTATTTTTCTTTGTGTTTTAGTGTTTGATATGTTATAATTGATATGATATTTCACTCATATCAAATCTCCTACACTTGATCATTGTCATGGCCTCATGCAATGCAATATTTCAAAGCTCTAAATTACATTTTTCCCATAATTAATCCACCTTGGCCAAGATGAAATGCTTTTACACTAGACTACACTATATGATGCATGAATTTGATTTTTACAATGCAATACAATAAAAATATTTCTATTTATATATTTTTGATTTTATTGAAATGGTTGGATGGAAATAACTCATAAAGAAATCAATGATTCTGATTAGGGCTTTTGGTACCATGAGTACTTATCATCCTTATGTTTCACTTTCCCCATACCAAGCTTAAAAACGAGATCATTGTTATTCATAAGTGAAAGTGCATCAACTTATTCATACAAATTACTTGTGTTACCATTATACCCCCACTTAGTTTGCCTCTAAGACCGATTATTATTTGAGCAAATTGCTTTTTAGCAAACTGTCATTATTTATTGCGTGAAATATAAGAAATGTAATATCTGAAAATTAGGAAGCACGGTTTTAATCCTATGTAACCATCTTATCCATTACTCGAAAAACCGTCCACGATTGATATAAGTCCGACCCAAAATAATAAGTCATTCGCCTTATGTGTAAGATCCTTATGGCATGCGTTAATAAGTAGCTACTCACTCGCTAAGAAAAGAAAAATAAAACTCACGCAATAATTTATGTCCGCCGCCTTTTAAGACCTTGGATCTTCAATCCCGCAACCCGTCAAAGTAATATTGGATTGGAGCAACTATTAAATCCACAACCCTTGTGAGATTAATATTGGAATTTAATAGCTACTATAATTAACACTTCACTGGCCCTCTTGGGAGTCTTGTATAATTTTTTTTCTTTTTCTTTTGTTTTTCTTTTTTTTCTAGCCACTCATTTTTTAAAGCCGCTCTTATTTTTCTTTATTCCTCACAAATAAAATGAAAAGAATAAAAGGAAAAACATCCGCTAAGTATTAAGAATGACATAAGTCTAATACGCATAAAACGTTCTAACTTAGAATCTTAAGACGTACTTATACCAACCATGAATGATTAGTAAAAAATGCATAAGAGACTTGTTAGGACACATGTAATAGAGATTTGTAATAGAGAAACTAGGAGATATGTAGTTCCTCCTTGTCCTAGTAGTAGTAGGAGCAACACGTGCTCCTGGTCTAGTATAAAGTCAAACAATGTTATTCTTAGTAGTTTGTTAGGATATGCATGAACTATGTTAGGAAGAGATATGCATATCAGGAGTTACACGTTTTGGTTTAATGTAGTATTAGGGTTTCCTTGTAGTATAAAAGGAACCTATTGGCAGAAGGGTTACACACACCTTTCATCCTTATTCAATTCATATTAATAGTAGAAATCCTTAGTAAGGATCAAGTGTTTTAGTCATACTATTTCGTCTTGATCATAGTATTTGTATTCCGCACTTATACTTTGTTTTCATTAAGAGACTCTCTATGAATAGACTTGTGATTACAGAAGTCGTTCATTATCCTTAACAGGCTGCAAGATCCATATCAAGTGGACCCAATAAGTAGTATCAGATCCTGGGAGAGTCTCTGCTCAAGAAAAATCAATTTTTCTTATTACTAACATCTTTGTTTAATCATGTCTGCTTCTAGTTCTACTGAAACAGGAGAAGCAAGCACCTTAATAGTAGATTTTGTATATAAAAAGTTTTTGTCTCGTCTCGATTCTAATTGACAATGGTTAAATGTGCGACTCAGTCGTCTTTTGGTGGAAAAGAAATAATTGGTTGTCGTTGTTGAAAATAAAAGTGCAAACTTTAAAGTAAATTGTAAATTAAATAAAGTTAAAGATGATTAAAAAGTAAATGGTGCAGAATTTAGACTTAAAAAGTAATTAATTAAATGAAGAGAAATTAAAGCTTGACGAAAATTAAATTTGAGAAATTAATAAAAATGCAAACTTAAAAATAAATCTAAGATAAAATCAATTAAAAATTAAGTTTAAGAAAATGGGCGGGAAAAATAACAATTTAAAACTAAACAGTAAAACTAAAACAAAACATAAGTCGGAAAACACAAATCCCTAACCTAGTTCGGAATCCAAATCATACACCTAATTCGGAATATGAGATGTTGACTCAATCCGGAATCCACGTTTCACAATTAATTCGGAATACAGGCAAGGAGCTAATCCGGAATCCAAGTCATGAACACAATTCGGAATATGTAATTCCTAACCTAATTCGGAATGGAATCTCGTATGTAGTTCGGAATCCGTGATTATGACTTAATCCGGAAAGGGGATCCTAGACCTAGTTCAGAATATGAGTGCCTTAGCTAATTCGGAATCCAATCACGAATCTAATCCGGAATAAGGTGTTTTGCTAGTAATTCGGGAAACACTATCCTGCATGCAATTCGGAATGAAGGTAAAACTGTACCTAAGTCTGAATCAAGACAAGTATCCAATCTAATTCGGGTTAAGGTGTACAGTACCTAATTCGGGGGTAATTAGGGTTTTGAAGAACCCGAATTAGATAAAAATCCAATAAAAACTAGAAATAAGCTAAAACCAAATAAGCACTCACCTAAAAACTTAACCAAAATAATTTTAAGAAAAAGCAAATAAGCTAAAATTTAAAAAAATTTAAAACCACTAAATAATCAAAATATTTAAAATCAACTTTTAATAAAATAACTTTTAAAAACACTTAATTAAAATTAAGAAAAGCACACAATAAGCTATAAAACCAATAAGCTAACATCATCAAACACATAAAATCATAACAAAAGATCAAATAAGCATGACAATAAGCAAATAAGCATGAAGATTAAGCAAACAAGAAAGGTAGAATGAGAGATTAATTAAAAACTTGATTAAAGATAAAGATTCAACAACAAAATTAGCAGACTTACTTGAAATTAAAGACAAGAATTTTTAGACAATAAAGTAAATTGACAATATGAAAGTGCATGAAATTAAGTGGAGAGTTAAGTTGTCAATTTAGCTAACACCTCCTAATGTGTCATTAGGAGGGTATTTGTAGGAGGATTAGCATGTGTTGATGCTTTCTTCTTTCTTTTCGTCTTTTCGTCTTTTAAATTCTTCGACTTTCTCGACGTTGTCTTGGGATTTGTCGATATAAATTAAACTCGTCTGATAATTTTCTTCTTCTATTAGACTTGGTTCTTCGACTTCATTATACTTTCGTCTTTAGACTTTTTCTTCGATAAATCTTCACAATAGGCCTTGGACTTCCGTTCTTTTTGCACTCTTGATCTTTTGACTTCGTCTTTTGTCTTTTTCTTCGATAAAAGCCCGTGAAAGCCCATGTTTTCTTCCCTTTTCACATTTTGGTCCTAAAACACAATAAAAACACAAACCACGCATAATTCCAACATTTACGACATAAAATACACGTTTTGGCTTGGTTATTATTATAATTAAGTGGTAAAAGGATAAGTGTTTTCACACTTATTACACCTCTAAAACACAACAAATCGTTGCTACTGTTTCCCATACTAATGGAAAATTCCCACTCTTGAAGAAGGAATAGTATGATAGCTAGGCCATGAAAATGGAGTGCTGGATCACCAATACTAATCTAGACTTATGGAAGATTGTCTAGAATGGCAACAGTAAGAAGACAACTGGTAGAGACAAGAATGGTAATATCATCATTCTAGATCCTAAAACTCATGAAGAAATCACTGTCGTTAAGAAGGAAATCAAAGCAAAAACTATTTTGCTTCAATCTCTTCCTAATGATCATATGGGTGATTTCTATCACTTGGATGATGCTAGAGAGATTTAGAATAGCATTAAGGCAAGATTTTGAGGGAATGAAGAATCCAAAAAGATGCGCAGATCAATACTAAGAGATGAATTTACAAAATTCAAGATCTCTGAGATAGAAGGACTCCATCAAGGCTATGACAGGTTTCAAAAGATACTCAGCCAATTGAATAAACCTCGTTCCAAACCAGAGAATGAAGACATCAATGCCAGGTTTCTCAGAACCCTGCCTCATTCATGGAACTAGGTGGTCATCTCTCTAAAGGCTAAAGGTGGGCTTGAATATCTTTCTTTTGATGACTTGTTCTATAAACTCAAAACCTTTGAGTCTCATATAAGAGGGTACTCAAGTGATTTTTCCTCCACTTCTTCTAACTCTGCCTTTGTGAGTTCCATGGGCTCTAGCCCAATGGCTTATGCCATTAGCCCAAGCTATACTATGTCATCCCAACATACTACTACTCCTGCACCAAAAGCCAAGACTAGTAGCATGGTGGAAACTGTTCTTCACTCTTTTGTTGCTGATGTTGATCCATAACAGTAGTTAGCTTTTGATGATTTCAAACAGGTTGATAAACTTGACTTGGATGAAATGGATCTAAAATGGCAGATGGCTATGCTAACTCTCCGGGTTCATAAATTTGAAAAGAAAGCCGGTAGAAAATTCAGCTACAACCCAAGAGAGCCAGCCAGGTTTGATAGGAGCAAGGTCAGATGTTATAATTGTCAGCAGCAAGGACATTTTGCTAGGGAATTCCCTAACAAAAATGACCAGGAGAAGAACAGGTATCCGGATTTCAAGGTTAAAGAGCTCAAGGATGAAAAGAAAGATTTGGTGTCAGTTGATTCTATGGTCAATTGGAATGATAATCAGACTCCTACCTTGGAATCAGTTGAATCTTCTATTGATGTGTTTGCTATGATTGCTGGTCACATATCTGATGCAGAGGAAGCAGAGTAATTTGCTCTTATGGGAATCTCTCCTCAGGTACAAAATTGCCCTCTTGGTTGTCATGATAAATATTCAGAACTCTTGACTCATAACAATGAACTAAATGAACAAAATGATAAATATTTTTTAGAATTTCAAGCTTACAAGAGTTCTCTAAAAACTTTAGAACAATAAAAGAAGTGGCTTCGAAATACTCAACGTGAGTATGAGGATAAGATTAGAGTGCTAAGAATTGATTTAGAAAACACCACTAACATGCTTAAATATACTGAAAAACTTAACATTGAGAGTATTAAGACTAAGCAAGATATGCAAGAAAAATTAGATGCTACACTTTTACGATTTGAAAAATGGCAAAAAGCACCCAAGAATCTTTCAAAGTTAATAGATAGTAGCATGTCTGGTAGAACTAAGAGAGGGTTAGCTTTTGATAAATATATTGATTCAGAAGATGTTTTTAATTTATCTTTTTCAAGTGTCTTTGATCCTGACAAAGAGGAGGAGGGAAAACCTAGTTACAATAGGTTTAAACCAGCTGCAACGATGCATGTTGTTCCTCCACCTCTTACAGGAACATTTATGCCCATTGTTGGGAATTATTTGTTAAGTGTCAAGTACCGTTAGTATATTCCAAGTACTGTTAGTGTTATGTAAGTACCGTTAGTGTTAACGCGGTACATAGCAAGTACTACTACTTATAGAGTAAGTACTGCTATGATGATTAGGATGAATATATATTTTTATAAGATATGTCATAGTTATAGTTAGAGTATATCTTATGTGATATACCTAAATAGATATTGATAATATATCTTCAGTGATATAATTATCTTTATAGAATATTCTAAGGTTTCTAGGGTTCCTTACTCTATAAAAGGAACATAGGTACAATGTCTTTAATGTACCTCATACAAGTCGATTAATAAGAGAATCGAATAGTTAAAAGTAATTATGTTCTTCTGTGCTTTATAAGTTAGATTCCGCATAACTTATTTAGTGTTAGTAAGAGTGCTTAAAGTGTTTTAGTTTGATTACAAACTATTATACTAATTCTTAACAGAATATAGATCCAACCAAAGGGATCAACAAGTGGTATCAGAGCTTGTTGAGAAACTCTGAAAAAGAAGAACACGTCCCTAAACACTCCACACATCTCAAAACTCAATGTCTCAACCAAAAGGTAATGATGCTCACTTGAATGATGCTCAGATCCCTGATCCTATTCCACAGGGACAACCACAAGTTGTGCATCCTGCACCAGCACAAGGTGCTCAAGTCGTGAATGCTATAGCTACCTCTACACCAACACCTTCTCATACTCTGTCTGCTGTTAAACTCCCAGTTCTCAAAGGTGACAATTATGAGACTTAGGCTATGCAGATGGAACATTACTTGAATCACACAGATCATACTGTGTGGAAAGTTATCAAGAATGGGAACACACCAAAGAAGCTACACTGGTTTCCAGACGGTACATGCTATGCTCTACCTGCTGTGACTGTTGAGGAGATACAAGCAGAGATCAGAGAATGAAAAGCCAGAACTGCTTTGGCTATGGCTCTTTCTGAAGACATTCTACCAAGCTTTCATCAATATAAAGATGACAAAGCTATGTGGGATGCTATAAAACTTAGATTTGGAGGCAATGACAAATCTAAGAAAATTAAGAAGATTGTTCTTAAGAAAGAATTTGATAACTTCTCAATTACCAGTATAGAGGGAATACATGGTGGATATGGAAGGTTCAGCAAGTTGCTTATTCAGTTAGCAGTTTATGGACAAGTAATTCCTAATGAAGAAGCAAATCTAAAATTCTTAAGAAGTGTTCCACCAGAGTGGAAAGCAATGGCTATGCACTTCATCACAAGAGATGATTTGGAAACAATTCTGTTTGATCATCTCTACAACAATCTTAGAGCATATGAGATGGATGTGAAAGGCACTGAAGTAAGGACAGCAACTACTTCAAAGTCTAACTTGGCTTTTGTGTCAGATAGGAACAGCGGTACTTACTTTCAAAATACCACTAGTGGATCTAGCAGCGGTACATACTTCACAAATACCGCTGGAGGACTTACAAGCAGTACTTACACACAAAGTATTGAAAGCAGTCCAATGGTCTCTCAAAATCCACATGGAAGGTCTTCACCATTGTTTAGTGACAATGATGCATTCTCATTCTTTGCTGGACAAGACAACATGCCAAGATTAACTCTCAATGACTTGTTCCAAATGGATGATACTGATGTTGAAAAGATGGATCTTAAATGGCAAGCTGCCATGGTGTGAGTAAGATCTAATAGATTCTTCAAGAAGACTGGAAGAAAAATGACTGTTGATCCTAATGAGCCATTAGGATATGACAAGTCCAAAGTTGAATGCTATAACTGTGGAAGGAATGGACACTATGCAAGAGAATGCTCTAGAGATAAAGTTGAGACTAGCAATCAGAAGTCCAAAAACAGCTATAGAACCAGTCCAAGAATAACTGAAAGCTTTCCAAAAGGAAACAGCAGGAGTCCTAAAGGAACCAAAGCATTGGTTACTGTAGATGGAGTGGTGAATTGGGCAGAAGAAGAAGAGCTTGGATTAATGGCTCTCTCACATGAAGATACTCAGGTACATCCTTATTCTAAAGATTGTATTCTTAAATTTAATAGTCTAAAAGTAGAACTAGAGGAACAGTATCAAAAGGTTAACACATGCACTGTAGAAGTAAAAGCTTTCAAACAGGGTGTTGTTAAATTAGAAGAAAATATAGTTTTGTACAAAAAGGCTCAACAAAACTATGAAGAGAAAATAAGGATTTTGACTCTTCAAATGAGGGAAAAAGATTTGGAAATAAAAGCTTTTGAAAAACAACTTTTAAAAATAAATTCAGAAAATGAAGCTTTAATAACCAGTCTTTGTAATGAAAGGAAAGTGATTAGTCATTGGCAACAATCCTCTAAGGGATTGGGAAAATTGTTTAATTCACAAATGGGGTATTATGATAAAACAGGCCTAGGATATATTAAGGATAAACCTGGGATAACCTTAACTAACAAAGACTTATCAAAAGGGATTTTTGATAGTTCTAGTGAGGTAGATGATACACCTGAAAATGATATATATGCTGAAGGAATGAAGACAGCTCCTCCACCAGTATCAGGAATTTTCATGCCCTCTTGTAATGATACTAGTATAGAGTCAGAAGAACCTAAGATTAATAATGTCTTTAACTATAGGACTGTGTCTCAAGAAAATACTTCTGTGACCAAGAATATTGTCTATCCACCTTTAATGAACAACTTTGTTTCTGAGGAATTTAAGACTAGTTCTGCTCCCAAGCAGGTAAAAACTCCTAGCAACATATTGGAAAACAGTGTACAACATAATAAAGTCAAAAGTGGTGGCATAGGTTTTGAAAAAGTAAAGTCAAAACAACCTTTTGGGTCTTCTTTAAGAAGAAAAGGATGTTATGTTTGTGATAGTCTAAATCATTTTATCAAAGACTATACATTACATGAAGATAAAATTATGAAACAAAAGGCTACACAAAGGGTCATGAAAAACAGTAATGGGAAAAATGCACAGGGTTATAGGAAACAGAAACTTAAAGATGACAAACCTAAGTTTGATCACACAAGGGTAGTTAAACAGATTAAAAATAATCCTACCAAAAGTTTTGTTCCTAGGGTAGTACTTATGAAGCAAGGACTTGTATCCTTAAAGTCTGGTAAACCTAGTACCAGCAAGTCTAAACCTACAAGTACTGCTAGACCAAACTCAAGTACTGTTGGTTTAAAGTCTGTAAAACCAATGTTCTCCAAGACTTCTAAGAAAGTTTTTGAAAAAGTTAAAACACCTAGAAGTAAGGACAAGAACAAACCAGTACAAATGTGGGTTCCTAAAAGAAATATACCATGTGTTAAAGCAAGTACCGCTAAAGTAGTACTTAAGTCAAAGAAGTCAGAGCACATAGAGTCACCCTATGAATTTGACTACATAAAGGAAACCATGAAGTATAAGAGTAAAAGTAGCATTACTGGGAATGCTTCAGTACAAACTCTTAAATGTGTAGGTCCCACAAGATCCGAGCCAAATGTGGCTTGGGTCCCTGTTAAAAACTAATGAGTTTTATTTGTGTGCAGGGGCATCTCATTGATGAATTAAAAGATAAAGGAATTGTAGATAGTGGATGCTCAAGACACATGACAGGAAACAAAGATTTTCTTGCTGAATTTGAAGAATTCAGAGGAGGTCTAGTAGCCTTTGGGGGTAGCAAAGGTAGAATCACTGGCAAAGGGAAAATCAACACAGGAAAGTTGGAGTTTGAAGATGTTTTCTTTGTAAAAGAATTAAATGAATTCAATCTCTTTTCTGTATCACAAATGTGTGATAAGAAGAACAAGGTGCTATTCACAGACAAAGACTGCTTGGTGTTGTCCAAAGACTTTGAGATGCCTAAGGAATCTCAAATACTGCTTAAAGTACCCAGGCAAGAAAATATGTACACCTTTAATCTTCATACTATTACTCCAACAGGTGGTATTACATGTTTTCTAGCTAAGGCTTCTTTAGATGAGTCAAACTTGTAGAAACTAGAAGGGGGGATTGAATAGTTTCTAGTTAGTTTCAAAACATTTCGGCTTAATCTACTTTGTGCGGTTCCTTATGTGTACCCGCGGTTCTTTATCAATAAAGAACCGCCGGTCCATTTAGGGAACCACTGACAGTGAACTTAACCTTTTGTTACATGTTAAACTTTGACAATCCTTTGTATCAAATTCTCGATCAAGCTTGACTAGATACGAGATGTGTTTGATTGAAAGATAAATACTACAAGTAAGTAAACAGACAAACACATCAAATCAAGAGTACATTAAGCAATAGTCTAAACACTAAGCACACACGTACTAAGCATAAGCTTTTCCGCAACTAGGATGTTTAGACTAAGTGATGTACACTTGACCATAATCTAAACACGAAGCACACACGTACTAAGCCTTATCTTTTCCGCAACTTAGATGTTTAGTTTATGAGATGCACACAACACACAACATATAAATACATCTATAATAGTTAGGACATAAATGTAAAAGAAAGTACCGACACGATGATTTATAGTGGTTCGGTCACGGAGCTCCTCTTCGCCCTACTCCACTCCTCGAGTACACCTTACTCGAGACTTACTTCACTAGTCAACAAAACTCCTTTCAAGGCGGAGAAAACCATACACGTCGCTTACACAATTTCCGACACTAAGCTAGATGTCGAGTCCTAATCTTAGGTAGGACCAATCTACACAACATTGCCCACTTAACCATTTAACGACACAAGGCTAGATGTCGAGTTCTAATCGAAAGGTAGAACCAATCTTCACAACGTTGCCTACTTCACCATTTTACGACACAAGGCTAGATGTTGAGTTCTAATCGAAAGGTAGAACCAATCTTCACGACTCTTCACTTTGAAGCTAAGTGAGAACTTCACTAGACACAACTACATCACTTTAAAGTTTAGTGAGAACTCACAAGACACAACCACATCACTTTATAGTTTAGTGAGAACTCACAACTCTTAACTATTACAACTCAATAAAACACATATCCAAGTGTACACATGTAACTTGGATCTACACAACATAAATCCAAGTATACACATATACAATGGATTTACACAAGACTTAATCCAAGTATTCACAAATACAATGGATTAACATAACTAATCCAAGTATTCATAAATACATTGGATCTACACAATGTTGTTCCAAGTATAACTATATACATTGGATCTACACAAGATTGATCCAAGTATACACATATACATTGGATCTACACAAGACACAAATAAAAATGATGAACATGATGATCTTCATCAAGACTTCATCTTTAATCACATCACAAATGTGTGAGTGGTCTTCTCTTTGCACTTAAGAGGATGAGGAGATTGAAGGAGAGAATCACATCTTAAAATAGATTAATCTAAACTAACTAATCAAGGGTTTAAAGATGTTTTTGAAGAAACTGTGCAAAAAGGGTTCAAAGAAAACCTGGAAATGATCCACTATTTATAGGACAACATTGCAACGGTAAAAAACACCCGCGGTTCCTTATCTCTACCCGCGGTACCTTATCAATAAGGAATCACGGGTTTCTTTAAGGAACCTCCGCGTTGGAGTCCGTGCAAATTTGTCCTTTAGTGGGGATATGCCATCTGGGGTAGTTTATACCCTCAAAGGATATTCCTTTGGCATATAGAATATGCCAAATTCAAATTAAAGAATATTCTTTGGAATATACCTTAGGGAATATTCTTTGGAATATTCCAAATTCAAATTTCCATTTTTCTTTTTAATAAAACATTTTCTTAAAAATAAAGTTAATTAAAAATTACTTTGTCACTTTGTATAAAAGTGAGTTTTAAGAAAATATTAATCCTTGATCACTTAGTTAGGTTAATGACATGTTTGTACATACCTTGAGTGATTCATGCCGAATGCGATCTTGGAGGTGTCGAGAGGAGTATACAAATGTATTCTTGAGTGATTACGAGTACCTTAACATTTTACATAATGTATTGCGAATTATACGTTTGTCATCAACAAAACATAAAGAGATTATATCGACAAAGCATCGTAATGTTTGCACTAACAAAACTTATGGCATAGAAGGTTAGGTCATGTGAATTTCAAGAATCTTAAAAGATTGGTAAAAAGGAATTTGGTTAGAGGTCTACCTAACAAATCTTTTCAAAATGATTTCACATGTGCTGCTTGTCAAAAAGGTAAACAACATAGAGCCTCTTGTAAGACAAAGACTGTAAACACTGTGACAAAACCTTTGCATCTCTTGCATATGGATTTATTTGGTCCAGTTTCTATCAGAAGCATTAGTCATAAGACCTTTTGTCTAGTCATAACTGGTGATTATAGTAGATTCAGTTGGGTTTTCTTTTTAGCCCTTAAAAGTGAAACAAGTGAATTACTAAAGGATTTTATCACTTTAGTTGAAAAGCAGTTCACTAAACAGGTTTTAATCATTAGGACTGATAATGGAACAGAATTTAAGAATGCTGATTTTGATGAATTTTGTAGGTTTAAAGGAATTAAGAGACAATTTAGTAATCCTAGAACTCCACAACATAATGGAGTAGCTGAAAGGAAGAATAGGACATTAATTGAGGTTGCTAGAACTATGTTGGCTGATTCACTTTTGCCAAATACCTTTTGGGCAGAAGCAATCAATACTGCATGTTATGTGTTAAATAGAGTCCTAGTAACTAAGCCTCAAAACAAAACACCTTATGAACTCTTGACTAATGTAAAGCCTAACATAAGTCATTTAAAACCTTTTGGGTGTCATGTGTCCATACTAAATACTCTTGATTATTTGGGAAAGTTTGATGGAAAGTCTGATCCAGAATATCTTATCGGATATTCATTGCAAAGTAAAGCATATAGGGTTTACAATTTGGCAACTAAGAAAGTTGAATAAAATGCTCATGTCAATTTCTTAGAAAATAAACCCAATGTTCTAGGAATAGGTTATGCTTGGATGTTTGATTTATATTATCTAACTAACTCCATGGATTACTACTCTTTGCAAAAGGATTGTCAAACTAACAATGTAGGTGAGGAGTCAAGTGCAACTAATGCACGTACTCAAGAAGATATTTCTTCATCATATGATGATTTTCATATCTATGTGCCCAACATGCCTACTGTTATTCCAATGTCTGCAACTCCCAAGAAGCAAACCATGCCATCAAATGATGATCAAGCCTCCCAGGAGCTACAGAGGCTTCAATGATCAAGAAAAGAATGCTACATCTGCTAATAAGCATTCAGGAGAAGAATCGTTTGAGTCACAACACTCACCAGTACATACTATACCTAGCAGTACTTCATCTGCAAGTACTGCTAAGTCAAAGTCTGCCAAATCTGTTGACTCACTAAAAGAGATTTTGCAAGCATTGGACGATGAAGACTTATATGCCAGTCCAGCTGAAGGAATCTTCTCTAAAGATTCCTATGATGAGCAGGGTGCAGTAACTGATTTCAACAATTTGGAAACAGAAATTCCAGTCAGTTCGATTCCCACTCATAAAGTCAACAACAACCATCCTACTACACAGATTATTGGTGATCCAAAATCTGTTGTACAAACCAGAAGACAACTGCAAACCAATATTAAAACTCATGCACTAGTGAGTTATGTCAAACAACAGCAGAGAACAAATCATAAAGATACTCAGCATTGTTTGTTTGCATGTTTCTTATCTCAAGTAGAGCCCAAAAATATCTCTCAGGCTCTTGATGAAGAAATTTGGGTAGATGCCATGCAAGAAGAATTAACACAATTTGAGCTACAAAAGGTTTGGATTCTTGTGGATCTTCCCTTAGGTAAAAGAGTGATTGGTACTAGATGGGTCTTCAGGAACAAGAAGGATGAAAGAGGGGTTGTTGTGAGGAACAAGGCAAGACTTGTTGCTCAAGGCTATAGACAGGAAGAAGGGATAGACTATGATGAGGTTTTCACACCAGTGGCAAGGATAGAAGCCATTAGGTTATTTTTTTGCCTTTGCATCATATATGGGATTTATAGTCTATCAAATGGATGTGAAAAGTGCCTTTCTATATGGTACTATTTCAGAGGAGGTATATGTCTCACAACCTCTAGGTTTTGTAGATCCTAAATTCCCCAATAGAGTCTACAAAGTTAGCAAAGCACTTTATGGTCTGCATCAAGCTCCAAGAGCCTGGTATGAAACTTTATCCAACTTTCTACTAGAACATGGATATAGGAGAGGAACCATTGACAAAACTCTATTCATCAAGAAAAATGCCAAAGACATCATTCTAGTTCAAGTCTATGTTGTTGACATCATTTTTGGTTCTACCAAGAAGACATGGTGTGAAGAGTTTGAAGCTTTGATGAAAGGAAGATTTCAAATGAGTTCTATGGGAGAACTAACTTTCTTTTTGGGACTTCAAGTCAAACAAAGGAAAGATGGAATATTTATCAGCCAAAATAAATATGTTGCTGAAATCTTAAAGAAATTTTCATGTATGGATACAAGGAGTACAAGCACACCTTTTGAAGCCAAGAAATATTTATCAAAAGATGAACATGGAGAAGATGTTGACATTCATCTCTATAGGTTAATAACTGGTTCATTGATGTATCTTACTGCTTCAAGGCCAGATATAATGTTTGTTGTGTGTGCCTGTTCAAGATTCTAAGTTCATCCAAAGGTGTCACATTTACATGTTGTGAAGAAGATTTTTAAATATCTTAAAAGTCAACCTAATTTAGGATTATGGTATCCTAGAGAATCTACCTTTGAATTGGAAGCTTACTCAGATAGTGATTATGCTGGAGCAAATCATGATAGGAAATCCACAACAGGAGGTTGTCAATTCCTAGGCAGAAGACTCATATCATGGCAGTGTAAGAAGCAAACCATTGTTGCTACTTCTATAACTGAAGCTGAATATGTAGCTACGGCTCATAGCTGTGGACAAGTACTTTGGATTCAAAATCAATTGTTGGACTATGGGTTTAACTTCATGAACACCAAGATTTACATTGATAATGAAAGTACTATATGCATTGTCAAGAATCCAGTATTTCAATCAAAGACTAAGCATATTGAAATAAGACTTCACTTTATAAGAGATGCTTATGACAAAAAGCTTATTCAAGTCTTGAAGATTCATACAAACAACAATGTAGCTGATTTGTTGACGAAGGCATTTGATGCAAAGAGATTCGAATTCTTGGTGACACACATTGGTATGCTCAACCAATAACATGCTGCATATGTTGAGGGCAGGTAATAGCTGTACAAATTTTTATAATTTTTATTGTATAGTCTATGTTTTGTGTTTTTGATGTTATTGCAGGTTTATAGAAAAAGATAAAAGAGGTTACATGTCTAGTGGAAAGCATGAACTGGTCAAAATTGTGAGGTACCGTTGTCACTCCAAGTACCGCTAGCACAAAACCAAGTACCACTTATGTTCCATGTACTGCTACATGTCCGTTGTACTGTTAAGGGTCTCTTTTGTAAATTTGGCGGTTTCTTCACGCTTGGGTTTGTTATTTACTTAAATACTTACCCCAATTACACAATTGATTCACCTAATCTTTTATTTTTATCTCTTGATTCTATAACCTTCTCTCTAATATTTCGATCATCAAAAATACTAATGGCTGCTTTACAAGTAATCTCTAAGCATAATTTGGTTGCGAATCTTGCTACAAATGATGACTCTCTTGGTTTCCATGAGATGCTTGGTTTCCTATCTCGAAGTCATGCTCGCTTCGTACTCACTGTAAGTCCAGTTGTCTCTATACCCATTGTTGAACAATTTTGGGATACTGCTGTGTTAGGTACTCGTTTTGATCAACCTTGCATTAAGGTTAGGTGATAGGTGTGAAAACACCCATCCTTTTACCACTTAACTACAATAATAACCAAGCCCAAACGTGTATTTTATGTCGTAAATGTCGGAATTATGCATGGTTTGTGTTTTTGTTGTGATTTAGGACCAGAATGTGAAAAGGGAGGAAAACACGGGCTTTCACGGGCTTTTATCAACGAAAAAGACAAAAGACGAAGTCAAGAGATCAAGAGTGCAAAAAGAACAGAAGTCCAAGACCTTTTCTGAAGATTTATCGAAGAACAAGTCTAAAGACGAAAGTTTAATAAAGCCGAAGAACTCAAGTCTAATAAATGATAAATTATAAGACGCGTTTAATTAATCCCGAGACAAAGTCGATAAAGTCGAAGAACTTAAAAGACGAAAAGACGTGAAGAAAGAAATAGGAGGCAACACATGCACCTCCCCATTTCCTATAAATACCCTCCTAAACCTATTTAGGAGGGTTGGTTAGATAGTTAGATAGAAATTAGTCTTCATTTTTCTGTAGGTGATTTTAGAGAGAGAAAGTGACAGTTTCTCTCACTAGGATTTTAAATCTTTCATCTTCCTTTCTAGTTTTAATCAAATCTTTACTTTTGATAGCTTAATTCTTGTTTTAATCTTAATCTTATTCTACCTTTCTTAGTTTTCATTCACTTTAATCCAAAATTTGCACACGTCTTTGTTGATTTTTATGTTTGATTTCTTAAAAAGTTGTCTTTTCATTTCAATCTAAGCTTTTATACGAATTAAGCCATAAGTTTGACAATCTTATTAGCTTATTTTGTGTTTAGCTTAATTGTTTTTAAGTTTTCTTAAAAAGTTTTAGCCTTTTTATAGTTTCCTTATTTTGTGTCTTGAAAAGTTTTAATTTTGTGCTTACTTTGTTCATCTTATCCTTGTTTTATCTAGTTTCAGTTCATGCTTATTAGTCATAGCTTATTATACTTGTGCTTATTGCTATTTGTTATTCCATTGGAAAGGGAGGTTTCTCACATTGCGACAGCTTACTCTACATTCCGATAGTGATAGTATTGGAATAGGGTTTTACATTACGACGGCTTATTGCGACTGTGTATTGCGATCTGAGGTTTATCCCCTTTATTCTGATTGGGATTGCGATCACACATTGCGATCGCATATTCCGACGGCTCTTAAGGTTTCATTAAGTCGAAGTGCTGCCCAAATTTCCTTAGCAACATTCCGATCTGAGTGACATTCCGATAGTTTATTGCGATAAGTATTCCGATAGATTGCATTTTACTCATTCCGATAGATTTAGTTTTATACATTCCAAAAGAATTCTTTAGACTTATTCTGATAGACTCATTCGGACGGCACATTGCGATCTAGATTCCGATGGGTATGGTGACAACATTCCGATCTGACATTCTGATGGTTTTGGGCTTTGAATTATATTTTGCTTTGTTTTATTTTTAAGTTAAATTTTTATTACTTTGCCAAATTTAATTTTTTATCAAGCATTTAGATTTTGTTATTTAATTAAATACAATTTTTAGTTTAATTTCTAAAAGCTTTTATTTTTACTCAACGACAAATTTTCATTTTACCTTAGTTTAAAATAGATAAACCAAACCATTTATTATTCCACCAAGAACGATTGAGTCGCACAATTTTCCTTTCTCAATTCGAAAAGACCAGGAACAACGATATTTTTAACTGAGTAAAATCTAGTTATTAAATGGCGCCGCTGCCGGCTCTTTTCGTGAAGATTAACGGTTTATTGTGAGAGACGCGTTGGATTTTGGGATCCGTTCACTCTTGAACGTTATTTTTCTCGTCTAATTTTGTATAATTTTCAAAAATCCAAAAAAAAATAGAAAAACCATAAAAACCAAAAATATTTCTTGTCTATTTTCCTTTTTCTTTTATAGGTGTGCATGCGTACTCGTGCTCGTAAGAAGAAAGCAACTCAATCCGAAGTCAAAACTCAACCTATTGTCACCATGGACAATCGACCAATGATCGAGCTTTTGCAATCGCACGTAGAGGGCAACACCGATGCTATTGTCATACCCGAGATAGGAGCCAACAATTTTGAGCTCAAATCCGGTTTCATACAAATGGTCTCTGCTCAACCATTCTTGGGACGTGCACTTGATGATCCTCACGACCATATCAAAAGGTTTCTTCAACTCACTAATACGGTCAAGTTTAATGGGGTTTCACAAGAGGTCATTCGCTTACAACTTTTTCCTTTCTCCTTAGAGGGACAAGCCCGGCATTGGCTTGATAAGGAACCGCCACAAAGTATTCTTACGTGGTCGGATTTAGAGACCAAATTCATCAACTACTTTTTCCCACCCTCATGTACTACCGCTTTGCGGAATGAAATCATTAATTTTGAACAAAAGTACGGTGAGACATTTAGTGAATCTTGGGACCGTTTTAAGGAACTTTTAAGAAATTTTCCACAACATGGTTTCACAAAAGTGCATCAACTTAACACTTTTTACAATGGTTTAAGCATGAATGACCAGAATTCACTAAATAGTGCCTCGGGGGTAACATTTTGGTTAAGTCTTCTAATGCCGCATGGGATATCATTGAGAACAAATCCAAAGTCCAAACCAAGAGTGTTAGGGCTACTATGGCTAGGGCCAGTGAGAGTGAAGTCACTACTCAAATCAGGGAGCTTACTTCTATAGTAAAACATCTTGTTCTACGAGATAACCCTCCCACTCAACATGCCCATGCTCTTAATATAACTTGTGAAACTTGTGGTGGGCCACATTCTTATGCTAACTATGATAAAGCTTATGATCAATCTCACGCGGAAGTGTATGCTTACAACAACACCAAGAGAGTTCATTTCAAGCCTAATATCGATGTTAATCACTTGTCTTACAACTCGACAAATTATTTGGCTCCACCCGGTTTGTAACAAAGACCACCACAACCTAATCAAACCAACCAAGGGCCGCCAAGAGCTAATTTTCAAGGAAATGCCAATGTGAGGGGCTCAAATGGAAACCAAGGTAATTATCCGATGCAAAACCAAGGCTTTCAACACCAAGGTTTCAATCCTCAAGGTTTTCCACCTTCTAACCAATACCCTAATCAAGGTTTTCAACAAAAAGGGTTTAATTTACCTCATCCACCAATGGACTTGGTTCTGCAAAAGTTGAATGAACATGAGAAAGTCATGCTAGCAATGCAAGAATCTACTAGACAAATTCAAGAGTCCACGGATAGGAAATTTGTTCAAATGTTACAAACCCTTCATCCACAAGGTGCTCTTCCTTCTAACACCGAAGCAAACCCTAGAGCGAATGTGAGTGCTATTACTACTCGAAGTGGTGCAACTCTAGTAGGACCTTCTACCCCTCCTCCCGTTACTCCATCTACACCTCCTCCACCCCTATTTATCCCTCCTACTACCATACCTAGTACTAGTTCTCCATTACCGTCTCCACCTCCTAATGAAGAAGTACCCAAGCAAAACCCTCCACCAACCCCACCTACCACCTCTAAACCTTCTACTTTTCAACCCTCAACATCTCAACCTGTACCTGCTACACCTTCACCCGCTACACCCACACCACCTAAACCCAACATTCCTTACCCTTCCCGGCTGGACAAAGGTATAATTCTCACTAAGGATGACGTTCAAGTCTCCAACTTTTTGAACAAGATTGCCGGCATAAACATCACCTTTAGCCTTGTTGAAGCTCTTGCACAAATGCCTAAATTTGTCAAGATGTTTAAGGAATTGCTTAAAAAGAAGGAGAAGATGGCCGATTTTGTTAATACTTGATTGAATGAAAATTGTTCAGCCGTCCTTCTTAAAGAACTTCCAAAAAAATTGGAGATCTCGGTCGTTTTTTGCTACCTTGCATTTTCAACCAAACCGAAGAATTTACTGCCTTAGTCGATCTCGGGGCAAGTATAAATCTTATGCCTTTAAGTGTTTGGAAAACACTATCATTACCCGACCTTACACCAACAAAGATGACTCTTGAGTTAGACAATCGCACTCTTGCTTACCCCGTTGGTATTACCGAATATGTATTTGTAAAAGTTGGCACCTTCACTTTTCCGGTCGACTTTGTTGTTTTTGATTATGAAATGGACCCTCGTATTCCGTTAATACTTGGTCGGCCATTCTTGAGAACCGGAAAAGCATTAGTCGATGTGGCTGAAGTTGAGCTCATTTTAAGGGTCAGGAATGATGCTCAAGTTTTTAAAATGGGGAAGATCACAAACAAATCAAATGGAAGAGAATCAGCGAATATGATTAATGTGCTCGATGATTTTGTTGTCTACAACAATCCTCTATTTGATTCGTGCCATGATAATCCATTGTTCCCTGATGATGTGGATGATTCTCCCTCCAATTCTGATCCTCCACCAATATATGAATCTCCACCGATCTATGATGCTTATGATGATGATTCTAGTTCCGATGGGGATGATTATGATAATTTTACTTCTGAGTATCCAAACATGCCCACTTATGATGATTTTGATGAGGCTGATACTCTCTCGAGTGACTCTTCTCATGATGACATTGCACCTACATTTGATGAAGATCCTCCGCCAACCATGCTTAATCCTACTTTGGATAACTACTCATTTGAGGAAGACTTTGATACTTTTCTCAACACTTACTTCCCAAATGAGAGTGATGCTCCTCCTTTGGACTTTGATAACTATGGTCTTTATCCTCCTTTGGATATGAAGAAACCGGTCTCAAAGGAGAAGAAACCGGAAGACACCAATATCCGCAGCACTTACGTCTTAACTCCTCTCTATCCTCCGTCTGAGGATGAGATTGCGAGATTTATGATCAGATCCTCTTCAAGGTCTGCTGAGCCTGAGTGTTATTTTCCCCTAAAGGAAAAGGTGTTCGACCCTGGTATTGCACCTTTTAAGCCATCTCAATATCCATCTGATAAATTAAAGGAAAAATCTTTGGAACTTATGAAGACATGCTTGCACTTCATCCTACTTGCTACCACCATGCTCAACAACTGCTTAAGGGAACCTTTCCTACTCTTCTTTGGCTTTCCTTGTTCACCTTAAGCTTGTGCTGTTTGGTGGATGAAAACCATGTATTTGATCCCGGTGGATGTGTTTCAAGCTTCTTCCTATGCTAATCAAGGTCGAGTCAGGCTCACGACTCGGTTACCAAAAACAAGCACTTCTCGTGAGGCAACCCGCAGTATCTATCCTTTTTCTCTGTTTTCTAATAAGTATAGGGGGAGACCCTAGTATGTGTTTGTTGTCTTCTTTCTAATCATGTGCAGGGATTTGAGCTTTCAAAGATCCATTCTTGATGACTTTTGACGACCCGTGATTTTGTGTTCTAGTCTTCCCGGTTCTATCCTAAACTCTTTTGATTCTCTATTTTATATTTTCCAATATTAAAATAGGAATCAATTTAGTTGTCCTTTCCTTAGCAAGATTTAAACAAAGTGCACATTGTCCTAAGTGTAGGGGAGTGATAGGTGTGAAAACACCTATCTTTTCTACCACTTAATTACATTAAAACGGGACCTAAACGTATATTTTATGTCGTAAATGGCGGAATTATGTGTGATTTGTGTTTTTATTATGTTTCAGGGTCAAAATGTGAAAAGGAAGGAAAAACACGCTCTTTCACGGGCGTTTATTGAAGAAAAAGACAAAAGACGAAGTCAAAAGATCAAGAATGCAAAAAGAACGGAAGTCCAAGGCTTATTCTGAATATTTATCGAAGAAAATGTCCAAAGACGAAAGTTTAATAAAGCAGAAGAACTCAAGTCTAATTTATGAAGAAATTACAAGACGAATTCAAAGAAATCTCGAGACGAAGTCTTAAAAGTCGAAGAATTTAAGAAGACTGAAAGACTGAGGACCAAGAAAGAAAGAGGAAGCCACCAACAACTCCCCTCTCCTATAAATACCACCCTCACTTGTTGTGAGGAGGTTGGTTAGTTTTAGGAGTAGATTAGGAGTAGTGTAGTTTCTCTCTCTAGATTTATGCTTACTCTCTCTAGATTAATTTGTGTTTAAGCTTTTGTTATTGAATCCTTACTTTTTAATTAAGCTTTTAATTCATCATCTTCTTCCTTTCTTGCTTAATTTCTGCTTTTGATTTGGTGTTGTGTTCTTGAGTTTTCTTAATTTCAATCAAGTGGGTTTTGATTGAATTGGCTTTACTTGTTAGTTTTGATGATTTGTTTTGATTGATTATTGTTAGTTGATGCTTATTGGTTGTTTTGATTTAATCTCTTGGTTTGTTTTGGTGTGATTTGATCAGATTCATGTGTTGTTGTTCTTCCCTGTTCTTGGCTTAAGTTACTGTTTCTTGCCAAAAAGTTCCGAACCAAATTTCTTGCAAAAAAGTTCCGAACCAAATTTCTTGCCAAAAAGTTCCGAACAGATTTTCAAATGTTCCGAACAGATTTTTTTTAAAAAAAGTTCCGAACCGAATTTGCTAAAAGTTCCGAACCTGACTTTTTGAAAAAAGTTCCGACCCAGACTTTTTAAAAGTTCCGAACAAAAAACAAAAAAAAAAATATATATTCCGAACAAAGTTTTAAAATTCTTCCGAACCAAACAAATCTTCCGAACCAATAAAAAGTTCCGAACAAAAATCTTCCGAACCAAATATAAGATTCACCAGCTAGGTTTTAGCCATTTTTGCCGCCAAAATGAGCAGCCAGGCTGGCTGCTTCCAGCAGCTAGCCTGCTAGCTTGTTTATTTATTATTTTTTCCGTAATTGTTTATTTTAATCTGAAAGTTGTTCCGATTTTATTTCTAGAAGTCACGTATTTTTAGTTAAATTTTTCATCTAATTTTAAAATTAATATTTTTTCGTAAAGTTCAAGTTTTATCTTTTATTTAGTACCCGCTTTAGGTTTTGCCTCGTTTAGCTTTAAAATACCATTTTAGTTTTATTCTCTCCTTTTTCATTTAGTAAACTTTATTTTCGAGTCGATAGTTAATTTCGTCTTTTAGTTTTATTTTTATTAATTGTTTCGCTTTAAATTTCGTTTTATTATTTGTTTTAATATTCGTTTTAATATAGTTTTAATTTTTAGTTTTTAATATTCACCTTGTTTTACTTTTATTATTTGAACTTGTCTTTAATTTGTTTTTAAATACTTTTCTCATTTACTTTTTAATTAGTTTTAGATAATCAACTTCCCTTTTTCTTAACCAAAAACAACTGAGTCACACTTTGAACCGGAAATCAATTCGATTAGACACCGAGAAAACGAACTTTCAACTAGCAAAATATCTTACATTAAAATGGCGCCGCTGCCGGCTCTTTTCGTGAAGATTAACGGTTTTTTGTGAGAGACGCCTTGGCTTTTGGGATCCGTTCACTTGTGAACGTTATTTTTCGTGTCCAAAAATTTTCAAAAATCCCAAAAACATTTGAAAAATCATAAAGCATTTCTTTTTCAAAGTTTTGCACCAAAAATATTCTTCTTGCTTATCTATTTTTCTTCATGGATTCGTCTTGTGCACGGTGTGGGAGACTATGGCATGGTTTTCAAACATGTCAATGGTGTACTTGTGAGCGGTGTGGTTCTGATATCGACGATACACAATCTGGCTTTTGTCCATTTTGCAATTCAACAAATTCGTACTTCTCCTCTTACAATACTTTCTCACCCTCTCCCCTCTATGTCGATCCTTATCCTCAAGATGCACCAGAGTTTTCTCCATCTCCGTGGTGCTATACGTGTGGGGGTCCTCACGAAAGTTTTCACTGTCCTACAGGGGATCAAAATTACTATAATTATACCCCTTCCAATTTTGACCAACCCCTGCAAAACCCAATTGATCATCAGCCTCGTCACGGGATGAGTTACCAAGAACCAATTGACGATCTTGCTACAGCCTTTCAAGAACAAATTAACGATCTTGCTACAGCTTTTCAAGAGCAAACGAAAGAGCTTTTACACACGCTGCAAACTTGTATGGGGTCATTTTTACAGCAGCGAGATCAGACGAATACTCATATCCCTGAGCTTATTATTGACCCTTTAGATAATGAGGAGAGTGATACGATATTGAGGTGATTTTCGATGAGGAGGAATTTCTAAAGCAACGCAAGACTTTCCCCATTCCTCCTTCGTCTCTTGCTCCATCATTGACTCCTTTTGGATAAAATGACTTTCTTTGGGATGATATTCAAGCTAGCTTGGGTCTCCGTGATCTTAACTCTAACGATTCTTCAACCGATTGGGCAGAAGAACTTCTTACAATTGAGAAACTTCTCAAGGAAGATCATGTTCCTCCTCCTTCTCCTGAATCGGTTACTAATGAGGATCCATCATTAGTTACCCCATCTAGCGATGAACCCAAACATCCAATTCTCGAGGAGTTACCTAATCAACACTCCTCTAATGAGAATTACGTTTACCACATTCGTGAGGATTTAACTTACCAACAATCCTCACAAATGAATGATGGTTTCGTACTTGATCGTGATCTTTTCAACCGAGTTTCTACAGTCCTTATCTGTCCTGAAATCGAAAAGATCAACGTTCATGAGGATGAATGCTTTGACCCGGGAGGTGACATGGACCATTCTATGAATGATAACTTTCTGAATCTTCCAATTGGTCCACATCCATTGTCTTTGGAGGATGACAATGTGATTCCTCTACCCACCCTACCTCTCGTCAATCTGGACTTCACTTGCTTTTCTTATATTGAGCGGACTTTCCTCCCATTCGCTACTTTTCCTCCTGCCTCCCCTTCTTTATTAATGTCCTCCGGGAACGAGGATAAGGTCTTTGATCCCGGTATTTCATTCGAGGCTTCCCCATGGACCAATTAATTCGGGGACGAGTCAGGCTCGTGACTCGGTTAATCTAAACAAGCGCTCTTTGGGAGGCAACCCAATTATCTATCTATTTTCATCATAAGTGTAGGGGAGCCCCGTGGTGTTTCTTGCTTTCTTTCTTATCATGTGCAGGGATTAGAGCTTCAAAGACACACTCTTGATGACTTTTGACGAACCGTGATTCCGTGTTCCCTTCTTCCCGGTTCTATCCTAAACTCTTTTCGATTCACTATTTTATATTTCTCAATATTAAAATAGGAATCTCTTTAATTGTCTTTTCCTTAGCGAGATTTAAACAAAGTGCACAATGTCCTAAGTGTAGGGGAGTTTACTCCCACATGCTTAAACATTGAGGACAATGTTTATATTAAGTGTAGGGGGACTTCTATCGAAGTTAAGTGGCCTTTTCCTTGTATTTGTCCTCATTTTAGCCGGAAATTCAATTTTTCGACATTTTTCAAAATTTTTAATCTATTTTGGCCTAGTTGTAGTCTCTTTTATTTTTGTTGATTTCTTTTATTGTTCAATAAAATGGTTTTAGCAAGTTTAGTTATCTTAGGTATATTAGGCCCGTTGTGAATATTTTGACTCAACCCGAGTTTACTTATGCAAGTTCACTCTAGCTAGTATCCTTAACCATGTAGACCTTAGTTGGTTCATTAGGCTAAGCATCCACGAGTCTCATTCCTTGAGATTTTAAATTATGGAGAACGAGAAATGATAGAGCTGGTTACAAGTTTGGTATTCTTTCATTAACTTATGTGAGTTAATTATGATCTTTTTCTCCCCTCGCTTGTAAATAAATAAATGCAATAAGTAAGGTCGTACGGTCTGAAAAATTACTTAGTTATTAGCCCAAGATCGTTTAAAAGTTGCTCGGTATTGATTAGAGTTCATAGCCAAGGCATAACTAATGAAACGGGACGCGAAGATTGGCGAGTCCGAAAAGGCCCTAACAAGGCATGAGGATTCCATTTTGTTGCTAAAGATCCAAGATGATGTGAAAAGCATTATTCTAAAGTCAATATGAATGATCAAGACACACGACAAAAAGCAATCAACTCCCACAAGATCACGGAGAAATCTATCCGAAAAGACCCTTACAAGGTATGAGGATAAATCGATCCAAGTCCGAAAAGGAGGCGGATCGTTGTATATCAAAGTCCCAAATAAGGATTAAAGAAATAATGATGAAGTCGTGGTCAACATTGAAGAAAATATCTCAACTTTCCCAAGTGAAGATATACACTATATTTGAAGAGAATACCTTAATTTCAAGAACGTCTACTCAAGATTTGAAGTATGAAGTAAATGCCAAATATCGGTCCGAGAAAGGTCTCAAATCGTGAAGCGAGTTATGCCAAGATATGAAATTTTTGAGGTCTCGAGAAGTAGTTTTAAAAGATTTTGTCCTTTAGTTAACTATGGATTAGATCGTCCTACTTTATTTTCAGCCTTAATAAATTATCGAAATAAGTCAACAATGCATCCTCGTGATCATTCAAGACATCAATAAAATATAAGAGATACCCGTAGGAATAAGGGAGTTTAAGTGATTAATTGAACCACATGAGTAAATGTTTGTTATGCTAACTTGTACTAACAATGATCTTGTTTTTAAGCTTGGCATGGGGAACGTGAAACTTGAGGGTGATAAACATTCATGACACACAAGCCCTAATGTAAGTCTTAGATTTCTTTACAAGTTTCTTCCTTGTTGCATCTTGTTATTTTCTATCTTTTTTATTTTCCTTAGTTGTTTAATAAAGGCCAAGGTAGGTTGATTATGATGGAAAGTGTAAACCTTGCTTTATTCCTAAGCATTGCATGAGGGCATTGCAATGGTCAAGTGTAGGGGATTTGATAGGTGTGAAAACACCTATCTTTTCTACCACTTAATTACATTAAAACGGGACCTAAACGTATATTTTATGTCGTAAATGACGGAATTATGTGTGGTTTGTGTTTTTATTGTGTTTCAGGGTCAAAATGTGAAAAGGAAGGAAAACACGGTCTTTCACGGGCGTTTATTGAAGAAAAAGACAAAAGACGAAGTCAAAAGATCAAGAATGCAAAAAGAACGGAAGTCCAAGGCTTATTCTGAAGATTTATCGAAGAAAATGTCCAAAGACGAAAGTTTAATAAAGCCGAAGAACTCAAGTCTAATTTATGAAGAAATTACAAGACGAGTTCAAAGAAATCCCGAGACGAAGTCTTAAAAGTCGAAGAATTTAAGAAGACTAAAAGTCTGAGGACCAAGAAAGAAAGAAAGAAAGAGGAAGCCACCAACCACTCCCCTCTCCTATAAATACCACCCTCACTTGTTATGAGGAGGTTGGTTAGTTTTAGGAGTAGATTAGGAGTAGTGTAGTTTCTCTCTCTAGATTTATGCTTACTCTCTCTAGATTAATTTGTGTTTAAGCTTTTGTTATTGAATCCTTACTTTTTAATTAAGCTTTTAATTCATCATCTTCTTCCTTTCTTGCTTAATTTCTGCTTTTGATTTGGTGTTGTGTTCTTGAGTTTTCTTAATTTCAATCAAGTGGGTTTTGATTGATTTGGCTTTACTTGTTAGTTTTGATGATTTGTTTTGATTGATTATTGTTAGTTGATGCTTATTGGTTGTTTTGATTTAATCTCTTGGTTTGTTTTGGTGAGATTTGATCAAATTCGTGTGTTGTTGTTCTTCCCTGTTCTTGGCTTAAGGTACTGTTTCTTGCCAAAAAGTTCCGAACCAAATTTCTTGCAAAAAAGTTCCGAACCAAATTTCTTGCCAAAAAGTTCCGAACAGATTTTCAAATGTTCCGAACAGATTTTTTTTTAAAAAAAGTTCCGAACCGAATTTGCTAAAAGTTCCGAACCTGACTTTTTGAAAAAAGTTCTGACCCAGACTTTTTAAAAGTTCCGAACAAAAAACAAAAAAAAAAAAAGTTCCGAACAAAGTTTTAAAATTCTTCCGAACCAATAAAAAGTTCCGAACAAAAATCTTCCGAACCAAATATAGATTCACCAGCTAGGTTGGCTGCTTAGCCATTTTTGCCGCCAAAATGAGCAGCCAGGCTGGCTGCTTCCAGCAGCTAGCCTGCTAGCTTGTTTATTTATTATTTTTTTCGTAATTGTTTAGTTTAATCTGAAATTTGTTCCGATTTTATTTCTGGAAGTCATGTATTTTTAGTTAAATTTTTCGTCTAATTTTAAAATTAATATTTTTTCGTAAAGTTCAAGTTTTATCTTTTATTTAGTACCCGCTTTAGGTTTTGCCTGGTTTCGCTTTAAAATACCATTTTAGTTTTATTCTCTCCTTTCTCATTTAGTAAACTTTATTTTCGAGTCGATAGTTAATTTCGTCTTTTAATTTTATTTTTATTAATTGTTTCGCTTTAAATTTCGTTTTATTATTTGTTTTAATATTCATTTTAATATCGTTTTAATTTTTAGTTTTTAATATTCACCTTGTTTTACTTTTATTATTTGAACTTGTCTTTAATTTGTTTTTAAATACTTTTCTCATTTACTTTTTAATAGTTTTAGATAATCAACTTCCCTTTTTCTTAACCAAAAACAACTGAGTCGCACTTTGAACCGGAAATCAATTCGATTAGACACCGAGAAAACAAACTTTTAACTAGCAAAATATCTTACAATAGAGAGTTTACTCCCACATGATTAAACATTGAGGACAATGTTTATATTAAGTGTAGGGGGCCTTCTATCGAAGTTAAGTGGTCTTTTCCTTGTATTTGTCTTTATTTTAACCGGAAAATCAATTTTTCGACATTTTTCAAAATTTTTGATCTATTTTGGCCTATTAGTATTTACCTTTGTTATAGTTATTTTCCTTCCTTGCTAGAATAAATTTTAATAAAGTGGTTTTAATTTTCAAACGTTGTGAATCTTTTGACTCAACCCGAGTTTACCTATCTAAATTTACTCTAGCTAGTATCCTTAACGTGTTTAAGTCAAGTTTTGCTAGGCTTTTATTTAGGGAGCTTTAAAATGTGAAAGTCTTAACTCTCACGGGTTAAGAACAAGAACTTTTCGCAAGTTCCTATAATTGATCCTAGAGAGTTGTTTATCAAGGGAACTTTAAAACGCAAATTCTAAACTTGAAAAAGTCTAAGAATTTGCAAGATCCTATAGATGACTCGAAAACCCAAAACTTTGATTTAATAGGCTAAGCATCCACGAGTCTCATTCCTTGAGATTTTAAATTGTGAAGTACGAGAGATGATAGAGTCAATTATAAGTTCGGTATTCTTTCGTGAATTTATGTGAGTTGATTATAAGCTTTTTCTCCCTTCGCTTGCTAATAAATTTATTTGCAATAAATAAGGTTGTACGATTTGAAAAGTTACTTAGCTTCTAGTCCAAGATCGTTTAAAAGTTACTTGGTATTAATTAGAGTTCATAGCCAAGGCATAACTTATTGAAGCGGGATGCGAAGATTGGCGAGTCCGAAAAGGCCCTAACAAGGCATGAGGGCTACATTTTGTTGCTAAAGATCCAAAAGTGATGGGAAGAATCATTTATCAAAAATCAATATAAAGGATCGAGACACACGACAAAAAGCAAAAACTCTCCAAAAGATCATGGAGAAATCTTTCCAAAAAGGCCCTAACAAGGTATGAGGATAAATAGATCCAAGTCCTAAAAGGAGGCGGATCGTTGTATATCAAAATCCCAAATAAAGATTGGAGAAAAATGAAGAAGTCGTGGTCCAAATATGAAGAATCTCTCAAAAAGTTCAAGTGAAGAAATTCCTATTCTGAAGAGAAGACCATAATTTCATGAACGTCTCTTAAGATTCGAAGTATGAAGTCGCTGCTAAATATTGGTCTGAGAAAGGTCTCAAATCGTGAAGCGAGTTATGCCAAGATATGAACTTTATGAGGTCCCGAGAAGCAGTTTTAAAAGATTTTGTCCTTTAGCTAACTATTGATTAAATCGTCCTACTTTATTTTCAGCCTAAATAACTATCGAAATAAGTCAAACAATGCATCCTCGTGATCATTCAAGACAACAATAAAATATAAGAGATACACCTAGGAATAAGGGAGTCTAATTAAATAATTGGCCCACATGAGTTCGTGTTAGTCTGCTAACTTATAATAACAATGATCTCGTTTTTAAGCTTGGTGTGGGGAACGCGAAAACTTGAGGATGATAAGCATTCATGACATTTCCAAAAACCCTAAGGTATTACTTTGATTTCTTTAATTATTTTCTTCCTTTGAATGTTTTATAATTTTCTATCTTTTTAATAAAGGCCATTGTGGATTGATTATGATGGAGAATGTAAAACTTGCTTTGTAACTAATGCATTTCATGAGGACATTGCAATGGTCAAGTGTAGGGGATTTGATAGGTGTGAAAACACCCATCCTTTTACCACTTAACTACAATAATAACCAAGCCCAAACGTGTATTTTATGTCGTAAATGTCAGAATTATGTGTGGTTTGTGTTTTTGTTGTGATTTAAGACCAGAGTGTGAAAGGGGAGGAAAACACGGGCTTTCACGGGCTTTTATCAACGAAAAAGACAAAAGACGAAGTCAAGAGATCAAGAGTGCAAAAAGAACGGAAGTCCAAGACCTTTTCTGAAGATTTATCGAAGAACAAGTCTAAAGACGAAAGTTTAATAAAGCCGAAGAACTCAAGTCTAATAAATGAGAAATTAAAAGACGAGTTTAATTAATCCCGAGACAAAGTCGATAAAGTCAAAGAACTTAAAAGACAGAAAGACGTGAAGAAAGAAAGAGGAGGCAACACATGCACCTCCCCATTTCCTATATAGAAATTAGTCTTCATTTTTATGTAGGTGATTTTAGAGAGAGAAAGTGACAGTTTCTCTCACTAGGATTTTAAATCTTTCATCTTCCTTTCTAGTTTTAATCAAATCTTTACTTTTGATAGCTTAATTCTTGTTTTAATCTTAATCTTATTCTACCTTTCTTAGTTTTCATTCACTTTAATCCGAAATTTGCACACGTCTTTGTTGATTTTTATGTTTGATATCTTAAAAAGTTGTCTTTTCATTTCAATCTAAGCTTTTATATGAATTAAGCCATAAGTTTGACAATCTTATTAGCTTATTTTGTGTTTAGCTTAATTGTTTTTAAGTTTTCTTAAAAAATTTTAGTCTTTTTATAGTTTCCTTATTTTGTGTCTTGAAAAGTTTTAATTTTGTGCTTTCTTTGTTCATCTTATCCTTGTTTTATCTAGTTTCGGTTCATGCTTATTATTCATAGCTTATTAAACTTGTGCTTATTGCTATTTGTTATTCCATCAGAAAGGGAGGTTTCTTACATTGCGACAGCTTACTCTACATTCCGATAGTGACAATATTGGAATAGGGTTTTACATTCCGACGGCTTATCGCGACTGTGTATTGCGATCTGAGGTTTATCCCCCTTATTTCGATTGGGATTGCGATCGCACATTGCGATCGCATATTCCGACGGCTCTTAAGGTTTCATTAAGTCGAAGTGCTGCCCAAATTTCCTTAGCAACATTCCGATCTGAGTGACATTCTGATAGTTTATTGCGATAAGTATTCCGATAGATTGCATTTTACTCATTCCGATAGATTTAGTTTTAAACATTCCGATAGAATTCTTTAGAATTATTCCGATAGACTCATTCCGACGGCACATTGCGATCTGGATTCCGATGGGTATGGTGACAGCATTCCGATCTAACATTCTGATGGTTTTGGGCTTTGAATTATATTTTGCTCTGTTTGATTTTTAAGTTACATTTTTATTACTTTGCCAAATTTAATTTTTTATCAAGCATTTAATTTTTGTTATTTAATTAATTACAATTTTTAGTTTAATTTCTAAAAGATTTTATTTTTACTCAACGACAAGTTTTCATTTTACCTTAGTTTAAATTAGATAAACCAAACCATTTATTATTCCACCAAGAACGATTGAGTCGCACAATTTTCCTTTCTCAATTCGAAAAGACCAGGAACAACGATATTTTTAACTGAGTAAAATCTAGTTATTACTAGGGTGAATCATAGGAATATATATGTCACTGAGGCACTGCTACGAGCAAGTTTGAGACTAAATGACGAAAATGGACTTAGTATGCTTAATAATACAGAGATTCATGATGGCCTTGCAGCCATGGGCTATGGGGGTGGTAGGGAAAGTCTTACTTTCTTTAAAGCATTATTTTCACCTCAATGGAAATTGCTTTTTCATGCTATTATTCACTGTTTAAGTTCAAAAAGTACATCTTTTGATCAAATACCTGCTGCATTGGCATCTGCTGGTATTTGTCTAGCAAATAACAGGTTTTTAATTTTTCAAAATTAATTTTTGAAGGCATGACTAGGAATTTGGAAGGGACTAAGAAGTTCTTAATGTATCCTAGATTCATTCAGACTTTAGTTAGAGACCAAATACCTAACCTACCAGAATTAACTGATACATGGGATGTTCCTTCATTCACAAAGATAACTTTCTCTTTCTTGACCAAACAAGGCAATGCCTTTACAAGAACAGTAACACCATTGTTTGCTCATATGTTAGCCCAACCTGCCAATCAAGAAGGTGAGGAACCTAGCAATGCTAGTGCTTCTCAGCAAACTCCTCACCAGAGCTCCCACTCTCTAGAAGATTCACAATCTTCTTCTCACAATGTTGGTGTTCCACCAAACACTGATGAGATGATCCACATACCTGCTGCTTCTATTGCTGCTAGTGGTTCACCACAAGCACAAGCACAAGAGGTGGTGGATGTTACAAATTTAACTGCTTTGTGTACAAGTTTGTTCCAACAGGTACATGTATTGTAGAAAGAAAAGCTTGTTCAAGACAAGAAAATTGCTGAATTGGAAGCTAGCCTACTCAAGTTAAGGAACAAAGTGTCATCTTGGATGAGGCAATATAGATCTGTTCAAAAATCTGCAATCAAGAAGCAAATATTCAAGAAACACAAGAAAAGGCAACTGAATGCAACCAAACAGGGGAGGAATAATGAAGAACAACCACCCTCTTCTGATAATCAGACAAGGATCTCTGGAAATGACAACAATGACATCAATTTTGAATTGGATGAAGATGTCATGGGGACTTATAAAGATGGAACTGGTTTAGAGATTGGTGTGGATGGATCTTCAGATATGGAGATTCAATAGCAAGAACCACAACCTACTCCAGAGGAGCCACAAGTTCAAGAAATGTTGGTAACTCAGCCAGAGGAACCACAAGTTCAAGAAAAGTTGGTAAATCAGCCAGAGGAGCCACAAGTTGCAGAAACATTGGCAACTCAGCCAGAACCATCAATTCAATCACCACTTCAAGCTAATTAGAGTGCTTTCTATGAGAAGTTAGAGGAAATTTCTATTCAGTTTCCTGCTCCATCACCACAAAGCAATAAATCAGATAACACTGAAGAAGTACAAGTTGATATGATGGCTTCTATGGAAGAAAGAGTATCTGGGGATACACAAGTGATTGAAGAAACAAATGTTTCTAATACTGGTGAAGTCAACTTTGTTAAATACCTAAGTACTGCTAAGCCAACTAAGCCGACTACAAGTACTGCTGACATTGTTGAAGACCCAAGTACTGCTAAGCCAACTAAGCTGATTGCAAGTACCGCTGGTGATCATCCTTCACTAGAAAGTCAAAATTCTTTTAGATCAAAATAAGACTTTAGCCCAATTTCTGCTTGATTTAAAGAAGAATTTAGTTGAGAAGACTAAGCAAGCAGAAGTAGAGAAAAAGACACAACAAGAAGTTCTTGCCAAAAAGGATCAAATTTAAGGTAGAAATTTCAAGCTTCACACCTACAAAAGGTATAGTCATTCAACAGCTAGCTAATGAAGAAGTAGCTGCCAAGCTGAAGAAGAAGCTACCTAAGATTAATCCAAAGGATAAGGGGAAGAAGCAATTATTGTCAGAATCTGAAGATGAAAGTGATTCAGATGATGATATAAACAAAGTCATGTACAGATTTAATCAAATAGACCATGATGAGGAATTTGCTTATAGAATGCAAGCACAAATTCGTGAAAATGAATTGCAGGAAGAACTTGCAGCAAAGAAAAATTTGCTAGAAGCTAAAAGGATACAACAAGAATGGAACATACAAGAGTATGACAGGATTCAAGCTGAGATACATGCTAGTGAGCTTCTTGCAGACTCATTGATAGCTGAAGAGAGAGATGAATATGATGAAGAAGAGAAATCAAAATTGATTGATGATCTGGTAAGGGAGCAACAAAGATTCTTTGCTGAAAAGAGAAGGAAAGAAAAGATTAAGCCTCCAACTACTATGCAGATTAGAAATCAGATGATGAAATTTCTAAAGAAAGTTAAAGGATTTACTCATATTTAGGTGGTCAAGAAGAATTTTGAAGAAATCAAGACTCTGTATGAGCAAAGTAAGAGGACTGAATTGAATTTTGTTGAGATTAGATCTGAAGCAGACAAGAAAGCTGTTGAAGAATTCAAGAAACATCTGCAACAACAAAGACAATTTGGTAGTACTCCTAGAATTGAGCCAAGTACTGCTGAACCTACAAGTACATCTCCACCTATCAAGACCACTTATGTGAGGAAGAATAGAAAGGAGAAAGTAAGCTCAAGGGAGGAAGAGACTGCTCAAAGAATGAATACAGGAGTTGAAACTCAAGGTATTGCTCAGACTGAAAATGTACAAGCAGTACATACACAGTCAACAATACATACAACAGTACATACTGAGGAAACGATACATACAAGCTTGGAAGAGGGTTCAACAGAACTTGAGGGAATTTCCAAGAGTGTTAAAAGTAAAACGTCAACAAAGGTAAAGAAGAAAGCTAAGAGAGCTAAAACAGCAGAAGATAGTGATGATGATGAGAGCTTAAAGAAGTACTTGAAGATTATCAAATTTGAAGATCAATGTATTGATACAGAGATTTTTGGAAAAAGAGCATCCATTGTTAAGTGGATTTACTCTACAGATCAAGGACTTGAAGCTCATGGAATTTAGAGAACTGATGGCACAACAAGATTATTCAGACTTTTGGAAGATATTCTTCACATTCTTGACAGACAAGATATTCAAGATCTTTTAAGGTTAGTTCAAGAAGCCAGTGCAGGTAAAACTGAAGTATCACTATTATATATGGAATTTCTCTTTATGTATGAGCCACACAATTGTGATCAAGAAATGTTGAAGGTATTAGAGGATCAGGTTCCTAGTTACTGGAGATATTACAGGTCATGTGGATTGCATATTTTGGATGTAGATGATGTTACATACTATATGATGCAAGAGAAAACTTACCCCTTCAAAAGAAAATTGTTGGAAAGGATGTTAGAACAACAATTAGAAGTTATAGAAGAGTCTGCTGATGCTTTGGAGTTGATCAGAATGGTTAAACAACAAATCAAGGATTTGAAAGATGAGGAAGAAGCTGAGAAAGAATCTTAAGTGTTTGACGTTCAGTCACACTTCACAAATGGTTCTCAGTTCACCATGTCTAACACACATAAGAACTGGCTAGTCCATAAGCAAACAGTTTGTGGTAAAGACTTATCAAATCCGTTGATAGTTGATAGTTTGCTAAAAACTATATGGTTCTAACTCACCTTGTTTCGAGACAAAGAGTTGGCTAGTCCTAGACAAACGGTACTAGGTAAAGACTTAATCAAATCCGTTGATGGTTGACAATTTACCAATAATTGTAAGGTTTTCATTACACCTTATTCTTAGTGAATAAAGTATTGGCTATTCCAGAGTGTATGGCTAACTGGTAAAGAATTTATCATATCCATTGATAGCTGGTGATTTGCTAAAAATCATGAAGCCAATACAGATTGGTGTTTGTTGTTAACTGTTATATTTCAGGTATGAAGATTGCAGGCAAAGAAGTATTTAAAAAATAATACTTAGAAGGTTTTGTTATCATCAAATCAAGATAAAGATTTATGATCAAGAGTTCAAGGACTAAACTCAAGAAGACAATAACTGATGCTGTAAAGATGAATGAATGGTTAGAAGACACAAGAAGATCATAGTTTGAAGACAAAGATGATACTCATGATGTTTGAAGATTATCTTATCAGAAGAAGATCTACATTTAAAGTGTTTGGCTACATTCAGTTGGATACAAATACAAATTACCAAGTTCAATCCAAGGATGAAGGAAAGACTGAAGACATGTGTTTTTAATACATCCAGTACAAGAGAAACAAGAAGACAACAAGTTATCATTTCTTGTTTAGGGGAGGATTGTTGGGAATTATTTGTTAAGTGTCAAGTACCGTTAGTATATTCCAAGTACTGTTAGTGTTATGTAAGTACCGTTAGTGTTAACGCGGTACATAGCAAGTACTGCTACTTATAAAGTAAGTACTGCTATGATGATTAGGACGAATATATCTTTGTATAAGATATGTCATAGTTATAGTTAGAGTATATCTTATGTGATATACCTAAGTAGTTAGAATATTGGTAATATATCGTCTGTGATATAATTATCTTTATAGAATATTCTAAGGTTTCTAGGGTTCCTTACTCTATAAAAGGAACATAGGTACAATGTCTTTAATGTACCTCATACAAGTCGATTAATAAGATAATCGAATAGTTAAAAGTAATTTTGTTCTTCTGTGCTTTATAAGTTAGATTCCGCATAACTTATTTAGTGTTAGTAAGAGTGCTCAAAGTGTTTTAGTTTAATTACAAACTATTATACTAATTCTTAACAGAATATAGATCCAACCAAAGGGATCAACACCCATATCCAGGCATACTAACTTGGATGGATCACAGATGCATGGGTCTCCCAAAAGCTCTACTAATACTAATGACTTTGTCTCTTGTACTTTCAGTGACAAGGCCAGTGACTATGCATCATGTGGTTCAAGTGAAGAGTCAAGACCTTCGAGTCCCAAGACAAATGACCCTGCTACTACTAGTGCTAGGATGAGTGATGAGAGTGTTGCTTCTACTTCTAGTTCTAGTCTGTTGAGTTCTAGGAATGTTGATTCTCCTAGAATTGTTTGTAATAAGAATAGCAGTTTAAAACAATGTCATTTGAATAAAAGGTCTTTTAAAACATGCTTTGTTTGTGGTAGTAAATTTCATTTGATTAAGGATTGTGATTTTTATGATCAAAAGCCTCCTAGTTATCAAGCTTATGTTACTCCTGGTCCAATAGGAGTTGCTCCTTCTGGCATGGGTTTTGCTTCTAGAAGATTAAATCAATGTGCTTAATCTTATCCCTCTACCAGAAGGACCTCTCCTTCAGCTTCTACTCCTTAGAGAAGCGATGCTTATGCCTATACCTATAATCGACCAACCAACAACTATTTTCAACAGTTTAATCAGAATTATGCTATTAATTCAGACCAAATTCATTTTGGGTTGAGATATTTGGGTTCTGCTGTTAAGCCCTCAGCAGGTTGTTCTTGGTCACAAATTAACACCCATATGATGAACAGGCAACACAAGAACAACTGTGGATCTCATCAATATTCTTGGCTATCTATTAATGATCCACAAGGCAGACTCAAGCCTGAAAAGGTTTGGGTCCCCTTAAGACACTAACTTTTGCATATGACTTTTGTGTTGTTGTAGATTACTCTATACCAAGATCCATTACTTGGAATAGTAGATAGTGGATGCTCTAGGAGCATGACAGGCAATAAAGGACTGTTGACTAACTTTGTACCATTTCAAGGCGGAAAGGTGTACTTTGGAGGTAGTGAAGGAAGGATCTCTGGCAAAGGAACGATTAAGACTCCTAACATTAATTTTGAACAGGTTTACTATGTGGAAGCACTTCAACACTTTAACTTGATCTCTGTCTCTCAGATTTGTGACAAGAAGCAGTTTGTCCTCTTTACGAATACTGAAGCACTAGTGTTGTCCAAATACTTTAAGTTACCGGATGACTCCCATGTTCTACTCAAAATCCCAAGAAGACATAACCTCTATAGCATCAAGCTGAATGCAGTTAATCCTACTGGTAAACTAGCTTGTTTGGTTGCCAAAGCATCAGAAGATGAAGACACCAAATGGCATAGGAGGATGGGACATGTAAACTTCAAGACCATTCACAAACTGGTGAATATAAACTTGGTCTCTGGTTTACCTCCCAAGACTTTTAGGAATGACATCAATTGCCTTGCTTGCAGCAAAGGCAAACAACACAAAGCATCCTTCAAAGCCATTACTGCTCTCAGCCTCATAACTGAACCATTGCAGCTACTACATATGGATTTGTTTGGTCCTACCTCCATTAGGAGCATTGACCATAAACACTACTGTCTTGTGGTAACTGATGGATATAGCAGGTTCACATAGGTTTTCTTTCTGGCTACCTGTAGGATATGTAAATCTTGCTTATGTTTTAGAGAGAGAAAGAGATAGATAGATGGTGGATTACACACACTTCTAGAGAGAGAAACTTAATAAGAACTATGTGAAAAATGATTAACCACACACCCTCTCCATCAAAGGAGAGGGTTTATATACACAAGCCTTGTTATGGGCTTGGGCTTACACGTTTGGGCCGGCCTACACATGTTGTAGGCTTGGCTTGGACTTGTTTGATAAATAAAGAAATTTAACTAAACTGCGAGCTATTACATGGACTATCGTTGGAGTGACCGATCCTTCTTAATACGTAAAACGTATTTCCAAAAATCTCCCCCTAAGGGAGGTCACTCCAAACAAGGGCGTTACCTACGATACAATAATAAAATAAACCTAGCATACTATGCTTGTCTTGAGCTCGTAGTCTTCGTCTTTCTTTTTCTTTTTCTTTTCTGGTGAACATGTTGATGTGATCTTTGATATCAATCTTTGAGCATTAATCTCTTGCCTTGATCTCGTGCATCCATCACTTGTGATCTTCTCCTCTTCGTGACACCATGTCCCACATACTTACACCTTCGTAATTCTTGAAAGCTTCAGAGTTTGATACAGCGGAAGACTTAACTTTTAGGCTTTCTTGAATTAGATGAGATATTAAGTGCATAAAGTATAAGCATGCGGGGACGACTTCTTCTTGGATCCCGCAACGCCACCGTCTTCAAATGCCGCAACATAAGTAGACACGAACGAAATGGCTTTGAACATTTCATTCTAATTCGGTAGCATTTTACCTCCGGTCGGTGAAGACCGTTCGACGATATTAGATATCGTACCCGTGACGGATAGTTTCAATTAAGTAACTTCCTGACAGGATTTCGCAGGTAAACCCGTTCTCTTTATTCGACCGTCCAAAGCTGACTGCGAACATAAAGAGTGAATCATTTGGATAATAATATCCGCATGATTTGAAGCCGTCAATTCATGTTCCTGGAACAAGTGAAATTCAATTAAGAACCGCACCATCGTTGCTTTCCAGTTGTCACGAGCTTGATTCGTATAGAATCTTGCAAGTTACCTACCAAGTGCTGTTTGAGGTTAACACTAGAAGGATTTCCACTCATCACTGTGAACACTAAGGTATCACTCTGAGTGTTCTGGCAAGATCACTAAGATATTGCGTAGAGGCCTGGAACGTGTTTAAATTCAGTTAAGAATTAAACAGCTGTTGCTTTCTAGTTATCACAAGTTTGATTCATAAAGAATCGCACAAGTCACCTACCATGAGCTTTTTGATATTCGCTCAAGAAGGATTTCCATCTTCATTGTAAATACTTTCGTATTACTCGGATGTTCAGGCAAGATCATGAAGATTTTGCGTAGGACTCTTAAGATCTTTCTTACTTTTCGCAGTGTGTGAAGAAGCAAGGAAATATGAAAGTGTGTCCTAATGAGATATTTGATGATCTCAAATGGCTCTAGACTCGATCGTGCATTTTGAATTTTAGTGATCAGAGGCTGGAGAGGAGTGCCACCTTTTCAATATCAATTTATTCGGAGTGAATAAATCAATAGATAATGCGTTGTCTCCGTGTGATTAAAACAAGTACCTTTTGAGAGATATCTGAGTTAGCTGGGATGGGTTGTGCATTGCATCACTGGGTCCATGATGTTTGTCTTCAATATCGAGCATCATTAAAATGATCTCAATAGCATATGTGTTGACACGGTTTCTGCCTAAGGTTGTAAGGAGGGCTTCTTTCTTTACACCCTTTATCTTTACAATTCTTTTTCATTCTTCAACCCCTTCAATGCTTACCAATACGTCATAACTAGCACCTTGTTGTGATTGTTCCAGTGCTAACTTAAGTACATGGTCGGCATTCAGCTACGTTCACAATCTTTCTCCAACTTTCCTAAGGACTACTATTTCTAGATATGGAATGTCCTTAGGAAGATTCCTCCGGTTCTGGAAGAATCATAGGACTTGACCTATCCTACCATCCTTATGTCACCACAATCTTCATCTTCGTGAAATAAATGGGTTTTGGGTAAGTATATGTCACCATGAAAATCCATTTTGATATGCAAATCCGTTTTGCTCCCCCTTAACATATGCCACGATATCCGAAAACATTTCGCACATGTCGGGATGAGCTAGCACGTTAAGTCAAACCATTTGTGATAATATCCCATATTAAATCACATTTTCTCCCCCGTATTAAAAATATTAACCCAATCGATGTTTTTAATATCAATTGATTTAATGAAGTTTTAACAAAGGTTTTGGGAAGAAAAATGCAAGTCCGTTTTATCTTCATGATATCAAGCGTATGAGATATGATACCGATTTGTAACATGATCACATATTCACCATATTAGAAAAGAATTGACAAGGTTGGACCTGATGAATGAGAACATCATATGATAAGATCAAATGGTTCTTGTCAGCATATATTGGTCGCCTCGTCACGTCTGAAGTCATCTCTTGACACCACATGTACGATTGGTATTGTTGTCTTGACACCAACTTGTGAACTTTGAACTTTCGGCATCGAAGATTCTGAATGCTTGACAATTGCTCCCCCTCAATTGTTGACCCGTGTTCTATTGAAAGAGCTGTAGTCGTCGGTTGAGTAGTCGCATCGTCGAGTATGTAGATTCCAATTGTAGATTGCTATGGTTGTAGATATGATAGCTTCATAAAAACAAGACTTCTCTTGTTTTAACAAATAAATGCACTGAGGCGTACATATATTTGTGTTAGACCAAGTTATAAAGTAAACTTGATCCCTTACAAGGTTTTAAAGTAAACCTTGCCCGAGAAAATTAATTCCCGTTGTGAGCCAAAGCTTTCATAAGAAATACTTGACTTTAATGTGAAAACCGGGTTGCAGTCTGAAATAACTACAAGCCATTTAGGCATGTTTTATGAAATATTTACAACTTTTGTACGAACTCTATTTATGGCGCCGTGTCAATATTAATCAACATTTCTAAGGCCGTAAATATTATCGTACCAAAAGACATGCCTTTAAAAAATAAAGTAAAAATATTTTTGGATTTTTCTAGATTTTTCAATTTTTATGGTTTTTATATGATTTTATATTTTTGTATTTTGCTTTTGTGGATAAAAAATATAAACAATATATATAGATGATCACCAAGGATACAGAGAATAGTTTTACCAAGACTATTCTTTCGCTTCATCTGCTAGTTCCTTTAGAGTCTCAGGCGAGAAGGTTCTCATTCCTAGCTTGTCGGCCAAAAATTCAATTCGAGCTCGATCTAAAGCCTTCGTGAAAATATCCGCCAATTGATACTCAGATCGGACAAAGTAAAGCTCTATTACTCCATTTTCCACTTGCTCCTTGATGAAATGGTAGCGAATGTCAAAATGCTTCGACCGGGAGAATTGAACATTGTTGCAGCATAAGGCAATTGCACTCTTGTTGTCGCAGTACATCGGAATTTTGTTGAAACCTAGACGATAGTCGGTTAATTGCGATCTCATAAAAAGAATTTGAGCACAGCAACCGGACATAGCTATGTATTCTGCTTTCGTACTTGAGATTGCAGCGCTTTTCTGCCTTTTCGATGCCCAACTGATTAGTCGATCTCCTAGTAGTTGCAAAGTTCCACTGGTGCTACGCCTTGTATCTTGACAACCCGCGTGATCCGCATCTGCATATGCCATTAGTGCAATAGAAGATTCCTTCGAATACCAAAGTCCCCGATTAATGGTTCCTTTAAGATATCGAAAGATCCTTTTAACAGTAGCTAAGTGTAACTCAGTAGGCCTAGTTTGATACCTAGCACACATACATATAGCAAACTGAAGATCAGGTCGACTGGCTGTGATATACAGAAGAGTACCTATCATTCCACGATAAAGTGTCGGATCAACGGCAACTCCATGTGGATCTGCATCAAGCTTTGTTCGTTCCATCATTGGAGTATCCACGGGGTCACAAGATTCCATCTTATACTTCTTAAGCGATTCAAGGGCATACTTGGATTGATTGATAAAGATGCCTCTAGGACTCTGAGATATCTGAAGACCTAAGAAGAATGATACCTTGCCCATCATTGACATCTTAAACTTGGAAGACATGAGTGTCCCAAACTCATCCGATAAGGTTTGGGTCGAGGCTGCAAATATAATATCATCAACATATATTTGTACCATAATCATATCTTTACCTCATTTTTGAATGAACAGCGTGGGATCCACCTTGCCTTTAGCGAAGCCTTGCGTAATGAGGAATTGTGACAAAAGATCATACCATGCGCGAGGAGCTTGCTTCAACCCATAGAGAGCCTTCTTAAGCTTGTACACATGATTAGAATAATTAGGATTCACAAAACCATCCAGTTGTTGAACATAGACCTCTTCCTTGAGTTCACCATTAAGAAATGTCGTCTTCACATCCATCTGATAGACGATCATATTCATATGGGCTGCATAAGCGAGGAATAGTCTAATAGCTTCCAAACGGGCAACAGGTGCAAAGGATTCCATAAAGTTGATGCCTAATAATTGCTTGTATCCACGAGCTACTAGTCGAGCTTTGTTCTTCAATATTCCACCTAACTCGTCGAGTTTCACCTTGTAAACCCATTTCAAAGTGAGTAATTGCACTTGATCCGGGCATGGGACAAGTTCCCATACTTCAAGACATATAAATTCATTAAGTTCTTCTTGTATAGCTTCTATCCAACAGGATTGAGTAAAATCTTGTTGCCATGTCTTAGGTTCAACTTCAGTGAGAAAAGCATCATAGTGACAAAACATTGCATTTTCTTGTAACTGACTTCGTGTGGATACTAGACGATTAGGGTCACCAATAATAGAATCTATAGGATGATCCTTTGTCCACTTGCTGTCATGTTCACGAATCCGTGGATTGGAGTAAACCGTAGAAGGAGCTTCCTCTGAGGTGGACGACCCGACTTGATTAGGGTCGGGAATAGGTACACCAAAGAATGGAAGTTCACTCATTTGAGCGAATTCCAAATCGTGATCATCATCATCCTCTTCATCATCAATAGGCATGACATGGGTAGTTGTTATATGTGTTTGTTGAGAATTACTCGTTGAAGGTATATCTTGACCAATTGTAGGTGCAGATGTGTCTGATTGTGCAACGGTTGCTGGAGCGACAACTTCGGTTACCGGAGCTATTACCTCTGGTTTTGGAGCAACAATACTTAGAGAAGTAAAGAATTCATCAAAGAACGGTTGAAACAACGTATCCCATTCAGTCCTAGAAGGTGGTTTAAATGATGATGAAGTAGGGTTATTTGGGACAAGACCAGAACTGATGTTACTGGGTCCCATTTCATGAAGTGCGGGTTCAGAGCTGCTTTGCTCAGAAGCCATTGCTGTCAGCTCATCAAAATCAACATTCATAGTTTCAAGGATCTTGCGAGAGTTACGGTTGTAAATTCGGTATGCCTTCTTTGCGGGTGCGTAACCAATGAAAATACCAATATCAGCCTTTGGTTGAAGTTTTCCCAAATTGTCACCATCATTATTTGGATAGCAAAGAGAACCAAATACATGAAGATATGATAAATCTGGTACTTTTCCATGGAGAAGCTCATAAGGTGTTTTACCATGGCGTTTACGAATTAGTGACCGGTTTTGGGTGTACACTGCGGTAGATACTGCTTCTGCCCATAAAAACAATGGAGCCTTTGCGTAAATTAACATCGTTCGAGCAGCTTCCATAAGTGTGTGATTTCGCCTTTCAACGACACCGTTTTGTTGTGGAGTGCGTGCAACGGATGTTTCATGACATATGCCAACTTCTTCATAATAATCACGCAAGATTTGATTAACAAATTCGGTTCCATTATCTGTACGAATGCGTCGGACAGTAGTGTTGAGACGCACTTGAATCATCTTGAGAAATCCGATGATGAATTTAGGTGCCTCATTTTTTGCTTTAAGAAATTTCACCCATGTAAACCGAGAGTAATCATCGACAATGACGAGGATGTACTTTTTACCACTAAGACTTTCAACACGCATTGGCCCACAAAGATCCATATGCAAAAGATAAAGTTTCTCTTGGTTGGTGTCTTCAGTCTTGGGTTTGTATGACTTCTTAGTGCTTTTCCCCATTGTACATGCGGAACACAAATGATCCTTGTGAAATGATAGTTTAGGAAGACCACGAACAAGTTCGTTTTTCGCCAAGTGATTAATAGCGTCAAAGTTAAGGTGAGATAACCGTCGATGCCATAACCATGACTTAGTCTTCGATGCTTTGGAGAGAAGACATACGGGAGAAGCGGCCATCATGTCTTGTAGAGACAAAGTATACAAATTATTCCCTCGAGTACCTTTCAATAAATCAACCCCTTCCAAATTACGAATGAAGCAGGTATGCTCTCGAAAAGCAACTTCTAGGTTTGCATCACAAAATTGTCCCACAGAAAATAAGTTGTGACCAAGACCTTCCACGTAATACACTCTTGAAATTATAACATTCCCAATATGATATTCACCATAACCCATTATCTTTGCAATATGATCATTACCAAATCGAGCCGTACCAAGAAACTTGCTGACGAAATTTCTGAGCTGAGAGCGATCTCCGTTCATATGCTTGGAGCAACCAGAGTCCAAATACCAGAGAACAATTTGGACCACCTGTTTTCAACAACAACAGTAGACAATGCATTGGAAACTATTGGTTCCGGAGTGTTAGCAGATACAGATATAGAATTATCAGAATTGCTAACATTTTTGAGACCCTTAGATTTCCTGCGTTTTCTAATGATAGTTTTAGCACTAACAGGTTTTACTGTTCCAACTTTCTTAGGTTTTGGATTATTCGCGGGCACTACAGTGGGAGTAGACCTATTTAAAGGGCACTTAGTTCCTACAGTAGTGTCGGTGTTCCTAGTTAAAGGACACGCTTGTGTTTTGGTAGCCCTGGTACTCCTAGTTAAAGGGCACGCTTTCTTCGCTGTAGTGGGAGTGATCCTAGTCAAAGGGCACATATTTCCTACTATAGTGAAAGTTCTACCAGTGGGGCGCCACATCCAGCCAACTTGGGTTAACACTTTCCCAGTCGGTTTCCATTCTAATCCATTTTTCCGGGCATACATCTCATTCACAAGGTCAATAAGGCAAGGAATCATGACGACTAGAAAACATACATTCATTGCAATTCCAACATTTCAAATTAGAATTCACAGTAGGCTTAGAACGCTGCACAATCGCAGAGCCTTTAGGTTTAGCTACATGATTCTTTTTATTCAAAACAGAAATAACATTCCTAGGATGGGCTTCTACTTTCTTCTTCACTTGACTACTAGATAGGGGCAAGATCCTATCATTCTTCTTGTTTCTTTTAAGCTTAGATCTTTGATCCTTAGTAGTGGTGCTTACTCCTGTAGAAGGCAACACGGGAATATTAGAAGCTGGTTTTGATTCCGCCTTATCTTTAGTGACCAAAGTTTGAGATGGTTTAGTCCTAGGGCCCTTATTAAGTGGTGTGACGGCTATAAGGTTCCTTTTGATTGCACTAGAGGACGATGCTGAGACAGTGGCTGCGTTATCCACAACATTCTTACCTTTTAGAGTACGAAGTATTTCCTTTAACTCAGCCAAGACCAGATTTTTATCACAAATTTGTTCCCTCAAATCAGATATTTCCAACGACTTTCGATTCAATTGTTCAATCAAGGATTGATTCTGTGCAGTGGTATTAGCACATGCGGGCTTTACTGAATCAAAGAGTCGTGTATCTTTCTGTTTTAAGTTATCAACTTTGGACAAAACCTTGGAAACTCGATTATCCAGATCAAGTTTAAAATTCTCAGCGGCCTCAAGTACGTTCACACAGTTAAGCTCCTTAGATTTCTCTATTTCTATCGGCAAAGAGTTAGCAACTTTGTCACTTGGCTGACGCTGTTTTGATTGTAAATTCAATAGAAAATTCTTTTCAAAGTTTGCATCATCGATATTAACACCTTCGAATGACGTTTCAAAGATTTCTTGAATAAATTGTTGCTTGTATTCAAGCGAAATACAATGTGTTTGAATCTCATCAAAACGTTTTGAAAGCGAAGAATATGAATCTTGAAGCTTTAAAAATTCAGCGTCAGATTCGTGACAAGTACTATCTACCACATTATCCACAGATTCAACATTATGCACAATAGAATCATTATCAACACTTTTATTCACACAGACAGAAACTATATCATGAGACATCACTTGATTCAAAAGCAGATCATTATGGCGTGAAACCCGTTCTATTTCAAGTAAACTGTTTTCATAAGCATTATCCATTTCATTGAAAACACGTCTAAATTCTTCTATTTCCAAAAGTAAATCTTGATCAAGATTACGAAGACAAGCCTTAACATTGTCTACAAACAGAACAATTTCATTTCGGAACGCAGCTCTAGTGTGCTCAAAGTTCCATTCACCTTCCGTTATGGCCGAAGCCGTCGTACGTTCCAAAATGACCTTGTCAAAATCGGCTAAGTGTTGGTGAACCGCATTTAAGGTAATGGACGCCTTGCTTACCGGTGGAATTAACTTTGTTAAATCCGTTTTGACAAGTGTAGTAGACGTACTAGGAAGGTTTTCATTTGACAAACTTTGGGGCACAAGAACTGTCAATTCTGCTAATTCCTTTTGTAAGCGAATGCGTGTCTTTTTCGAAAATTGATCTTTGTTATGTTGATCATAATCAATTGTATGGAATTTTGAAAGCATTTTAGAATGAGTTTCATCCCCAAGTGATTGTGTCTCCTCAGTACTACGAACAAAAGGTGCTTCTTTCAATTTTCCAATTATGGTCATATCATAAAGACCGGGAATATATTCCTGAGCTTGTTTTGCATAACCGGGATTAGGTGGTAAATCTTGAAGACGTTTAAGTTCGAGTTATTTAAATGATTTAGTTAAAAGATGAACCTTTTCTGTGGAAGCGTATTGTTTTAAAAGTTGTTGTTCTTTGAATTTAAGAAGTTTGGTGGCATTAATTTCTGATTCAACCTTTTTAGACTCAAGAGTTTCGAAATCCATTTTAAGTTTCTGAAAATCATTGACAACCGACTCCTTTTCTTTTAATTCATTAGAAAGATTAGCTTTTTATGATTCTATTTCTTTCAAGTGTTCAATATTTTCAAAACGAAATTGGTCAAATTCAGAACATGTTATTTTCTCTGCTTGAGGGACCATTTCAAAAGCTTTGACCTTTTTTTTATGCAACGCAAGCTCAGCAGTTAGGGTGGAATTGGTATCTACGGATTGTCTGAGGGCCATATGCATTTGATCAATAATATGTTTAGGCACCATGACCAAATCATGTTGAGCATAAGATTCCATACCCGTCGTAGCATTTGGTTGAGGTTCACTCAAATGTGTTGGATTGGGTACCACATCATTTGAATTACTAGTTCCCGAATGCTGTTCGAGGTTGTCATTTTTATGCCCAACTTGATGTTGGTTATCATCAATATTATTAGATGTGGTTGGTACCTCACTGATGACATCAGAACCGTAGTGAGAAAGATTAGCAACGAGAGCAGCTTGGGCAGAGTGAATGTCATCACAATCCGAATCATATGCATCAAGATCGTCCGCTTGATAAGCTGCATTAGAAGTGGAAGCAACTGCAATGCCTTCAGTATCTGCTGCCCCTGGGTCTGCAAGAAATGCTAACTCCTCTGAATCCAAAATCTTCCCCTTAGACTGAGCATCAACCAAATACATCTTCTCACGAAACCATGCATCATCCCTCCTCCTTTTCGACTGAGTGCATTCCCTAGCCATATGACCTTGTCCTCGGAAACTGTAGCAAGTCACAACCTTTTTAGGACCAATGAGACTTCCATTTCCACTAGCTTGAGAATTCACAGCTTGATTGTTCACAGTCCTTGTAGGAGGTCCATATGAAATTTGCCTTCCCTGAATAGGTTGTACTGTTACTTGACCATCTTGAACAGTAGCTTGTTGTCGAGGATATTGAAGAGGTGCGGAGCTGATTGTTTGTTGGTGGAAATCCTCTAGTTGCAACAAGTTTTGACAAGTAGGCGGTGAGATGGTTTAGCACATCAGCTGGCGTATCATTTGGAGTAAAGATCGGTGCTTGGATTGGAGGAAGTTCATTAGAGTAGAAAGCTTGTGCTGGTTGTTCTTCTATTGGAAAATATCCTTGCTGAGGAGTATAGCCCAATGGAGAAGTGTTGGCTTGTGATGGTGATGTCTGATATTGTGGTTGCTGTGAAAAAGATTGTTGATGAACACTTTGTTGATATTCTTGCTGTGGCATCATTGGTGGTTGATAAGATGGTTGTTGATAGATGTGTGGTGGTGGCTGCTGCAAGTATGATGGTTGTTGATAAGTATAAGCCATGTTTTGTTGAGAAGCATACATTGCAAGTGGATCATGAGCATGAGGTGTAGACAACCGAGCCTCGATCACATGGCATTCGTGTTGTTGAAGAAAAGCTTGAAGTTGATCCACATTAGTGTTATGCAAGTCTTTAGCCAATTTAACATCCGTCACGTATTTTTTCCATTCTGGAGGAAGAGTGTTCAAATACTTGGTGTTCAACTGAAAGGTAGGAATTGCCATGCCATAGATATTAAGCTCATTCAACAATAGGGTAAATCTCAGATAGTAATCATTGAGAGTCTCCCCTGGCACATAGGCAAACTTATCAAAAGTATCATAAAGCTTACACTCTCGTTCTTGTTTAGTTAACGAGGTGCCTTGCATGAGAACACGAATTCTATCCCATAACTCTTTGGCAACTTTATGTTTGCTGACGAGTTTGTAGACATCTGGAGGAAGGGCTTGGAGAATGATGTTTGTAGCATACTTATCACATTTGTCTTGAATCTTCATATCTCCAGTCAATTCACCCGTTGTGCGAGGACGAGTAGTTGTACCTTCCATCACTGTACCATAATCTAATGGTCCATTGAGCACCGATGCCCAAATGAGATGTCCATTCTCCTTGTTCAACATAGAAAGTTCCATTCGGGAAGCCCATTCCTCATACATAGTCTTCACCAACATTGGTGGACGATTATCCGTACCCGAGAGGATGGACTTATCCGTAAGAGATGTGTACTCCATTTCAATAAGTTAAGATTTACAAACGATGATCGATCAATGAAAGAAAGTAAATGTGTTTGTTGTTGTGAGTTGAAGTCGAGAAACAATGTTAAAATCCCCTAAAATATGTTCTCAATAAACCAAAATTCCAAGTCAAAATTACACACGATTCCACAAAACTGCAAGTTTGTTCGAAATTTTTTAAGGAATAATTTTTGTTATCGGAATGTTGATCGGAATAGTGATCGGAATATCAGTCGGTATAGTGATCGGAATACCAAATCTGAATATCAATCGGAATGTACCTAATCGGAATGCCTAATCGGAATACCTTGATCGGAATACCAATCTGAATACCAATCGGAATGTACCTAATCGGAATGCCTAATAAGAATACCTAATCGGAATACCTTGATCGGAATACCAAATCTGAATACCAATCGGAATGTACCTAATCGGAATACCTAATCGGAATACCTAAACCCTATTCCGATTACACTGATCGGAATGTCCTATAAACCCTTTTCCGATGACCTGATCGGAATAATTCCCACTTTTCTCGGACAAAACTCAACCAATTCGTGATTTTAAGCCAAAAAATGATCAAAACACCAAAAATTTGTGTTTTTAGCCAAAGTGACTATACCAAATCCCTACCACAACTATGTAGAAGATTTGTATCAAGAAAAAACCATCAAAAACACAAAAAAAAATTTGGACGTGTGAAAATGGATCAAAAATGGCGTATGAATCAAGAACACAAACACATGAACAATACAATCATCCCATGGCTCTTGATACCATTTGTAGGATATGTAAATCTTGCTTATGTTTTAGAGAGAGAAAGAGATAGATAGATGGTGGATTACACACACTTCTAGAGAGAGAAACTTAATAAGAACTATGTGAAAAATGATTAACCACACACCCTCTCCATCAAAGGAGAGGGTTTATATACCCAAGCCTTGTTATGGGCTTGGGCTTACACGTTTGGGCCGGCCTACACATGTTGTAGGCTTGGCTTGGACTTGTTTAATAAACAAAGAAAGTTAACTAAACTACGAGCTATTACATGGACTATCGTTGGAGTGACCGATCCTTTTTAATACATAAAACGTATTTCCAACACTACCAAAAGTGAAACCTACTCCATTCTCAAAGACTTCATTGCACTCATTGAGAATCAGCTGTCCAAGAAGGTGAAAGGTATTCGATGTGACAATGGAACTGAATTCAAATATGAAGACCTCATAGCACTTTGCAATTCCAAAGGTATCAAAAGAGATTATAGCGCTGCCAGGACTCCTCAACATAATGGTGTTGCAGAAAGGAAGAACAGGACTCTTATAGAAGCTGTAAGAACCATGCTTGCAGATTACAAGCTTCTGATTATGTTTTGGACAGAAGCTGTCAACACTGCAAGTTATGTGTTGAATAGGGTTTCCATTACCAATCCACAGAAGAAGACTCCCTATGAGCTACTCACAGCCAAAGTCCCAAGCATTACTCATTTAAAGCCATTTGGTTGTCCTGTCACCATTCTGAATACTAGTGACTATTTGGGGAAATTTTATGGCAAGGTAGATGAAGGCTACATTGTGGGATATTCAGCTCACTCAAGAGCTTATCGGGTTTACAATCTTCATGCCAAACGTGTCATTGAAACTATTAATCTCAGGTACTTTGAGGAGAAGACAAACATCCAAGGCAAAGGTCCTAAATGGTATTTTGATCTTGATTATCTTAGTGACTCATTGGTCGTTTCAAAACTAACCAAAATGCAGGTCCACAAGTGTTTGTGTCTTCTAGTGCAGGTGCTATTTCTAGCTCTTCGGACTCAGATGCGGATGATGACATCTTATTGATGCTACTTCATCAGACATTATGGACTCACAATGAGCTCTGGATACACTACTTAAGCAACAACAAGATGCTACTTCTGTAGCTACTCAAGGAGGCTTTGAGTTTCCTTTGAGCACTCCAGTTGTACCTATTACTCCTAGTGATCCTAGTGTTACTCCTAGTGTAAGTTTAACACCTATTGGTAGTCCGGTTAGTGATCCTACTTCCACAACTAGGTTCTCTGGTCCTTCTGACTTGGGAAACTATCAAAAGAAGTCTTCTACTAAGCTGGATGATATTCATAAGCAACCAATAGATGGCATTTTTGACTCTGCTTCATATGATGATGACATAGTTGGGGATCTTAATAACTTGGCATCAGAAGTAGAAGTAGCTCCTACTCCTATTCAGCAGCTCAATAAAGAACATCCTACTACTCAAATCATAGGAGATCCTGGTTCTACGGTCAAGACTCGCCGCATGCATAAGAAAGCCACGTCTGGTCATCATGCTCTTGTGAGCTACATTGAAGACCAAAAGCGTAATAATCACACAGACTTTCTTCACTATTTGTTTGCTTGTTTTCTTTCACAGGTGGAACCTAGGTATGTCTCACATGCTCTTGAGGATCAAAGTTGGGTGGAGGCAATGCAGGAGGAGATGCAGCAGTTCTTGTTTCAGAATGTTTGGATCCTAGTTGACATACCAGATAGAAAGACAGTAATTGGTACCAAATGGATTCTCAAAAAGAAGAAAGATGCAAGGGTATTGTGGTGAGGAATAAAGCTAGGTTGGTCGCACAAGGTCACACTCAACTAGAAGGAATTGACTATACTGAAGTGTTTGCTCCTGTTGCACGAATTGAGGCCATTCGTCTATTTTTGGCTTTTGCTTCTTATATTGGCTTTACGGTTTTTCAGATGGATGTCAAGAGTGCGTTTTTATATGGCAAGATTGATAAGGAAGTTTATGTCACTCAACCTAAGGGCTTTGTGGATCCACTTCATCCCAAGAAAGTTTACAAGGTGGTCAAAGCTCTTTATGGACTTCATCAAGCTTCTAGAGCTTGGTATGAGCGTCTATCTACTTTCTTGTTAAAGCATGGCTATAGAAGGGGCACTATTGACAAAACATTGTTCCTTAAAAGAATTGCCAAAGACATCATCCTGGTTCAAGTATATGTGGATGATATTATCTTCGGTTCTACTAGGAAGGAATGGTGTGATTAGTTTGAACAACTAATGAAAGGCGAATTTCAGATGAGTGCCATGGGAGAACTCACATTTTTCCTTGGTCTTCAAGTCAAGCAACAGTCGGATGGTATCTTCATTAGTCAAGATAAGTATGTTCAAGAAATAATTCAGAAGTTTAATGTGGAACCTCTTAGACCAGTAGCAACACCTTATGAAGTCACTAAAGTCAAACTCAAGAATGAGCCAGATCCCCCGGTAAATGTTCACATGTACAAGTCAATGATTGGCTCACTCATGTATTTGTCTGCCTCACGCCCGGACATTATGTTTGCTGTTAGTGCTTGTTCTAGACATCAGGTGGCTCCAACCATGTCTAACTTGAATGCAGTCAAGAAAATATTCAAGTAAATCAAGGCACAACCCAAGCTAGGCTTGTGGTATCCAAGGGAATCACCGTTTGTTCTTGAAGCCTATAGTGACAATGTTTATGCAGGTGCTAACAATGATAGAAAGTCTACTACTTGTGGTTGTCAATTTTTGGGTCGAAGAATTATTTCATGGCAATGTAAGAAACAGACAATAGTAGCTACCTCCTCAACAAAAGCTGAATACGTAGATGCTGCTAGTTGTTGTAGACAAGTCTTGTGGATACAAAATCAAACGCTGGATTATGGGTTCAACTTTATGAACACCAAAATTTTCATCGACAATCAAAGCACTATCTGCATTGTGAAGAATCCTGTGTTTCATCAACGAACCAAGCATATAGAGATTCGGCACCATTTTATACGGGATGCCAATGAGAAGAAGCTGATACAGGTTCTTAAGGTGCATACGGATGATAACGTTGCTGAGTTGTTGACTAAAGCGTTTGATGGTCCAAGGTTCAACCACTTGGTGGTTCACATTGGTATGGTCAATCCTTGAAGTCTAGGATTGATGGGAGGCTAAGCCTAAGGGGAGGCGTATTGTACATATTTACTGGTACATTCTTACATCTGGTAGCTTCTAACCACGTCTTTCATGGGTATTCACGGTGTGTGAAACTTCTAGTGGAAGATTTTGGTTACTCCTAGTGGCACTCTTCTGCTCCTAGTAGGTTCAAACCCTTATTCTTCACTTGTGGTTGGCTTCTAGTATCAAGTTGGGTCACTGTTCATTAAGTTGGCTTTTGTTGACCACTCGCTGCTCCTAGTGTTGACCTCTACGCGTTTTGACTTTTAGTCCCCGCGAGTTACTTCTGGTGCACATATTTTGTTTATCTTTGGTAACTGGGAATTGCTAATTATGGTTTAGAGGGCAAGTGGTTACTCAGCATTAATGACTTAATTTGGAAAGGGCAACCCCTATAATTAGGGGTCAATGAACAGTCACCCTTTACATTATTTATGGTCAGATATATCATTTGACTCAATTATCATAACCAAAAAAAAATACACACACACGCTCCTGCCATTAACAATCTTCAAGCAATCATCTTCCACTATTAAATCATCATCAATGGCATCACTTCAATACAAACCTGATTCACAATAAGGTTGCTTATCTTGGAGATGGCCCAAGAAGGGACGAGTTTCTTGACATCCTAGAATACATTGAAGCTTCGAATCTAAGGTATGCACTTACTGTTTGCCCCACTGTATATGATACTTTGATTCGTCAGTTCTGGGCTACTGCCACCACCCATGCTGTTTTGGGTCGCCCATTAGAGCTTCATGCTACTATAGATGGTCGCTCCTATGTGGTGACTGAGGCATCCATTAGGTCTGCCCTTCATCTCCAAGATGAAGATGGCATTATCTCTCTCCCCAATGTAGAGGTGTTGGATTGTATGGCTGACATAGGTTATAAACATGAGGGGAAGTTTAACTTCCAGAAGAATCGATTTGCCCCCCAATAGAAGCTGCTTGTTCACTTTTTGATTCACTGTTTGAGTCCCAAAGCTGGGAGTTGGTATGCATTTCCCATCCCCCTTGCTACTGGGTTGGTGTGTATTGCTCAGGGTCGCCAATTTAACTTTTCTCATTATCTGTTTGAGGGTATGCTTAGTAATCTTAGTGACACTAGTTCTAAAAAGAAGTTTTTGATGTACCCAAGGTTTTTGCAGCAAGTTCTTATGTGCTTACCTAGGAATAGGATGGAATATGTGCCTCCTAGGCTTACTCAAAAAGTTTATTCGAATATGGCACTTGGTTATCTTGGTCCTCTGAGGCCACGAACTGCTGCTATGCTGGGCCTTGCCCAAGGGGGTCCCAATGTGATTCCTCCGGCTGTTCAAGCCGAGGAGGAACCTCACTTGGTTGATGATCCCATGGAGGAGGAGCTTCCTGCTACTGGTGTGCCCAATGTGTAGGTAGAGGAGACGGTTGGCGAGGTTGTGGTAGAAATGCCATCTACCTCAAAGGCTCCCTCCTCTTCTCGCCCACATGTGTCCCCCTTTGCTGATACTCCCCCTCATAGCCCAGCTCAACATTCTGCTAAGAAACCTTCTAGTTCTCATGCCCATATGGAAGATCCATCATTTGCTTTTGGTCCTAATGATGCATCCCCCAAACCAAGTCCTCTTGGTGGGGAAGTTGAGGAACCTGTTACTTTGACTTCTTTGCTTGCTCTTGTGCACAGGTATTATGAAAAGATTGTTTCATTGGAAGATGAGCTCAACCAACATCGCAAGCTAACAAGGGATTTCGTGCTCCCATTGGCGAACAGGGTAAAGCCCTTGGAGAAGCAACTTAAGCGCCATAGGTAGAAGGTGGTGCTATCTGATTCTGATAAGGATGAAGAGGAGGATGGGTTGACTGTGTTGGCTCGGGCTGCTTTTGCTGCAAAGCCAAGTGATGACCTACCTGCTCCTCCTAGTCCTTCTCGCATTCCACCTCCTACTGCTGGCCCCATGCCAATGGATGATACTGATGGTCCTTCATCTCCCACTCCTAGTCCCTCTCATGATCCGAAGGGTAAAGCCCCTATGACTGATGCACCCTCTCCTCCCAAAAATAGAACACGTAGACAGATGGAGGAAGAAAGATTAGGAGAGGAGGCTGCTCACCAATTGCAAGAGGAGTTTGACCAACAAGATGCGGCTGCCTCAACAGCTACGGCTGAGGATGAAGCCTTTCAACAATAGAGACGTGAGCAGATAAGGCACAATGATATGTTTTGGGATAATGCTGACTGGATGAATGTGATTACAGTCCTCACCTCTGACTACTCTCAATTTACCAATGTGTTGGGTAAGGATGTGAATCAGGGTAATTGTGTTCAAAGGGCAATGTCATTGATGCAAAGGCAAAGGGAACATCTCGCTGCTCAACTCCACGAGAAACGTCACAACAGACCTCTGTCTCGTGCTGAGGAAAAGTGGTTGATGCAGCAGTATGTGAAGAATCAATCTGGCGCCTATTATCAGACTGGATGGACATGGAAGGGGTGAGGAATCTATCTTTCGATGAGCTTAAGGAGCTGTACACCAAGATGATCAGGAAGAAGGATATCCCTATGCCTCCTCATGCTATCTATCGCCCACCTCCTCGTGTTGTCCACACTTCCAAGCCTACTGTTGCTCCCACTCCATCCTCGGTTGTTCAAGAAGATGGCACTTCTGGTGTTCCATCTACTGGTACAACTTCTACTGCTGTTCCTACTACCTCTTCTTCGAAGATTGATCTCACTCCCTCTACTGTTAATGTTCCTACCACTCATGAAGCTACTACCACTCCTGCTGTTAGTACCACACCTGTTAATCCTGTTGTTGATCCTACACCTACACCGGTTACTGAACCACTTCCCACTCCCCATGCAGCTACAATCACTAATGAACCTATGATTGTTGATGACTCTGTTCCTACTGCTACTGCACCTACCACTGTCAAGGTCAAGGAGGAATCCTCTTCTGGTGTCCCCACCCCTCGCCATTCTATCCGTAAGAAGAAGGCTCGTCGTAGTAAGATTGTACCATTTGAGAAGAGGGATCATGCTCACCTAATTGATGTTGCATCTGATAGTGAGGATGAGTTACCCCTTAGCCGAGGCTGGATTGTCGCTTGGGAGGTTCAGCTATCCCTCATTTCTATTCGTACTTATACTCATGTGATCACGACTAGTGATGGCTACACTCGGTATGTCTTTGGGCTGTAAAGCATTTTGTCATGGGTGGAATGTCGTGATCTTATGTTGTTGTATGGGTTGGTTGATGCTGAAATTCCTAAGTCACCAAGTGAGGTTCCTAACTGGCCTGAGTTGACTCTTTGGGGAGATTTGAAGTTAATGTTGGATTCCCCCCCCCCCCTGATTCTCCTAGTGCTGGTGTATGGAAGGAACAACCTCGTTGGGTGATAAAGAGGTGGAAGTTGTATGCTGGTTGTGTTGTGCATGTGTTGGAACTTGAATCGGGTGCTTGTGTGTTTATGCTTGTTGATTTGGAGTATCCTTGGAGCATTTCTACCATGGAAGCCATGCTGGAGAGCCACCTGGTGGTGTCTAATGCTCCTTCTGGCAACGAGTCTGCCATGGCCACTACCTTAGTTGAAGGTATTCAAGCTCGGCTGCTTGCAGACAAAGTTGCTGCTTCTGGTTTGGTTTGTTTCTTCTATACTTTTGATATTCATACATTCTTTTTACCTATGTGTACAGTGATTGGTGACTAACATTTTACTTAGTTTGTTTAAAAAAACACATACTTTTATATAATATCTGCTTATACTTCTAACATGTGATAGAATTTCAAACTTGTACATAATATAATATTTGCTTATACTTTTCCAACTTGAAACTGTTTCACTCTTGGATTTTCACACTTGGGCTGTCATGTGGTATACTACTGGTGTTGGACCTAGTCCACACAAAAATGTTAATCAACTCACCATGTTTAACAGACAAGAAAGAGTTGATTCACCATGAGGGTACGGCTCTGGTGTGATTATCAAATCCGTTGATGGTTGCTAGTTTACCCAAAATTAGATGGTTTTCACTTGCCTTGGTCCTAGACTGAAAAGTTGGTTAGTCCAAGGGGGTACGGCTCTTGGTAAAGACTCTTATCAAATCTGTTGATATCTGTAATAGCTTGCTCAAAAATATAGGGTTTTTAGCTCACCGATGCTTTATTGCTAAGAGTTGGCTAGTCCGGAAGGGTAGGGCTTCTAGTAAAGATCTAAATCAAATCCGTTGACGGCTGTGATGATTTGCCCAAAATTATTAGGGTACCCCCACTCACCATTGATTTACGTTATAAGAGTTGGGCTGGGTTCTGGTCTCCCAGGGTGATGCTTATTCCACCACAAAGACTAGCTAGCCCAAGAGCGAGCAACTACTTGGTAAAGGCTCATCAAATCTAATCATGTTGCTGTGAAGATCCAACAAGTGCAGATCTGTTCCAAGCTTTCAAGAAGCTTCTTAGAGTTACTAGTTGCAGCGGTCTTTGTGCTTTCACTTCTGATGGTTATATTGCTGCTGTTTGTTTTGCTGGTTCAATCCTCATGCTGTTATGCAAGATCTACCAAGAAACTTGAACTCAACAAGTCAAATTCAAGTTTAGGGGACGATTGTTAGGACACATGTAATAGATATTTCTAATAGATAAACTAGGAGGTATGTAGTTCCTCCTGGTCCTAGTAGTAGTAGGAGCAACACGTGCTCCTGGTCTAGTATAAAGTCAAACAATGTTATTCTTAGTAGTTTGTTAGGATATGCATGAACTATGTTAGGAAGGGATATGCATATCAGGAGTTACACGTTTTGGTTTAATGTAGTATTAGGGTTTCCTTGTAGTATAAAAGGAACCCATTGGCAGAAGGGTTACACACACCTTTCATCATTATTCAATTCATATTAATAGTAGAAATCCTTAGTAAGAATCAAGTGTTTTAGTTATACTGTTTCTTCTTGATCATAGTATTTGTATTCCACATTTATACTTTGTTTTCATTAAGAGTCTCTCTATGAATAGACTTGTGATTACAGAAGTCGTTCACCATCCTTAACAGGCTGCAAGATCCATATCAAGTGGACCCAACAAGACTACAAACCAATTAAAACCGTTCTTGATTATTTATTAATAATATATACATGCGTTGACAAGAAAGTAAAGGTTACGAAAGGGGATATAAAAGCCACAAGTAATTACTATGAGGTTTATCTAGCCCTTTACACTTACTTCAAACTCTATCATTTCTCGTTCTTCACAATTTAAAATCTCAAATAATGAGACTCGTGGATGCTTCGCCTAATAAACCAATAAAGGTTTACATGGTTAAGGATACTAGCTAGAGTAGGCTTGAATAAGCAAACTCGGGTTGAGTCAAAATATTCATGGTGGGCCTAATATGTCAAAGATATCTAAACTTGTTAAACCATATCCTTTATTTTTTTTCTTTTTATACATTTTTGATGAAATAAAAGAAGAAATATATACAATACAAATGTGTTATGCAAATGAAAAATGATTAAGGCAAAAATTATGAATGCATATTTTTGTGGCTAAAGTAGATCAAAAATATGAAAAATGTTTGAAAATTTAATTTTCCCGATTATCATGAAGGCAAGGCAATATTCTAGATAAGGTCAATTCGATAGAAGACCCCGTACACTTAAGATAAACATTGTCCTCAATGTTTAAGAGTATTAGAGTAAACTCCCCTACACTTAAGACATTTCGTACTTTGTTTAACTCAGGCTAAGGAAAGGTCTACTAAAGTGAATTCATGTTAAACATTATTAAGAGTCAATTTTGAATCACAAAAGTATCAAAGTGAACCCGATACGAGGGCCTCCTTCATAAGCTCCAAGCATGAAATGAGAGAGAGCAACCCTACAAACACCAAAAAAACAAAAGATAGGCACCCCCTACACTTCATCTTGACTATATTACCCTTTTATTCCTATCCTACCACACTCTATTCTAAATGAGCTAATCTAGTTATTCAAGCTTGATTTAAGGAGTCTCTAGCTCGACTCTTCCCACAATAAATTAATTCATGGCAAAAATAGGGGTCTCTTGGACCATTTCAACGAAAATGTCCTCCCCAAAGTAATGCTTCACACGATGACCATTCACTTTGAAATTTAAGCCATTTGGTTGAGACAACTCAATAGTCCCATATGGAAACACTTGAGCTATAGTGAATGGACCGGTCCATCGTGACTTAAGCTTGCCCGCAAAAAGTTTCAACCGTGAGTTATAGAGTAAAACCGACTCTCTAACTTTAAACTCATGGCTCTTAATCTTGGCATCATGCAATTTCTTAGTCTTTTCTTTGTAAAGCAATGAGTTTTCATAGGCATCGGTTCTAAGCTCATTCATATCATTAAGTTGGTCTTTCCTATGGGAACTAGCTTGATTAAGATCAAAGTTAGCCCATGTAAGAGCCCTTGAAGACTTGTGTTCCAACTCAAATGGGAGGTGGCATACTTTTCCATATGCAAGCCTATAAGGTGTGCAACCTATTGGTGTCTTAAATGCGGTTCGAAAAGCCCACAATGCATCATCAAGTTTATCCGACCAAGAAGCTCGATGCTCTCCCACCGTATGTTCCAAAATTCTCTTCAAACCACAATTTGTGACCTTGGTTTTCCCATTTGTTTGAGGGTGATACGCGGTAGAAAGTCCATGGTTAACACCATACTTATTCATGACTCTTGTAAATTGATCATTACAAGAATGAGTCCCACTATCACTAATAATGGCACGAGGTACACCAAATCTAGCAAATAATTTCTTCAAGAATTTTACTACAACTCGAGCATCATTAGTAGGCAAGGCTTTATCCTCAACCCACTTGGAAACATAATCCACCGCTACGAGTATGTACTTGTTTCCCTTAGAAGATGGAAAATGTCCCATAAAATCTATGCCCCATACATCAAATATCTCACATTGTTGTATGAAATTTTATGGCATCTCATCTTTTTGATTAATTTTTCCTTGTCTTTGACATACATCACAATATTTCACCATCTCTTGGGCATCTTTGTAAATTGAAGGCCAATAGTAACCCGAATCAAAGACTTTCTTAGCCGTGTAATTAGGCCCAAAATGGCCCCCCGTGGGTCCTTTATGGCAAGCCTCTGGGATTTTAAATGCTTCGGTCCAATATACACAACGTCTTATGATTTGATCTGCACATCCCCCACAAGATAGTTTGCAATATCCGCAAACCAAGGGGTGGCATCCTCTTGGGAAGAGATAGACATGAGTTCCTCAAGTGGAAAGGATTCATTTATTTCCTTATGAGGTAATTCTCCTTGAAAAGGATGCTCAAGTGTACTCAAATGACCAGTCGCTAAATTCTCGGCTCCTTTCTTATCAAGAATCTCTATAGAAAACTCTTGGAGCAACAAAACCCATCTTAACAATCTAGGCTTAGCATCTTTCTTTGACATAAGGTATTTTAAGGCGGAATGGTCCGTATACACTATGGTCTTTAAAAGAACAAGATAGGGGCAAAAATTTTCAAAAGCATATACAATGACTAACAATTCTTTTTCTATGGTAGTGTAATGCAAATGAGCACCCGTCATTGTCTTACTAGCATAGTGTATAGGTTGAAAGTGTTTATTTATCCTTTGTCCCAAAATGGCCCCCGCGGCATAATCACTAGCATCACACATGAGTTCAAAAGGAAAATCCCAATTTGGTGAAACCAAAACTAGAGTCTTGGTTAATTTCTCCTTGAGGATCTCAAAAGATTCTAAACACTCTTGTGTGAATATGAAAGGAGCCTCTTTTTCTAAGAGGTGGGTCATGGGTCTAGCTATCTTAGAAAAGTATTATATAAAACATCTATAGACACCCGCATGTCCCAAAAAGCTCTTAACTCATTCCACCATGGTTGGTGGGGGAAGTTTGGCAATAACATCTACTTTAGCACAATCCACTTCTAATCCTTTCTTAGAAATTTTATGCCCCAAAACTATTCCTTCTTTAACCATGAAATGGCACTTCTCCCAATTTAGAACAAGGCAAGTTTCTTCACACCTTTTAAGCATACGTTCTAAATGAGAGAGACAAGAAGTGAATGAATCTCCAAACACCAAGAAATCATCCATAAACACTTCCATTGTGTGCTCTATCATGTCATGAAAGATTGCCATCATACACCTTTGAAATGTCCCAAGAGCATTGCACAAGCCAAAAGGCATTCTTTTGTAAGAAAGTGTGCCATAGGGACAAGTGAATGTGGTCTTTTCTTAATATTTTGGATCAATGGTTAGTTGGAAATAACCCGAGAATCCTTCAAGAAAGCAATAGTATTCATTTCCCGCTAAACGTTCTAGAATTTGGTCCATGAAAGGTAATGGGAAATGGTCTTTCCTAGTGGCATCATTAAGCATTCTATAATCAATACAAACTCTCCAACCCACGACAAGCCTTGTGGGAATCAACTCGTTGTTTTCATTTGGAACAACGGTGATTCCACCCTTTTTAGGCACACAATGCACCGGGCTAACCCATGGTGAGTCGAAATTGGGTAAATCATACCCGCATCAAGGAGTTTGATAACTTCCTTTTTGATGACTTCGCGGATTTTTGGTTTAACCCTTCTTTGGTTTTGAATGGCGGGTTTGTAATCATCCTCCATAAAGATTTTGTGAGTAAAAAAGTTAGGATCAATGCCCCTTATGTCGGATATTTTCCAAGCAATAGCCTTTGTATGCTTCTTAAGAACTTCTATAAGCTTTTTATTTTCATCTTCCTTCAAGTGTTTAGCTATAATAACGGGTAGCTTATCCTCTCCCTCTAAGAAGGCATACTCAAGGTGCGATGGAAGATCCTTAAGCTCTAAGGTAGGTGGACTCTCAATTGAAGGTTTCACTAAAGAAGGATCATCATTGGTAACTTCCTTAGGAGTATCTGGAGAAGTATTATCCTCATTGAGAAGTTTCTCAATGGTACGAATATCTTCTTCCCAGTCGGTCAGAGAATCATCATATGGTAAATCCACATCTCCTAAACTTGCCTCAAATTCTTGTAGAAGAAAATCACTTGCTCCAAAAGGAGTCAAGGAAGGGGCAATGGAAGCTACGGTCTCAACATGTGGAATGTCCTCATTACTACTCTTTCAAGCCTCATGAAACTGTTCATCACATACTTCATCAAGAACGTCCACAATGTTAACGGTTTCAAAACCTTGAGATTTCTTAGTTACTTTTCCCATCTTAAACACAACTTTTTCATCTTCTACCCTCATAATGAGTTCCCCTTATGCCACATCATTGTAAGCATAACATTCTCCTTGATAGCCTTGAAGTTTGTCACATTGCAAATATGAGTGAGGGCCTCCACATGTCTCACAAGATAGGGCGATGGCATTGACATTGTTGGTAAAAGAGTTGCTCAATTGAAATTCACAAAGTTTTTGAACTATATCACTAAGTTTATCAACCTTTTGATATAAATCCTTGTCAATTGGTTGAGTAGCACCCTCTTGCACCACATGTACCCCCTCATCTCTATCCCTATTTCTTTGAACCATGGATTTTGTTTCAATGATATCCATTGCATCTTGAATAGATTTAGCAAGAATGTTTCCACCCGCGGCCGAGTTAAGGGAATCTTGATGGTGTGGTCTCAAACCATTGTAAAAGGTGTTAATTTGGTGAAGTTTGTCAAAACCGTGGTTAGGGCACTTTCTTAACAACTCTTTGAACTCTTCCCAAGCTTCACTAAAGGTTTGGTCTCTCTTTTGTTGAAAACCTATGATTTTGTTCCTTAATGCGGCCGTTCATGAAGGTGGAAAGAACTTGTTCACAAATTTCTTCTTCAAGTCCTCCAAAGTGAGAATGCTATTAGAGGGTTGTTTGTCTATCCAAATCCTAGCATTTCCCTCCAAAGAGAAAGGGAATAAGATTAACTTAATTTCCTCCAAAGGTACCCCATTATACTTGATGGTATTACAAATGGAAAAGAATCTCTTGATGTGGTCATGAGGGTCATCCATAGGTCTCCCTAGAAAAGGTATGGTAGAAACCATTTGTATCACACATGTCTTAAGCTCAAAATTGTTGGCGGCTATCTCGGGAATAACTATGGCATCCGCATTCCCATCCACGTTAGAATGGAGAATCTTAATCAATGGTCTATTGTCCATGGCTTAGTTTAAGTTGTAGAAAGCACGATGCTCGTGATCGGCTTGATGGATGGCTTTGTTCTTATTTCTCTTCCTTTTGGGAGGAAGTGGTACACCAAAAGGTATATGTACACGTGCTCGAGTGCGCATGCAACTCAACACGAGGAATGAGAGAGGAGCTCTCGGTCGACTTTGGAAGAGAATAGATTATCTCTTTTGAGGTTCAATAGTCAAAACCACAAGAAAGTATAGTAAATATGTAGTACTAATTGGGCGACAAAACCCCCCAACGAGTCTTCCTTCTCGAAATACTTACTAGGGAACGGGGGAATGAGGTGGCGCTAAGCTCTTAAGTACCTGTTTCCCTTAGGCTTGCATTTTATAGCAAAGCCGCCTTTCTATTCACTTAATAGTTCGTATTTCTCGAATTCTTGCTTATTGAAAGTGTTTATCTATTTTTGCCTTTATTTTGTTTTATCGATACACGTAAATAGGACCGGAACACCCCCAAGTACGGTGTATTTCCAAGGCAATACTTATAGAAGTAGGTAAATTGGTTGTTCGTATCTGCGTATATGTATTTACATATAATAATATATAGAAAATATTTTTGTATTTATTTGTTTTTTATGAAAATATAGTATGTACATAAAAACGAGTTCTAATAAAATTTGTCGTTCAAAAAAAAGTATGTACGTAAAAACGAGTGAATCCAATATATACAATATATGTTTGCTGTAATCTATTAGGAAAAAGATTACTTTTTGATTTTTTTTTTATTTTTTTGGTTCAATTATTAGGAAAGAATTGATTTTTTGTGATTTTTTATTTTTTTATATTTTTATATGTGATAACCCGAACCCGTGGTTATTATTTAATTATATTTTTACGTATATTTTTGAAATTTTTGACGAGATTGAATGTTACGATGTTTGGTGATTTGAATTGAACGAATGCTGAAGTTATATTTTTACGTTTTGACGAGTTGCGAGGATTATTAGTGATTGTGATATCAATGGATGCCCGAAATTTTACGTTTTATTTTTAAGTTATGTCGATGTTTAATATTTTGACGTTTTTATTTTTAAGTTCGTATTAAGTCGTGCAGGGACTATATAATATCATATTTTGTGTGCGTTTTAAGTTTTGAGAAGTATTTTTATGAAACCCGAGACCCGTAAATATTTTCAAAATTGACTAATAGTCATTTCCCGCTTTTTAAACAAGTATTTTCGTTTTAGTCCACAAGAATCACAATTGACAAAAACTACCCTAAACTTTTCCCATATAAAAAGAAAATTTATAACAAAATAAACACACAAACACCACTAACTAGAAAATTTATCTCATCTTCTCTCCCACTCCACCCTTGTCGTCACCCCTTCACCATACAAAACCACCATCAACTTAAATTCTTACTTGATTCTATAAAAACTAAGCAAAGACCCATTCTAGTTTCTTGATTCTCCATCTTTTAGTATAAAGTTTACCTACATGCAAGCACTTTTTGGAAAAACTCATTTTTGATGAAAAACTATGATTTTGATCTTGTTTATGTGTTCTTTGTAGGTGTTTGTGATGATATATATAATTTTTACTTGTTACATGTTAAAAATTTTGAGTTGGATTTTAATGATTTGATCATCTAAGGTGATATAAGATGTTAGGATTGAAAGTAGTAATATTAGCATGATTATACTAGTAAAAATAAGGTTAAAATGGGTGAAAAATATGATTTTGAATGATTTTTAAGTATGTATTTTTAATCAGCAACTAAAAGGTAATTTTTGGAAAATAAAAGTTTGTGTATGATATAAGTTAATTAGATATTATTGTAGAGAATTTCATGAGTTTCGATTTGGTATAAAGTAGAGCTTCTAGCTCCAAACGAGCGAAAAGTTATGATAATTTGATTATTCGTGTACCGGGAGACGAGTATCGGCACAATATATAGTTGTCGATATTTGGATCGAATCTCGGGGACTATAAAAAGAATTTTGAATTGAGTCAAGGACTGATGTAAGATGGTAAACCTTAGGATGTTGAGTCTATTTTCAAACATGAGTGTCGGTTCTGCAAATGAAGTCGTTTATAGAGGTCAAAAAGACTATATGAGTTGATAACGTAAAATGGTCCGGTTTTCGTAATTTGAAGATGTGTCGGGCAGGGAACCTTAAAAGTAAAATCTTTTAACCAACTTTTAGGAGTACTTTCTATATATAGTAAGTGAATTTTCTGAGTAGTATCGTAAACATTTGACGTGTCTAAGTAGGGAAAACAGTTTGAACGATTAGCATATATATCGACAGATTTTTAATAAAGGAAATAAATAAAGTAAAAGTGTAATAAGTGTATATAGGTAGGAATTATTTAAATGAGAATGGTGTGAGTTTAATTTTGATTTAAGTTACTTATTTTATTTTATTATGTATAGATATTACTTGAATACATTATTAAAGGTGCGTGTTTTATTTTGATAGATTGTGGATTTCGTGTTCGCCGGGCATCGTCGATCGTTGAAAGTCGTCTTACTGTAGCTATTACTCAAGGTGAGTCTATAGCCTCACTTTCTACTTGTTTTAATGATTTTAAAACCCGCGAGGGGGATACATGCTATTTGAAATAAAATGAACACATGTCATGAGTAATGGTTGGACCCGAATGTTGCCTTGAATTGTATAACTACCTAAGCTACAAAAGTCCCTAATTTCATGAACCGTTAACTATGTTCTAGATCTTTGTTGTGAGTTGGGAATAGCCGCTTATTCAAATGATAGTACTATTGGGTTGATAACCCTATATGAGACCAGGGCTTTACGCTGAGTAACCTCTGGGAAGGATAATTTACGAGAATGAGAATGTGGTATACTTGCAACTGATATTCTAGTAGGGGAAATAGAAGTCATATAGTCATGCTGGCATTTGGCGTGGTTGACTAAGTTAAGGGGTCGGTGTCATGAGCTTAATACAATTCATTAGCTATTGCTATAAGATGAGATGCCTGATTAATAGATTGTATGGCCACAATGTTATTAAACTATTATGATTGATTTTTTTGATGTATTCAAATGTGTTTGTTAAACCTATAGACTCGCTCAACATTATTGTTGATTTGTATAAGCATGTATTTCAGGTAATCTGATGAGTTGATCAAGGAGCTTGATGGGGAAGGTTGTGGTGTCGCTTTTATAGTTGTTCAATCTGAAACTGTTTTTCTTTCCCTGTTGATAGGTGTGTAAACACCCATCCTTTTTACCACTTAATTACAATAATAACCAAGCCAAAACGTGTATTTTATGTCGTAAATGTCGGAATTATGCGTGGTTTGTGTTTTTGTTGTGATTTAGGACAAAAATTTGAAAAGGGGAGAAAACACGGGCATTCACGGGCTTTTATCGAAGAAAAAGACGAAAGACGAAGTCAAGAAATCAAGAGTGCGAAAAGAACGGAAGTCCAAGACCAATTCTGAAGATTTATCGAAGAAAAAATCAAAAGACGGAAGTTTACTAAAAGCCGAAGAACTCAAGTCTAATTTATTGAAGAATTACAAGACGAGTTTAAAGAAATCCCGAGACAAAGTCGTTAAAGTCAAAGAATTAAGAAGATTAAGGACTTAATGACGCAATTAAAGAAAGAAGAAAGAGGGGAGGAAGCTTCCTAAGCACTTCCTAATCCTCCCCTATAAATAGATTAGGATTTCATTTCATTTTCTCTTGTTGGCTAAGTGTGACAATTAGTCTTCCACCTTTTAATTACCTTGTCATTTAATTTCATGTCCATTTAAATACATTGTCTTGCACCTTAAATACATTTAATTTCAAGTAAGTTTCCTTTTAATTATTGTCAATCTTTACTTTTCTTGTCAATCTTCTATCTACCTTTCTTTAATCTTTAATCTTAATGTTTATTTGTTCATGTTCATGTTCTTAAGATTTTGTTAAATTGATTAAGTGGGTTTTGATTATTTTGATCATTATTGTTAGTTTTGTTGATTTGGATTGTTTGTTTATGATTAGTAGATGTTTATTGATTAGTTTGATTTAATATTTTGGTTGATTTGATTAGTTTTTGTTTAGATTCGTGTTATTCTTTTTCCCCTTGTTCTTCGCTGTTCATCTGTTTCCCAGCCGGATCAACAAGTTCGTTCTGAATCAAAGATTCTTGTGATTGTTTCGAACAAGCAAATCATTCCGGATCAAGCTATTCATTCGGAACAATTTTTGTTCCGAATCAAGAAGGTGTTCATCCGGAATAACTTGTATTCCGGATCAAGGGTTTCATTCGGAAGATTCAACATTCCGGATCAGCTGTTCATTCGGAACATTCCGAATAAAGGTTTTGTTGTGATATATTCCGAATCAATTTCTTCCGGATCAAGGGTTTGTTCATTCGGAACATTTTCCGAATCAAGGTTTTTGAGTTCATTCGGAATATATTCCGAACCAAGAAGAAGTTCTGAATCAATGAAGTTCCGAATCAAGATACATCCCGGATCAAGGCTGTTCATTCGGAATTTATTCCGAATCACGGGAGTTCATTCAGAACATCTATTATTCCGAGTCAAGGTGTTCATTCGGAACATCAGATATTCTGAATCAAGCTAACATTCCGAGTGAAGAGTTTATTCCGAATAAGTGACATATTCCGGATAAAGGATTTATTCCGGATGAAGGTTTTGTTTGAATATTCCGAATGAGTGTTTTGTTTTGATTATTCCGAATGAAGAAGAATTATTCCGAGTGAGGTATTTTTATTTTAGTTTCAGTTTTTTAACTTTCTGTTTTAATTTTTAAGCTTTACTTTTCCCGCCTTTTTACTTAGTTTCACTTTAAGTTTAATTGCCTTAGATTTATTTTAGCCTTTCCTTAGTTTAAGTTTTAGTTGCGTTTTAAGTTTGCCTGTAGGTTAGTTTTAAGTTTGCGTCATTTACTTTTAGTGCCTTTTAATTGTCGTCACGCTTTAAATTCTCACCTTTTATTTTAAACTAGAGTTAGATTTAAATTAACGTCATTTTTCATTTACGTCTTGCACTTTTATTTTAAAACAACCAAAAAATATTCTTTTTCACCAATAACAATTGAGTCGCATTTTGAACCAAAATCAATTCGATTAGACCACAACAACGAACTTTAACTTTCTTACTAGCCAAAAAGCTTGTATCAAATGGCGCCGTTGCCGGCTCTTTTCGTAAAGATTAACGGTTTTCTGTGAGAGACGCGTTGCTTTTTTGGGATCCGTTCATTCGTGAGCGTTATTTTTTGCCTAAAAAATTCAAAAAACCATAAAAATTAAAAAATTGTTAAAAAGCCATAAAAAATAAATTTTTCAAAAATCGAAAAAGATTTTATTTTTATTGTGTATATATATTCTCTTTGTGTTTGGTATTGTTTTCTTTTGCCTTTGTAGGTGTATGCGTACTAGATCTTCTACTTATCAAGAGCCCGAGACTCCTGAAGATTTAGGTATGGCAGGTGTGAACAACAAGAATAATCCACCGCACCTTAATAACAACAACAATGTTCTTCCACAGCCCGATCTTCGGACAATGGAGGAGCTTTGTCAACCTACCATGTTTGGACGAGGAGGACCGATTGCGCCGATGCAAATCACGGCTCTGGAGTTTTCGTTGAAGCACCACATGATTCAGCAAGTGCAAACTAATCCATTCCCCGGAATGCCTGATGATGATGCCAACAAACACCTCGACAAATTCATTACAATCACTCAAAGCATGAAGTTGCCCGGTGCCACAATGGATGTTCTTCGCCTTCAACTCTTCCCACATACTTTATCACACCACGCTGAGAAATGGTTTGATCGTCTCCCGAAGAATTCCATTCATACTTGGGATGACATGACTCAACGCTTTTTGTCGCGCTACTTTCCACCATCCATGGTCACGAGCCTTCGCAATCAAATCAACGGTTTCATGCAAGAACCCGATGAATCTCTCTTTGATGCTTGGGAAAGATATAATGTTTTGATCGATCGATGTCCAAACAACAACATGCTCCCTGTGACCTTAATTGATACTTTCTACAACGGTTTGACTTTTCGTGATCGTGATACGATTAATGCAGCCGCCGGTGGCACATTTATGAAAAGGAGACCCGAGGAGTGTAGAGAGCTTATTGAGAACATGACTACTCACCACAAAAACTGGAATTCCTCCGCTTCTTCAAGGAACAATGATGTAGGTTTTTCGTACACGTTTTAGGAAAAACGCGTATGAGTGACAAGTATTAAGTAAGTATTAAACTCGACGATTTAGGAAAACCGAAGAATCGAATAAATGCGGGTTCATTCTCGAAGGAGGTGTGTGTATTAATGTGCTAATATATAAAATAACAATGTTTGGATTAGTGACGTTTTTGTTTTAGAAGAGAAAAAGTAAAGACGAGCTACGACTATGATTTAAACTACGACGTTGACGTAAAACGCGAACGTAAATACGTAAAACGCGACAAAATTAAAAATTAAACCTAAAAATTAATTAAAAGTTTAAACTAAGTCTTAAATAATATAAATAAGAATAAAAATCCAACAAATATATTTTAAACCTTTTATTAATTAAATATTCAATTTTAAATGCTAATTAAAGCCCTAAAATCAAATATAATTAACAAAATGTCCAAAATATAATTTTATTGAACTAATAACTAACTTATATTATTTAAAGACTAAAAAGTATTTTTCCTAAATTTTCAAAACTATTTTTCTGTTTTTAAAACACTAAAAACTAACTTTAAACTAAAATAATGATAGAAATTAATAAAATAATGCCAAAAATAATTTGACAATTTTAAAAATCCTAATTTATACTAATGAACAGTAGAAAATTGGAAAAGTTTGAAAAATGTAAAATTTTTCACTAAAAGACGAAACAGTTTGAAATTAAAACCCTAATTAAGCTAAATTAATTATAAAAAATAATTAAAAAGTGAACAGTAAAATAATTTTTGACTAAAAATCTTAAAATATTTTTCTAAGTCTAACAAAATTTTTAAAACTAAAAAATAATCTTTTTTTACACTAAATTCCAAAAACAGTAATTAAAAAGTTAATTAAATTAGCTATTTAATCTAAAAATTACTTAATGAACAGTAAAATAAAAAATAATTAAACAGAAAAATCAAGATTTAAATAAGAAAAATATCAAAACAAATTTCAAAGTCTAAATCCTAATTGAGTTCACTAAAGACAAAAAAAGAGTAAACTGAAAGTGACACTTAGACTATTTTTGTCCTTTTGCTTGGCAGTATCAAGTTTAACACTAGCAGGGGGAAGTTAGTTCCCATTGCTAGTTATAAGAACAGGTCTGGGCACGTTTTTGGCTATAACTTGAGCTTGAGTTAGTTTCTTGGACAAGGATTGGCACCCCCACAACCAGTTGGGTTGTGGGGAGTCACAAAAATTATAAAACACACAACTTGTTCACAAATATCAAGCACACAGAGCACAAACACAGTCACTGCAAGTCAGAAAGTGGGCTTGGGTGACTTTGATGATATAGTGTGCAATTGGGTGAGTTTTGGTTGGCCAAAACTCACTCAATTCACTTGGAAACTACCACAAACCAAGATACACCCCTAGTGACTACCAAGATCAATCAGCATACAAGATAAGAAGACTTAATCTACTAAAATGAAACAGAAAGAATGGTTTGCTGATTTTTAACTATGCACACCAAATTTTAACATACAAATACTTTAAATCCTATCATTGCTAAAATCCAAAGACTAATATGACCCTATATTATCAAAAAGAGTATGTCTGAGTAGATATTAACTGGATTTAATCACACATTCACCAATCAACACCTAATCCCAAACAGTCCCTTAAATTCAGAAACTCAAAATTATCCAACCAAAAGCCTACCAAATCAACTTAAACTGCTTAAAATAAGTTCTAACATGCATACAAGACACAATTGATCAAAAACAAACAATGAAATCACCACAAGAACAGGAATCACACAAATAAGCACATAGATTCACACAAAACACAAAATTGAGCTAATGGAAGGTTCAAGCCAAACCTTGGGCTGAGGCCATTTCCACAAGGACTTTTTGAGCTTTTGGGAACTTATTGAACTGTAGAGAACCCTGCTGTTGGAATCCAAGTGGACCCAAGGGTAACCAATATCTTCAAAGAAAGTGAATGAAAAAGGGAATAAATGGTTCTTCTTGTTGCTTCCTTGATACCTGCATACAAACACAAACCAACAAACAAACAGCAAGTAGCAAGAGCTACAAGCTTTTGGCTTGTAGCTTTTGCTACAGTGAAATGTTAAAAGGACTGAAAACGGATTTTTGTAAAAATATCTTGAAACTAGTTTGAAACCTTATGAAGCTTAACAAACCCAAGCACAAGGATCCACTTTCACTTCCTCTTGTGCTTGGGGTGTTAGTTTCTGAAACTGAAAAAAAGAAAAGAGATTTTTAACCAAAATACTTTGGACTAAAAACCTTGTGACATCAAAAAGATTTTTGATAATTTGAAAGTAACACCACCAAACTTAAACTCAAACTTAAAGATTAATCTAAAATAAGAAAAAAAAGGAACTCAGAAGTTGTAAACTAAAAACCTTTCATTTTCATTAATAAATTTTTAAAAATTACAAAATCTGGAACAATGTATATGGGCATAGGACACCCATATATATACTAGCTATCAGACTATTCTAGAACGTAAATAAAAAATACAATTAACTAAACCCTAGTTGCTGATTTGCCCAGAATACCCTTTGAATTTTTGACTGAAAATTGGTCAAAAACAGCTCCATGTGATGAGACAGTTGTCCTTTTGATCTTGAGCGTATATTGGACACCTTTGGGACCAAGAAAAGTGTTGGAGCCGTTTGATTGCTGTCATATTCCTTTTTTGCCAAAAAGAGTGAAGCAGGGAAGGACGGGGGTGCCCCATTGAGTCACGGGTTGGGTGATTTGTGAGGTGGGTTTAGGTGAGAAGGGGGTTAATCAATGATCTGCTAAGTTTGGGAGATTACCCCCTTGATTTCAGTGAGATATGAATTTAGGGTTTATGGATGGAAAGGGGAATAAACAGGGGTGTTAAATCTTGGTTAAGGGTGGATTAATTTAAAAAACGTGTTTACCCCCAATTTTTGAACTGATTAAATCAGTTAAAATAAATAAATGGGAAGTGGAGTATGACGTGGGGGGTGAAGTGAGGTGGTGCGTTTTGATTGGATGTTGGGGCTGAGGTGGAGTAATGATAGGTTGGGATGAGTTTGTTGGTTTGGCAGTTTAAGTCCCTTAATTCCCTCTCTCTTGTCTCTTTTGAATTAAACAGCCCATAACAAGATTCCCTTTGTTAAAGAAGTTTAAAAACTTCTATTTTGGCCACAAATAGTTTCAATAACTTGTTCCAAGGGCTTGTTTTGCATTTTGACCATTCTTCAAGGACCAAACATGTACAATCTTGAAACTTAAGGACCATACTTGTAATAGTTGAGATTTACAAGGGCCAAAAGTGACAAGTCTTCAATAGTTGAGGGACCATTCTTGCCAATTCTTCAAACTTCAAGGACTTCAATGGAAAATCATGATCGGGTCCGGTTCTTTGTGCGGCTTCGTTTCCCGTGTTCGTTTTTGCTTGATTCTTGTAATCTTTTGGTGAATTCACGATATCCGTACCTGAAATACACAATGAACAAATACAAGCACATTTTTGGGTATTTTGATGACATTTTAAGCGTTTTAAGCCCAATTTGGACGATGAGACTATGTATAAATACAGTCTCATCACTCCCCCATACTAAACCATTGCCGTGTCCCCACGCAATGCTAGAATTAAGTATCATAGCACTTCCAAAATTCATTTTATGATGACATTTATTGAAAACGTAGACTTAAATAAACTACTACACGTGTTTTAGACATAATGTATTGTTTTCATCACAATAAAGTGACTTTTGGGATCATAGAACAAGAACACGTGAATGCTTCGTTAGAAATAATTTCGTCGTCCTCGATTTTCACCCAATTCCATGCTAAGCGTGTAACGAGATCATTGTTATTATAAGTTAGCAACACGAACACATCTCACGAGTGTTAATTATACACCTAAACTCCCTTATTCCTACTTGGTATCTCTTATATTTTATTTTGTCTTAATGATCATGAGGATACATCATTGACTTATGCGTGAATAGAGATTAGGTCTAAAAATAGAGTCTTAACGGTGTAACTAAAATCATTAAATTAATAATTCATCCCAATAGACAACGATGTCAAAAAATTAAGTCAACAAGAAAGATCGATAAACACGGTTTTATAACGGTTTTGAACATGAGACTTATTACCAAGACTTTTATACGCCCCCTAACGGAAGGGCCTTATTATCTTTGGTTTACCTCCATCTTTTATTCAACTCCGCCATGGAGCTTTTATTATGACTTCGGTCTTGCCTTGCCTTTTATTATCCGCCTCATCGGTGGTTTTATTAGCCAAACACGTATATCCTCACGCTAAAGTGAATTTTGGATCTTCAAAGCTTCAAAGATTAAGGCTTGATTCACTTTCAATTTGGGCATAGATTTTTCGGCCTTGTGAGCTTCAAATTTTTGCTTAATTTAGGTGAGCACTTGAAATCTTATTATTAGGTGAAGCTTTCGATTATTCGGGTGCCAATACTTCAAAACCGTGACGTTGGTGATACCTTAATGTTTTCCCAATTTAATTACATGGAAGCTACCAAAACAAATTAGAAACCAACAATAGTGACTAAACCGCCAAATCAATATTTATTAACAATTTATTATGCAAAAGCGTGGGGAGAATAAGCTAATAATTACTACACATGAGATCGTGACGATTACGAGACTTATAAATAACTCTATCATTTCTCATCCTCGTTTAAGAGACTTAGCCTAAAAAGTTAAGGAATCGAAGCTAAGTGCTCAACACGCACGGTCGAGTCAAAAATTACTCTTATTCTCACCATCGGAAAACCTACATTCGTGTCTTAAACACTTATGAAAAACAAGAAAAATTTTAAAATTTGGCCATTTTTAGCCTTATTTTGCATAAAATGATAATAAAAAGATGAATATTGGATTGCGTGGTGACGTAAGCAAGGTGAAGTATCTACTCACCCCCCCAATACTAAAACAAAACATTGTCCTCAATGTTTCGAGTCTAGGGGTGAAAACACCCCCATACTAGAGACGAAGTCGAATGCTTAATCTCGAGCATGGAAAGGGTAAAACGAATAACCTAAAAGCCGTTTATGAATTATGCTAATAAGATAAACGTTAGAACATAAAAGGATATCATCGGATATCGGAATCTCCAAAGGCAACGATCGAATCTCGAGTGATCCATAAAACGAACACGAGAGGCTTCAATGATGACGATGAACCTAATAAATCACAATCACAAACAACCACGGAACAAAGGTTGGAAGAGCACAAGTCCCCTCGTTACATTAAACTAAGAAAGCGATAATATTTACAAGGATAAGCATGAGAATCCCCCACGAGGCACCTTGTTTTTGATAACCGAGTCAAAAGCTCGACTCGAATCCCCATAAATGTGATCATTTAGGGATAATCTTGGTATGGTCATTTTGGGTGGGGCTTACATGATAAACAAGGCCCAAAAGTACGTGGAGTACTTTAAAAACCCGATACACGAATACCGGGGTCAAAGATAGCGTCTTCGTTTTCGGATGAAAGACGAAACAACGCTACTTCAACACAAACCCCAATGGGGTAGAAGAAAATAGATGAGAAGTAGAAAGGTGGGGCAATGGGTAAGTCAAAATCATGAGCTACTCGAGGTAGACTCACACCAAGCAAACGAAAAGATTTTCCATTTATTGCATCGGTGGAAGACCGAGATTTCCCTTTACAAGCAATTCCAGGATCGTAAATCTCGTCCTCAGTGGAGAAATGTGAGGGAACATTTGGGCTTCCCCCACACTAAAACCACACCAACTGTCGTCAAAAGGAGTAGAAGAGGTGGTAGCACTCATAAAACGATGTGATGACGGAGTTAAACATGTAGAAAAATCTTTTAAAACATTTTTAAAATCTTTTCCTTTTTCATCGTTCAAAAACTCTTTATGAAAACCTGATTGAATAATGTCGAAAATATTTGGCGTGTCAAATTCAAAATTAGTCGCGCTAAAAATCCTCACATTTAAGTCGCGGTTAGGGGGTGGTGGATTATATAAGTTCTCAAAACGTTTGTCAATAAAGAACACCGCCCCCTCGGGGTCAACATACTCGTCATCCTCATGAACGTCGATCTCATCGATTTCTTCATCAAAGATAGGCTTGTCAAACCATGGTTTGTCATTCCCCTCCTTGAGTATCTTAGAAACACTCTCGAAAAGATCACGATCAAGCACGAAACCATCATTCTTTTGTGGGGATCGTTGATAAGTTAGATCCTCACGAATGTGGTAAACGTCATTCTCAAATGAGGAGTGTTGATTAGGTAACTCCTCGAGAATGGGATTTTTAGTGGTCACATGAGTTGGTTCATCATCGAAAATAAGACGTTCCAACTCATTAAGTTCATCCTCTATTTTGGAAAGATCAACCTCACTCGTAGGTGGAAGTGACGGCATAAGAGCTAGCTCTCATTCAATGATTTCCTCAATCTCGGGATCAAACTCATAATCATCGTACTTCACATGTTTCTTCTTAGGAGAATCAAAAATTGCATGTGGATTTCGAAGTACGTGATCAATCTCGGCAAAATCGCCATCGTCATCGTCAAAGAAAGAGTCGATGTGAGCACTCACAACCATGGACTTACAAGTCGAATGACTATGCTTAGGTGACTTTTCTAGGACGAGAGGATCGATGTCGATAAACCCTTTAGCCTCAACGGGTGTTGGGCTAGGCAAAGGAGGCACTTCGATGGAGTTAGAAGTTGAAGCCTCAAAGACGTGGTCCTTCGAAGGTGGTGAAGACGAGCCCATATTGGTCTTTGTCGTGATGGCACTAACGTCGCCCTTCGGAATTCGTGTTTCACTTGTTTCGCTAAAAACATCCCAAAGTGAGTTTTCATCCATAAATTTACTTATACCCTTTTGAATTAGGTACACGTATTCTTTATCATTAAAATCATCATCTTTAAAACCGTTTTTCTTAATTCTTTCAAAACATGCATTAAGCTTCATTCTTTCCGCTAAAGTGAACATTTTGAAATCATTAGGATTTGAATCATTAGGTTTTGAAACCTCGGTTTTTTCATTCTCATTAAATCCTTGGGATTTTCTAGCGAAAAAGTCTATTTTCTCATCCTCGTATCTCATAGTAAGTCTCCCCTCGTGAACGTCGATTACGGTTCGAGCCGTCGATAAGAATGGTCGGCCTAAAATAATGGGGCATTTAGGGTCACAGTCGTAATCGGATATAATGAAATCCGCGGGAAAAACAAACTTTCCAACTTTGACATAGACATCCTCGGCTATTCCAATTGGTATTAAATGTGTACAATTTGCAAGCTCGATTGTCATGTTTGTGGGGGTAAGCGAAGGCAATCACATCAATTTCCAAAGAGAATGAGGCATAAGATTGATGCTATCACCTAAATCGGCAAGGGCTAAACATCCCTCAATCTCGGAAAAATCACAAGGTAGTAGAAATTGGCCCGGATCCTTCTCCTTTCTCGGCATACGCCTTTTGGGTTTTTTTAGAAGGATCGATGCACAAGTTTCTTCAAGGGTTACTTTGGTAAGGTCGACAAAGCTCTCTTTTTGAACCGTGGATGGAATTTGAGGTACACGAGGGTGTGCACTCTTTTCCTTGGTCGCCACGTTCACCCCATCGACTTTAGAATAAGAAGACGTCTTAGAAGTCGAGGGTCGAGAGGAAGAAACAACTCTAAATCCTTCAAGGTTAGGGGTAATCACACGACCTTTCTCACGAGACGAGGCGGCTTTACATTGTTCCTTCGGATTAGCAACGGTGTCACTAGGTAACGAACTCGATGACGCACCCGAAGACTTGTTCATTATGGCCGAAAACATCTTTTTAAAATCAATTTGCCCTTGCTCAATCTTCGTGATTTGCAATTTCAATGTATTAGAAAAGTCGTTTTTCAAAGTACCAATTTCTCCCTCTAATCGTCTCATATTAGCCTCATTCGTTTTCATGTAATTTTGAAAATCGTTTGACGAACTATTTTGATTTGAATTAAAGTTCCCTTGGTTTTGATTGTTTCTTTGAAAATTTCCTTGATTACCACTTGAAAAATTGTTGCCTTGATTGTTATTGTTTGAAAAATTCGAGTTTTGATTATTGTCTCGATTTTGCCAAGTTATATTACGACCATGATTATAACCTCCTTGATTTTGATTCGAAAAATTTCCTTGTTGATTATTTCCTTGAAAATTTTTACGATTTTGAAAATTGTTGCCTTGGTTATAATTGCCTTGTTGTGATGGACCGACGTTATTTTGATTTTGATTAGAAAAATTGTTGTTTAACGCACTCACATTCGACGTTTGACCATCCGTAGCCGCACACTCGTAATAATTATGAGGTCCACCACAAAAAGTACACGAAACCTCAACCGCTTTCACCGTAGCGGGAGCGTCTTTCTTTTGCATCTCAACGAGAAAAGACGTAAACACATTCGTCAACTTGTCGACTTTTGCATCAACTCTCTCAATGTCGCGATTAGAACTACTAACATTGGCGACATTGGCAACACTCGGTGCGTTGCAGAGTTGGTAAACCTAGGATCGGGTTTCGATAATTATCAATGCATCCTTCGGAGTCTTACACAAAAAGTTGCCACCGGCGGCGGAATTCAACGAATCTTGTTCTTGAAAATTAAGACCGTTGTAAAACGTATCGATTTGGTGCAACTCGGAAAAACCATGGTGAGGACATTGCCTAAGCAATTCCTTAAAATGATCCCACGCGTCTCTAAAAGATTCATTCGGTTTTTGCTCAAATTTCGTAATTTCATTCTTGAAAAACGTTGTCTTAGACGGTGGGAAAAATAATTAACGAACTTGGAAACGAGATCCTTCCACGTAGTTATCGAATTAGGTGGCTCTTTCTCGTACCAATCCTTGGCGGCACCATCGAGCGAGTACGGAAAAAGCATAAGCTTGGCGACATCGGTGTCGACGTTCTTAAACTTGCTCGTGGCCAAAAGACGATCAAAATTCCGAATATGGTCGTGAGGATTATCGGCTTCACGACCTTGAAACTTCGTAGCTTGGATCAACGAAAGCATTCCGCTCTTTATCTCAAAATTCTCCGCTTCGATAGCGGGAATTACGATCGCGTCTCCATAACCCTCGGTGGGCGCTTGGAGAAATTCCATCATCGAACGATTGTCGGCCATCTCCTCTACGGTTTCTTCAACAACGATATTAGGAACGTCGGTTTCTAATTCTCATCTACGTCGTCGATTCCTTCGATTACGATTGCGTCGATTCGAAGCTTCGCTAGAATTGGAATAATCCTTCGATCGAGTGCTCATGCACTAAGCGTAGAATGGGTGGTAGCAAAGAAGATTCTTTTTGCGGTTTTTCGATTTTTTAAATTTTTTTGGTTTTTGATTTTTTTTAAATTTTTTTGGATTTTTGAATGTATTACGTAGACACAAATCTAAAATCTCCCCTCTAATCGATCTTCTCGATTAAAGGAGCCTCAAAGAATGAAAACGATCTCGTGGAGTGAACGTTCTCGATGACTTTAGAACGTTGGTGGAACACCAAAACGTTCAAGAGGGTTTAATCTTGAAAACACAAGAAAATATAATATACGTAGATAATACTTGGGCGGCAAACCCTCGATTAACCCTCTTTCTCAAAACACGCACAAGCAAGCGGAGGAAACGAGACGGCGCGAAGCACTTAAGAGCCTTTTTCCTTTAGGTCGTGAAATACAACCGCCTTATATCCACCTTATAGTTTGTGTTAATTGAAATTAAGCCTCACGAAAGTATTTATCTATTTTGCCTTTAAACTTTTGCTTTGGATTCGAATACAATGATCGAGTGATGAAATCCCGAATCAAGGTTGCGTTTTCACGCTTTTGGAGTACTTGTATATTTATTGTTCTTACGTAGATACAATATAGTAATAATATATTCACAATAAAAACGAAAAGCAATATTTCTACAATACAGTAAAAGATTGTTGTGTGTTTAATTTAGGAAAATTAAACACGATTTATTTGGATACTATAATATAATAGAGAAAAATAACAAAAATGAGTATGTACGATATTCACGCTTTCCAAAAATGAAAAGCAAAAACGCACTACTCACACAAACACGATACTAATAATGGCAACTCTAAACACCTCCCCGGCAGCGGCGCCAAAAATTTGATGTAGGTTTTTCGTACACGTTTTAGGAAAAACGCGTATGAGTGGCAAGTATTAAGTAAGTATTAAACTCGACGATTTAGGAAAACCGAAGAATCGAATAAATGCCGGTTCGTTCTCGAAGGAGGTGTGTGTATTAATGTGCCAATATATAAAATAACAATGTTTGGATTAGTGACGTTTTTTTGGTTTAGAAGAGAAAAAGTAAAGACGAGCTACGACTACGATTTAAACTACGACGTTGACGTAAAACGCGAACGTAAATACGTAAAACGCGACAAAATTAAAAATTAAACCTAAAAATTAATTAAAAGTTTAAACTATGTCTTAAATAATATAAATAAGAATAAAAATCCAACAAATATATTTTAAAACCTTTTATTAATTAAATATTCAATTTTAAATGCTAATTAAAGCCCTAAAATCAAATATAATTAACAAAATGTCCAAAATATAATTTTATTGAACTAATAACTAACTTATATTATTTAAAGACTAAAAAATATTTTTCCTAAATTATCAAAACTATTTTTCTATTTTTAAAACACTAAAAACTATTTTTAAACTAAAATAATGATACAAATTAATAAAATAATGCCAAAAATAATTTGAAAATTTTAAAAATCCTAATTTATACTAATGAACAGTAGAAAATTGCAAAAGTTTGAAAAATGTAAAATTTTTCACTAAAAGACGAAACAGTTTGAAATTAAAACCCTAATTAAGCTAAATTAATTATAAAAAATAATTAAAAATTGAAAAGTAAAATATTTTTTGACTAAAAATCTTAAAATATTTTTCTAAGTCTAACAAAATTTTTAAAACTGAAAAATAATAATTTTTTACACTAAATTCCAAAAACAGTAATTAAAAAGTTAATTAAATTAGCTATTTAATTTAAAAATTACTTAATGAACAGTAAAATAAAAAATAATTAAACAGAAAAATCAAGATTTAAATAAGAAAAATATCAAAACAAATTTCAAAGTCTAAATCCTAATTGAGTTCACTAAAGACAAAAAAAGAGTAAACTGAAAGTGACACTTGGACTATTTTTGTCCTTTTGCTTGGCAGTACCAAGTTTAACACTAGCAGGGGGAAGTTAGTTCCCACTGCTAGTTATAAGAACAGGTCTGGGCACGTTTTTGGCTATAACTTGAGCTTGAGTTGGTTTCTTGGACAAGGATTGGCACCCCCACAACCAGTTGGGTTGTGGGGAGTCACAAAAATTATAAAGCACACAACTTGTTCACAAATATCAAGCATACAGAGCACAAACACAGTCACTGCAAGTCAGAAAGTGGGCTTGGGTGACTTTGCTGATATAGTGTGCAATTGGGTGAGTTTTGGTTGACCAAAACTCACTCAATTCACTTGGAAACTACCACAAACCAAGATACACCCCTAGTGACTACCAAGATCAATCGGCATACAAGATAAGAAGACTTAATCTACTAAAATGAAACAGAAAGAATGGTTTGCTGATTTTTAACTATGCACAAATTTTAACATACAAATACTTTAAATCCTATCATTGCTAAAATCCAAAGACTAATATGACCCTATATTATCAAAAAGAGTATGTCTGAGTAGATATTAACTGGATTTAATCACACATTCACCAATCAACACCTAATCCCAAACAGTCCCTTAAATTCAGAAACTCAAAATTATCCAACCAAAAGCCTACCAAATCAACTTAAACTGCTTAAAATAAGTTCTAACATGCATACAAGACACAATTGATCAAAAACAAACAATGAAATCACCACAAGAACATGAATCACACAAATAAGCACATAGATTCACACAAAACACAAAATTGAGCTAATGGAAGGTTCAAGCCAAACCTTGGGCTGAGGCCATTTCCACAAGGACTTTTTGAGCTTTTGGGAACTTATTGAACTGTAGACAACCCTGCTGTTGGAATCCAAGTGGACCCAAGGGTAACCAATATCTTCAAAGAAAGTGAATGAAAAAGGGAATAAATGGTTCTTCTTGTTGCTTCCTTGTTAGAAATATGTTTTTACGTATATTAGAAGTATCGGTCACTCCACAAATATTATTAATGTTGTAATAGCTCGTAGTTAGTGTTACTTATTAAGTTAAGTAAGAAACCGGCCCATGGGCTTGTCATGGGCCGGCCCAAGCCCAAATAAGGGCCTAGGATATAAATACCCCTTTCCACCATGGAAAGGGGTTGGTTGTTGTTCATTTCTTGTTTTCACTTGAATAAAAAGACACATAGTTTTCTCTCACTTTCTCTCTCTAGTTTCTCTCTCTAGAAAACATCAACCCACTTCATAGATTCATAGGTTATCAAGATTCTACATTTGGTATCAAGAGCTATGGGGTGATTTAAGGTAATGATTTGTGTGGTTTTTTAGTTTTTGATTTTATTAGTGTTCTTTAAGAAGATCCATCTTGATTCTTGGAGTTTTTGGTGTTTTTGTGATTGGGATTAGTAGATAAGTATTAGTTTTTACTTATTATTGTAGAAATCACAAAACTTTTTGGGTTATTTGGTAAAAATCTGGGTTTTTTATCATCTTTTTGATCGACTGTTCATACGAAACAAGCTTTCTGATTACCCAGCAAAGTTCCGAACCAAAAACATCCGGATCAAAAAGTTCCGGATCAACAGAAGTTCCGAACCAAAAGTTTCGGATCAAGGAAAGTTCCGGATCAAGAAAAGTTCCGGATCAAGAAGTTCCGAACCAAAAGTTCCGGATCAAGTTCCGGATCAAGGAAAGTTCCGAACCAAAAGTTCCGGATCAAGGAAAGTTCCGGATCAAGGAAAAAGTTCCGGATCAAGGAATGTTCCGGATCAAGGAAAAAGTTCCGGATCTAGGGAAAGTTCCGGATCAAGGAAAGTTCCGGATCAAGGAAAAAGTTCTGGATCAAGGAAAGTTCCGGATCAAGGAAAAAGTTCCGGATCAAGGGAAAGTTCCGGATCAAGGGAAAGTTCCGGATCAAATCTTCCGAACCAAAAGTTCCGAATCAAGGTATTCCAAGCCAAAATCTTCCGAATCAACACTTCCGAATCAACAAAAGTTCCGAATCAAGGGATATTTTACTTGTTTTTTCGACGATTTTTTAGAGGATTTAATCTTGGTTTCTTACAACAAAAACTCAACACAATTCACAAGCTTTACTTCACTGCTCGATCAACCGATAATCTTTGTCTCTTTGAAGTGAACAAAATGAATCCAAATTCAGTAATGCCTCAGATGACATCACTTACGGATATTTCTGTTATTACGGGAACGGATAATCGCCCTTCAATGCTCATCAAAGAAGTCTTTGAAGCATGGCAAGGCCGGATGATGTCTTACCTTAATGGAAAACCGGTATATGGGAGGCTTATGGTTAAGTCAATTTTAAATGGTCCACTTGACTATGGTACCATCGTGGTTAACAATGTGACTCGACCAAGGGAGTTTGAATAACTTACACCAGCTCAACAACTCGTTGCCGATGCAGACGAAAAGGCTCCTCAAACCATTCTCCAAGCTCTTCCACATGATATCTATCGAATGGTAAGTCAGTATACGGTGGCAAAGGATTTATGGGAACGTCTAAAGGTGTTGCTACAAGGTACGTCTCTTACCAAACAGGAAAGGGAATGTCAGTTGTATGATCTGTTTGATAGATTCACGTACAGCCCAGGGGAAACGCTTCACGACTATTACTTCAGATTCACTACTCTCATGAATGATCTGAATGTATACAATCTCGTGATTGCTCCATTCCAGGTTAACACCAAATTCTTGAATACTTTACCTCAAGCTGAATGGGGTGAGTATATTACCGATGTTAAGTTAACCAGGGATTTGCATAAGTGCAATTTAGATCAACTTTATGCTTTCCTTCAGCAGCATGAGAAACATGTGATCATGCACCGTTCGCCTCGAGGTATGTACCCTGATTCTTTAGCTTTGATGGCGAATCAACCAAGCTTGTCACACAACAACACTCCTTATATTTTGGGACACCAAGCCTATCATCCATCACCTTACATGACACCAACCTTCCCCCAATACTCGATTCTACCGCAACCACCCACCTCACATCAGCAACAATATCGGTTTAATGCACCTTCATCACAATATGCTTCACAACCTCACTCAGCAAGTATTGCACCTTATGCTCAGCCATCATATTCTTCTTATCAAGAGAATGCAGCATATCCATCAAGCTACTCTGATCACATGAGTATTCCTTCTAGTGATTATGCAGTTCAACAAGACCAAGATATGTACTGTGATGATGAGGTAAGTCCCTATTCCTGTATTCAAACAAGGAACTGACCCAGTTGAAGTGTTAACCACTATGTCTGCTTATCTCACAAGGACATTAAGCAAACGAGGGTTTAGAGGATCAGCTCCAACTAACAATCAGTTGAGGAATTCATCCAATTCTCTCCAACAAGCTACTATTGAGAATGGCAGGGTAATGGTTCAACCTATTCAACCTTATCAGGGGAGACCTACTACATCAAACACCAATGCTCGCACGGTCAATCCTGCTCAAATGGTCAACACTCCTCCACGGGCTAATTCCACAGGCAAGTTGAGAATGATTACATGCTACAATTGCAAGGAAGAAGGTCACATGCCCAGGGATTGCAAGAAACCCAAGAGGAGAAGGGATGGTCAATGGTTTGTAGAGAAGATTTATCTGGTGAATGCTCAGGCACAAGGAAGGGAACTTGATGAAGAGGAGCTTGCTTTTCTTGCTGATCCAGGGATTGCTGAACAAGATGTTGTCACTACACAGAATGCAGCTTACCAAGCAGATGATCTTGATGCTTATGATTCAGACTGCGATGAACTTCAATCTGCACAGGCAGCTCTTATGGAAACTATCTCTAGCCTAGGGCCCGAAAAGAGATCTGAGGTACTTATTAATACCACTGATAATACCACTGATGCTAGTATTCAACCACATCAAGTTGTGCAAGAGAGTGCTGATTCGAATGAGTCTTCGGTGGTGAGTCTTTCAAATGAGGAGACAATCAATGATAGTAATATCAATGTGAGTCCCCAGACTTTGAGTGAAACACAACCGGGAGTTATTTCGCATACGCATACTCCTGCTCAACAAGATTTGGTTATGGTTCATGTTACATTACTTAGCCAAATGAATGTTGCACTCTTAGAAACCTTAGCTAAGAATAAGAATTTGTCTGATGAGCTTGCTCTAAGCAACGAGAAAGTTCAAACTTTGGAATTAGTGCCTTCGTCTAGTGTTCTAACAAATCCCGAGTATGATCATTTTCGAAACAAACAAATGGGTCATTTGCAGGAAATTGAAACCTTAAGAGCAAATCTTTCTAACGAACTTAAAGAAAAAGAATTAGCGGTCACTAATTTTCAAAAACTTCAAACGGATTTTGAATTACTAGAGTCTAAGAAGAATGAAGTGGAAATTAATGCGGCTAATAAGATTAGAAGTCTAGATTATTTGCTTTTAAGACAATACGCTGCCTCTCAACTAGTGCACTTATTTGATGCTTTGTTTAGAGAATTTAACTTATTGCGTCAAAAAGGCCTTCCCCCTAATCCACGGTATGCAAAACAAGCTTTAATCCATAGTCCTAGACTTTATAATGCAACCCAATTAGGATTGGTTTTAGACCCGATTGATATTTTTGATGACCGCACCAATAAGGATCTAGTTGATGAGAATCGGTCATACAACTCTGCAAAATATCCCGATTGTGATTATTTTAAAATGAATCAGGAGCTTGCTAAAACAGATTTTAGAATTCGCTTCCATATGGACAAAGATCTCATTACGGCACCAACCTACATGTTAAATGAAGAAAACCCTAGTACATTTCCTACACTTGTCAACATGGAAGGTCCTAAGGAAATTCCAAAGGATCTTCCACCTGTTAGCACTGTGTGGTTAAACTTGCAAGAGATTAATCAATACTTTACTAATTTTGACAAGGTCATTTTGGAATGTATGACTTCAAATGGCCTAAACGCCGGAGAATGGGCTTTCGAACACATGAACGAGGTGTTTAAGAATGAGATCAATCCATTTGTCGAAAGTCTAAAAGGAAGTTTTGCATCTCTTAAAGAAAATCTTGAGTTTGAAATTGGAGAAGTTCAAAAAGTATTTTATGAAATGGACACCGCTTACGAACTACAATTAATTGAAAAGGAAAAGATTTTATCTGAATATGACCGATTCTTGTCCCAAGTAATTTCGTGTGATGTGCTTACTACTGTAAATGTTAATTATTCGAATGAGCTTACATCCGCTATGATTAACTGTGATGCTGTGAATATATGTGATGATGTGTGTGATCTCTATGTAAATGTTGTTGATACTGTAAATGAGGTAGATAATCATTCTTGTCACGAATCTAACGCTGAGTTTTTAAAGCTACAAGATTCTTACAATTTACTTTCAAAACGCTTTAATCAACTAGAACAACATTGTATATCTTTAGAATTAAAACAACAAACTCAAAATGAGGATCTTTTGATAACAAATAGTTGTGAAAACGGTGTTGAGAAGAGTGACAAGATGATTGCAATAGTTAAGGCATTAGAAGAAGAGATTATGAGATTGAAGAGAGATGTGTCATCAAATGAAACACTAAAATTGGAACTAGAGGCTGCAGAGTCTAAAAACCAGGACTTAGAAATTAGACTTTCGTCTATTCTAGGGGAGATGGATCGTGCAAGACAGGGAATGTCCAAACTTTATGGTTCACTAGAAGAACGCTTCGCTTTTAATGCGGCACAGCAACAATCTTATGTTGAACAATTGAACCAAAAATGTGAGGAAATCTCTGACTTAAACATCCTGCTCATTGATAAAAACATGGTTTTGGCCGAGTTAAAGGAGAAACTTCTTCTCACCCGACAAGAAGCTGTTAATAACTTAGCTACCAACTCTGCACCATCCTCTAGTGCTCCAACAACCAAGTCAGTAGTGCTTTATAAGAACCCGCTTCATAAGAGAAACCCGGTTACCTACGATGATTATATGAGGAATGCCATTAAGCATGTAGATCTTGTTAGGGATATTTTAGACGATATTTATGCCTTAGATCCCTCAAGTAGCTACTATTATTCGGCTCATGAATATATTAAGCGAGTTCAATATTGCTTAGCATATTTGCAATACATAGGTAAACCAGGTTCTGCACTACTCACTAATAGACCCATTGTTGTAACTCCATTCAATAAGACCCCAGGAGCAAAACCGTCATTGGCACCATCAAGTAAGGCACCTTTAAAATCTGTTGCTAATATTCCCACTTTGCCTTCTACAGGAGTAAAAGAGTCTACTAAGGCTAAAGGATCGCCACTCAAGAAAGATAAGATCAAGCCCTCTACTAGTAGTACCAACAAGAAGAAAGTAGAAGCTCACCATAGGAATGGTTAGTTCAGTTTTAAATAAAAAGAATCATGTTAAGACTAAAAGCTTTGCGCCTGTGCAGAAGCCTAAACCATTTGTGAATTCTGATTTGAAATGTTGGAATTGTAATGAATGTATGTTTTCCCAACGTCATGATTTGTGTCTTATTGATCATGTGAATGAAATGAATGCCATTAGGAATGATCTTGAATGGAAGCCAACGGGTAGAACTCGTGCCCAAGTTGGCTGGCAATGGCGTCCCACTGGTAGGACCTTTACATTAGATGGAAAAATGTGCCCTTTAACTAGGAATGCATCCATTGAGGTTAGGTCTGAGCGTCCTTTAGTTAGGCACACTAGCACTCAAGTATGGAAACAGTGCCCTTTAATTAGGTCAGCTCCCACTATAGTGCCTATCAGTGAAGAAATACCACAGGATTTAAGCCAACTAGAATCTACACCACCAACTAGGAAGAAGAAGGCTAGGAAATCTAAGAAACCTAAAGTTAGCAAATCTAAGATTATTAAATCTGTACCTGCTAATAACAAGGAACATTCAGATTCCGATACCTCTACATTGTCTTCGTGTGGTGATATTTTCAGGTGGTCCAAATCATCCTCTGGTATTTGGACTCCGGTTGTTCAAAGCATATGACCGGAGATCGCTCGATGCTCCGAAATTTCGTCAGCAAGTTTCTTGGAACGGTTAAATTCGGAAATGATCATATAGCAAAGATAATGGGGTATGGTGAATATCAGATTGGAAACGTTACGATTTCAAGGGTATACTATGTAGAAGGTCTTGGTCATAACTTATTTTCAGTAGGACAGTTTTGTGATTCCAACCTAGAGGTTGCTTTTCGACAACACACTTGTTTCATCCGCAACTTGGAAGGAAAAGACTTGTTGAATGGATCTCGTGGTGCAAATATTTATACGTTGTCCCTACAAGACATGATGGCCGCCTCTCCAGTATGTCTTCTCTCTAAAGCATCTAAGACCAAGTCATGGTTATGGCATCGCAGATTATCTCATCTTAACTTTGATGCTATTAATCATCTGGCTAAAAACGAATTAGTTCGTGGTCTTCCAAAGCTCAAATTTCACAAGGACCATTTATGTTCCGCGTGTTCAAGGGGGAAAAGTACCAAGAAATCATACAAGCCCAAAGCTGAAGACACCAATCAAGAAAAACTTCATCTTTTGCATATGGATCTTTGTGGGCCAATGAGAACTGAAAGTGTGAGCGGTAAGAAATTCATTCTGGTTATTGTGGATGATTTCTCCAGGTTTACATGGGTTAGATTTCTACGTACAAAGGATGAAGCACCGAAGGCTATCATCACTTTTCTGAAATTCATTCAGGTACGTTTGAATACTACTGTCCGCCGTATTCGTACAGATAATGGAACAGAGTTCGTCAACCGGACTCTTCGTGATTACTATGAAGGAGTTGGTATCTCACATGAAACATCCGCTGCACGCACTCCACAACAAAACGGTGTCGTTGAAAGACGGAATCGTACACTTATGGAAGCTGCAAGGACTATGCTAATTTATGCGAACGCTCCATTGTTCTTGTGGGCAGAAGCCATATCTACTACATGTTTCACCCAAAACCGTTCTATCATTCGGAAACGCCATGGAAAAACACCTTACGAGCTTCTACATGTTCGTAAACCCGATGTTTCATTCTTTCATGTGTTTGGTGCTCTTTGTTATCCAAACATTAATAGTGAGAACTTGGGAAAACTTCAACCAAAAGCCGATATAGGTATTTTCATTGGTTACTCGCCCTCCAAGAAAGCATACCGAATTTACAACCGTCGTCTTGGTAAGATTGTAGAAACTATGGACGCAGATTTCGATGAGCTGACAGCGATGGCTTCTGAGCAACGCATCTCTGAACCCGCGCTTCATGAGATGGGAACCGGTGCTATTAGTTCCAGATTAGTTCCCAATAATCCTACTTCTACATCATTTTTACCACCAACAAGGCCCGAGTGGGATGAACTGTTTCAACCGTTGTTTGATGAATTCTTTGATCCCCCAAATGATGAAGTTCCAGCACCTCTAGTGATAGCTCCAATCCCTGAAGTTGTTGCTCAAGCAAATGAAGCTTTATCTAATGCATCTTCAATTAACATTGAACCGGATGCACCTTTACCAAGTGATTCTCAAACTACACCTGAATCGTCACCCCTACTAGTGCCTAATGATGTGGAAGAGGATTCTATTGATCACGATTTGGAATATGCTCACCTGCAAGAGCTTCCTTTCTTTGGTGTAGCGATACCTGAAAACCCTTCAGCCGCGTCTACCTCAGAAGAAGCTCCTTCTATTGTTCACTCCAGACCACCTAGGATTGAAAAACATAGCACCAAATGGACAAAAGATCACCCAATTAGGAATGTCATTGGTAATCTGGATCGACCAGTCTCTACACGCCATCAATTACAAGAGAGTGCACTCTATTGCTACTTTGATGCATTTCTCTCCGAAGTTGAACCTAAAAATTGGCAACATGCTATGACTCAATCATCTTGGATTGAAGCCATGCAGGAGGAACTAAATGAATTCCAAAGACTTGAAGTATGGGAATTAGTTCCTCTCCCTGACAAGGTTAACATCCTTACTTTGTTGTGGGTTTATAAGGTTAAACTTGATGAGATGGGTGCAGTATTGAAGAATAAGGCTAGATTGGTCGCTAGAGGATATAAACAAGCCTTGGGTATAGACTTTGAAGAATCTTTTGCTCCTGTTGCAAGATTGGAGGCTATTAGACTATTCCTTGCGTATACTGCTCATATGAACATGATCGTCTATCAAATGGATGTGAAGACGGCATTTTTGAACGGTGAACTAAGGGAAGAAGTCTATGTTAGTCAGCCGGATGGGTTCGTTAGCACGGAGTTTCCTAATCATGTGTACAAGCTTAAGAAGGCTCTCTATGGATTGAAACAAGCTCCACGCGCGTGGTATGATCTCCTTTCAACATATCTCATCTCGGAAGGCTTTTCCAAAGGCAAGGTGGACCCCACTCTATTCACTCTCAAGGAGGACAACGACATGATTCTGGTACAAATTTATGTTGATGATATAATTTTTTCTGCCACTAACATAGAATTGTCAAATCGCTTTGAGAAGATAATGTCCACACGCTTTCAGATGTCAATGATGGGAAAATTTTCATTTTTCTTAGGATTACAAATTTCTCAGAATCCCAGAGGCATCTTTATTAATCAATCCAAATATGCTCTAGAATCTTTAAAGAAATATAACTTTGAAAATTATGACCCCGTGGACACTCCAATGGTGGAGAAATCCAAGTTAGATGAAGATAGGAATGGGACTATTGTCGATCCAAAACTTTACCATGGAATGATCGGCACCCTTCTCTATCTGACTGCTAGCAGGCCTGATTTGCAATTTTCCGTATGCATGTGTGCCCGGTATCAGGCTCGGCCTACCGAAAAGCACCTACATGTTGTTAAAAGGATCTTTCGGTATCTAAAAGGAACACTTCATCGTGGTCTATGGTATCCGAAAGATTCCTCTATTGCTTTAATATCATACGCAGATGCCGATCATGCTGGATGTCAAGACACGAGGCGTAGCACTTCTGGATCTGTGCAACTCCTTGGAGATAGATTGATCAGTTGGTCTTCAAAAAGGCAGAAAAGCGCTGCAATTTCTAGCACGGAGGCTGAATACATCGCCATGTCCGGTTGTTGTGCTCAAGTCCTTTGGATGAGATCACAATTAACTGACTACGGTTTGGGATTCAACAAAATCCCGATGTATTGTGACAACAAGAGCGCCATTGCCCTTTGCTGCAACTATGTTCAACACTCCCGGGCCAAGCACATAGACATTCGCTACCATTTCATTAAAGAGCAGGTGGAGAACGGAGTGATCGAGCTGTATTTTGTCACTACTGAGTACCAGCTGGCAGATATGTTCACCAAAGCCTTAGATCGAGGACGAATCGAGTTTTTGATCGACAAGCTTGGCATGAAATCATTCACTCCAGCGACTCTCAAAGAGTTGGCAGAAGAATCAGCTGAATAGTGGTGGTAAACTATTCAGAGTATCCTTTGTTCGTGATCATGTATATTATAGTAAATATATAAACCACAAAAGAAAAATACAAAAATATAAAACCAAGAAAAATCATAAAAAATATAAAACCAAGAAAAACCATAAAATATATAAAACCTACAAAAACCATAAATATTATAAAATCCAGAAAAACCAAAAATATTTTTCGTTTTTAAAACGGGCATGTCTTTTAGTACGGTAATATTTACGGCTTTAGAAATGTCGATCAATATTGACACGGCGCCATAAATAGAGTCCGTATAAAAGTTGTACATTTTTAAAACATGCCCATTATGGCTTGTAGTTATTTCAGACTGCAACCCGGTTTTCATATTAAAGTCACGTATTTCCTTGGAAAACGTTGGCTCACAACGGGAATTAATTTTCTCGGGCATGATTTACAAGCCAAATCATGCAAAGGGATCAAGTTTACTTTACAACTTGGTCTAACACGAATCAATGTACGTCTCAGTGCATTAATTTGTTAAGATAAGAGAAATCTTATTGACACCACGAATCAATCTTTTTCAAAATACTAATTGGAAATGCTTTCATCAATATTTGACTCTTTAAACAATGACTACAGCTCTTTAAATATAAAACGGGTCATCGTTTAAGGGGGAGAAAATATTAAATCATCTTCGTCATCAAAAAGATTTTCAAAAGTGTTTCTTGGAAAATTAATGGCTAAATGGTTAATGAGTGGTCTTGCTTTAGAACACGATTTGTGCTCGTTCAATTTGATAGGAATTGCTTTAAGATCTTGTAGTTTTGCTAATAGATTGCGTTGCTTAAGTTGTGTGAAGGCTTAGTTGGCGAAAGTTAACAATGGTTAGGGTAACTAGAAAAGAAAAGGAATTAGTATCTAAAAAGGAAAAAGAAAGAAAAGAGTAGGGACTTAAGGTGTCATTAGTGAAAAATGGTAAAAATTTGACCTAAGTCAAATACAAACCCCCCCCCCCCCTCCCTTTTTTACTTTATTCTTCTTCACTGTTTCTCTTGCCGCCATTGTTACACACTTAGGCTCTCAAAAAACTTTCGATTCTAATCATTTCCCAATCCGGTTCATTCGATTTAAAAGGTAATAAACATCAATCTTTAACTTATAATTAGCCTAATTCATCATTTAAATCCTGTTCATTGATTCGGATAATCAACTTTATCAAAATTAGGGATCGCTTGCCTAATTAGGGTTTAATTGATTAGGGTTTTTGGTGGGTTTTGCTCGGAATATCATTAGATTGTGTTGTGTTGCCTTAGATTGCCTTAGAACTCACTATAGCACTTAGATTAATCATTTATAGGGTGCGTTTAGAAGTTCCAAATAAACATGACTGAACAAACTTCCGGATGAACAAAGCTTGAAAACTTCCGAATGAAGGAAGTTCCGAACGAACTTCCGAATGAAGGAAGTTCCGAACGAACTTCCGAATGAAGGAAGTTCCGAACGAACTTCCGAATGAAGGAAGTTCCGGACGAACTTCCGAATGAAGGAAGTTCCGAATGAAGGACTTCCGAATGAAGGAAGTTCCGAATGAAGTACTTCCGAATGAAAGAAGTTCCGAATGAAGGACTTCCGAATGAAGGAGTTCCGAGTGAACTTCCGAATGAAGGAAGTTCCGAATGAAGGACTTCCGAATGAAGGAAGTTCCGAATGAAGGACTTCCGAATGAAAGAAGTTCCGAATGAAGGACTTCCGAATGAAGAAGTTCCGAATGAAGAAGTTCCGAATGAAGTAGTTCCGAATGAAGAACTTCCGAATGAAGAAGTTCCGAATGAAGAACTTCCGAATGAAGAAGTTCCGAATGAAGAACTTCCGAATGAAGAAGTTCCGAATGAAGAACTTCCGAATGAAGAAGTTCCGAATGAAGAACTTCCGAATGAAGAAGTTCCGAATGAAGAACTTTCGAATGAAGAAGTTTTGAATGAAGGACTTCCGAATGAGGAGTTCCGAATGAAGGAAAGTTCCGGATGAAGAGTTGTTTGATTAATAGTGTTTACCTGTTATAAGTACTTGTTGAAGTATGTTATGAAATGTGTTATGCTTAGAAGTAATAATGATACATATCTATATATCTTTGTGCATCAACCTTTCATGTCTTATCGTAAGCAGATACGATGACTAATCCAACAGTACAAGCAATCCAAGACTCTCGAGCAGCCGCAATTGCCGAAGCACGAACACTCAAGTTCATACCAAACAACTACCGGCTAAAGCCAGTTTCAAAATCCACTCACCATGGATTTAAAGTCGCCATAGCAATCCTTGATCAATCTCATTTCAATAATGCTTTAAGAAGTACTGCCTCGGTGCCTTATGATTACATGTATGAGTTCTGGGCTACCAAGGAAAGCACTTCAAACAAGATCACCTTCACTCTCGACAACAAGCAGCAGACACTTAATGTTTCAGACTTCCGTAAGATATTTGGCATTCGGGATACACCCAAAGGTATGGCATTTTCGAGGGATCCTACTAAAGACGAACTCATGGAGATGTTCGATGCTCTTGGATGTCCTGACATACGAGTTGCGTCTGAGTTTACCACTGCTAAAGTAGGACAACCTTGGAGAGCAATGTTGGGTATTCTCAGTAGATGTCTTACACCGAAAACGAGTGGGCATGATGCTTTGCGCAGTCCTATTATGAACATCTTCCATGGAATGTATAAAGGCGCAAATGCAGATTATGCATTGTTGTTGTGGGAAGAATTTACCTTTCAACTCTTCCAAAACAAGAAGCTGAAGAATAACTTCTTTCCTTACCCTCGGTTTATCAAGCTTATCCTTAATTATTGTATGAAGAATGATGTTACTATTGATAGGCGTGCAGCAAGCCGTCATCACACTGAAGAGGCTGATCATACTGTAGATCTAAGGCATGAAGGACCATCTGGTGGTGTGATTCCTGGTCCTATTCCCGATTATCTTCTGACGGATAGAATTAAAGGTTCTGCTGATTACAAGCTACTGCTGCTAGAAATCAAGAAGCTAAAAGCAAGCCTTCAGACTGGAGAAGACTCGTCTACTACGGTCAAGAGTAAAGGTAAACGCAAGCAACCAGCTGCTTTACCTGAACCCGAAACCAAGAAGAAAAAGACTGAGGTTAAGAAGGGAAAGGGTAAGGCTGATGAGTTAGTTCTACGTGACGAAGAAGATGTTGTTGATCCTACTCTTGACAAGGCTGAGAGGAAATTAATGAAGATAGCTATTGAAAGGAGTAGGAAAGATACGGGCGGTAGTGGTTCAGGTGCAAGGATAAATATTGAAGAAGAGTACGAGGAGCCAGAGGATATTGATGAGTTTAGGTCACCTGAACGGTATTCTACTTCGAAGGAGACATCCATTCCTGTTTCAGCAAGTGTTGAAAAGGAGTCCGGTGCTCCTACAATCATGGTGTCTACTCAACCTTTAGTAACTCAACCTTTAGCAACTCAACCTCCACCAATACAACCCTTACCAACCAGACCGGTTTCAACACCATTCCTTCCACCACCAATAACTCCCATCCTTAGTACCGTAGTAACAACCGAGCCTCTTCACTCAACCCAGAGCAGCTCTGCAACGTCTTCAATGGTTGTATTTGTAATGGCCGAAATGTTGGATAAACATACGGATAATCACAAAAGAGAGATGGATGAACTTCGCCAAGAGCTACATAGATGAGCTCAAAGTGAAGAAGCATCTAAGAAAGCCCAAGAAGAGATGCTTGCTAAGTTCGCTGCAGAGATGGAGTTAACACGAAAAGCTCATGCAGAAGAACTAGCTCAGGTTAAGCAGGCTGAAGCTGATAAGCATGCTGCACGAATCACCAGACTTCAAGCGATGAGGGATAAATACAAGGAGCAAAAAGAAGCACTTGAAGCTTCTGTTGAAGAGAGAGTGAAAGAATCCGTTGAGTCCATTATGCCAAAACTGCGTGATGAGTTGAAGACACTAGCAGCTGATAACTTGATGATCAAGTCATCCAATCCTTCTGAATCCGCCTACAAAATTGCCTATAACTTGACGGATTTTGAATTAAAGAAGATCCTCAAAGCTCGTATGAGGGAACTTGGATCTTTTGATAAATCTAGGATTCAACGGGCTCTCTACAAATCCCTGAATGATGCTATCATGGAGGATGATCGGTTGTTCAAAACGTTTGGAAGTGTGGTACCTTATCACATTCTACCTGAGGAGGACAAAGATGATAGTGAACAGGAAGAGGGTACTGGTGAAGAAGAAGAGGAAGAAGAAGGAGAAGAAGAAGAAAAGGATGATGACGATGACGATGGTGGTGATGAGGATGATGATGATGATGATGATGATGGTGATGATGGTGGTGACGGTAATGAGGAGAGTGCTAAGGGGAGCAACGAGGACAGCGATGAGGATGATGATGGGGGTAAACAGCCTGAAAAGGGGGATAAGGTTGCCAGCACAAAGAAACCTGCTAAGTCTGGAACCAAGTCTAAGAAAGATGCTGTGGATAAAGAAAAATCCACCTCAACGGAATCAAGACGATCCAAGTGGCGCCATGATGTGAATGCTACTACGGCATCATCGATTCCCGGTACATCTATCGCTGTATCTATACCTGTTACTACTAACCCTGTTAGTTCTGTTGTTGTTGCTCCTGTGATTGCAGAGTCGGTAACTGAACCTGAAGCTGCACAACACTCGCCCGTTCATGACACCGCCGAGATGCCTGAATCAGAACCAGCAGATGTTCACGTTTCCACTCCTCTACAACAAGAACCACAATCTACTGTTCCTGAATCAAGCACACGGGACTGGGCAGACACGTTGGAGATTGACGAGACTGCACCACCACAGGCTTGGATCACGGCAGCGGCGCAATATGATCCAATCACAGACGCTGACAGAGATGTTTTATATCTCCGTATCCGCAGTCCGATTGACTTGTGCGCATTTCTGGCTCATGAGTATAAGACTTCGGTTACTCCGTCTTTGGTGAAGAGAGCGCTAAAAGATAAGAGAATCCGCGCCAAAACCCGGTTAACCCGAATGGAGTTCGAGTACTATGCTGATGAGATCCTGAAAGCTCTGAATACCGTTCAACGGCCAGGTCTTCATGAATCAGAAAGAGCTCCACCTCCACTTGATCCTTCTCAAGATAATCAGATTGCTCTTGACTTCTTCGTCACCAATGATCTTGTTTATCTCCTCAAGGGTTCATCAAAGTACGCAACCTCCCTGACCTTGCTGAAAGCTGCCAACTGGGGGACAATACCCTTTATCGAGGAAAAGGTAAACCGACTCTGGGTCCCAAAGGTAAATCGTAATTATGATATGTATGCTGTTATAGGTGCATCTCATTGGGACGAACGAGTCCGAAGGGCGTACAGGAGTTGCTGCTTAGCCAATTCAGGAAGCAACGTTAGATCCGATATCCGCATCTCCAGCATTTTAGGGCTGAAAACTGAAGCCAAGAATGGCTATTATCATGTGACGGAGATTCGTCTGAAAAGGGAGGATGACAGAGAATACAAAATCCAGCAGGGAGATTTTTCTATCATTCGCCTTGAGGATATCAAAGATATGTTGCTTATGATGACCCGTGATCAACTCACACATATTCCTCGAGAAGACATCATTGCCTTGAATACAGCACTTCGTACGTTCACACGAAGCGTTGTTATCAAGAAACGAGTTGAAGATCTTCAGTTGGGAGTCGAAAGCTACCAAAGGAAGCTTAACCTACCCCGTCCAGTGAATCAAGTGTTACCTCAACATGTAGATAGATGTCCCTATACCGGCATTTCTGTCCCGAATTGCGGCATTTTCTACTTGAACAGTCGAGGGTTAATGAAGTTTATGAGGGTGGGTGAGCTTTATAAGTACAGTGATGGGACTCTCCTATACGTCAGAGGAAAGTTGGAGCATCTTAATTCGGGTGGGACTTTACCAGAGATGACTGAGGATTGGCATCAGGGTTATCGGCAAATGGCGAAGTATGTGATTAAAAAGATTGATCAAAAGCTCCGTGAACGTAGATTGATGAGGAGTTTAGAAAGATTCGTTGGTGGTAGACCATATTTAGTGCACCACAAGTTACTGCAACGATCCATCTAATGGGTCGTACATTTCAGGTCCACTTTATATTGGTTTTATTTGTGAATATGTAAATTTGTGAATATTGTGCTTTAATGGCTTGATGTAGTGTTAAGGTATGATAATTTTTCAAGAATTTCTCACGAGATTCTAAATCTTTCAAAATATATCATATTAAAGCACTACAAATATCCCTTATTAATTTAAGGGGGAGCATTAACATGTTCTATGGCCAAACATCGATTTCATTTTTACCCAAAGACCGGTTAATTCATTCAATATCCCAAATATTAATGGTTAACATTTTGGATAAGGGGAGAAAATGGGATTAAGGAGACTTAAATGATACTTGGCTAAAAGATGAAAAAGACTTATCGATAATCCAACTTAATATGTGTAAAGCACGTGTTAAGGGGGAGCGTTTTTGATGAACAAAACACCTAAGGTACAAAACTTTTGATTTCAATATCACAAGTACCTTATGTGATTTTCAATGATTTTTCATGGTGGCTATACTTTCCCAAAACACGCTTAATTCACGACGATATGGTGACAAAAGGGTGGTAGGAATAGGTTTAGTCCAATGATTCATCAGAGCCGATGGAATCTTCCCAAGGACAATTCCCTAGATAGAATTAGAAGTCCTAGGAAAGATGGAGAAAGAATGTGAACGTAGCTGAATGCCGACCAAGTACTTAAGCTAGCACTGGAACAATCACAACAAGGTGCTAGTTATGACGTATTGGTAAGCATTGAAGGGGTTGAAGAATGAAAAAGAATTGTAAAGATAAAGGGTGTAAAGAAAGAAGCCCTCCTTACAACTTTAGGTAGAAACCGGGTCAATACATATGCTATTGAGATCATTTTTGTTAATGATTCTCGATATTGAAGAAAGACGTCATGGACCCAGTGATGCAATGCACAACCCTTCCCAGCTAACTCAAATATCTCTCAAAAGGTATTTGTTTTAATCACACGGAGATCAACACGTTATCTATTGGTTTATTCACTCCGAATAGACTGGTATTGAAAAGGTGGCACTCCTCTCCAGCCATCGCTCACTAAATCAAAACGCACTATCGAGTCTAGAGCCACGAGATCATCAAAAGTCTCATTAGGACACTTTCCATTTATTCCTTGCTTTCTCACACACTGTGAAAAGTAAGAGATTTTCATGAGTCCTACGCAGTATTTCTGTAATATTGCCAGAACATCCGAGTAATACGCAAGTATTACAATGAAGATGGAAATCCTGCTTGAGCCAACATCAAACAAGCTCATGGTAGGTTACACGTGCGGTTCTTTTAGAACCAATCTTGTGAAAAACTGGAAAGAAACAGTGGTTTAATTCTTAATTGAACTTAAACTCGTTCCAGGCCTCTACGCATTATCATACGATCTTGCCAGAACACTCAGAGTGACTCTTTATTGATCACAGTGACGAGTGGAAATCCTTCTAGTGTTAACATCAAACAGCACTTGGTAGGTGGCGTGCAAGATTCTTTATGAATTGAGCTCGTGATAACTGGAAAGCAACGATGGTGAAAATCTTAATTGAAATTCACTTGTTCCAGGTTTCATGAATTGACGGCTTCAAATCACAAGGATAATTTATCCAAGTGATTCACTCTTTATGCTCGCAGTCAGCTTTGGACGGTCGAATAAAGAGAACGGGTTTACCCGCGAAATCCTGTCAGGAAGTTACTTAATTGAAACTATCCGTCACGGGTACGATATCTAATATCGTCCAACGGTCTTCACCGACCGGAGGTAAAATGCTACCGAATTAGAATAAAATGTCAAAGCCATTTTATTCGTGTCGTTGCTGTGTACCTGTTAAATACGGTGGCGTTGCTGTTGAAGACGGTGGCGTTGCTGTGTACCAGTTGAAGACGGTGGTGTTGCGGTGTACCTGTAGAAGTCGTTCCCACATGCTTATGTTTTTCTGCATCAAAGTTCAGCAAAAATTCAAGAAAGTACAAGATGAAGTCTTCCGCTGTACCAAACTCTGAAGCTTTCGAGAATTCATCAAAAAGACATAAGTGTGTGGAACATGGAGTCACGAGGAGGCAAAATTCACAAGAAGGCAAAGATCGCACGTGATTGGTCAAAAGAACAATGCTCTCAAACCAAAGCCAAAAAGATCAAATCAAAATATTCACAACAAAAAGAAAGAAGAAAAGACTACGAGCTGAAGAACAAAGACTTAGTATAGTATGCTAGGTTTAGAACTTTGTAAACGTGGAGTGACCTCCCTTAGGGGGAGATTGTTAGAAATACGTTTTTACGTATATTAGAAGTATCGGTCACTCCACAAATATTATTAATGTTGTAATAGCTCGTAGTTAGTGTTACTTATTAAGTTAAGTAAGAAACCGGCCCATGGGCTTGTCATGGGCCGGCCCAAGCCCAAATAAGGGCCTAGGATATAAATACCCCTTTCCACCATGGAAAGGGGTTGGTTGTTGTTCATTTCCTAGTTTTCACTTGAATAAAAAGACACATAGTTTCTCTCACTTTCTCTCTCTAGTTTCTCTCTCTAGAAAACATCAACCCACTTCATAGATTCATAGGTTATCAAGATTCTACATTCCTTGATACCTGCACACAAACACAAACCAACAAACAAACAGAAAGTAGCAAGAGCTACAAGCTTTTGGCTTGTAGCTTTTGCTACAGTGAAATGTTAAAAGGACTGAAAATGGATTTTTGTACAAATATCTTGAAACTAGTTTGCAACCTTATGAAGCTTAACAAACCCAAGCACAAGGATCCACTTTCACTTCCTCTTGTGCTTGGGGTGTTAGTTTCTGAAACTGAAAAAAAGAAAAGAGAAACGTTTTTAACCAAAATACTTTGGACTAAAAACCTTGTGACATCAAAAAGATTTTTGATAATTTGAAAGTAACACCACCAAACTTAAACTCAAACTTAAAGATTAATCTAATATAAGAAAGAAATGGAACTCAGAAGTTGTAAACTAAAAACCTTTCATTTTCATTAATAAATTTTTAAAAATTACAAAATCTGGAACAATGTATATGGGCACAGGACACCCATATATATACTAGCTATCAGACTATTCTAGAACGTAAATACAAAATACAATTAACTAAACCCTAGTTGCTGATTTGCCCAGAATACCCTTTGAATTTTTGACTGAAAATTGGTCAAAAACAGCTCCATGTGATGAGACAGTTGTCCTTTTGATCTTGAGCGTATATTGGACACCTTTGGGACCAAGAAAAGTGTTGGAGCCGTTTGATTGCTGTCATATTCCTTTTTTGCCAAAAAGAGTGAAGAGGGAAGGACGGGGGGCCCCATTGAGTCACAGGTTGGGTGATTTGTGAGGTGGGTTTAGGTGAGAAGGGGGTTAATCAATGATCTGCTAAGTTTTACCCCCTTGATTTCAGTGAGATAGGAATTTAGGGTTTATGGATGGAAAGGGGAATAAACAGGGGTGTTAAATCTTGGTTAAGGGTGGATTAATTTAAAAAACATGTTTACCCCCAATTTTTGAACTGATTAAATCAGTTAAAATAAATAAATGGGAAGTGGAGTATGACGTGTGGGGTGAAGTGAGGCGGTGCGTTTTGATTGGATGGTGGGGCTGAGGTGGAGTAATGATAGGCTGGGATGAGTTTGTTGGTTTGGCAGTTTAAGTCCCTTAATTCCCTCTCTCTTGTCTCTTTTGAATTAAACAGCCCATAACAAGATTCCCTTTGTTAAAGAAGTTTAAAAACTTCTATTTTGGCCACAAATAGTTTCAATAACTTGTTCCAAGGGCTTGTTTTGCATTTTGACCATTCTTCAAGGACCAAACATGTACAATCTTGAAACTTAAGGACCATACTTGTAATAGTTGAGATTTACAAGGGCCAAAAGTGACAAGTCTTCAATAGTTGAGGGACCATTCTTGCCAATTCTTCAAACTTCAAGGACTTCAATGGAAAATCATGATCGGGTCCTGTTCTTTGTGCGGCTTCGTTTCCCGTGTTCGTTTTTGCTTGATTCTTGTAATCTTTTGGTGAATTCACAATATCCGTACCTGAAATTCACAATGAACAAATACAAGCACATTTTTGGGTATTTTGATGACATTTTAAGCGTTTTAAGCCCAATTTGGACGATGAGACTATGTATAAATACAGTCTCATCAAACAACCCGAGAGTCAATGTTTCTTCTACTTCAGCAAACCCCGACATGACCGATTTCACCCGCATGATGGCCGAAATGAACAAAAATATCTTGCTTCTTGCTACAAACCAACAACAAGTTAAAGCGGTAGCCAATCCTTGTGAAACATGTGGCGGTCCTCACTCATACACTGATTGTCCTTCTACTCAAGGAAATCCAGAAAACATGTATGCGGCTTATGGTAATTATTCACCGGAAAATTACCAAGCTCGACCTCAAGGGGATAGAAATTTGCTAAGTTACCGGTCAAACAACTACCTATCACCTGGTTTTTCTCCTCAAAACCAAAACCGCAACAAGAATTACAATAGAAGCAACCAAATCCCACCTCGAGCTTCTAATCCTTATCACCCACCCGCTCAACAAGCCCCACCCATTAATCAAGATGTTGAAGCTTTGATGAGAACCCAAGGAGAGCAAATCAAGAATCTACACAGCCAAATTATCAATTTGAAAGGGGATATTACCAAGAAAGGGAATGACATTAGATCCGAGCTTCAAGATAATATTCAATCCTCCTTCAGCAATCAAACAAATGATTTGAAGAATATGCTGGCTAGTTTCTTGCCCACCACTCAACCTTCTACTTCGAGTTCTCTACCTTCAAACACCAACACCAATCCGCGAGCGAATGTGAGTGCTATTACTACCCGTAGTGGAGTTACCATAGTAGGACCACCTATCCCGCCCCCATCATCTACACCTCCTCTACCACCATTTATCCCTACTCCTCCCACACCTAGTATTAGTACATAATTCCCGTCTCCGCCTCGTCATGACGATGTACCCAAGAAGAACCCTTCAACATCTTACCCTTCAACATCTCAACCTTTACCTGCTACACCTACACCTTCACCATCTAAACCCAACATCCCATATCCTTCTCGCTTAGGCAAGGCCAAAATGCACGCAAAGGATGACATTCAAGTGCCGAATTATTTGAAGATGATCTCTCAAATGAATTTCAACATTAGCCTTGTTGAAGCACTTGTCCACATGCCAAAATTTGTCAAAGCATTCAAGGAATTGCTTAACAAGAAGGAGAAGTTGATTGAGCTCGCCAAAACACACTTAAATGAAAACTGTTCTGTAGCTATTCTTAAAGAACTTCCGGAAAAACTTGGAGATCCCGGTCGTTTTGTGTTGCCTTGCATTTTTAACAAAACCAAAGAGTTTACTGCCCTAGCTGATCTCGGGGCCAGTATAAATCTGATGCCTTTAAGTGTTTGGACAGCACTATCATTGCCCGACCTTACTCCAACAAAAATGACTCTTGAGCTTATAAATCGCACTCTCGCTTACCCCGTTGGTATTGCCGAAGATGTGTTTATTAAAGTTGGCACCTTCACTTTTCTGGTCGACTTTGTTGTTGTTGATTATGAAATGGACCCTCGTATTCCTTTAATACTTGGTCGGCCATTCTTGAGAACCGGAAGAGCTTTAGTTGATGTTGCCGAAGGTGAATTAATTTTAAGGGTCGGGAATGAACAACAAGTGTTCAAAATAGGGAAGCTTACAAGCAAATCCTTTGGAAGAGAATCAGCGAATATGATTAATGTGCTTGATGATTTTGTCGTCTATAACAATCCTCTATTCGAGTCTTGCAATGATAATCCACTTTTTCAAGATGATGTGGATGATTCTCTCTCCAATTTGGAACCTTCACCCATATATGATTCTCCACCGATCTTTGATGCTTATGATGATGATTCTAGCTCAGATTCGGATGATTATGATGACTTTACTTCCGAGTATCCCGACATGCCCACATATGATGATTTTGATGAGGCCGATACTCTTTCGAGTGATTCTTCTCATGATGAAGATCCTCCGCCATCACTTGATCCTACTTTGGATGACTACTCATTTGAGGAAGACTTCTCTACTTTACTTAATACCTACTTACCTCATGAGAGTGATGCTCCTCCTTTAAACTTTGATGATTATGGTCTTGATCCTACTTCGGATTTGAAGAAAATTCTTTCAAAGGAGAAGCAACCGGACGACACCAACATCTGCAGCACGTATGATTTAACACCTCTTTGTCCACCTTCTGAGGACGAGGTTGTGCATTTTCTTAGCGGATCTTCTTCAAATTCTGCTGAGCCTGAGTGATATTTTCCCTTAAAGGAAAAGGTGTTCGACACCGGTATCGATATTCTTCAGCCATCTCAGTATCCGTCTGATGAAATAAAAGGAAATATCTTTAGAACTTATGGAAATCTGCTTGCAACACTTCACCCTTGCTTCCACCGTGCTCCGTCTTTGCTTAAGGGAACCTTGCCTACTCTTCTTTGGCTTGCCTTGTTCGCCTTAAGCTTGTGCTATTTGATGGACGAAAACTATGTCTTTGATCCCGGTGGATGTGTTTTATGCTTCTTCCAATGCTAATCATTTTCGAGTCAGGCTCACGACTCGGTGAACAAAAATCCAGCGCTTCTTGGGAGGCAACCCATGTATCTATCTTTTAGCTATCTATATCCTAATTGTAGGGGAGACCCGTTGGTGTTTGCTATTTCCTCTCTTCTCATATTCAGGGATTTGAGCGCTCAATGATCCACTCTTGATGACTTTTGACGAACCGTGATTCCGTGTACCCATTTTCCCGGTTCTATCCTAAACTCTTTTCGATTCACTGTTTTATATTTTCCCAATATTAAACTAGGAATCTCTTTAGTTGTCATTTCCTTAGCAAGATTTAAACAACGTGCACAATGTCCTAAGTGTAGGGGAGTTTACTCCCACATGCTTAAACATTGAGGACAATGTTTATATTAAGTGTAGGGGGACTTCTATCGAAGTTAAGTGGCCTTTTCCTTGTATTGTCCTCATTTTAACCGGAAAATCAATTTTTCGACATTTTTCAAAATTTTTGATCTATTTTGGCCTATTAGTTTTTCCCTTTGTATAGTTATTTTCTTTCCTTGCTAGAATAAAATTTAATAAAGTGGTTTTAATTTTCAAACGTTGTGAATCTTTTGACTCAACCCGAGTTTACTTATCTAAGTTTACTCTAGCTAGTATCCTTAACGTGTTTAAGTCAAGTTTTGCTAGGCTTTTATATAGGGAGCTATAAAACGCGAAAGTCTTAACTCTCACGAGTTAAGAACAAGAACTTTTCGCAAGTTCCTATAATCGATCCTAGAGAGTCGTTTATCAAGGGAACTTTAAAATGCGATTTCTAAACTTGAAAAAGTCTAAGAGTTTGCAAGATCCTATAGACGACTCGAAAACCCAAAACTTTGATTTAATAGGCTAAGCATCCACGAGTCTCATTCCTTGAGATTTTAAACTGTAGAGAACGAGAGATGATAGAGTCAATTATAAGTTTGGTATTCTTTCATTAATTTATGTGAGTTAATTATAAGCCTATTCTCCCATCGCTTGCTAATAGATTTATCTGTAATAAATAAGGTTGTACGATTTGAAAAGTTACTTAGCTTCTAGCCCAAGATCGTTTAAAAATTGCTCGGTATGGATTAGAGTTCATAGCCAAGGCATAACTTATTGAAGCGGGATGCGAAGATTGGCGAGTCCGAAAAGGCCCTAACAAGGCATGAGGGCTACATTTTGTTGCTAAAGATCCAAAGTGATGTGAAGAATCATTTATCAAAAATCAATATGAAGGATCGAGAAACACGACGAAAAGCAAATACTCCTATAAAGATCATGGAGAAGTCTATCCGAAAAGGCCCTAACAAGGTATGAGGATAAATAGATCCAAGTCCAAAAAGGAGGCGGATCGTTGTATATCAAAATCCCAAGTAAAGATTAGAGAAAAATGAAGAAGTCGTGGTCCAAATATGAAGAATCTCTCAAAACTTCAAGTGAAGAAATTCCTATTATGAAGAGAAGGCCATTATTTCATGAACGTCTCTCAAAGATTTGAAGTATGAAGTCGCTGCCAAATATCGGTCCGAGAAAGGTCCCAAATCGCGAAGCGAGTTATGCCAAGATATGAATTTATGAGGTCCCGAGAAGCAGTTTTAAAAGATTTTTTCCTTTATCTAACTATTGATTAAATCGTCCCACTTTATTTTCAGCCTAATAAACTATCGAAATAAGTCAACAATGCATCCTCGTGATCATTCAAGACAACAATAAAATATAAGAGATACCCCTAGGAATAAGGGAGTCTAAGTAAATAATTGGCCCACATGAGTTCGTGTTAGTTTACTAACTTATAATAACAATGATCTCGTTTTTAAGCTTGGTTTGGAGAAAGTGAAAACTTGAGGATGATGATCATTCACGAAATTTCCAAAACCCGAAGGTATGTTTTTGATTTCTTTACTTTCTTCCTTTGAATGTTTATAATTTTCTATCTCTTTAATAAAGGCCAATGTGGATTGATTGTGATGAAAAGTGTAATCGTGCTTTGTAACTAATGCATTGCATGAGGACATTGCAATGGTCAAGTGTAGGGGATTTGATAGGTGTGTAAACACCCATCCTTTATACCACTTAATTACAATAATAACCAAGCCAAAACGTGTATTTTATGTCGTAAATGTCGGAATTATGCGTGGTTTGTGTTTTTGTTGTGATTTAGGACGAAAATGTGAAAAGGGGAGAAAACACGGGCATTAACGGGCTTTTATCGAAGAAAAAGACGAAAGACAAAGTCAAGAAATCAAGAGTGCGAAAAGAACGGAAGTCCAAGACCAGTTCTGAAGATTTAACGAAGAAAAAGTCAAAAGACGGAAGTTTACTAAAAGCCGAAGAACTCAAGTCTAATTTATTGTAGAATTACAAGACGAGTTTAAAGAAATCCCGAGACAAAGTCGTTAAAGTCAAAGAATTAAGAAGATTAAGGACTTAATGACGCAATTAAAGAAAGAAGAAAGAGGGGAGGAAGCTTCCTAAGCACCTCCTAATCCTCCCCTATAAATAGATTAGGATTTCATTTCATTTTCTCTTGTTGGCTAAGTGTGACAATTAGTCTTCCACCTTTTAATTACCTTGTCATTTAATTTCATGTCCATTTAAATACATTGTCTTGCACCTTAAATACATTTAATTTCAAGTAAGTTTCCTTTTAATTATTGTCAATCTTTACTTTTCTTGTCAATCTTCTATCTACCTTTCTTTAATCTTTAATCTTTATGTTTATTTGTTCATGTTCATGTTCTTAAGTTTTTGTTAAATTGATTAAGTGGGTTTTGATTATTTTGATCATTATTGTTAATTTTGTTGATTTGGATTGTTTGTTTATGATTAGTAGATGTTTATTGATTAGTTTGATTTAATATTTTGGTTGATTTGATTAGTTTTTGTTTAGATTCGTGTTATTCTTTTTTCCCCTTGTTCTTCGCTGTTCATCTGTTTCCCAGGTACATTCCGGATCAACAAGTTCATTCTAAATCAAAGATTCTTGTGATTGTTTCGAACAAGCAAATCATTCCGGATCAAGCTATTCATTCGGAACATTTATTGTTACGAATCAACAAGGTGTTCATCCGGAATAACTTGTATTCCGGATCAAGGGTTTCATTCGGAAGATTCAACATTCTGGATCAGCTGTTCATTCGGAACATTCCGAATAAAGGTTTTGTTGTGATATATTCCGAATCAATTTCTTCCGGATCAAGGGTTTGTTCATTCGGAACATTTTCCGAATCAAGGTTTTTGAGTTCATTCGGAATATATTCCTAACCAAGAAGAAGTTCCGAATCAGTGAAGTTCCGAATCAAGATACATTCCGGATCAAGGCTGTTCATTCGGAATTTATTCCGAATCAGGGGAGTTCATTCGGAACATCTATTATTCCGAGTCAAGGTGTTCATTCGGAACATCAAATATTCTGAATCAAGCTAACATTCCGAGTGAAGAGTTCATTCCGGATAAGTGACATATTCCGGATAAAGGATTTATTTCGGATGAAGGTTTTGTTTGAATATTCCGAATGGGTGTTTTGTTTTGATTATTCCGAATGAAGAAGAATTATTCCGAGTGAGGTATTTTTATTTTAGTTTCAGTTTTTTAACTTTCTGTTTTTAATTTTTAAGCTTAACTTTTCCCGCCTTTTTACTTAGTTGCACTTTAAGTTTAATTGCCTTAGATTTATTTTAGCCTTGCCTTAGTTTAAGTTTTAGTTGCGTTTTAAGTTTGCCTGTAGGTTAGTTTTAAGTTTGCGTCATTTACTTTTAGTGCCTTTTAATTTTCGTCACGCTTTAAATTCTCACCTTTTATTTTAAATTAGAGTTAGATTTAAATTAACGTCATTTTTCATTTACGTCTTGCACTTTTATTTTAAAAAAACCAAAAAATATTCTTTTTCACCAAAAACAATTGAGTCGCATTTTGAACCAAAATAAATTCGATTAGACCACAACAACGAACTTTAACTTTCTTACTAGCCAAAAAGCTTGTATCACCTGTCATCATTAAATGTTATCTTTTATCTGCAGGAAATTATAAAAATCATTTATATAGTTGGTAAAAGGTTTGTATTTTTGGGATGGTATTTTGAAGGGACCGAAACGCTACTCTGATATTTATAAAATTTCTTTATTGGGATTGAAAACTTTAGAGTAAAGACAGTATTATTTTATCTTATATTTTAAATGTCTCATTTTGAGATCATATAAAGTGTTTTGATGACGAGGTTTGAGTTTAGCACCCAAATGTGTATTTCCGTTGCGCAATGTAATTTGGGGGTGTTAGAGATTGGTAACCAGAGCTTTTTAGTTATAGCGAATTAGGACGATTTTTGAAAATGTCCTAAACTATAACTTTGGTGTCGAAATTATTTTATAAAAGCAACGCAACTTCTTTGCAAGGCTCCGGTAAGATTATTTATTTTTGTTATGCTTTTTTATTATAGATGTATCCCTCAAAACTGTTCTGAATCCGTGAGTATTTATTAAGTAAATACTACGATAAGGTATTGGTATTAATGAAAGGACGCGGAGTGCTTTCATCATAATTTCTTTTTATGAGTATTGCATAATTATCATTTGCATTGCATTGCATTGCATCACATACATACATATTCGCATACGTAATTCATTTGCATTTACATGACCATGCATTGCATATATATTTTTGAATAATGACCTTATGTACTCTTGAACTTTCTGTGATTGCAGAAATGGCTGACATACCACCTAACAGCGTTAGGCCAGGATATGATGTAAGGGGACCGATATTTCCGTGTTAGCGAGGATGTCATCATAAGAATACTGGTGGGTTGTGGATAGTTGACGAGGATGATACGGATGATAAGAGTAAGTTTGTGGAATCTGAGAGTGATAATTCAAGAACTGAGAGTGAAGATGGAAAAACTGAGGTTAGAACTGAGGTAAGAAGTTATGGAACTGACTTTAAGACGTATCAGAAAGAGAGAGATAGGCTACGCATGATAGATAATTATGAAGATCATCTCAGGCCATATCTTGAACCATATTGGAAGTTTCAAGACAGTGAGGAGTATGTTTATTCTCACTATATGATAAGTCCGCCGTGCCAAGGAGCGTATCTGAAGTATGGATTAGAGTTTCCGCCGTGCTATGATCCAGAAGGGAGGTGCAGCAAGTTGGAACCGGATGAGGACGAAGCTGAGACGAGCCAAGTTGGAGAAAATTATGTGCCATATCCTATGGAGCAGTGAAGTGATGAATCTTTGTTGTATTTCAGTTTATGTATTGTCGTGTTGTATTTGGATTATTTAGACTTTATGATGTAGTATTGTGGTGGAATATTGTTGTTGTTGTTTAGGCTGATAACGGTAAGTGACTGTAGTGACAGATCTTGTCACGATTTTCTCGGATTAAATGGATGCAATCTACTATTGCCCTTTATTATTTTGATGTGTCTTTATTATTATCTTTTGTGAGTTGATTTGGTGAATTTAGGTAGTATTATGTTGTTTTTACATGTAGTATCCATGATATATCTTGATGAAAATATCCTTCTTTCTATCTTGATGTGTATACTTATCATGTTTCTTTCATCTGTGATAACAGTAGAAGGAATTAAGTGAGATATTTTCTGTCATTAGTGGATCTCCACGTGACTGAGTTTCTTGAAAAATGTCTCCAGAATTAACAACCCCTAGGGTAGATTATATGATTATGGAAATAGTTGTTAGAGCGTTTGAAGTTGACCGTGCTACAAGGAAATAAGGTGTTGAGACTGAAGATGCTACTGTTCCAGTTGAAGATGTTGCTGCTGTTCTGCAAGATTGTAAAGGATGTCTGCGTGTTAGATTCCTAGAAATGAGAGGGGATGCGGTGAAGATTGTCGTATGATATTAATGGTGACTGGAAATGTACAACTATATGGACAAGTTTGAGTAACTAATGGATATATCGTAATATCAGTAGTAGTATGGAATATACAAATAGACGAAAGGAAATAGTAATTTAAAGATTTATCCTGATTCGAAATAAGTGTAGCAGAAAAGGATAAAAAGGACGGTATTGTTGCGAAGGTCAACAGAGAATGAAAATTTATTTCCTTTAACAGAAAATAAACTCGGAATTCAACAGTATAAGATAAGGAAAGATGGTATTCATGTTGTTACTGTAAACTGTGTAAGCAGGAGGAATTATAATGTGTAGACGATGTATTTTGCACCATATAGGTAATTGTATATCTACTTGTCGCAAGTACAGACTAGTTGGATGTCGAGCTGCGGAGGGAAGAACAAGGAATGTAGATATAGGAATTAGTATTCCTGGAAGTAGTGAAATGTTTTCATTATGGTAAAGGAGTATGGATAAAGGAATTGTTTAGATAAGGGAAATCAATAAGAAAGGAATGTCGCTGTTGTGGCAGCTTATATTTTTGGAAATACTGACAAGTCTTGAGATTCAGGTGTTGTAATTTTTTTATTCTTATTTGATAATCATTGAGTTAGCATATTGTTTGAATAATATATCCGATGAAAATCTGAAGGTGTTAGATTTTAGTTGACCTGAGAATGAGAAATCAACAGGAATTAGCAATTAATTGAAATGAGAAATTAACCGATGGAAAGATTGTTAATAAATATATATATTAAGAAGATGTTTTCTGAACTTACGGAATTAAGTGATATCATGCAACTAACTGAACTAGGGCTGTGCTGGAAATTACTAGAATGAGGATGAAAGTTGTAGGGTATGATAAGTCAAGATGGAAATGATTGATTTGAAATTTTGTTGAGCATTGAGTACTGACTATAAGAATTAACAAGTGGAAATTCTATTTAAAGATCTTGTTTGGTCAACAATGATAAGGTATGTAGGAGGAAACCGTGATAGGTCGTATTTTCAGTGCACTTCACCAGTAGTAGTCGAAAGGGAATGAGAAGACTAGTTCGTATTTAAGAGCATTTTGTGATCATCCTGCGGAAATCGTAGAGTTTACTGTCGTTTTGGGAAAAAGAAGCTTTGTGTTAGCTTAGTGATGAAAGTTATGTAATCTGCTAGTATATTTTGGCATGTGACATTGCTAGGAAATAGAGGATGGTAATTTGACCAATTGTAAGGATTGGCGGATGAGACAACAAGAATAATCTGATAGGACCAGAAGGGTAAGTCATAAGAGCGTAGTAATGAAAACAAGGAAAGAAGCTGGATGTTTTGAGAATAAGATGATTGTTGTGAGATTGAGCAAATTGATTACCAAGAATTGGTATCCATTACTGAGGATTGATGTTTTGTTTGGTTAATATTAAGGAAAGTGAGAAAAGTATTTGATAACATTTGAAGAATATGTTAAGGAAAGAGGAATAGTGAGTGAAATTCTTTGGATATGAATTTTCGCTGGAGCTGATGTAAATTCTGGAATGTGCGATTTATGGCTAAAGTATTCGTGGAAATCTTGACTAGATTGAAGCGATTAAGGATTTGCCGATACGACGAACCCGACTAAAGCTTGTTAACTCCTTTGTTTAAGCTGGGTATTATCGAAGTCTTATCGAAAGGTTTTCACTGATTGTTGAACCATTGATAAAGCTGACAAAAAAGAACTAAATGCGTGAAATCCATTCAGGCATCCAAGTTGTAGTTTTGAGATCTGATCTTCGTTAGTTAAGGAAGTTGTTTATGAGCGCTAAGGATAGGTTGAGTTATGTGCCCGTATTGTCAGTATCAGAGGAATATAAAGGAATCGTAGAGCCGCGGTGATGATATCTTGACGTAATCAAAAGGTAGGAGAAAGTAATAGTAGTAAGTTGACTTGATTAGAGAAGTATAAGGGGATTTATATAATTTTGAGTTTCGATGATGTGGTATCTATTTTGGAATTGTGAAATACTACTTGTATGGAATCAAGTATGTAGTAATTTTTAATCAAAAGTAATCATGATTACGAGATGTAACTAATACAAGGGTTTGCCTCGTATGAAAGTTCGTTAATTCCAATCTTTTCGAATTGATTACTAGTTAAGAGTGTGACTCAGTCGTTCTTGGTGGAAAAGAAAATGGTTTGGTTATCTATTTTAAACTAAAAGTAAATATGAAAATGTCGATGAGTAAAATAAAAGCTTTAAAAATTAAACTAAAAATTACTAGAAAAAACTTGGTAAAAACAGAGATTTCGAGAAGCTTCCAATTTTTGGAAATTAAAACGTAATGAATTTAAAACTTGAAAACTTGGTAAAAATAAACTAAGACAAAACTTGTTTAAAATAATTCTAAGTGAAAATGCGGAAAAAGTTAAATTTGAAAACTAAGATAAAGTAAACAAAAAACATGAGTCAGATCGCAACACGATCGTACTCAGATCGCAGTGTTGGATCGCACTATTGGATCGTGACCACCGATCGCAACCTAGATCGTAGCCTACGATCGTAGCACTCGATCGCAGCCTAGATCGTAGTACAAGGGATCACACTCAATGCGATCGTAACACGTGATCTCACCCAAGGCAATTGTAGCCACGGATCGTACTCAAGGATCGCACCCACGATCGCAACAAGTGATCGTGGTGTGGATTATGGAGTGTGATCGTAGTGACGATCGTACTGGGTCATCGAAGTAATGGATCGCAAGTAGAAACCCTAGGGGTTTATGCAATCACACTTACTTGATCGGACTGATAAAACCCTTAAGCATGATACGATGGAAATCAAAGACAAATAAGCAGAACCGAATAAGCACAATTAAGCAAAGACAAATAAGCACTTATTTAAATCTTAACAAAATGAAAACAAGCACAAATTTAAAAACTTTTAAAATACGAAATAAGCAAACTTTATGAATCAAACTTTTAAAAACACTAAACTTTTAAGAAAACTAAAAAGCCAATAAGCTAAATACGAAATAAGCCAATAAGCACAACAAGCTTAAAGCTTAAACCGTGTAAAAACATAGTAAGGAATATAAAGACAAACTTTTTAGTCACAAAAACATCAAAATTAAACAAGAAGAATCAAAATTTTGGATCAAAAACAAACTAAAATCAAGAAAGGTAGAAAGAGATTAATGAATAAAAAGCTTAACTTGAACTTGTAGATTAATGAATTCCAAATACAAGGATGAAATGAAGCTTAAACTTGAAAGATAAAAATGAAGAAAAGATGAAAACTTAGTGAGAGAAAGTTTAAAACTTTCTCTCTCTAAAAACTAGAGAAAGGAAAAATGAAAATAACTAAAACTAACTAACACCCTCCTAATGTGTCATTAGGAGGGTATTTATAGGAGATGGGGAGGTGCATGTGTTGCCTCCTCTTTCTTTCTTCTCGTCTCGACTCGATTTAAATCCTTTGTCTTTCTCGACGTCGTCTCGGGATTTTTCGATGTAAATTAAACTCGTCTCATAATTTTCTTCTATAATTAGACTTGAGTTCTTCGACTTCATTAAACTTTCGTCTTTAGACTTTTTCTTCGATAAATCTTCAGAATAGGCCTTGTACTTCCGTTCTTTTTGCACTCTTGATCTTTTGACTTCGTCTTTTCTCGTTTTCTTCGATAAAAGTCCGTGAAAGCCCGTGTTTTCTTCCTTTTTCATATTTTGGTCCTAAAACACAATAAAAATACAAACCACGCATAATTCCGACTTTTACGACATAAAATACACGTTTTGGTCTTGTTATTATTGGAAATAAGTGGTAAAATGTTGGAAATTCACTTTATGTGACGACATTTAAGAATTCCCATTAGTTATCATAGTCACACACGCTTAGACTAGACTAGGTACAATGTATAGTTTAAGGGGCATGTGTGACTATATATACCCCTCCTACGCTTCCAAGGAGGGGTGTTGCTTGTGTTCCATTTTCACTTTTAATAAACTTTTCTTATTTCACACACTCAACATTTCTCTCTCAACTTAACAATGGCTTCCACCATCTACCACCATGTTAGACCACCGGATCACTAATAGCAAATCCACAATTGGCATCAGAGCCTCGGTTCCATCCTTGGATCGTGTTCATGTTTTTGATTTGGTGGTCTAAAATTTTTTTTGGGTCTCGTTATCATTTTCTTTTGGTCACGTCTTGTTATAGTTTTGTCCAAACAGATGCACTGTCTCACAATTTAGTCACGTATTGTTACTTATCTTTGTCACGAATTATTATTTGTGGTCCAAATCTGTCTAAACTGTCACTTTATCACTTTATCAGTTTTATCATTTGTCCAAATCCACAACTTCATATTTGTGTCCCTGGTTTCACCCACAACTTCATATCTATGTCCATTGATTTATTGTTTTTACATTGAGTCAAATGTTTACTGTTTCTAGACTTATCTTTTATATGATATCATTTTTTCTGGGTTTTTATTATTCTTTATGAAGATGTAGTTACCCAGAAAAGTGGTCAGATTCACATGATCCTGAAAAATCGGATAAAGTACTTTTGGATAAGCTTTTTGAGATGGTAACATTCAGATCGGAATATTGCGATCGCAAAAACCATTGGTTTCTACATTGCGATCGAATATTCCGATGGAACACTTTCGGTGCATTCCGATGGAACGCATTCCGATGGAACGCATTCTGATGGAACGCATTCCGATAGGGTGTAGAGGAGACATTCCGATGGACTCATTTTGATAACATTGCGATGGAAAACAAAAACATTCCGATGGACTCATTTGAAAAACATTCCGATGGACTGAAATTTAGGAAACATTGCGATGGATGACATTTTTTAGTACTGTACCTGACTCGTCTGACCTCAACTAAAACCAAAACCAACACAACCGAGTCAACTCGGTAATTACCAAGTTGACTCAGTTAACTCACTGAGTCTGACTCAACTGCCACCCTTGTAACTCCACAACTCCAAATCTAATCTTATCCCATCGTCACTTAATCCCCATCTATGACTCGAACTTAAACAGAAACTTAAGTATGATCTCAGATTTTTGTCATGCATGTGTAGATTCTTTTAGATCTTACATGAAAACAATATTATCATCATAGATCTAATCATGTTTGGGTATGTACCCATAGTTTATTTTCGAATCATAAAGAATGATTTATAACAAGTTTGTTACAATCACTCATTTATTCGATTTGAACAATCAAAAACCCACATGCAATCATTAAATCTTACCCGAGACCATTTAAGTATGATCTTGAAGCCTCTGTCAAAGTGAACTATTCTTTGTTCGATGATTCGAGACCATTTTGTGGGTCTGGTTAGCTTTTGTAACGAAAAATTATGGAGGTTTTGGCTTGATCTCTTTTGATCATTAATTATTTTCTTTGATTGGTTATAAAATGGGATGATTGTGATTTATTTTGGGTACTGTTTTTGTGAGATTTGAGATGGGACGAACGTAACTAGGTTGACTGAGAAGATGGAGTTTGGTGAGGGGCGTTGTTAACTTTGTGATGTTGGTTTTAGATGGGAGTATGATGGGGAACGGATTAATTAATGGTGGAGAGTGGGGGACGGATGTTTCTAGGTTGTGTGAGATAAGAGAGAGGCGGAGTAACTTATGTGTTGTGATTAAGTTAACTGTGAGTTATCTTAGGGTTTGATCTCATATAAACCAAAATGATGGACCGGGTATTATGCATAAAAATTGGGCCATGACTCACGTTTATTTAACTATGACATTGGCCTTGGAATCGATTTTTTTAACAAATGTTGGGCCGTGTAACTTTATTAATATACACACAATTTTTTTACAAAAATTTTAAATAAATTTTTTGTGTATTAAGTTATACTTCAGTCATCATCGGGTCGAGACAACAAGCGACGTGACAAAGTGACGAGACAAATGTGACAAAATTTATTTTGACGAGACCAAGAAAAATTTGGCGATTTTTTAGTGGCTACAGATTTATTTGATCGGGTATAAATTATGTGAAGTTGGAGACGGATTTTTCGAAGGCGTGTATTTATTTTATCTTTCAAAGATAACTTGGTCGTGCTTAATCTTAGAATGAAGACTTGTTTATCTGGTTTCCGGGTTCGGGGTGGTTGGTTGATGACTCGGATAACTATCACTTAAAGGGGTTACATTGTTGTACTCAGTGTCACGCGCTTAGTCGACGTGGATAATTTCAAGAGGTGTTGTGCTTATAGACTTCTTCATTGATGCATTGATTACTTAGAGATTTCTCCAACGTTCTTCATTCAACAATTGTGCAAGCTTAAGTCACAAGATCGAAGGATTTTTATTCAGCTTCACATTTGATGTATCTGGTTCATTCTATCAGTGGTCACTTCAAATTGCTTTCAAGTGGGTTGGTAAAGATAGCCATGGAGAGTTTATGAGTAGAGATTTTCGATCAGCAGCTGATTCTCACAAAATATATAATTCTACTTATTTATTATTCTCACAAGATTTCAGGTATATGTGCGTACGATTTGTTGATGGTTCCGAGTTTCGAAACCATCATGGGGGAAGAAGAAGACACATTGAACGCACAACGAGTACACGTGATGAACTTCATACCTTCTTTTGATTTGAAGACATTCCGGGATGACATTGGTCATAGCCGCAGAGAAAATCAGTGTTTGAACTCGTGGCGTTATCAATCTCTAAACGGTACCCTACTGATTCGATGTTTAATTGTTTGATTGTTGCAATTATTCATCATCATTATCCTATATGGAGAAATATGCATTCCCGGGACTTAATTGACTCTGGTGCATCTCCAGAAGAAGATATGTGCATTTCTGGGACTTAATTGACTCTGGTGTTACGATGTCAACTTCATGAATGGGATAAAGTGTCCACTTCAGTATTTGAGCTTCATAATTGGGATTGATTTACTTTCTTCAACTATGTGGGGGAAGAAATGTCTTGATTCTTTCTGGTATGCATAACTTGACCTCTCAGGGGGAAGAAAAATTCAGAAGAATTATTTCAAGCGTGAGAAGAGAAGTTGTTGATCTACTTGGTTTGCCCCAAGCTTTCAATCTCTCTTAGCAACGTTATCATGTTATATGATGGGATTTGCTTGTTAGAATCCGTTGTGCGCTTAATCATTCTAAGCTTTATTGAAAGCTTTGAAGTTGCTTACGAGGATTGTCGGTTTAGGGGGAAGCTATTTAAAAGCTTCTACATCAAGTTTATGTGGCATGAATTAGGGGGAAGTTAATTCAGAAGCTTCTTCATAACCAGAAGTGTATGGGTTACTTAGCTCGTGCCGTTACAGTATTTCTTCTACAAGTTACTTTAAAGATGAGTCGTCTTGAAGACGAAGGCCTCATAAGACTTCATCAGCATTGGACGCTTCATGAAAGCTCTTGTTATTAATCATTATGTACTTGTTAGGAAAAATATTGTAAGGAATTCTACACGTCGTCCCATGGGGGAAGATTGTTGGAAATTCACTTTATGTGACGACATTTAAGAATTCCCATTAGTTATCATAGTCACACACGCTTAGACTAGACTAGGTACAATGTATAGTTTAAGGGGCGTGTGTGACTATATATACCCCTCCTAGGCTTCCAAGGAGGGGTGTTGCTTGTGTTCCATTTTCACTTTTAATAAACTTTTCTTATTTCACACACTCAACCTTTCTCTCTTAACTCAATAATGGCTTCCACCATCTACCACCATGTTAGACCACCGGATCACTAATAGCAAATCCACATAAAAGGATAAGTGTTTTCACACTTATTAAATCCCCTACACTTGACCATTGCAATGCCCTCATGCAATGCATTAATTTTAAAGCACGGTTTACATTTTCCATCATAAATAACCCACCTTGGCCTTTATTAAATACTAAAAATTAAGGAAAATAAAAAGATAGAAACAAGTAAAGAAATCAAAGACTTACATTGGGGTTTTGGCTGTCATGAATGTTTATCATCCTCAAGTTTCACGTTCCCCATACCAAGCTTAAAAACGAGATCATTGTTATTATAAGTTAGCAAACTAACACGAACTCATGTGGGCCAATTATTTACTTAGACTCCCTTATTCCTAGGTGTATCTCTTATATTTTAATTTTGTCTTGAATGATCACGAGGATGCATTGTTTGACTTATTTCGATAGTTATTTAGGCTGAAAATAAAGTGGGACGATTTAATCAATAGTTAGCTAAAGGACAAAATATTTAAAAAATTGCTTCTCGGGACCTCTTAAAGTTCATATCTTGGCATAACTCGCTTCAAGATTTGAGACCTTTCTCGGACCGATATTTGGCAGCGACTTTATACTTCGAATCTTGAGAGACGTTCTTGAAATTATAGTCTTCTCTTCATAATAGGAATTTCTTCACTTGAATCTTTTGAGAGATTCTTCATATTTGGACCACGACTTCTTCATTTTTCTCCAATCTTTATTTTGGACTTTGATATACAACGATCCGCCTCCTTTTAGGACTTGGATCTATTTATCCTCATACCTTGTTAGGGCCTTTTTGGATAGAATTCTCCATGATCTTTTGGGGAGTTTATGCTTTTCGCCGTGTGTCTCGATCCTTCATATTGATTTTCGATAAATGATTCTTCACATCAATTTTGGATCTTTAGCAACAAAATGTATCCCTCATGCCTTGTTAGGGCCTTTTCGGACTCGCCAATATTCGCATCCCGATTCAATAAGTTATGCCTTGGCTATGAACTCTAATTAATACCGAGCAACTTTTAAACGATCTTGGGCTAGAAGCTAAGTAACTTTTCAAATCGTACAACCTTATTTATTGCAGATAAATTTATTAGCAAGCGATAGGAGAATAGGCTCATAATTAACTCACATAAATTCATGAAAGAATACCAAACTTATAACTGACTCTATCATCTCTCATTCTCCACAATTTAAAATCTCAAGGAATGAGACTCGTGGATGCTTAGCCAAATAAATTAAAGTTTTGGGTTTTCGAGTCATCTATAGGATCTTGCAAACTCTTATACTTTTTCAAGTTTAGAATTCGCATTTTAAAGTTCCCTTGATAAACGACTCTCTAGGATCAATTATAGGAACTTGCGCAAAGTTCTTGTTCTTAACCCGTGAGAGTTAAGACTTTCGCGTTTAAAAGCTCCCTATATAAAAGCCTAGCAAAACTTGACTTAAACACGTTAAGGATACTAGCTAGAGTAAACTTTGATAAGTAAACTCGGGTTGAGTCAAAAGATTCACGACTTTGAAAAATTTAAAACCACTTTATTAAACTTTATTTTTAGCAAGGAAAGTAAATAACGATAACAAAGGAAAACTACTAGGCCAAAATCGATTAAAAATTTTGAAAAATATCGAAAAATAAAATTTTCCGGTTAAAATGAGGGCAAATTCCTGGAAAAGACCACTTACTTCGATAGAATTCCCCCTACACTTGATATAAACATTGTCCTCAATGTTTAAGCATGTGGGAGTAAACTCCCCTACACTTAGGACATTGTGCACTTTGTTTAAATCTTGCTAAGGAAAGGACAACTATGGTGATTTCAATGTGAACATATAACATATGAAATATTGAATTACGACAGTTTAGGATAGAACCAGGAAGACGGGTACACGGAATCACGGTTCGTCAAAAGTCATCAAAAGTACTCTTTGAAGCTTGAATCCCTGCACAGAATAAAAAACAAGACAACAAACACATACAGGGCTCCCCCTACACTTATTATGAAAACGGTAAAGGATAGATCAACGGGTTGCCGCCCGAGAAGCGCTTGTTTTTGTTAACCGAGTCACGAGCCTGACTCGACCCAGAACTAGTTCAAGGGAAACGTGGTGAGGATAGAATCATATCATAAGAGATGTCCTCACCAAAGTACAGCTTCACACGCTGGCCATTCACTTTAAAATTAGGCCCATTTGGTTGAGAAAGTTCAATGGTGCCGTAGGGGAAAACTTTGGCGACGGTGAATGGACCAGACCAACGGCTCTTCAGCTTGCCCGAGAAGATCTTCAACCGAGAGTTAAAGAGTAAAACTTGATCACCAACGTGGAACTCTCGGTTCTTAATCCTAGCATCATGGATGATCTTGGTTTTCTCCTTGTAGATCAACGAGTTCTCATAAGCTTCGTTCCCCAATTCATTTAGCTCGTTGAGTTGAATCTTCTGAAGATCGCCAACTTTGTTGATGTCGAAGTTAGCCCACTTCAAGGCCCAGTACGCCTTATGTTCCAGCTCAATAAGGAGGTGGCATGCCTTCCCGTACACAAGACAATAAGGTGTATAACCAATCGGGGTCTTATATGCGGTACGGAAAGCCCACAAAGCATCATCTAACTTATCAGCCTACGAGGCACGATGCTCTCCCACAGTACGCTCAAGAATTCGCTTTAATCCACGATTAGATATCTCAGCTTGACCATTTGTTTGAGGATGATTAGCGGTGGAAAGACGGTGATTGACACCGTACTTAGCCATGACTCGAGCAAATTGATCATTGCAAAAATGAGTCCCGCAGTCACTGATTATAGCACGAGGAACACCGAATCGAGCAAAAAGCTGCTTCAAAAAGTTCACAACCACCCTCGCATCGTTCGTAAGGAGATCCTTAGCTTCAACCCATTTAGATACGTAGTCAACGGCTACGAGGATGTACTTGTTCTCTTTGGATGATGGAAATGGCCCCATAAAGTCGATGCCCCATACATCAAAGATTTCACATTCTTATATGAAATTCTGAGGCATCTCATCTTTATGTGTGATCTTGCCATGGCGGTGGCAAGCATCACAATTTTTAACCATCTCGTGAGCATCACGATAAATGGTAGGCCAATAGAATCCCGAGTCAAACACTTTCATCGCGGTGTAATTAGGACCAAAGTGACCACCGGTGGGTCCTTTATGGCAAGCTTCGAGAATGTCTAAAGCTGCGGGTCCATCAACACACCAACGAATAATTAGATCAGCACATTGTTTAAAGAGATAAGGGTCATCCCAAAAGTAAGTCTTAACATCTTTAAAGAAATTCTTCTTTTGTTGGGATGTTAACCCTTCGATGAGAATACCACCCGCTAAGTAGTTTGCAATGTCCGCAAACCACGGGGTGTCATCAAGATTGGAATTGATAGACATTAAGGCCTCAAGGGGAAAAGAGTCATTTATCTCTTGATTCGGATGATCCCCTTGATAAGGATCCTCAAGTTTACTTAGATGATCCGCGGCTAGGTTTTCGGCTCCCTTTTTGTCACGAATTTCAATTTTAAATTCTTGAAGGAGCAAAACCCAACGAAGAATTCTTGGCTTAGAATCTTGCTTAGTCAACAAGTACTTCAACGCGGAGTGGTCGGTATAGACAATGGTGGTGGAAAGAACAAGATAGGGGCGGAACTTCTTAAAAGCATACACTGCAGCTAAAAGCTCTTTTTCGGTAGTGGTATAATGCAATTGAACCCCCGTCATTGTCTTGCTAGCATAATGGATTGTTTGGAAGTGTTTGTTCACTCTTTGGCCCAAAACCGCTGCAATAGCAAAGTCGCTACCATCACATATCAATTCAAAAGGTAGCTTCCAATTAGGGGTAACTAAGACCGATGCCTTAGTTAGCTTGTCCTTAAGAAGATTGAAGGATTCAAGACACTCGTTAGAAAAGATAAAAGGAGTATCTTTTTCCAAGAGGTGGGTCATCGGGCGATCGATTTCAGAAAAATCCTGAATAAAACGACGATAGAAGCCCGTATGACCAAGGAAACTTCTCACACCCTTCACGGTTGAAGGTGGAGGTAATTTGGCTATGACATCAACTTTAGCACGGTCCACTTCAAGACCGGCTTTTGAGATTTTATGTCCAAGCGCAATGCCTTCTTTTACCATGAAATGACATTTTTCCCAATTTAGAACAAGGCGAGTGTCTTCACACCGCTTAAGCATGCGTTCTAAATTGGCAAGGCAAGAAGAGAAGGAGTCACCATAGACTGAGAAATCATCCATGAAGACTTCCATGGTTTGCTCAACCATGTCATGGAAGATAGCCAACATGCACCTTTGGAAAGTCCCGGGAGCATTGCATAAGCCGAAAGGCATTCTTTTGTAAGCAAATGTTACATAAGGACAAGTGAATGTGGTTTTCTCTTGGTCTTGGGGATCGATGGGCATTTGAAAATAAACCGAAAAACCATCTAAAAATCAGTAATAATCATTACCCGCTAGACGTTCAAGCATTTGGTCTATGAAAGGAAGGGGAAAATGATCCTTTCTCGTAGCATCATTGAGTTTGCGATAGTCTATACAAACTCTCCACCCTATAACGAGACGAGTAGGAATCAACTCGTTGTTTTCATTGGGCACAACGGTGATTCCGCCTTTCTTAGGCACACAATGAACCAGACTAACCCATGGTGAATCCGAGATAGGGTAGATCATTCCCGCATCAAGAAGTTTGATAACCTCTTTTTGATAACGTCATGGATCTTGGGATTCACCCTTCTTTGGTTTTGAATAGTGGGTTTAAAGTCGTCCTCCATGAGAATTTTATGTGTGCAAAAGTGAGGATCAATTCCACGAATATCGGAGATTTTCCAAGCAATCGCTTTCTTATGATTCTTCAGCACATCGATAAGTCGGGATTTTTCGTCTTCGTTCAAGTCCTTAGCGATGATGACAGGTAACTTCTTATTGTCGTCAAGGAACACGTATTCGAGATGAGACGGCAGATCCTTAAGCTCTAAATCCGGAGGATTTTCGATGGAAGGCGTTTTCAAATTCGGATCATCGATAGAGATATCCTTGGGAGATGGTGGAGAAATATGGTCCTCATTGAGAAGTTTCTCAATGGTACGAATGTCTTCATCCCAATTGGAGGGAGAATCGCCATATTGTAAGTTCACATCTCCCAAAGTTGCTTCAAATTCTTTCAAAATGAAGTCACTTTCTCCAAATGGATTTAGTGATGGAGCAATAGAGGCAACGGTCTCAACAATGGGTAGAGAAGAAGAACCACTTTTACAAGCGTCTTTGAAATGTTCTTCACAAGCCTCATCAAGAACGTCAATGAAATTAACACTCTCGTTTTTAGAAGGCTGCTTAGAAAGTTTACCCATGTTAAAGACGATTTTATCGTCACCAACTCTCATGATTAATTCGCCTGTGGCTACATCAATGAGAGTGCGACCGGTCCTCAGGAATGGACGTCCAACGATTAATGGAACACGGGGGTCCATCTCGTAGTCAACGAACACAAAATCCGCCGGAAATGTGAATTTGTCGACACCAACGAAGACGTCTTCGGCTATCCCCACTGGATAAGCAACCGTACGGTTAGCTAATTCCAATGTCATTCGTGTGGGGACTAGCTCGGGTAGAGACAATTGTTTCCAAACGCTTAGAGGCATTAAGTTGATACTAGCACCTAGATCGGCTAGGGCCCTACAATTCTCTACCCCGGGGAAGTTGCAAGGAATGAGAAAACGACCCGGATCACCAAGTTTGGTGGGTAATTTCTTGGAGAGCACTGCAGAGCAATTCTTGTTAAGTTGGGTCTGAGCGATGTCAAGAAGTTTCTCCTTATCACTGAGAATATCTTTAAACATTTTAGCATATTTTGGCATGTGAGCTAGAGCCTCAGCAAAGGAGATATTGAAATTCAGTTGTTTAAACATTTTAAGAAAGTTAGAAACCTGAATATCATCCTTGTTCTTCAATTTCTCTTTCCTCAACCTTGAAGGATAAGGTATATTGGGTTGAGATGAAGGCTTTGGAATGGAATTCTCACTCACATCCTTGGGTGGTGGAGGGGTGGAAGTAGAAGGTGGAAGAATTGGAGAAGTAGAAGGTGGAGGAATTGGAGAAATAGAAGGTAGAGGAATTGGAGAAGGGGACTCGTTTTCCTTTGTCACAATCACCGGTGTAGGTGTAGGAAGCTCGGGTTCCTTTAAACCTTTTCCACTGCGAGTGGTAATTGCTTTCATCTCCCCTCTGGGATTAGCAACGGTGTTACTCGGAAGAGAACCCGAACCAAAGGCTTGATTACTTTGGAAGAAACTAGACATCATATCCCTTAAGTCATTCGTTTGACTGCTCAAAGAGTTTCGCATATCGGCTCGAAGATCATTCCCTTGTTTCACCATATCTCCTTTTAAGTTGGCCATTTGCCGCTGAAGATTCTGCACTATCGCATCATTAGTCCTCATGTATGTTTCAACCTCGTGATTAAATGCGGTGGGTTTGTTGGGAGGAAGAGCATGGTAGGTATTCCGAATAGAAAGTTTGATATGGAATAATATATATTCCGAATAGAAACTTTGATCCGGAATAATGTATATTCCGAATATAAACTTTGATCCGGAATATTTGGGTTATTCTGGATGGAGAACTTGACTCGGAATAATAAATATTCCGAATGGAAGACACTGATCCGGAATATAAAATATTCCGGATGAACAATCTTGATACGGAATAAAACTGCTGACTCGGAATATCTGGGGAAAGAAACAGTAAGCATGAACACGAAGAACAGGGGTTGAAGAAAAGGCACGAATTTAATCAAATCTAACCAAAACAAACCAAAATATTAAACTAAAACAACCAATAAACATCCACTAACAATAACCAATCAAAACAAATCAACAAAACTAACAATAATAATCAAAATGATCAAAACCCACTTAATCAAAACTCTGAAACTCAAGAACATGAACACAAAGATTAAACACAAACAAGAAAGGTAGATAGGAGATTAATAAGAAAAGATAAAGATTCAATAACATTAAAAGTAAACTTACTTGAATTAAAGAGTGAAATACAAGAAATTAAAGTGCAAGAATTAAGGTGCAAGTAAATGAAAATGGTGGAAGAGGTGGTTTATCAAGCCACCCAATAACATGAAATGAAAACACTAATGGCCTATTTATAGGGGAGATTAGGGAGGTGCTTAGGAAGCTTCCTCCCTTCTTTCTTCTTTCCTTAATTGTGTCATTAAGTCCTTGCTCTTTTTAATTCTTTGTTAATCTTCTTAAGTCTTTGACTTTAATGACTTTGTCTCGGGATTTCTTTGAACTCGTCTTGTAATTCTTCAATAAATTAGACTTGAGTTCTTCGGCTTTTAGTGAACTTCCGTCTTTTGACTTTTTCTTCGATAAATCTTCAGAATTGGTCTTGGACTTCCGTTCTTCTTGCACTCTTGACTTCTTGACTTCGTCTTTCGTCTTTTTATTCAATAAAAGCCCGTGAATGCCCGTGTTTTCTCCACTTTTCACCTTTTCGTCCTAAATCACAACAAAAACACAAACCACGCATAATTCCGACATAAATGACATAAAATACATGTTTTGGCTCGGTTATTATTGTAATTAAGTGGTAAAAAGGATGGGTGTTTACACACCTATCAGTAGGCAGGTGGTTGATAAGAGGGTTGTTGGTGAACTTGATTGTTTCCTTGAGGTGGATATGGGTTTCTTTGGGTTTGATATTGATTTGGAGCTCGAGGTTGATTTTGATTGTTGCAAATGAGGTTGTTTGGGTTTTGAGGTGGAAAACCTGGTGGTGAAAGAAAGTTGTTTGAACGATAACTAAGCAAATTGCGGTCACCTTGAGGACGTGCTTGATAGCCTCCCGTGGAATAGTTACCGTTGGCGGCATACACATTTTCTGGATTGTCATGAGTCGAAGGAAAATCGGTGTATGAATGAGATCCCCTGCATATTTCACATGACTGACTCAAAGCATTAACTTGCGCATTGATGGCTTTGGTATTGTTAGCGGTTTGGAGAGCAAGTGTTCAACAAGCGAAGTAAGCTTATCAATTCTCTTGTCGCTCTCACTAGTGCTAGCACTAGCCACATTAGTCCGAACACTCTTGGTTTGCACTCTAGACTTATTCTCAATAATGTCCCATGCAGCATTAGAAGATTTAACCAAAATATTACCCCCCGAGGCACTATTTAGTGAATCTTGGTCATTCATGCTTAAACCATTGTAAAAAGTATTAATTTGATGTACTTTTGTGAAACCATGTTGTGGACACTTTCTTAAAAGTTCCTTAAAACGGTCCCAAGATTCACTAAATGTCTCACCGTACTTTTGTTCAAAGGTAATGATTTCATTCCGCAAAGCGGTAGTACGTGAGGGTGGGAAAAAGTAGTTGATGAATTTGGTCTCTAAATCCGTCCACGTAAGAATACTTTGTGGCGGTTCCTTATCAAGCCAATTCCGGGCTTGTCCCTCTAAGGAGAAAGGAAAAAGTTGCAAGCGAATCACTTCTTGTGAAACCCCATTATACTTAACCGTATTGGTGAGTTGAAGAAACCTTTTTATATGGTCATGAGGATCATCAAGCGAACGCCCCAAGAAAGGTTGAGCAGAGACCATTTGAATAAAGCCGGATTTGAGTTCGAAATTGTTGGCTCCAATCTCGGGTATGACAATAGCATCGGTGTTTCCCTCTACGTGAGATTGCAAAAGCTCGATCATTGGTTGATTGTCCATGGTAACAATAGGTGGAGTAATGACTTCGGCTTGAGCTGCTTTCTTCTTCCGAGCACGAGTACGCATACACACCTACAAAAGGAAAAGAAAGAAAAATAACGTTCAAAGGTGAACGGATCCCAAAATCCAACGAGTCTCTCACTTAAACCCGTTAATCTTAACGAAAAGAGCCGACAACGGCGCCATTTAATACAAGGGTTTGCCTCGTATCAAAGTTCGTTAATTCCAATCTTTTCGAATTGATTTCTAGTTAAGAGTGCAACTCAGTCGTTCTTGGTCGAAAAGAAAATGGTTTGTTATCTATTTTAAACTAAAAGTAAATATGAAAATATAGTTGAGTAAACTAAAAGCTTTAAAAATTAAACTAAAAACTACTAGAAAAACACTTGGTAAAAACAGAGATTTTGGGAAGCGTGCAGTTTTTGGAAAGTAAAACGTAATGAATTTAAAACTTGAAAACTTGGTAAAAATAAACTAAGACAAAACTTGTTTAAAATAATTCTAAGTGAAAATGCGGGAAAAGTTAAATTTGAAAACTAAGATAAATTAAACAAAAAACGTGAGTCAGATCGCAACACGATCGTACTCAGATCGCAGTGGTGGATCGCACTGTTAGATCGTGACCACCGATCGCAACCTAGATCGTAGCCTACGATCGTAGCACTCGATCGCAACCTAGATCGTAGTACAAGGGATCACACTCAATGCGATCGTAACACGTGATCGCACCCAAGGCAATCGTAGCCACGGATCATACTCAAGGATCGCACCCACGATCGCAACAAGTGATCGTGGTGTGGATTATGGAGTGTGATCGTAGTGACGATCGTACTGGGTGATCGAAGTAATGAATCGCAAGTAGAAACCCTAGGGGTTTATGCGATCACACTTACTTGATCGGACTGATAAAACCCTTAAGCATGATACGATGGAAATCAAAGACAAATAAGCAGAACCGAATAAGCACAATTAAGCAAAGACAAATAAGCACTTATTTAAATCTTAACAAAATGAAAACAAGCACAAATTTAAAAACTTTTAAAATACGAAATAAGCAAACTTTATGAATCAAACTTTATGAATCAAACTTTTAAAAACACTAAACTTTTAAGAAAACTAAAAAGCCAATAAGCTAAATACGAAATAAGCCAATAAGCACAACAAGCTTAAAGCTTAAACCGTATAAAAACTTAGTAAGGAATAAAAAGACAAACTTTTTAGTCACAAAAACATCAAAATTAAACAAGAAGAATCAAAATTTCGGATCAAAAACAAACTAAAATCAAGAAAGGTAGAAAGAGATTAATGAATAAAAAGCTTAACTTGAACTTGTATATTAATGAATTCCAAATACAAGGATGAAATGAAGCTTAAACTTGAAAGATAAAAATGAAGAAAAGATGAAAACTTAGTGAGAGAAAGTTTAAAACTTTCTATCTCTAAAAACTAGAGAAAGGAAAAATGAAAATGACTAAAACTAACTAAACCATCCTAATGTGTCATTAGGAGGGTATTTATAGGAGATGGGGAGGTGCATGTGTTGCCTCCTCTTTCTTTCTTCTCGTCTCGACTCGATTTAAATCCTTTGTCTTTCTCGACGTCGTCTCGGGATTTGTCGATGTAAATTGAACTCGTCTCATAATTTTCTTCTATAATTAGACTTGAGTTCTTCGACTTCATTAAACTTCCGTCTTTAGACTTTTTCTTCGATAAATCTTTAGAGTAGGCCTTGGACTTCTGTTATTTTTGCACTCTTGATCTTTTGACTTCGTCTTTTCTCATTTTCTTCGATAAAAGTCCGTGAAAGCCCGTGTTTTCTTCCTTTTTCATCTTTTGGTCCTAAAACACAATAAAAACACAAACCACGCATAATTCCGACTTTTACGACATAAAATACACGTTTTGGTCTTGTTATTATTGGAAATAAGTGGTAAAAGGATAAGTGTTTTCACACTTATTAGTAACTTTGTAGGGCAAGTGTGGTAGCCGAAGTACTCAGTAAGAAGGAGAAGGAAAAAGGTTTATAAAATTTTAAAGGTATTAGAAAGGTGATCCCTGAGTTTTGAGATTTTTGAATATTGGTAATAACAAGTAGAGAGGATGGAATGGAATGAAAAATTAGAATCGAATTGATGAATTAATGGAAAAGGAATACTAAAGAAAGAAGATCAACAAGGTGTCAAAAATTTTGAAATGGATTGGTAGTAGGGATAAGTGAGACGAAATAATTTAGAGAAACGAAACCGATTATTGAAATTATCTATTTGAAGGAGGATGTGTTAGGAATACGAGAACCGGTGGTGAATGAAATTTTCAGATCATATAGAATTCAATTATTCTAAGAGTGTTGAGAGTGCTATATGTAGTATTAAAGGAATTTCACAAGTTAAGTATTGATGCATTCTGGTTGGGATAAGATGTATTACGGCATCAGGAAAAGGTATTAATAGTCAGATTTGAATTTATGAGACTAATGGAAATATCTAAACAATATATGATATAAGAAAGATGTAATGATGTAATATGGAAGGTACAATGGTTCAGCATAGTGATTGTTAGACTGGATGAAAGTGGAAGATTAGCATAGGAAATTATATAGGCGACTGTTACGAGATGCAATCTGTGAATAAAGGAGAAAGAAAGAAATCACTAGGAATTTAGTGATGAAATTGTCAATAACCCCGGACCGTAGTGTCCGTATTTTTTGAATCTTTGGAAATCGCTATAAGAAGAAATGAGAATGGAATAAAGTTTGAATATAATAAATGTAACCCAGAGACTGAAGTTGACTTTTAAATTTCAGAGATCTTCAACAGAAAGTGAGAAGAAACGAGTCATGAAAGAATATTACGTATTTTCGGAAATCAACGGACAGAGTGATAGGATAATTTGAACAATGGAAATTGGACTTGTGTTGATGTGATTGAAACTTGGGATGATGATATCTTTGAATATTTTATTATAAGGACAAACGAAATCTATTGAGGATGGAATCTTTATGCGATGATAGTCGTCATAACAGTAATTAGGATGTGCAACTTGAGATTTTAAATGGTCGTAAGCTAAGTTATCAGGGTATTAAAGTAGGAAACGGATCTGAAGAACTGATACAGAAGGATTATGAACGATGAAAGATTGGAATTATTAGAAGGTGAAATTTGGAAGTTGAAATGTGATAGTATTCTTTGGTATGGTGATATTATAGGAATTGAGTTGAACTGGTGTGAAGGATGTGAGGATTTCTTAAGGAAAATAGGTCTTATTGGTTTTAGAAGTGAGAAATTGCGAGTGTGAGGCGGGTCGAGCGTCGGGACGTCACTCTCTTTTAGGAGGGTAGGATGTGATAACCCTAACCCGTGGTCATTATTTAATTGTATTTTTACGTATATTTTTGAAATTTTTGACGAGATTGAATGTTATGGTGTTTGGTGATTTGAACTGAACGAATGTTGAAAGTTATATTTTTACGTTTTGACGAGTTGCGAGGATTATTAGTGATCGCGATATCAATGGATGCCCGAAATTTTAAGTTTTATTTTTAAGTTATGTCGATGTTTAATATTTTGAAGTTTTTATTTTTAAGTTTGTATTAAGTCGTGACGGGACTATATAATATCATATTTTGTGTGTGTTTTAAGTTTTGAGAATTATTTTTATGAAACTCGAGACCCGTAAATATTTTCAAAATTGACTAATAGTCATTTCCCGCTTTTTAAACAAGTATTTGCATTTTAGTCCACAAGAATTATAATTGGCAAAAACTACCCTAAACTTTTCCCATATAAAAGGAAAATTTATAACAAAATAAACACACAAACACCACTAACTAGAAAATTTCTCTCATCTTCTCTCCCACTTCACCCTTGCCGTCACCCCTTCACCATACAAAACCACCATCAACTTAAATTCTAGCTTGATTCTATAAAAACTAAGCAAAGACCCATTCTAGTTTCTTGATTCTCCATCTTTTGCTATAAAATTTACCTACATGCAAGCACTTTTTTTAAAAACTCATTTTTGATGAAAAACTATGATTTTGATCTTATTTATGTGTTCTCAGAGGCGGACCCGGGATTTCTAATAGGGTGTTGCACAATTTTTTTTAAGATTATTAGTACTAAAGTTAACCTACGTAGGTAAAAATGGGTGTTGCACATATCGAAAAAAAGACATATTTTGAAAAACTTTATCCTTCATGGCCTAAAATCGGGTGTAGCCCGTGCCACACCTGCCTCCTATGTGGGTACACCCCTGTGTTCTATGTAGGTGTTTGTGATGATATATATAATTTTTACTTGTTACATGTTAAAAATTTTGAGTTGGGTTTTAATGATTTGATCATCTAAGGTGATATAAGATGTTAGGATTGAAAGTAGTAATATTAGCATGATTATAGTAGTAAAAATAAGGTTAAAATGGGTGAAAAATATGATTTTGAATGATTTTTAAGTATGTATTTTTAATCAGCAACTAAAAGGTAATTTTTGGAAAACTTAAGTTTGTGTATGATATAAGTTAGTTAGATATTGTTGTAGAGAATTTCATGAGCTTCGATTTGGTATAAAGTAGAGGTTCTAGCTCCAAACGAGCGAAAAGTTATGATAATTTGATTATTCGTGTACCGGGAGACGAGTATCGGCACAATATATAGTTGTTGTCGATATTTGGATCGAATCTCGGGGACTATAGAAAGAATTTTGAATTGATTCAAGGACTGATGTAAGATGGTAAACCTTAGGATGTTGAGTCTATTTTCAAACATGAGTGTCGGTTTTGCAAATGAAGTCGTTTATAGAGGTCAAAAAGACTATATGAGTTGATAACGTAAAACTGTCCGGTTTTTGTAACTCGAAGATGTGTCGTGCAGGGAACCTTAAAAGTAAGATCTTTTAACCAAATTTTGGGAGTACTTTCTATATATATTAAGTGAAGTTTTTGAGTAGTATCGTAAACATTTGACGTGTCTAAGTAGGGAAAACATATTGAACGATTAGCATATATATCGACAGATATTTAATAAAGGAAATAAATAAAGTAAAAGTGTAATAAGCGTATATATGTAGGAATTATTTAAATGAGAATGGTGTGCTTTAATTTTGATTTGAGTTACTTATTTTATTTTATTAAGTATAGATATTACTTGAATATATTATTAAAGGTGCGTGTTTTATTTTGATAGATTGTGAATTTCGTGTGCGTCGGGGATCGTCAATCGTTGAAAGTCGCCTTACTGTAACTATTACTCAAGGTGAGTCTATAGCCTCGCTTTCTACTTGTTTTAATGATTTTAAAACCCGCAAGGGGGATACATGCTATTTGAAATAAAATGAACATATTTCATGAGTAATGGTTGGACCCGAATGTTGCCTTTGTTGCCTGTTGTTGCCTTGAATTGTATAAGCACCTAAGCTGCAAAAGTCCCTAAATTCATGAACTGTTAACTATGTTCTAGCTCTTTTTTGTGAGTTAGGAATAGCCGCTTATTCAAATGATAGTACTATTGGGCTGACAACCCTATCTGAGACCAGGGCTTTATGCTGAGTAACCTCTGGGAAGGATAATTTACGAGAATGAGAATGTGGTATACTTGCAACTCATACCCTATTAGGGGAAATGGAATTCATATAGTCATGCTGGCATTTGGCGTGGTTGACTAAGTTAAGGGGTCGGTGTCATGAGCTTAATACAATTCATTAGCTATTGCTATAAGATGAGATGCCTGATTAATAGATTGTATGGCCACAATGCTATTAAACGATTATGATTGATTTTTCTGATGTGTTCAAATGTGTTTTGTTAAACCTATATACTCGCTCAACATTATTGTTGATTTGTTTAAGCATGTATTTCAAGTAATCTGATGAGTTGATCAAGGAGCTTGTTGGAGAAGGTTGCGGTGTCGCTTTTATAGTTGTTCAGTCTGAAACTGTTTTTGATTCCCTGTCATCATTAAATGTTATCTTTTATCTGCAGGAAATTATAAAAATCATTGTGAGTATTATATAGTTGATAAAAGGCTTGTATTTTTGGGATGGTATTTTGTAGGGACCGAAACGCTACTCTGATATTTATAAAATTTCTTTATTAGGATTGAAAACTTTAGACTAAAGACAGTATTATTTTATCTAATATTTTAAATGTCTCATTTTGAGATCGTATAAAGTGTTTTGATGACGAGGTTTGAGTTTAGCACCCAAATGTGTATTTCCGCTGCGTAATGTAATTTGGGGGTGTTAGATTATATTTTTGATTATTTTTTATATTTTTTATTTATAATGCGTAAAAGGAACGTTCACAAGTGAACAGATCCCAAAATCCAATATGTAACCGTCAATCAATCATCAATCTCCACGTAAAGAATCGACAGCGGCGCCATTTAATATTTGTCTTTTTATAGTTCGTTTTTGTCTCGATATCTTTACGAATTGAATGATCGATAAAAATCAAGTCACCTTACTGTTTTTGGTATTTGATTGTCAAACTTATGGTATTCTATGTCTAATTTTTACAAAACCGTCAAAAGTGTAAAATAATATCGTCTACGTAACCGTATTACTCTAAAACAAATTGCACATACCAAGTACAAAGCACAAAGTACTATCAAGTAATGCACAAAAAGTAATGATGCCAAAAATGTAAATTATATGAAAGTACAAGACTGAAAATGTAAATGTGTAAAGCTTAGGGACTGAATTGGTAAATGTTACAAGCTACTAGCCAAAACTAACAAATATAACAAACTTTATAACTGAAATGAACAAACTAACAAACCACAAGGACTGAAATGCAAACCCTAACAATTTTAACCAATTTACCAACAAACTAGCAACTACCTAGAACTAAAGGACCTGTGTGCAATTAATGGAAGTTTTTAAGCTAAAAATAGGCTTAACCAATATTAAGCTATATCAAAAGTTTTACTAGACCAAATAAGTTGAGACTAGTTTCAAAAGATTACAAATTCAAAATAAGCTAGCCATGTTCAAGGAAATAAGTTGTGGTGGTCTAATTATTAAATAAGCACTTTTTAATAAACTACTTTTAAGAGTTCAGCTTATTTGAATAAGCAGAAAGTCTAGTTCTCTCAAAAACTGATTATAAGCCCAAATAATGGACACCTATCTAAGAAAATTTGAAAAACAATCACAAAATAAGCCAGAAAATCCAATAAGCTCAAATGACATCTGTTGACCAGCGTTGACCAAAAGTTGACCAACTTTGACCAAGGTCAAATCTCATTTTGATGACTTATAGAACTGTTTTGTGGAAGAAAATAAGCAAGTTTATGAAGTGGATAAGCCAATACTAGAAATAAGCTATGACAGAAACTAGTGATTATCACATAGACTTTTATGGGCTTATTTCTTATTCTATATGAAGAACTGTATAAAGTGGCATATAAAATCTGAAAGCTAGGATGTTAGGCTCTCCAAAGAACCAAAAATCAAAGTCTGATTCCAAGAAATCAGCTACTTATGCTGGTTTAAAAATGGCTTGTTCTAGGCATATGAAACTAACACATAGCATTCTTGTGCCATTTGCCTTTTTGAAAAAGAGTTTGTTGGAAATACGTTTTTACGTATGTATGAAGGATCGGTCGCTCCAACGATATATTAATGTAACGGGCTCGTGATCTAGTTAGTAAACGTATAGCCCATATAGCCCACATGTAGGGTAGGCTATATATACCCCTCCTAGCATGTTAGGAGGGATTGGTGGTTACTTTTATTAATCATTCGATATTTCACTTTCTCTCTCTTCCTCTCTTTTCTCTCCTTTCTCTCTCTACACCCTCATCTCCTTCTCATCTCTTTTACATTATTAATCAATCAATCCACATAATCAATCAAATCCAACATGTAGAATAAGCCAAGATTTACGTAGACCTTCAATTGGTATCAAGAGCCAAGGTTAGATTGGTTTATTCTTGCTTTTATTTTTATTGATTTTGGTGGGTTTTGATTTTTTCAAGCTTAAATTTTAAAAAGTTTGTATTTTTATGCTTTAAATCAAAGTCAAATCTTTAGATTTACTTATTTTTTAGATAAAAATCACAAATTTTTATGCAAAAATCAAAAACATTTATTATCAAATATTAAAAAGTTTGTGTTTTTATAAAAAGTTTGTGTTTTCTCTTTTTAATTTTTTATTTTTATTGATAAAACTCTTTCTATTTTGTCTTTTGATTGAATTTTTGTTTGAATTTTTTTGTTTGAATTTTTGATTGAATTTTTTTTTATTTTTTTATTTTTTTATTTTTTCTTATCTTTCGTGAAGTGAAAAGTGAAGTCTGTTTAATTTTTATTTTTTATTTTCATTATTATTAAAGTTTTTATTTTTAAGTTTTTTAAAGTATTTTATTTTTTATCCAATTAGTTTTCTGTTATCCTATCAGTCATTCATCAGTTTCAGTCCAACTGTCAAAACTGTCATTCATCATCTTTCAGTCCAACAGTCCTTCATCAACACACAGACTCATCAGATTATTCCGATCGAAAGTTTTTTTTCCGAGTGAACATATTATTCCGATCGAAAGCTTTTTTTTCCGAACGAACGGAATCATTCCGAACGAACGGAATCATTCCGAACGAACGGAATCATTCCGAACGAACGTAATCATTCCGAACGAACGAAATCATTCAGACCGAACGATATCATTCCGAATGAACGAATACATTCAGAACGAACGAATTCATTCCGAACAAACCAAAGTATTTTTAAAAAAAAGGGGGAGATTCAAACATAACGGGAAATAAGACTCGACCACAACATCTTTCACTCTCGTCAGACTCGACTCCTCAGACTCGACGGTTTAGACAAACTGACCTCACCCTCGTTCAAAAACAAATCAACAAAATCTCATACTCTCGCTCAAAAACTGACTCAACCCACACCTCTCGAACTCGAACAAAAACCCTCGAGACTCCCTCAACCCTCTTTCTAACCCAACATCGACACACCCTCAAAACATTTTCGACTCGAAAACCATTTTTGACTTTATACTCGACTCAACAAACCAACACACCACCCTCACCCGCACCCTAACAAAACAACCAACCTAGACTCTACAGACTCACACAACACCCTCAACCTTTCACACCTAGACTACACAAACAACAAACACATCGACTTAAAACCATTTTACAAAACCATTCAAACCATTTTACAAAACCCTTTCGATTCAGACCTCACTGACCTCACTCTCTCGTCTAAAACAAACAGAGAAACACCTACCCGAGACCACTTTCTTATGATCTTGAAGCCAAACTCGTTTTTATCTCTTCATAGCTCGGGTCCCTTGTCAACCACCAGAATGTACTCGTGATGAGTAACAAGGTTGAGTTGAAACCTTCCAGCTACTGATCACGAAGATTGTTAGCAGCAGGAAGTACATGAGTTAGTGCTATTGAAGAACAAGAAGAAGAAGTATTGGGTTTTCTGTGGTTGGTGACTACGATTGGGATTGTTATGTATGATTGGGATTGATGAGATGAGATTTGTTTGTTTGGAGATTATTAAAGGAGAGCAGATTATCTTTATCATTTGTGTGGGGAGAGAGAGAGATATAGGGGTAAAGTTAGACGGAGGTTACAAGAAAGTTGAGTTTTGGCTGTGTGTTTTAATATTAAATTGGGCGGAGTATACAAAGTCTGAGAAGTAGGCCAAGGGTGTAACACGTGGGCCACGTATTTGATATTTGCAAACCCAAAATATACACGTGGTCCAAGCTTTTGCTATTTGATATTTGTTTTCAAACCGTCTCATATATTCGTGGACCTACTATTTATTTTTGGAAAGTTTTAATAAGTTTTCTACGTTATCTTGATACACGTTTGAACACTTATTAATAGACAATTTCATATATTTTTGAAAGTTTTATATTTTTGAAAGTTTTATACTCATAAATTTTTGGACGTTTTATTTGAATGTTTCTTCACCAAATTCATTTTCGAATTTCATTGTTGGTGTGGACGAGTGATATGAATTTGTTTGCTACCGTGATCATTAATGAATTGGTTGTGCCAAGTGGTGACATATAGTGTTTTGATTATATATTAATGTGAGTTTCAGTTTTGATTATATATTGTGTTTGATAAGTTTTGAAGTCAAGTATCGGGACAAAGTCATAAAATTTATTTGACGAGACCAAGAAAAATTGGATATAAATTATCGGTTACGTTACGAGCTTTATTTTTGGAGTGAGCCGACTTTGCTTTGGTCTCCGGTTTATTTTATCATCGTTTTGAGCCGACAACAATTTTTGAGCCAAGTAAAGAGTTATACCATCAAACGAGGATTGTGACGAAGTTTTACGGTTTTGGTTGGGGTGTAAAATCTCGTAAAATCGACTTCACGATTTCTTCACGAATTGTAAAATCCCGAAAACAACCTCATCCACATCATTTTTTAATCGATATTCAATGGATTCGTTCGATTCGACATGTCAAAAGGGAGAAGCGCATAAAAAGCAAGACAAAGTTAGTGATAATGGCATCACTTCATTTCAAATGCTTCAGTATCATCTAGTTACTCTTTCACGGATTCAAGGAGGGAGCGAATTTGTGACAATCTTTGGTCAAGATCGTCATATATTCATGGAATCGATGTTCATCATATTGACCCAACTCGCCGAGCAACTCAACAATGAACACTTTAATCACTCTGCATCGGCACTTGCATATAAGACTCTTGTGACACAACTCACGCATTTCCTCCAATTCAATATCATCAAGTATGAAAGTTCAGTGATTTGCCAATCATTTCTTCGAGATACACATACCGAGCTTCGAGTTTTCCGTGATACAATTTTGAAACTCATGACATCGGTCTCGTCTTCGATTTATGAAAGATCTCAACTTCAGCAAGGGTATGATAATGAAGTGCAAGACTCTTCGATGCAAGAGAAAAATGGTCATACGTTTGACAACTTGGAGCCTAACGATGGCAAGAGCACGGAATCAGGAGGACAACATGATATCAGCGGCACGTCAGGGAATGTTCATGAGATCTCTCTTGATGACACCTTACCCGTTTATGACGAAGAGCCTGCAAATATGGTACAATGTAATGTTGTTTATGATGTATATGCTGATGACATGCCGCATATTGAGCATTCTGAACCTAATTATGACAAACGAGGGATGGAAAAGAGTGATAGAAATACCACTTTTGATTCATCCGATGTGAGTCATAATGGGGAGAAAGTGTTCAAAATGCTAAACATCATGATAATTGTTTAATAACTGCCTCATTGACTGCTTCTGATTCCAAAATTAGAGAGCTCGAAACGATTGTAGCTCAACAATCAAAAGATCTTGAGAATGCCAAACTTGAATTTTCTAAGAAAACGGACAAATTTGAAACATACTTTAAAAAACTTGAAAAGTCAAACGTTGTTCTTGAAAGAAAATTGGATCAAAAAGTTTTAGATTCTAAAGCTGAAAAGGAAAATCTTTTGAAACAAATTCAGTTACTAGAGTCTAAATTGGCATCCCAAGATAGATTGCTCAAAGAAAATGAGACTTTAAAGGCCCAAGTACAGGAAAAGGTTTTTGCTATAGCTGCGTTGAAAAACGAGTTAAGGAAAAATAGAGGACCTAGTGTGGATACTAAGCTTGAAAAACCATTAATCTTGGGGAAACCGCCTCCAAATCAGTTCGTTAGACAATCGACTGCATTTAGATCCGAGCGACCACAATCCTCGAGACCGCGGTTTGCCTCCCAAGTTGATTTGCTTCATTTTCCTAGACCAGTCACTCCAGCAACTAGGTCCAATGTGATCAAAACAGCGTTAGAAAGATCTAATCAGATGATTGCCTCTAGTTTCTCTAAAAATACCAAGACCACGTCTAGAACTAGTTCAAATGACGTTTTCCATAAATCTGGTCTTAGGGAAGCTAAGCAAAAGACACATGTAAGAGATAGCAATGTCCAACCTAGTCAGATGCCTTCTAGATTACCCAACACTGCTAACCGTAGCATGGCGTCTCCTAGGAGCATCGATCAATCATCTATACTCGGACATTAAATATGCTACTTGTAAAACATGTAGAAAATGTGTCTTTACGGCAAATCATGATTCTTGTATCAAGAAATTACTTGATGAAGTGAACTCCCGTGCTAGACTTAAGTCCCAGTGGATAGCTAACATCAAACCCTTTGGTAAAGTTTGGCGCCCCACTGGTAGAACTTTCACTCTTGTAGGAAACGAGTGCCCTTTAACTAGGATAGTCTCCGATTATACTAAGACTACTAGGGAGGAAATTGATAAAGATGATACTTCACTTAAGCCTAAACTTAAGGTTTTCTATAAAAGGAAACGTTTGCCAGCTAAGATAAGTGAATCATCTACTCAGGTCGCCTCTGACACAAGTAAAGCCAACTGTGAACCCTCACGTGCTTCTAAAAGTGATATAGCTAACCCATGTCAAAGCAAGCAAATTCCTAATGAGAATGCAGGTACCAAAGTTGATGTTCCTAAAGAACGAAGCGGTCCAATCATTGTATACCGTTCAACTAAGGATACTCTTAGATTTTGGTTGCTGAAGAAGCAGATATCGGAGAAACAAGTGTCTCAGGGGATTCATGGTTAAGCTTAAATATTTATGGCGTATAATCACATCACAGTTTATGCCCCGGACTTCAAAGAAAGGAAAGTTTATCGCCGATGATAAACTTATCCTCACTAACGAGAAATTAAATTTTCTTGGACACGAGCTATCATTAAAACTATTCAAAGGTTTTAAGCTCGTGTATAAGGCTCATTGTTAAATGTCAGACGATGACCCGATCTTCAAAGAAAGGAAAGTTTATCGCTGATGATAAACTTATCCTCATTAACGAGAAATTAAATTTTCTCGGACACGAGCTTACATTTAAGACTATTCAAAGGTTTTAAGCTCGTGTAAATGACTTACAGTTAAATGTCAGACTGTAACTCGAACTTAAAATAAAGGAAAGATTATCTTTTTATGATAACTTATCCTCTTAACGATAAATTCACCTTTCTCGATCATGAGCTTATATTAAAACATTCGAAGTTTTAAGCTCAGAAAGGAAAGTGTATCTTTTAAATAAGAGAACTTTTCCTCATAACGAGAAATTAACCTTTCTCGGTCATGAGCTTTCCGTTAAAACAGTCAAAGTTTTCAAGCTCATGAAAACAATTTCTAAGTAAATGTCAGCTTAGGACTCGTCCTTCAGATAAAAGGAAAGTTTATCGCCGATGGTAACTTATCCTTACAACGAGAAGTTTTCAACTTCTCGAACTTGAGCTTTCTTAAGATATTCAACATTCTTAAGCTCAAGTAATTGTTTTTCAAAACTTGGAACACAATTTTTCAAGAATTTCTCAAAAGATTTTTCTAAATCTTTCAAAATTGTGTGTTCAAAAATGTTTTGATAAAACGAGCATGTCTTCTGGAATCGATAATATTTACGAACCTAGAAATGTCATTCAATAATGACACGGGGTTGTAAATAAAGTTCGAGCAGAAGTTTAAAAGATTTAAAACATGCTCCATATGGTTTGCTATTATTTCTGATAGTAACCCGCTTTTCACATTGAAGTCAAGCAATTTCACCGGAAAGCTTTGACTTCAGAATCCGAAGTTATCAACTCCACAATCCGAAGTTCGGTGCAATTGATAACTACATACTAGACGATGCGACTACTCAAACGGCGACTACAGCTCTTTCAATAGAACACGGGTCAACAATTGAGGGGGAGCAATTGTCCAGCATTCAGAATCTTTGATGCCGAAGGTGCCAAGTTCACATATTGGTGTCAAGACAACGATATCAATCATACACATGGAGTCAAGAGATAACTTCAGACATGACGAGGCGACCAACATTCGTGAACAAGAACCATGTGCTTCTATCATATGATGTTCTCCATCATTCGGGTCTAACCTCGTATATTGCTAATCTTGTGAATACTTTATCATATATGATCTTTGCACGTGATAAATACCTTACACTTGTGTTTAAAAGGTATTTAATTTACGTTTCAAGTACACCCTCATTAATTTGAGGGGGGGCTTGTGTAATTCATGAAGATAATTGGATTTGCATCTTTCTTCCCAAATTTTCTTAAAATACTATTAAATCAATTGATATTAAAAACATCGATTGGGTTAATATTTTTAATATGGGGGAGAAAATGTGATTTGATATGGGAAATGATTAATCATAAATGGTTTAACTTAACGTGATAGCTCATCCCGACATGTGCGAAATGTTTTCGGATATCGTGGCATATGTTTATGGGGAGCAAAATGGATTTGCACTTCAAAATGGATTTCATGGTGACATACACTTACCCAAAACATCTCTATTCACGAAGGTGAAGATTATGGTGGCATAAGGATGGTAGGATAGGTTAAAGTCCAATGATTCCTCTAGAACCAAAGGAATCTTCCCAAGGACATTTCATAGCTAGAAATAGTAGTCCTTAGGAAAGATGGAGAAAGATTGTGAACGTAGCTGAATGCCGACCAAGTACTTAAGTTAGCACTGGAACAATCACAACAAGGTGCTAGTGATGACGTATTGGTAAGCTTTGAAGGGGTTGAAGAATGAAAAAGAATTGTAAAGATAAAGGGTGTAAAGAAAGAAGCCCTCCTTACAACTTAGGCAGAAACCGGGTCAATACATATGCTATTAAGATCATTGTTTAATGATTCTTGATATTGAAGACAGACATCATGGACCCAGTGATGCAAGGCACAACCCATCTCAGCTAACTCAGATATCTCTTAAAAGATATTTGTTTTAATCACGCGGAGACAACACATTATCTATTGATTTATTCACTCCGAATAAATTGGTATTGAAATGGTGGCACTCCTCTCCAGCCTCCGATCACTAAAAATACAAAGTGCACGATCGAGTCTAGAGCCATTTGAGATCATCAAATATCTCATTAGGACACACTTTCATATTTCCTTGCTTCCTCACACACTATGAAAAGTAAGAAAGATCTTAAGAGTCCTACGCAAAATCTTCATGATCTTGCCTGAACATCCGAGTAACACGAAAGTATTTACAATGAAGATGGAAATCCTTCTTGATCGAATATCAAAAAGCTCATGGTAGGTGACTTGTGAGATTCATTATGAATCAAACTTGTGATAACTGGAAAGCAACAGTGGTTTAATTCTTAAATAAATTTAAACACGTTCCAGGCCTCTACGCAATATCTTAGTGATCTTGCCAGAACATTCAGAGTAATACTATTAAGTGTTTACAGTGACGAATGGAAATCCTTCTAGTGTTAACATCAAACAGCACTTGGTAGGTAACTTGCAAGATTCTATATGAATCAAGCTAGTGACAACTGGAAAGCAACGATGGTGCAGTTCTTAATTGAACTTCACTTGTTCCAGGAACATGAATTGACGGCTTCAAATCATGCGGATAATATTATCCAAATGATTCAATCTTTACGTTCGCAGTCAGCTTTGGACGGTCGAGTAAAGAGAACGGGTTTACCCGCGAAATCTTGTCAAGGAGGTTCTTTATTGAAACTACCTGCCACAAGTACGATATTTAATATCGTCCAACGGTCTTCACCGACCAGAGGTAAAATGCTACCGAATTAGAATGAAATGTTCAAGGCCATTTCATCCGTGTATATTGTTTGTTGCTAATTGTCTTATGCTGCGTAACAAGAAGGTGGCATTGCGGTGTACAATCCAGAAGAAGTCATCACCACATGCTTATACTACATACAATTAGTACTTCAACAAATTCAAGAAAGTCTGAAGGTCAAGTCTTCCGATGTATCAAACTCTGAAGCTTTCAAGAATTTAAAGGTATAAGTATGTGGAACATGAAGTCACGAAGAGGCGAATGTCACAAGTGACGAATGCACAAGGTCAAGGCAATGAAACATGCTCAAGACTTAAGTCAAAGATCACATCAAGCATATTCACAAGAACAAGATCGAAGACTCAAGCATAGATGCTAGGTTTAAGATTTTGTAAAAAGATGTGACCTCCCTTAGGGGGAGATTGTTGGAAATACGTTTTTCCCAATAAAGTCTCGGTCACATCTTAGTTAGCATAGATCACGAGATATAGACTATTTAGAACTTTGTCTCTTGGAGCGACCTCCCTTAGGGGGAGATTGTTGGAAATACGTTTTTACGTATTTATGAAGGATCGGTCGCTCCAACGATATATTAATGTAACGGGCTCGTGATCTAGTTAGTAAACGTATAGCCCATATAGCCCACATGTAGGGTGGGCTATATATACCCTCCTAGCATGTTAGGAGGGGTTGGTGGTTACTTTTATTAATCATTCAATATTTCACTTTCTCTCTCTTCCTCTCTTTTCTCTCCTTTCTCTCTCTACACCCTCATCTCCTTCTCATCTCTTTTACATTATTAATCAATCAATCCACATAATCAATCAAATCCAACATGTAGAATAAGCCAAGATTTACGTAGACCTTCAGAGTTTGACTTCCAAACTTCACACATCTGTTTTATATCAGTATTAGAGTGTATGAAAACACTTTTAGTCAAGTTCAATCACTAGATCAAAATCTTGCTAGTTATCCAAACACTAGTTACTAAATTGAACAAAATTAAGCTAAGTTCAACTGATTAAGGCTAACAGATATGAACTATAAACTAACAAGTCATATCAGCAAGAACATATAGAACATATAGCAAGCATTAGCAGTCAAGTTTATACTAAAACTAAGAAAATAGCATGCAGACAACAATTGAGAGGAAAAGTAAAGCATACTTGCACTTTTTAGCTAATAAGGCCCCCTTTGATAGAGAAGAGAGTGTTGAACTCTCTTTTTCAGCTTATCAACACCTTATCACCACTAATCAGCAACCAAATCAACATCAACCATTATCATTTATAATAACTTCCTTGCTACAAGTCTAAACATGAAAATTTGGCTAGAACTGGAAGAAACTTGGATTGCAACTAGTCTGATCAATGTAATAAGCTTCTAAAACAACCACTTGATTCTAGTTATTCCCTGAGAATAAAATAATCACAAGACATGAGGATATGAATGATAAACTCATAATAATGAGAAGAGAATTGAGAATTTGGTGAACTGAAATCTTTTATTAATGGTGAAAAGTTGTTTCAAGTACCTAACTAACTGACTTAGGGTGGTTGTCAATCACCCTAAGTAGTTATAACTAGAGATAGTAAAAAAGGAAGAGAGATTATGCTAAGTGTGTGTGAATTTCACACTTAAGCTACATTCAACAAATGAGAGGATTACAAGGTATTTATAGGCGAAATGTGAAATGCAGTTGAGGTGAGTGACGTGTCTTGGCCAATAAGAATCTGCCAGGTGTCATAATTCTGTTAATCAGTTCATCATGTGTTCTTCATCCAACTGGGGAAAACTTTATTTCTTGATTTCATGCTAATTAAGCAAGTGGGATGTATTCGCCTTGTTGCGGTGATCAATTTTCATGTTAAACATTCTTTTTGAAACAACCTCTAGCGTGCTCTTCAATCTGGTGACAGCTAAGCCACGTGTCTTCTTGGTATTGGTTGAAAGAAGTATACACGGATCATTATCCAAAATATGAAATTTGATTGGCTGAAGTGGCTAGTGGGAGTTACTGTCGAGATCCTTCTCACTCCTCATTTATTACTGGCTACTTGGCAATCCAAGTGATCATTTTGTGGCTTCCCATTGGTTAATAGCTTTTTCACACGGATCAAGCCCAATACTATTATCATAAATGGCAGATTTAACCCTTCATCTTTTGGCAGATTTCTGTTTTGAGTTAAACACTTCATGAACTTGTCATAATCAACCCTTTAACTTTGAGTTCCAACAACAATGACCCTTTGACTTAAGTTGACTTCCACTTGAGATCTTTGACTTTCTTTGAATTTGCACTTTTAGTCCATCAACTTTGGCAGTTTGGCAAGAAAGGTCCTTTGACTTTGGAGACTTGTCACAATGAGTCCTTCTTTTGTCTTTTCTTCAATAATAATGCCTTGAAATCCATGTTTACACCAAATTGTGTCATTTTACCTACAAAATAATAAACAACAAAGAATACCTCATAATACTGCTTTTTCACATAAAATTTGGTATTTTTCTTTGTGTTTTAGGGTTTGATATGTTATAATTGATATGAGATTTCACTCATAGCATTTACTTACCTGACTAGAAGCCACTTGATTTGTGGTAACTGAAACGTATAATTTCAGGACGCTAGCCTTAGCAGAACAACCTGCTAACACAAAGCACTCCAAATCGTCATCGTCCTAAACCTCTATGCAGTCTGATCTTGTTTTTTTGTATACTAAACTTAAATTGTCATTCTTACATATTCCAAAATTTTTCTAGACGCACTATACTAACCCCTTAAATCGAACATTTTCCGGTAATAATACACCGCCGGTTAAACCTTGATATAACATATTTAATTTGAGCTTCCCAACAATAATAAAAGTCAATGTTTATTTAACATTCTTTTGGTTTATGTTCAACGTGTATAGACTCTCCTACAACATTTAAATGGAGGTTCCTAATCACTTGTATGCAATTATTATTAAAGTCTTCATGTACATGCCTATAAAATTTAGTTCTTGCAGCTAGTTTAAAGGTTCACTATTCTAGCATATAGGGAAAATAGTCTTCTCAAGTTTTCCGCCAAAAAACTTGCTCAGTGTGTATTCCCTCCAATTATTTCCTTTACATTAGGGCAACCACATCCTCTACACTGAAATACACAGTCACACATAAACCTAGGAAAACCACATAACTAAAATTATGGTAAGATGTCCTAACTGTGATGCAAATGCAGTAATCAAAGCCTCATGGACTAAGAATAACCTTTCTCGAAGGTTCTATTGTTGTTCTGTAAGTGTTCAAGTTTGTGCATATATTCCATAATTTTTTTTCCTTAATTATAAATACTAATCAATCTTAATTTAGAGGGATGCGGCATCTTAGACTTGTATGACGGACCAATGTGTCCAAGATCCGTTGAAGTAATTCCTAGACTACTAAGATCTTTGAACGAGTAGAATGAAAGGCTTAGTAAATTGGAAGCAACAGTAGCTCAAAAACAGATTCAGCTTCACAAACTCAAGACCGTTATATTCATAAGTTTGTTCATGTTCTTTTTTTATATGCTCAACTAAAATTTTATTTGGTTTATCGTTAACATGTATCACAAATACTATTATGGTCTGTCTACTTAGCTTTAACGCATGATTCCTATGAACGTTGTACTATGTTCACATTTTCAATCTAATGAAGTAGTACCAATATTGGTTTGGAATGGCCAATTTTTGCTTTTACTCATGTATAAAAAGTTGTAGAAAATATTATTTATTTAAACAAAGTTATTTCTCCATTAAACCATAACAAGATACAACATTGGTACAAAAGATATCTGTAATTTTAACCCCCAAAAAGTAACATCTTATCATGTTCTTACAATATTTCCCCTTTCTTAGCATCTTATCGTGCTAAACGCTTGTGCGCCAATAAGTAGTCTACAATTTTCTCCTAATATGCAATAGGAACAGTCTCTAGATCAGAAACCAATACCGGCATATTATGTATCAATCGGTAAAGAAATATACATATATACACGTCACTGTATCCATATGCATGTGATTGTAGGAGCACACCATTCGCTACCGCAAACGATATTTTATACCCTTTAATGGTATACGCTTGTGTTCCATAATCCCATTTCTAGCAAGATACCAAGGTATAACCTCTGAATATTCCAACCTCATATTTGACCACCAATCCCTATCCTCGTTGTCCGGGACACCCAAGAGAATCATGCAAAGTAATCAAACCGCTTATGATATTGAGCACACCAAGGCAGCAATGTTTATCAGGCTCGTTAATAGAGATAAAAACCTACATTCTCAATGTCAAGCCACGCAATAGGATAACGCTCACCATCACAGAACCATGGGCGCACAAAATCTATTCCTTTCCATTCACCCAATATTGTTGGACATAAATAACAGTCGGCTGCAGCCCAATCTGCGTCATCTCGCCTAAACATAAGCATAAGGTCTATCCATATATCCAGGTGTTGGTATTGTTAAGACAAAATATATAGCAATTAAATTTTATGTCTTTATGTGTATCTGAATGAATGTTTAAATATTTAACTCCAAATCTAATTACTTACAACATTTGTCAACCAATACAGACAACAACAACACATGTATTTACCACATTCACAAAACCTATGTATTTACCACATTCACAAAACCTATGTGTCTCCGATATTGGGTAAGTTCTACGATGTTAATGAATTCACACATTAATACAGACAACAACAATAAATGTATTTACCACATTCACAAAACCTATGTGTCTCCTATATTTGGGTATCAGTAGTGAATTCAAACATGCAAATAATATTTTCAATCATATTCATACCTCTTTGAATTCCGTCAACGGGATTAGATCCTTCTCCACTGGCATTTTCTTTTTTAGGACATTTTGTCGCCCTTGCCTCATCCTAAAAACAACGAGCTTATTCAAATACAGTAGCTAAATAAACTAGTTAATTTATAATTATGTTGCTTTACATGATACTTACCACAACCAAATCCGTCTATGAAACTTCAATGCAATCCGTACCATCTAAGGTGGATATCGTTGATACATCACAAGTTTCCACCCTCTTGCTTTTACGTCTTTTTAAAACAGAAGTTGTACTAGGCAGGGACCATATGGTGTCGAAACTTGAGCTCCATTGTGCTTTATCCTTTTTAGCCGTAAGGCGATACGTTCTCCCAATACTAGAGAACTATCATTAACAATCTTCGTGATTCCGTAGCCAGGCATATCCTCCTGTCAATTTAGAAATGTTATTCCCAACTTAAACCACAACATGTAGACTAGACTAGTAAATATTAAACCACAAAATGTTATTCATAAGTAAACTAGACTAGTAAATATTTAATAATTCTAGAGGCAACCTCATGTAGTAAATGGATGTGACAACTTAAACCACAACATTAATGAATACAAGCTTTACCATTCAATGTTATTAAAATAGTAAAAAATTAAATACATGACTAGACATTTAACTTTCACTTTTAACATATTTAAACAAGTGCATGCATCCCCAATTTGCCATCTTCATCTACAAACACCCTATCCAATTCAATACCAACCTACTTATGGCTCGAGTTACCACTTCTGCCAATTTGGCTGCCATGTTTCAGCAAGAGGCTAATGAAGAAGATATTTGAGGTTCTTTAAGTCGGTTGAATAACATACAACTAAGCGAAAGAATGAGGCAAAGAGATTTTTTCATTGGCAACATTGAACAGTTAGGGACTCACCCTAAGGTGTTACTGTCTGTCAGTTATTTAATGGAAATTCAAAGTGCAGATATGAACAAGCTTAATTGGTTCAGGAGCATGGTCGTTCAACTAACATCAGGCTTGCATGCAAAAGATTGTACATCAGCATGATGATCAACAACTAGATAGCCCAACTATTATGTTGCAAGATCTGCTTTTTATGTTTTTAATGTTCTGTCCTTTTATGTAAGGTGTAGTAGAATGTGTTAGGAAGTATTTGTTAAACATGTGTATATTGTAACCTAATGATTTTCCAAGTGTTTAGGTTATCTACTATCTAAAATTAAGCTATCAAGTGTGGGTTGTTATAACCTACAAGTTAATGTATGTTTAAGAACTCTAAATGTTCAATGAATATGTTTCGAAGAAATATTTTAGTGTGTTCACCATCATAGTCTTCATCGCTTATGCGTCTTTAATACTCTTGCTGTGCAGGTTGTCGAACAAACCACCATGGTCATCCTACAAATATCTTTCAATTAAATGTACAATATAATTAAATAGAAGGAATATATGAATGAATATATAACTTAACTATTTTATTAACTACCGTTTTAGGTGGTTGTTTTCTGAAGAACTCATGCTCCATATTTTTGTATGTTACATCTTCCTCCAAAATCTCGTATTCTTCCAAACTGTTATATTATGTCAAACAAACTGGTACCTTAAACTTCATCTTATCACTGACAAGAGATTTTGGTAGCTTAAACTTTATTTTGGTACTACAACGTCCAGTGACCCTCCTTTTCACGTGGTATTACATCATCCTCCATAATCAAGTCTCCTTCCAAACTGTTGGTTGCACCAGTCGTGAGAACACCTAACTTTAACTTTAAATGCAAATTTGGGAAATACAATTAATTATGAGCAATATACTGCATAAAGTATTATGATAACCCTATACTAATACCATTTCGTTTTCACATTCTAGGGTATCTGTTAACTGGTCTTTAGTTCTAACTTCATCTAAACCCTTAAGCGTGTCCAGTTCTTCACCACCATCCTATTGGCACATTTCATCTGTATATGTACCATGTTTCTCATTCTCACCGAAAGAAAAACCAGGTTGGTCCTGCAAATAAACATACAAAATATTAGTGGCCACACATGTCATTGGCTAATACAATCAATTCTAATTTCATATATTCTATTTATTTACATCAACTTGCGACGGGGTAAATGCATCATTCAAGTTGGGTAAATAAATATCTCCCCTAGTCTCCATCAACAACGGAGTAGACGTTATATCAAATATAGGCCTCTCAACAATAGTTGATGCTAGTTGTTTCCCAATCGATTGTTGGGATCCTCCTGTGATTCTACGTAATGATACTTGTAAGATTCACCCCTTCATATAGACCGCTTGAAAAATTGTCCTTACTATTGTTAACGACACATGATTGCAAACCCACACCTACAAACTGAACAACAAACACTCTTACACTGGTAACCTTTATTTTTTATTAGTAAGTTTATTTTTATTTCTGATCACAATAACGTAATATTTTACACTAAATTTACCTTTTCTACAACAGATTGACATTTACTCACGCACACAACTTCATTACCAGATTGATTTCCATTAACACACGCGGGTTCGTGTTGTAAAACATTGGAAATTTCGTTGTACGTCTGTATACAAAACAAAAGGTTCCCTAGTTAGTCAATCTTAGAATTATTTTCATAAATACGTATATAAAATAGGGTTGGCGTTTTTATTACCTTGTCAGAACGATCTACCGTAGCTATAACAACACCTTCTTTAGCAACTGAATCTTCAGACCTGTCTTGTCTAGATTTGTCAATATACCTCTGCACATATTCTAGCCTTTTCTTATTCTCTTCTACAGCCTTCATCAACGCCGGGTTAGAATCATCAATAACACATTTCTCAATGACATCGACACTTGATCGTATTTCCTTTACATTATGTTCAACTACGTATTTATCTACAATTGGTTCAATACCAGATCTCATACTACCTTGTTCCAACTGAAGTAATTCCACTTGAATGCCGTCACGACCTACTTCTGCTGCGTAGTCTAGGGTTTTGGTTGCACCCATCTCCTAAACGTTCACTTTCTGTGTCCACTTTTCTAGCTGGTGAATGAAAGTAATCAAGACTTTCCAATAACCAAGGATGTGCCACCTCAGTATCTGTGGGACGCAAACAACAAACTGGGTCGGACCACACCTCAAACAGTTGACCATAATGCCCATTCTTAAATTGGCCAGTACGAGTCCATGCTAGACCACGCGGTATTACGACAGGGTTTTTACTCCATCAATTGCTAATGTTTTTAAAGATATCTAAACATATACCTGCAATAAAATTTACAAAAAAGGTAAACAAAACTATTTACATGGATTATAATAGAAAAATTAAAATAAATGTATGTTATTTTCTGATGCTTTTCACCTTTAGTGCCCACATAAAACCATATAGGACATACGTTTGATTCTTCTTAGGCTCATCATTCTATTTCCCGTTTAACAAGTTCTTAGTCTCATCATTATCTTTATTCACTAACTTACTCTTCTTCTTCTTCTTCATATCCCTTTTGACACGCCTAGGTACAACATTAACAGTCCTTGTGTAGAATATTTTCCAGAAATACTCACCCAGGGGTATGCATTAAACCACTCAAGGTCTTCTACTACTTTCAAAACTATATCAAGAACGTTGAACCTAGACTCTCTACTCATAAACACCATAGTTGTTATTAAAATCAAACATACACTCACAACATCCTCATCAGACATAGCTGCCCATGCTCTACGTTTAGTTGTTAGTGCTAATAAATCATCACCTAAAACTTTCTTTTTCTTAATTGCAGCTTTACCAGGAAATAAACGGTCACAAAAAGGGCTAACCAAAAGACCATTACATGTGTCTTCTCTATGCAATTTCTCAAATATGAAACCATAAATTAAACAAAATTCTTCACGACCAAAATCAAACGAACAATCACCGATTTTGTAACTAATGGGGGGGACATTCATCAAACATTTTTTCATAATAAACTTGGTGCTAGAAAAAATAGTTATATAAATGATTATCGGGATTAAAAGCTGGTGAATCAAGCCATTTGCCAAACACAGTAGATCTAAACAGCCCATTACGGTTTGAATTAGAACTCAATAAAATCTTTAACAAACCAATAGTAGGGAGACTCGATTGAATTGTAACCTTGGCATTAAATACCTGCACACCGTTGTCCATATTGATTAGAAGTTTCAAGGATCTTGGTTCCGCAACGTAATAGTGGATTGGTTGTATTTTCCGTCGTGCAATTATCCACCACTATGATGATAAATCATTCTTCAATCACGATTTTTTTTTTAATATTGCTATTTTTTTAGGGTATATTGATTAGGCTTTATTGGTTAGGGTTTGGGGGATTTTGAAAGAAGTATGTCGGGCTCAAATTGATAAAGAGTGAATTATTAAAAAAACGTATGGTCCACACAGTTTCCTTGGAATAAAGTATAAACTTATTGGTTGTCTCGTATTCCCACTGTATTAAAAAGTTATAAAAGTTTTTTTTTGCCTCGTGTATTATTTGGAAGTTGCCTCTATTTTTTATACGAAAAATGTTTCGAAATACGAATATGTGAAATTACACGTGCAGAATATAATTGGAGTTGTCTCAGTTGTCTTGGACCATTTTGGGAAACCTAAAAATTATTAATCAAAATGAGAAGTTGAATATGTTTTGAGGCTATTTTAGGACGTACCCCTATATGTACCCTATATGTAATGTGTTTAAACTATAAAATGAAAATAAATTTAATTTGGCGAGGATGTAATGCATGTCCTGTACAAGTGTCCTGTTGCTAAAGATGTGTGGATTTGATGTGGTTTTGGTTATTTGTACGAAAGAAATGATCCGGATAATTTAGAACACTTTTGTTCCTTAATTCTAGACAATCATTCGTCGAGTTGGGCAACGTTCATGATGATGCTGTGGGGGTTATGGACGAGACGGAATAAGAACTTTCATAGTCAACATAGAGGAAGAGATCAGGAAGTAGTAGATGTTGCTGTTAAACGTACGCTTGCAGAATACCATAAGGCGAACCAAAAGGATATGTCAAGAGCAGGTGCAGTACAGGAGATGAGAGCTCCCATATGGACCAAACCACAATCTGACCAGGTGAAAGTTAATTGTGATGCATCTTGGGTTAAAGAGTCGGGGAAGGTGGGTCTAGGTTTTGTTGTTCGGAACTATAGTGGAAAGTGTTATTGTCAGGTGCTCGGGGCGAATGTTTTGCGAGTTCGACACTGGAAGCTGAAGCGAAAGCTATCATGTGGGCTATGGGTCATGCTCAAAGTAGAAGTTTCCAAAATGTCGTCTTCGAAACCGACTCCTTGTGCCTAGTTAGTGCATTACGTAATGGTCCTGCCCCTTTATAAATTACAAGCATCTTTTCACATATTTTATCTGCTTCTCTAGATTTTAACTCATGTGAATAGCCGTTTGTTAAAAGAGAAGGGAATAAAGTTGCTCACAGTATGGCTACTTGGGCCGTAGGTCGTAACGATGAAGTCGTCCTTGAGAATAGAGTTCCAGATTATGCTCTTGTTCAATCGATGAAAGATGTAATGTATCCTATTGAATATCCCTCTTCTATAATAAACTAGACGAGTACTTGATATTAAGATTTTGCTAGTTGAAAAAGAGTTCGTTTTCTCGGTGTCTAATCGAATTGATTTCCGGTTAAATGTGTGACTCAATTGTTTTTGGTTAAGAAAAAGGGAAGTTGATTATCTAAAACTAATTAAAAAGTAAATGCGAAAGGTGTTTAAAAACAAACTAAAGACAAGTACAAATAATAAAAGTAAAACAAAGTGAATATTAAAAACTAAAAGTTAAAATGATATTAAAACGAATATTAAAACAAATAATAAAACGAAATTTAAAGCGAAACAATTAATAAAAATAAAACTAAAGGACGAAATTAACTATCGACTCGAAAATAAAGTTTACTAAATGAAAAAGGAGAGAATAAAACTAAAATGGTACTTTAAAGCTAAACGAGGCAAAACCTAAAGCGGGTACTAAATTAGAGATAAAACTTGAACTTTATGAAAAAAATATTAATTTTAAAATTAGACGAAAAAATTAACTAAAAATATGCAACTTTCAGAAATTAAATCGGAACAACTTTCAGATTAAACTAAACGATTACGGAACAAAAATAATAAATAAACAAGCTAGCAGGCAGCTAGCTCAAGCTAGCAACCTGCTAGCTCAATTTGGCGCCACTTTATGCATGCATGCATGCATCGCAATATAAGCTAAAAAAAACTCCATCGCAATATGGTGCTAAAAAAGTTCATCGTAATATATATGATCTATCGCAATGTGTATATAGTGTCGGAATATTATTATTATTATTTTTTTATTTTTTTTTTTAATTTTTTTTTTTTTTTTTTAGTTTATATTTTAAACTATCGGAATGTCTAAAAATAAAAATTGTTGGAATAGTTAAATTGCCAAATTCTATCCGAATGTGGTTGTCAAAATTTGGGCAGCACTTCGTCGCAATAAACCTTAAACTCCGTCGGAATATGCGATCGCAATGAGCGATCGCAATCCCGATCGGAATAAGGGGGATTTACCAACCTATCGCAAAGTAGAACCCTCTTTGGGTTATTGCGATAAAAACCAAGAAGTCCGTCGGAATGTGTATTACCCTCAATATTGCGATGAACACCAACAAATCCGAAAATGGAGATAAGCAAAAATCTCAATAAGCACTTTCAATAAGCACACTAAACCAAAACTTGAACAACTTAATAAGCATAAATTTGAAAGCTTTTAAAAGACGAAATTCATAAACTTTATAAAAACACAAAATAAGAAAACAAAATAAGCAAACTTTAAAGAGACTAACTTTTTAAGAAAACTAAAAAGCAAATAAGCTAAGTACAAAATAAGCCAATAAGATTGTCAAACTTATAGCTTATTTCATACGAAAACTTATATAGAAGTAAAAAGGTGAACTTTTTACTCAAATAAGCAATATGATTAAGCAAAACCAAAACTTAATCCGAACCAAAATCAAATCAAAAACAAGAAAAGTAGGATGAGAAAGATAAATAAAAGCTTGATAAAAGGGAAATTAAGATCCAACAATTAAATTAACTTACTTGGAATTAAACGGTACGAAATTTAAGACATGAAATTAAAGTGACAAGAAATTAAAAGGTACAAGTAATAAAAATGGTGGAAAGACTAATTTTTGTCAAAATTAGCTAACAAAAACAAATGAATGAAAATGGGGTGTATTTATAGGAGATTAGGAAGGTGTTAGAGGAAGCTTCCTCCCCTCCTTCCTTTCTTCTTAATTGCGCCATTAAGTCCTTCCTTCTTAATCTTTTTGTTAATCTTGGACTTTGATGACTTTTGGCTCGGGATTTCTTTGGACTCGTCTTTTAATTCTTCGATAAATAAGACTTGAGTTCCTCGGCTTTAAGTAAACTTCCGTCTTTTGACTTTTTCTTCGGTAAATCTTCAGAATTGGTCTTGGACTTCCGTTCTTTTTGCACTCTTGACTTCTTGACTTCGTCTTTTCATCTTTTTCTTCAATAAAAGTCCGTAAATGCCCATGAATTTCCGTGTTTTCTCCACTTTTCACTTTTTCGTCCTAAATCACAACAAAAACACAAACCACGCATAATTCCGACATAAATGACATAAAATACACGTTTTGGCTCGGTTATTATTGTAATTAAGTGGTAAAAAGGATGGGTGTTTTCACACCTATCAAATCCCCTACACTTAACCATTGCAATGTCCTCATGCAATGCATTAGTTACAAAGCACGTTTTACACTTTCCATCATTATCAACCTACCTTGGCCTTTATTTAAACAACTAAGGAAAATCAAAAAGATAGAAAATAACAAGATGCAACAAGGAAGAAACTTGTAAAGAAATCTAAAACTTACATTAGGGCTTGTGTGTCATGAATGTTCATCACCCTCAAGTTTCACGTTCCCCATGCCAAGCTTAAAAACAAGATCATTGTTAGTACAAGTTAGCATAACAAACATTTACTCATGTGGTTCAATTAATCACTTATACTCCCTTATTCCTACGAGTATCTTTTATATTTTATTGATGCCTTGAATGATCACGAGGATGCATTGTTGACTTATTTCGATAATTTATTTAGGCTGAAAGCAAAGTAGGACGATTTGATCAATAGTTAGCTAAAGGACAAAATCTCTTAAAACTGCTTCTCGGGATATCAAAAAGTTCATATCTTGGCATAACTTGGTTCGCGATTTGAGACCTTTCTCGGGCCGATATTTGGCATGTACTTCATACTTCATATCTTCGAGAGACGTTTTTGAGATAATGGTCTTCTCTTCGTTATAGAGTTTCTTCACTTGGAGACTTTTGAGGAGTACTCCAGCTTTGTTGACCACGACTTCATGATTATTCTTCAATCTCTAATTAGGATTTTGAGATACAACGATCCGCCTCCTTTTCGGACTTGGATCTATTTATCCTCATACCTTGTTAGGGTCTTTTTGGATAGACTTCTCCATGATCTTTATGGGAGTTAATTGCTTTTCGTCGTGAGTCTTGATCCTTCATATTGATTTTGGGAATAATTCTTTTCACATCACTTTGGATCTTCAGCAATAAAATGGAATCCTCATGCCTTGTTAGGGCCTTTTCGGACTCGCCAATCTTCGCGCCCCGCTTCATAAGTTATGCCTTGGCTATGAACTCTCGTCATTACCGAGCAACTTTTAAACGATCTTGGGCTAGAAGCTAAGTAACTTTTCAAATCGTACGACCTTACTTATTGCATATAATTTATTAGCAAGTGATGGGAGAAAAAGATCATAATTAACTCACATAAGTTAATGAGAGAATACCAAACTTGTAACCAACTCTATCATTTCTCGTTCTCCACAATTTAAAATCTCAAGGAATGAGACTCGTGGAAGCTTAGCCTAATAAACCAATTAAGGTCTACATGGTTAAGGATACTAGCTAGAGTGAACTTGGATAAGTAAACTCGGGTTGAGTCAAAATATTCACAACGGGCCTAATATATCTAAGAATCTAGACTTGCTAAAATCATTTTATTAAAATAAGAGAAAAATAGCAAAAATAAAGGGAACTACAACTAGGCCAAAATAGATTAAAAATTTTGAAAAATGTCGAAAAATTGATTTTCCGGTTAATATGAGGACAAATACAAGGAAAAGACCACTTACTTCGATAGAAGTCCCCCCTACACTTGAGATAAACATTGTCCTCAATGTTTAAGCATGTGGGAGTAAACTCCCCTATACTTAGGACATTGTGCACTTTTTTTAAACCTTGTTAAGGAAAGGACAACTAAAGTGAATTCAATGTGAACATATACAATATGAAATATTGAATCACGAGAGTTTAGGATAGAACCGGGAAGATGGAAACACGGAATCACGGTTCGTCAAAAGTCATCAAGAGTGTGTCTTTGAAGCTCTAATCCCTGCACATGATAAGAAAGAGAACAAGAAACACCAACGGGGCTCCCCCCTACACTTATGGTGAAAACAGGAAAGATAGATAGATAATTGGGTTGCCTCCCAAAAAGCGCTTGTTTTTGTTAACCGAGTCACGAGCCTGACTCGTCCCCGAATTAAATGGTCCATGGGGAAGCCTCGAATGTGATACCGGGATCAAAGATCTTGTCCTCGTTCCCGGAGGACATCAACAAAGGAGAGGCGGGAGGATAAGTCTTGAATGGTAAAAAGGTCCTCTCAATACCAGAAAAGCAAGTGAAGTCCAGATTGACGGGAGGTGGGGTGGGTAAGGGAATCACATTGTCATCCTCCAAAGACAATGGAGGCAGACCAATTGGCAAAGCCGTAGAAGTATCAATCATAGAATGGTCCATGTCACCTCCCGGGTCAAAGCATTTATCCTCATGATCATAGAGAAGGAGTGTAGAAACTCGTTTGAGAAGACCACGATCAAGTACGAAACCATCATTCATTTGTGGGGATTGTTGATAAGTTAAATCCTCACGAATGTGGTAAACGTAATTCTCATAAGAGGAGTGTTGATTAGGTAACTCCTCGAGAATAGGATGTTTGGGCATGTGAGTTGGTTCGTCATTATTATGAAAAATAAGACGTTCCAACTCATCAAGTTCGGCATCGATGTTGGAAAAGTCGACCTCGCTTGTAGGTGGAAGCAGAGGCAAAAGAGCTAGCTCTCGGTCGATAATTTCCGCAATCTCTGGCTCGAAGACGAAATCATCATACTCACCACATGTTGAACTCTCGTTAGGAGGATCAAATATCGGATGTGGAGTTGTGAGTATGTGATCATTGACTAGCGAAGCAAACTTGTCCGTAAGCTCCACAAAAGTCGGCACATCACACAAATTTTTCGGAACACCAGCGGGCTCACTTGGGATGACGACAAGTTCCTCGACACGAGACTTTAGGAATTTGTCCGATTCAGTTGCCGAGATAACGTCAATATGCTCATCCTCCATGATGAGAGAGCCAACGGGCTCCTCGGGTGTGATAGCAATAGACGAAGGAGGAAGGGAAGAAGTCTTACTTTGCTTTAGAAATTCCTCCTCGTCGAAAATAACCTCAATATCGTCATCGCTCTCCTCATTACCTAAAGGGCCAATAATAAGCTCAGGGATATGAGTACTCGTCCGATCTCGCTGCTGTAATAATGACTCCATATAAGTTTGCAGCGTGTGTAAAAGCTCTTTGCTTTGTTCTTGAAAAGTTGCATCAAGATCGTTTCTTTGTTCTTGCAAGGCTGTAGCAAGATCGTCAATTGGTTCTTGGTAACTCATCCCGTGACGAGGCTGATGATCAATTGGGTATTGCAGGGGTTGGTCAAAACTGGAAGGGGTATAATTATAGTAATTTTGATCCCCCGTTGGACAGTGAAAACTTTCGTGAGGACCCCCACACTTATAACACCACGGGGATGGAGAAAAATCCGGTGCATTTTGAGGATAAGGATCGTCATAGACGGGAGAGGGTGAGAAAGTATTGTAAGAGGAGAAGTACGAATTTGTTGAATTGCAAAATGGACAAAATCCAAATTGTGTATCTTCGATATCAGAACCACACCGCTCACAAGTACACCATTGACATGTTTGAAAACCATGCCATGGTCTCCCACACCGTACACAAGACGAATCCATGAAGAAAAATAGACAAGCAAGAAGAATATTTTTGGTGCAAACTTTGAAAAAGAAATGCTTTTTATGATTTTTCAAATGTTTTTGGATTTTTGAAAATTTAGGACACGAAAAATAACGTTCACAAGTGAACGGATCCCAAAAGCCAACGCGTCTCTCACAAAAAACCGTTAATCTTCACGAAAAGAGCCGGCAGCGGCGCCATTTAATATAGAGATTTTACTAGTTCAAAGAGAGTTCGTTTTCTCGGTGTCTAATCGAATTGATTTCCGGTTAAATGTGTGACTCAATTGTTTTTGGTTAAGAAAAAGGGAAGTTGATTATCTAAAACTAATTAAAAAGTAAATGCGAAAGGTGTTTAAAAACAAACTAAAGACAAGTACAAATAATAAAAGTAAAACAAAGTGAATATTAAAAACTAAAAGTTAAAATGATATTAAAACGAATATTAAAACAAATAATAAAACGAAATTTAAAGCGAAACAATTAATAAAAATAAAACTAAAGGACGAAATTAACTATCGACTCGAAAATAAAGTTTACTAAATGAAAAAGGAGAGAATAAAACTAAAATGGTACTTTAAAGCTAAACGAGGCAAAACCTAAAGCGGGTACTAAATTAGAGATAAAACTTGAACTTTATGAAAAAATATTAATTTTAAAATTAGACGAAAAAATTAACTAAAAATATGTAACTTTCAGAAATTAAATCGGAACAACTTTCAGATTAAACTAAACGATTACGGAACAAAAATAATAAATAAACAAGCTAGCAGGCAGCTAGCTCAAGCTAGCAACCTGCTAGCTCAAATTGGCGCCACTTTATGCATGCATGCATGCATCGCAATATAAGCTAAAAAAAACTCCATCGCAATATGGTGCTAAAAAAGTTCATCGTAATATATATGATCTATCGCAATGTGTATATAGTGTCGGAATATTATTATTATTATTTTTTTATTTTTTTGTTTAATTTTTTTTTTTTTTTTTTAGTTTATATTTTAAACTATCGGAATGTCTAAAAATAAAAATTGTTGGAATAGTTAAATTGCCAAATTCTATCCGAATGTGGTTGTCAAAATTTGGGCAGCACTTCGTCGCAATAAACCTTAAACTCCGTCGGAATATGCGATCGCAATGAGCGATCGCAATCCCGATCGGAATAAGGGGGATTTACCAACCTATCGCAAAGTAGAACCCTCTTTGGGTTATTGCGATAAAAACCAAGAAGTCCGTCGGAATGTGTATTACCCTCAATATTGCGATGAACACCAACAAATCCGAAAATGGAGATAAGCAAAAATCTCAATAAGCACTTTCAATAAGCACACTAAACCAAAACTTGAACAACTTAATAAGCATAAATTTGAAAGCTTTTAAAAGACGAAATTCATAAACTTTATAAAAACACAAAATAAGAAAACAAAATAAGCAAACTTTAAAGAGACTAACTTTTTAAGAAAACTAAAAAGCAAATAAGCTAAGTACAAAATAAGCCAATAAGATTGTCAAACTTATAGCTTATTTCATACGAAAACTTATATAGAAGTAAAAAGGTGAACTTTTTACTCAAATAAGCAATATGATTAAGCAAAACCAAAACTTAATCCGAACCAAAATCAAATCAAAAACAAGAAAAGTAGGATGAGAAAGATAAATAAAAGCTTGATAAAAGGGAAATTAAGATCCAACAATTAAATTAACTTACTTGGAATTAAACGGTACGAAATTTAAGACATGAAATTAAAGTGACAAGAAATTAAAAGGTACAAGTAATGAAAATGGTGGAAAGACTAATTTTTGTCAAAATTAGCTAACAAAAACAAATGAATGAAAATGGGGTGTATTTATAGGAGATTAGGAAGGTGTTAGAGGAAGCTTCCTCCCCTCCTTCCTTTCTTCTTAATTGCGCCATTAAGTCCTTCCTTCTTAATCTTTTTGTTAATCTTGGACTTTGATGACTTTTGGCTCGGGATTTCTTTGGACTCGTCTTTTAATTCTTCGATAAATAAGACTTGAGTTCCTCGGCTTTAAGTAAACTTCCGTCTTTTGACTTTTTCTTCGGTAAATCTTCAGAATTGGTCTTGGACTTCCGTTCTTTTTGCACTCTTGACTTCTTGACTTCGTCTTTTCATCTTTTTCTTCAATAAAAGTCCGTAAATGCCCATGAATTTCCGTGTTTTCTCCACTTTTCACTTTTTCGTCCTAAATCACAACAAAAACACAAACCACGCATAATTCCGACATAAATGACATAAAATACACGTTTTGGCTCGGTTATTATTGTAATTAAGTGGTAAAAAGGATGGGTGTTTTCACACCTATCAAATCCCCTACACTTAACCATTGCAATGTCCTCATGCAATGCATTAGTTACAAAGCACGTTTTACACTTTCCATCATTATCAACCTACCTTGGCCTTTATTTAAACAACTAAGGAAAATCAAAAAGATAGAAAATAACAAGATGCAACAAGGAAGAAACTTGTAAAGAAATCTAAAACTTACATTAGGGCTTGTGTGTCATGAATGTTCATCACCCTCAAGTTTCACGTTCCCCATGCCAAGCTTAAAAACAAGATCATTGTTAGTACAAGTTAGCATAACAAACATTTACTCATGTGGTTCAATTAATCACTTATACTCCCTTATTCCTACGAGTATCTTTTATATTTTATTGATGCCTTGAATGATCACGAGGATGCATTGTTGACTTATTTCGATAATTTATTTAGGCTGAAAGCAAAGTAGGACGATTTGATCAATAGTTAGCTAAAGGACAAAATCTCTTAAAACTGCTTCTCGGGATATCAAAAAGTTCATATCTTGGCATAACTTGGTTCGCGATTTGAGACCTTTCTCGGGCCGATATTTGGCATGTACTTCATACTTCATATCTTCGAGAGACGTTTTTGAGATAATGGTCTTCTCTTCGTTATAGAGTTTCTTCACTTGGAGACTTTTGAGGAGTACTCCAGCTTTGTTGACCACGACTTCATGATTATTCTTCAATCTCTAATTGGGATTTTGAGATACAACGATCCGCCTCCTTTTCGGACTTGGATCTATTTATCCTCATACCTTGTTAGGGTCTTTTTGGATAGACTTCTCCATGATCTTTATGGGAGTTAATTGCTTTTCGTCGTGAGTCTTGATCCTTCATATTGATTTTGGGAATAATGCTTTTCACATCACTTTGGATCTTCAGCAATAAAATGGAATCCTCATGCCTTGTTAGGGCCTTTTCGGACTCGCCAATCTTCGCGCCCCGCTTCATAAGTTATGCCTTGGCTATGAACTCTCGTCATTACCGAGCAACTTTTAAACGATCTTGGGCTAGAAGCTAAGTAACTTTTCAAATCGTACGACCTTACTTATTGCATATAATTTATTAGCAAGTGATGGGAGAAAAAGATCATAATTAACTCACATAAGTTAATGAGAGAATACCAAACTTGTAACCAACTCTATCATTTCTCGTTCTCCACAATTTAAAATCTCAAGGAATGAGACTCGTGGAAGCTTAGCCTAATAAACCAATTAAGGTCTACATGGTTAAGGATACTAGCTAGAGTGAACTTGGATAAGTAAACTCGGGTTGAGTCAAAATATTCACAACGGGCCTAATATATCTAAGAATCTAGACTTGCTAAAATCATTTTATTAAAATAAGAGAAAAATAGCAAAAATAAAGGGAACTACAACTAGGCCAAAATAGATTAAAAATTTTGAAAAATGTCGAAAAATTGATTTTCCGGTTAATATGAGGACAAATACAAGGAAAAGACCACTTACTTCGATAGAAGTCCCCCCTACACTTGAGATAAACATTGTCCTCAATGTTTAAGCATGTGGGAGTAAACTCCCCTATACTTAGGACATTGTGCACTTTGTTTAAACCTTGTTAAGGAAAGGACAACTAAAGTGAATTCAATGTGAACATATACAATATGAAATATTGAATCACGAGAGTTTAGGATAGAACCGGGAAGATGGAAACACGGAATCACGGTTCGTCAAAAGTCATCAAGAGTGTGTCTTTGAAGCTCTAATCCCTGCACATGATAAGAAAGAGAACAAGAAACACCAACGGGGCTCCCCCTACACTTATGGTGAAAACAGGAAAGATAGATAGATAATTGGGTTGCCTCCCAAAAAGCGCTTGTTTTTGTTAACCGAGTCACGAGCCTGACTCGTCCCCGAATTAAATGGTCCATGGGGAAGCCTCGAATGTGATACCGGGATCAAAGATCTTGTCCTCGTTCCCGGAGGACATCAACAAAGGAGAGGCGGGAGGATAAGTCTTGAATGGTAAAAAGGTCCTCTCAATACCAGAAAAGCAAGTGAAGTCCAGATTGACGGGAGGTGGGGTGGGTAAGGGAATCACATTGTCATCCTCCAAAGACAATGGAGGCAGACCAATTGGCAAAGCCGTAGAAGTATCAATCATAGAATGGTCCATGTCACCTCCCGGGTCAAAGCATTTATCCTCATGATCGTAGAGAAGGAGTGTAGAAACTCGTTTGAGAAGACCACGATCAAGTACGAAACCATCATTCATTTGTGGGGATTGTTGATAAGTTAAATCCTCACGAATGTGGTAAACGTAATTCTCATAAGAGGAGTGTTGATTAGGTAACTCCTCGAGAATAGGATGTTTGGGCATGTGAGTTGGTTCGTCATTATTATGAAAAATAAGACGTTCCAACTCATCAAGTTCGGCATCGATGTTGGAAAAGTCGACCTCGCTTGTAGGTGGAAGCAGAGGCAAAAGAGCTAGCTCTCGGTCGATAATTTCCGCAATCTCTGGCTCGAAGACGAAATCATCATACTCACCACATGTTGAACTCTCGTTAGGAGGATCAAATATCGGATGTGGAGTTGTGAGTATGTGATCATTGACTAGCGAAGCAAACTTGTCCGTAAGCTCCACAAAAGTCGGCACATCACACAAATTTTTCGGAACACCAGCGGGCTCACTTGGGATGACGACAAGTTCCTCGACACGAGACTTTAGGAATTTGTCCGATTCAGTTGCCGAGATAACGTCAATATGCTCATCCTCCATGATGAGAGAGCCAACGGGCTCCTCGGGTGTGATAGCAATAGACGAAGGAGGAAGGGAAGAAGTCTTACTTTGCTTTAGAAATTCCTCCTCGTCGAAAATAACCTCAATATCGTCATCGCTCTCCTCATTACCTAAAGGGCCAATAATAAGCTCAGGGATATGAGTACTCGTCCGATCTCGCTGCTGTAATAATGACTCCATATAAGTTTGCAGCGTGTGTAAAAGCTCTTTGCTTTGTTCTTGAAAAGCTGCATCAAGATCGTTTCTTTGTTCTTGCAAGGCTGTAGCAAGATCGTCAATTGGTTCTTGGTAACTCATCCCGTGACGAGGCTGATGATCAATTGGGTATTGCAGGGGTTGGTCAAAACTGGAAGGGGTATAATTATAGTAATTTTGATCCCCCGCTGGACAGTGAAAACTTTCGTGAGGACCCCCACACTTATAACACCACGGGGATGGAGAAAAATCCGGTGCATTTTGAGGATAAGGATCGTCATAGACGGGAGAGGGTGAGAAAGTATTGTAAGAGGAGAAGTACGAATTTGTTGAATTGCAAAATGGACAAAATCCAAATTGTGTATCTTCGATATCAGAACCACACCGCTCACAAGTACACCATTGACATGTTTGAAAACCATGCCATGGTCTCCCACACCGTACACAAGACGAATCCATGAAGAAAAATAGACAAGCAAGAAGAATATTTTTGGTGCAAACTTTGAAAAAGAAATGCTTTTTATGATTTTTCAAATGTTTTTGGATTTTTGAAAATTTAGGACACGAAAAATAACGTTCACAAGTGAACGGATCCCAAAAGCCAACGCGTCTCTCACAAAAAACCGTTAATCTTCACGAAAAGAGCCGGCAGCGGCGCCATTTAATATAGAGATTTTACTAGTTCAAAGAGAGTTCGTTTTCTCGGTGTCTAATCGAATTGATTTCCGGTTAAATGTGTGACTCAATTGTTTTTGGTTAAGAAAAAGGGAAGTTGATTATCTAAAACTAATTAAAAAGTAAATGCGAAAGGTGTTTAAAAACAAACTAAAGACAAGTACAAATAATAAAAGTAAAACAAAGTGAATATTAAAAACTAAAAGTTAAAATGATATTAAAACGAATATTAAAACAAATAATAAAACGAAATTTAAAGCGAAACAATTAATAAAAATAAAACTAAAGGACGAAATTAACTATCGACTCGAAAATAAAGTTTACTAAATGAAAAAGGAGAGAATAAAACTAAAATGGTACTTTAAAGCTAAACGAGGCAAAACCTAAAGCGGGTACTAAATTAGAGATAAAACTTGAACTTTATGAAAAAAATATTAATTTTAAAATTAGACGAAAAAATTAACTAAAAATATGTAACTTTCAGAAATTAAATCGGAACAACTTTCAGATTAAACTAAACGATTACGGAACAAAAATAATAAATAAACAAGCTAGCAGGCAGCTAGCTCAAGCTAGCAACCTGCTAGCTCAATTTGGCGCCACTTTATGCATGCATGCATGCATCGCAATATAAGCTAAAAAAAACTCCATCGCAATATGGTGCTAAAAAAGTTCATCGTAATATATATGATCTATCGCAATGTGTATATAGTGTCGGAATATTATTATTATTATTTTTTTATTTTTTTTTTTAATTTTTTTTTTTTTTTTAGTTTATATTTTAAACTATCGGAATGTCTAAAAATAAAAATTGTTGGAATAGTTAAATTGCCAAATTCTATCCGAATGTGGTTGTCAAAATTTGGGCAGCACTTCGTCGCAATAAACCTTAAACTCCGTCGGAATATGCGATCGCAATGAGCGATCGCAATCCCGATCGGAATAAGGGGGATTTACCAACCTATCGCAAAGTAGAACCCTCTTTGGGTTATTGCGATAAAAACCAAGAAGTCCGTCGGAATGTGTATTACCCTCAATATTGCGATGAACACCAACAAATCCGAAAATGGAGATAAGCAAAAATCTCAATAAGCACTTTCAATAAGCACACTAAACCAAAACTTGAACAACTTAATAAGCATAAATTTGAAAGCTTTTAAAAGACGAAATTCATAAACTTTATAAAAACACAAAATAAGAAAACAAAATAAGCAAACTTTAAAGAGACTAACTTTTTAAGAAAACTAAAAAGCAAATAAGCTAAGTACAAAATAAGCCAATAAGATTGTCAAACTTATAGCTTATTTCATACGAAAACTTATATAGAAGTAAAAAGGTGAACTTTTTACTCAAATAAGCAATATGATTAAGCAAAACCAAAACTTAATCCGAACCAAAATCAAATCAAAAACAAGAAAAGTAGGATGAGAAAGATAAATAAAAGCTTGATAAAAGGGAAATTAAAATCCAACAATTAAATTAACTTACTTGGAATTAAACGGTACGAAATTTAAGACATGAAATTAAAGTGACAAGAAATTAAAATGTACAAGTAATGAAAATGGTGGAAAGACTAATTTTTGTCAAAATTAGCTAACAAAAACAAATGAATGAAAATGGGGTGTATTTATAGGAGATTAGGAAGGTGTTAGAGGAAGCTTCCTCCCCTCCTTCCTTTCTTCTTAATTGCGCCATTAAGTCCTTCCTTCTTAATCTTTTTGTTAATCTTGGACTTTGATGACTTTTGGCTCGGGATTTCTTTGGACTCGTCTTTTAATTCTTCGATAAATAAGACTTGAGTTCCTCGGCTTTAAGTAAACTTCCGTCATTTGACTTTTTCTTCGGTAAATCTTCAGAATTGGTCTTGGACTTCCGTTCTTTTTGCACTCTTGACTTCTTGACTTCGTCTTTTCATCTTTTTCTTCAATAAAAGTCCGTAAATGCCCATGAATTTCCGTGTTTTCTCCACTTTTCACTTTTTCGTCCTAAATCACAACAAAAACACAAACCACGCATAATTCCGACATAAATGACATAAAATACACGTTTTGGCTCGGTTATTATTGTAATTAAGTGGTAAAAAGGATGGGTGTTTTCACACCTATCAGTACTCGCGCATAGCGGCGGAAATTTCTAGCGACAAATAATTAATAATATGATATTGTGGTAATTGTTTCGTGTAATATTGAAAATACAAGGTGTGACCAAGACATAATATATATGAAAACATAATAACTAAAACAATTCGTAACCTCAATTGACAATAGACGAATGCAAAACATCCATTCATGACCACTTTATATTGACATAAATAACTTCTAGTCTACTCTTACTACAAATGTGAAAATTGAAAGAAATAGATGCATAAAACTTTCACAACTTTAAGAAACTTCTCATTTTAAAGAGATGGTTCATTGAGACAGAATTCTTGAACCGCATTATTTGTATACACTGAAAACGATATTCAATGCAACCTGAGAACCAACATACTGTATAAATCTTATTAGGATAACTAAGCATGTGTTTGTTAGTGCAAATCACAAATCGAAAACAAAACTGCTTAAAAAAATATTTATAATGAGTGTCTACAATGTAAAGTTTCAAAAATTGAAATTTGTTGCATCATTGTAAAAGGACTACGTATAGATAAATTCCATACAGGGTACTTATATAACTTTTTTTAGGGGTTATATGAATCTCATTAAAAATTTATTGGCAACGTTTGTTGTTAAATGTATCCATACAGCTTCCAAAATTATACATTTTACAAAGTTTGAAATTCTAAAATCAATTCAGTCATCTAAAAATGTAAAATTATAGACGTTTTTTAATTTGAGAATATTTGTTTAAAAATAGTGAGTAGTGAACATGATTGTATTTCTCGTATTTCTCTTTAAGATATCAATATGGACGTGATTTGTCTAATTTGTTAACATAGAAACTATTTCTTAGGACCATCTCGTGAATTTCAAGAGCCACGCAATAGTAAAAAAAACGTAAAATTCGTTATGTAGATGCCTTTGTTCTATAATAACAAAGAAAGAGCAACACTAACATGAAGATATATTTCTATAACTATTAGAGTTCTAGTATTTTAAAATATGTTTCGAGACTTATTTTTAAACCTTTATTAAACAGTATAAAGTAGTTTATTATATTTAAATTTAGTATATAATCATCAATATTAAATAATAGTTCAAAATTAACAATGCTTATAAGTTCATTTCCTTTTATTTAGATAAATACAAAAAAAATTAAAATAAAAGTGTAGAGATTAGTAAACATTAGGGTGAAAATGACATTGGGCAAAAACTCATCATCGTCGGTTTTTTCATATTTTTTCTAAAATCATTTAAAACTCAACAATATTACCATGTTTATATGAGTGACATAAACTATGTTTATGTTTCTGAACACATTATCACAATGATAAGCTTGAAGGTTATAAAATCAGTTTTAATTGTGTTTGAAATGAACAGATATGGTACATTCTATATGGGTGACTCTAAAGATTCCTTCTTATACTGATTAATTGATAGTTATAGGTTGCAAGAAGGCATAATACTCCACCCAAGTTGGCAGCATGAAAATGGCACAATAAGGAGAAAACAAGATGCTTAAGACAATGTGTACCACTACCCGGAGCAAGGCTAGCTAAACCTTGTTCCGGATTTGATATGCTCGATGAATGTTTAAAATTCCCTACAGAACTTAGCATGAAATCACTCTCTTATGTTATATCTGTTGTGCAATATATTATATTATGAAATCCTGACAGGTTATCCAAATTTGTTATGAATTTTATGCATGAAATCATTCTCTTGCAAATAATATAAAAACTGCACTAACGATTGAATTAATAATCTCATTTTGTGTATGATTATAGACAAATGGTGATTTCACAATCGAACCCCAATAATGCAACTGTCTCCAATACCGCTAATGCCGAAGTACCTGAAGCTACTCATAATGTTACCACTGCTCAACTCCGGGAGATGATTGGTGAAGGCATTTCAGCAGCCATGGCAGCCAGAGATGCTAATGTGGGCGATGACCCAAACCCCAACATACGCAGAAACAACTTCAACAGGGGTTGTTCGTACCCCGACTTCTTGAAATGCAAACCCTCATACTACCGAGGAAAAGAAGGAGTTGTTGAACTAATGCAATGGTTTGAAAGACTAGAGACAGTTTTCCACATCAGCAATTGTGCTGACGAAAACAGAGTTAAGTATGCTACATGCACTCTACTCGATAGCGCCCTTACTTGGTGGAACTCTGTGGTCACCACCCTTGGACATGCCGCTGCTTATACTCTCACTTGGGCCAACCTCAAGGAAAGAATGACTGAGAAGTACTGTCCCAGAGGAGAAATGAAGAAGTTGGAAGTCGAGCTGTGGGATCTCAAGTGTAAGAACAATGATATCATTTGGTACAACCAAAGATTTCAAGAGTTAAGCTTGATGTGCACCAGAATATTTCCTCTAAGGAGTGACAAGATTGAAAAGTATGTCAGTGGACTCCCTGACAACATTCATGACAGTGTGCTAGCTTCACGACCCACCACTGTGGAAGGTGCCATGGAATTTGTGACTGAGCTGATCAACAAGCGAGCCCGCAATCTGTCAGAGAGGCAAACAGACAACAAGAGGAAATCCGATGAAAACTCTCGTAGCCTGTACCAACAGCCTTCCAAAAAGCATAATGTTGGGCAAGCAGATGACACTACCCCCACAACCCGCACCAAGAACTACTCAGGGACAAAGCCCAAGTGTTCGAAGTGCAACTACCATCATGTTGCTGGAGGACAATGTCAAGGATGCTACAAGTACGGCCAACAAGGCCATTTTGCTCGCGATTGTCCAACCAATGTTGCTACCCCAGGACGACCCAACACCAATCCTGGAAACAGCAACAAGGGCAAGTCCAACGCACGAGGGAGTGGAAGTGGGCAACCGGGAAACCGAAACCCCGTTGGTGGGAGCAGTAGCAGGCCGAAGAAAGTTATGGTATGTTACGAGTGTGGAACCCCTGGGCACGTGAGACCTGATTGTCCCAAGAGGGCCAACCAGAATAAGGACGACAAGGGAACTCCTTCGCAAGTGTACATAGCTGGCAATGCCCCAACAAACCCAGGCTTCAGCATCGTACCTGGTACGTTCTTACTAAACCAGTGATATACATCTATCTTGTCTGATACATGTGTAGACCAAAGCACTACAATTGCTAAATTTAGTAAGGTGATGGAAATCCCTCCGATAGTTCTAGACTCCTATTGTACTATGGAATAGTTGACGGAAAAGTTATGATAGTTAAACACCATCATCCGAGGTTTTTCCTTAAAAACTTTCCGAATCAGCCGTTTTACACCAATCAGATCCTAGAAAGCCTTGATAACTTTGATGTCGTAATTAGCACAAATTGGCTAGCAAGTAACATACAATTATCCCTTATAGCAAAAAAAAAATGGCTTTGTGTATCTTGGTGAGATGAAACCTTGATTATACTGGAAAGCCATAACCCCGATATAGTTAACACTAGATTTAGTGTCATCTCTAGCACCAACGGGCTAAAGAATATTTGGTCCGAGAATGACCCGTTTTCCCTAACCTGTTTCTTCCCTGCCTAAACCTGAAGGACACACCCAACTCACAATGGGTGTATTTTGTAGGATTACTTCTGCCACCTAGACAACCCTACACCTGAAAGGCACATCCAACTCACAATGGGTGTACTTTGTAGAGCTATGTTCGGCATCCCCCGTAAGGAGATGTTGAATGTCTTATGTTTTTGGACATTCCTTTTTCCTCTTTGGGTCCAATTAGTTCGACAATATCATCATATCATTAGACGTTGGGAGATGATAATTCCTCTCTTTAGAAGTCGGAATTTGTACAGATTTTGAACCAGTAATAGTGAATGTATGACCCTTGTTACGACACCCTGCAAGGCGCGCACTTCTTTATTCTTGGTATCTTCTTTTATTTCCATCATTTGAGGTACTTCTTTTTTGCGTCCCTCTCACTCAGCCTCATGGCAAAGGAAGCAGATTCTTTGCAACTTCCTACGCAAACGCCATCGACAACACTCTTAACCTCTTTGTTGGGTAGAAACTTTAGTGCCATTAACTAATGTTTGTGTCCCACTGACTTGAGGTAAAGATCGTAAGTTTTTTCTTAAAGATGTTAATATAGGAGGGGTTAAAGTTAAACATGTTTGTTTCACCTTCAACCCCCAATCTTTCATCCGCGGGTATGGAGATATAACTTGTATCTCACCCATGAAAAGGATGTAGAAATAGTGCATCCCCAGATTCCCCAGCATATGAAATATGTTGGCATGTCCTCCTCATATTAGAAACCATTTGCAATGGATTTGTCCTCCTAACCAAATCCACAACGCTAATGGTCCTCTCCCAAATCCGGGAAAAGTATGACTACAACACCCATTGAGAAGCCCTGCGCCTATCCATCCACAACAGTAGTCTCCTTTACTGCTCAATCGGATGTATAGTGCGATCCGGATAAAGATCTATTTGCATTCCGCGCCTATCCATCCACAACAGCAGTCTCCTTTACTGCTTAATCGGATGTATAGTGCGATCTGGATAAAGATCTTTTTGCATTCCTCGCCTACCCATCCACAGCAACAGTCTCCTTTACTGCTCAATCGGATGTATAGTGCGATCTGGATAAAGATTTCTTTGCATTCCTCGCCTACCCATCCACAGCAGTAGTCTCCTTTACTGCTCAATCGGATGTATAGTGCGATCCGGATAAAGATCTCTTTGCATTCCTCGCCTACCCATCCACAGCAGCAGTCTCCTTTACTGCCCAATCGGATGTATAGTGCGATCCAGATAAAGATCTCTTTGTGTTCCCTTTTGTTCACTTATAATGACGGGAGCTTCCATAAATACCAGATCAGAGGTATAAGAATAACCTAGGTGTAGACCACTTCGCGTTCATGCCGCCATCCGTACCAGAGAGAACCTAAAACGAATCATGTACTTAGAACATCTCTTACTTAAAAGATAACTAAGTTTTTAGTAGCTTTGAGGACAAAGCTAAAATAACAGGGTGGTGCTGTAAAATCCATGATTTTACCATGATTTTATGAAATAAATTTCCACCTATTAATCCTAGAACACAAATTCATGTGTTATATTTCTATAGGTCATATGTGAACTTGTCTAACATGTACATGTACTCTTACATACACACTTGTTGTAATAAGATTCATAATGTAAACCTTGTACATAAGACTAAGTAAAACAAGTAATAAAATGTATAACCAACATTTGATTAGACAACACTTAACAAAAATTACAAAATATGCTACACCATATGTATGTGCCCGTATATGTGTGTATGCATAGTTTAGGTATCCCTAAACTTTCTTGGACTAGCCCAAGGTCATGTGTTCTTTATGCTCTAGCCCAACATAGGGCCCAACACAAGCCCATCCTTTTCTTTGGATAGCCTTACACGGCACACACATGCATATGTGGAAGAAGAAGGGTTGTCTTGGAAAGGGAAGAGCTTACACTTGGCACAAATGTCCTTACCAAGGCAATCATGCCTTTTGCGTTCTCTTTCCCCTCTCTCATCTTTAAGCCAAAACACACACATTCCCATCTCTCATACATGCAACTCACTTCTCTCTACTTCTTTCGCTCTCAAACATTTCGGCCATAAGCCACAAAAATCCAAAGTTGATTCATTAAATCAACTAAATCTTTGTCCCATCTTGATTACAAATCATTTGGTGGCATCATTCTTTTGGAATCACTACAAACAAGCCCTAGCCAAATCATTATAGGTCACGGCTTGGTTTGTGTTAGGGTTTTCTCCATCAACTTGAGTAGATCTTATATCTCCTTGTTCATCTAGATCCTCTTTGGTACTTATAGGCAAGAGAGGTATACACATCATAATCATTCATTTCTTCATGCATGCATCTTCATACATCTATAAACACAAGTGAATAACATGTTAAAAATCAAGATTTGGTAAGGCTATGGCCCTTATGGGTCACGACATATTTATACAAACCATGATCATGATTCAAAATCTTTTTTTATGACTTATGTGTTATGTGTTAAACTTGATTTAAAAAAACCATATGGAACCTTTTATAAATCTAAATATGGCATGGGTTACAAATCTTGTTTATGGGACTTTGGTTAACCAATAACCATAGATCTCATGAAAAGAACTTGTGAAACCTAAAAATCATGAAAACCATGACCTTAAAGGTCACGGCTAGAATGAGTAAAGGCCATATGATTTGTCTACTAAGTTTTGAATAGTGTAACATGAAATGTTACATGTTAAATGAGCTATTAAAAATCATCAAAGTAACTTATGTGAATATATATAGCCGTGGGTTACATATGACCCTAAAATGGGTTAGATGTACATGCATGCTTATAAAAACCTAGATCTAATGATAAGTGTTAACTTAACATGATATACATGAAATAAGCTAGTAGATCTAATGAAATATCGGGAGGGAACAATATAGCCGTGGGCTATACATTGTTTCTTGGAATGATAGTAGCCTTGAAAACATGCATGTAAGCTAGATAATGATAATGTGTTTTTGTAAATATTTACAAGATTTAAAAACTAGTTAAAGTATTCATCTTGGAAATACCAAGATCTAAAAACATAGCCGTGAGTTATATATGTGGGTACATGGATCTATGTTTGATTGCTAGGCCTAAACATAGTTTAGATCATATTTTGAACTTGTGACTTATTTTCTTGATGTGTAAATAGTTAGATCTAATTTTATAACACATATAAACTACATGCAACCTTAGAATAATACTTGACTTATCTTAATAAGCCATAACTAATGTAGGCCGTGGGTTATAAGCTCCTACTAGGGCTTATGACTTACTTGTAACCTTATTACACACCTAGATCTAATTTGGTATAACACATAAAATGAATTTTTAAGTTTTATTCATCTATTTAGATTGAAAACTAAATATTAATAAGCTCATAATAAGCTTATAATAATATCCTAAGTAAAATTTTATATAAAATGAAAAGTAGTGTTAATGGACTATTTAAGCCCATGAAAAGTTAACCTAAAACTTAAATGGACCCAATAAGCCCATTTTATAATTATAGTAACTTAAATGGACTTGAGATCATAATTAGGCCCATTTAACTAATTAAAGGACTTAAAAATGTATTAAGCCCAATAATTGATTTAAAGGCCCATTTAAATAAATTAGTGGACTTGAAATATATTTAAGCCCACTAAAATAGCCCATTAGATATTTAGCCCATTTAATGAGCCCATATACAATTTTGTATGTTGAATAAAAGTTTTTACAATAAATATAACTTATAAAAACTTTTTGGATGAAAATGAAAATTTATAAAACTTAAGGACTAAAAACGTAACTTATGAAACTTGTTTTGATGAACTAGTAAACACAAGGACTGAAAATGTAAATATCTAAAAGTCTAGGGTTTAAATAAATATTATCCATGGCAAATTAAACCCTAGGGACCATTTTGGGAAGTTTCTAAAAGTTATTTTGCCATTTCAAAACCCTAAGGACTATTTTTGTCAATTTTCGAAACTTAAAGAAGCCCTAGGGGCTGTTTTTGTAAATTTAGTAAAGTTACAAAACCTAGATATAACTAGGGGGACCAAATCTGCCATAAGCCGAAACTATAACAAGCCCTAGGTACTAAATATGTAAAAATCCGAAAGTTTACTTGTTTAAAAATATGGAGGGACTAGTTTTGCCATGTTCCGAAACATTAACAAGCCCAAACTCTAAAATCTATTTTAATTATAAAACATAATTAAAAGTCTAGATCATAAGGATTAATGTATAAAACTTAAGTTTGTGATAAATAAATTATTTAAAAAAAATATTAAATAGTTTATGAAAACTTTAGAGTTAAATGAAAATATTTTCTTTTATGAAATATTTATTTATATTGGCTTTACAAGATAAATTGTATAAACAAGATGAATATGTATTGTTAATACATGTACTCATATACTTTTAAGAAATAAAATTATGTGAACGTTAATTAAATTAAATGTTACTACGCAAATATATTATAAGTAAAACCCCTTATGTTTACTTAAATATAGAACTTGGTTATAAATTTAACGGGATGTTATTGATACAAGTACTATAAACATAGATTAATATTTTAAGTGAAACATTTTCTTTTATGTTTACGTAAATGTAAAACTTAATTATAAGATTGAATGAGTATTATTACATGTATGCTACCTGATAGTAATAGTTAAACATTTGATGTGAACTTAGAAATGAAACTTATATAAATAAGTTAAATGAATATTGATGCTACTTGAACTATGGTTATTTAGATAAATACCATGGTATGAATAAACTGAATAAAATCCGTATAAGCATACATATATGTTCTTTGTACTATCTATTAAGACTGTACTATCTGATTAGGCATAACTTTGGTATGAGCTTTAATTGGATATCCGTAATAAACAAGCAATTGCCTACTCCCAGGTGAGTTTACAGCCCCCTATAAACTTTGATAAAACTTTCCCTTTTTGGGAAAGAAAATATGCAAACATATATTGGATATAACTGTATTGTATAAACTAGATTATGATTGCTTACTATTGAAACTGTTAAATTGTTGTAAATCGCCCGAATGTTATAAATAGATCTATTAGGGATTGACCATCCCCGTCTGGGTGAGTCATGCTCACTGTGCCTTGACCGGGACAACAGACGTATACCATGTTGGAACTGGATTGGGTGTCTTTTTGTAAGACACTACGTCCTCATCTGTTGAGGACCATGGGGTTAAGCTTCAGTTTCTAATAATAAACAAATGTTATTTACATTTTAGTAAGAATACTTTGTGCATTATTACTTCTATGATTATTGTATGTCCAAACTAATTAATTGTTAAAATCTGTAAATTCACCAACTTTATGTTGACCCGTTAATATGTTTTGCACAGGAATATGAAGTTAGTACGTGGTGTGTGCATGGTCTCCAGCATCTTAGAAATCTGCATCATAGGACTCGTCAGGGGTTCTATTTGGGGAAACGAAAACAATCACCTACTGTCTTGTTTAAAACAATTTTTATTTATATGTTTGAATAAACATATAATCTGATTTGACTAACTTTTATCTTATGCTCTATGGACTATAACGCTATCGATCCACCCTTGTGACATCTCCGTGGATATATTCCGCATATTTTGACCCTACCCGGGGTGTCACATATATAAACAATAGTTTAGCTTTCTTTTCTATGGCTGTATAACATATGCTCAAATTTGGTTTGAACCGGTCTAATGGGGTTGTAAGCTATGCATCACTGTATTGCAAGTTATAGACCTCTAAGATGTTTCGTTTTTTTTTGTCTATTTTTTAGATTTTAATTTAGACGTTTTCAACTACAGAGTTCGAGAGGTTTCATTCAGACTATGTAAAATACATATGTTTTTCACTAGCCGGGTACCCGCGCAATGCCGCGGCGGGTTCCCGATGAGTAATTTTGTGATGAGCATATGTTTTTTATGAACTATTGTTCTCATAAATTTATGATTATAAAGGGATTTGCACAACGCAAAAACGAATACTTGTAATTTAATACCCAAATTAAAAGGCCAAATACCCTTACAACATTTACCTATATTTGATACCCTAAAAATTAGTGGTACCATATAATCTAAATTACTCCAAGTCTCCAACCATACAGAGCTTAAACACCTAACAACACTAACCATTTGTATACACATATTTAAACGCATCAAACACAAACAATTTTCTATTTTCCTTAATCGAAGCACAACAAAGAATTACATAAACTTCACGCAGCCACACTAAAAGAAAATATAACTCCTTTTTCTCTTTCCGTAATCGAAACGCAGTAAACACAAACCCTCTATATGCACAAATCCAAATCGTGTTTTCTTTTAAATCCAAATCGAAGAACAATCAATAAACCTTATCTTCTTTTATATTAAAAGCCTAACAACGATACCCCTCTATATACTTTGGTTTCTAGATCTTAAAAAGATCCTTTCTTATTTTATTTTCGTTTTTGTGGGGCTTTAGAGGTCTTGTGATCATGGGGAGGATGAAGTGTTTTGAAGAAATTTGAGTGTGTTGTGAGAATAACTATGAAAATTTAGTGCATATATATATGTTAGTTTTTTATGGTGGTCATAACTTTACATTTAATCTTTAGAATTTTAAATGGCTGTTACTTTGACTGAATTTTAAATGGCTGTTACTTTGACTATATTGTTACGGTTTTTTACCTTATCACTCACTCATATTGTTATACGTATGAGTCAATAACAGTCCACATTTTATAGCCTCTTATTATGCCACTATCACATTTATCACTCATTAAAACCTTGCAAGAGTTTAGAAATGGTTTTGTAAATAGATTATTTCTAAATAAAGAAATGTTTTTGGCTGAAAATTTTAAGACTTTTTAATTTAGAAAAAGTTTTAAATCTTTTATAAAGTAGTAAGATTATGTTCGACTTCCCCACTAAAACTAAATTACACAATTTAATTGTTAAGGTTTAACATAGTTAGTTAATGCCTGTCATGTTAATTGGCGAGTTTATTGGTAGTTGATACTCGATATGTACATAAACATTGTTTATTACTGTAGCTATTAATTTGTCAGTGTTAATTTAGTTAGTACATTTTTTAACTACCCCACGGGTCTGAAACTAGAAATCCTAGCTAAAATATCTGTTGCATTGACTTCCTCCTTGGATAACGGAAATGGCGATCTCCGCAAGCCTGAGTTTACCATCAATCGTCATCCCAACAAGAACAAAAGCTTTTTCGTCTTCTAATTCCTCTTTCTTCTCCAACACCATTTCCTTCAAACCCTTAACCATTAAAAAAACCAACATCAAGAATAATAATAATAAAGGTGGGTTTTCTTGTAACTGCTTGTTTGGGCTTGGTGTCCCGGAGCTTGTTGTTATTGGTGGTGTTGTTGCTCTTGTTTTTGGTCCTAAGAAGCTCCCTGAAGTTGGCCGCAGTATTGGCAAAACTTTCAAAAGCTTCCAACAGGTTTCATATCTTTCCATTTTAACTAGCTGGTCTTATGTTTTCTAGTATCCATTATTATTCCAAACTGCTTATAAGAGCATCAGGTATCACAAAGAGGTAAACACCTCTTCACTGCGCCACATCAGCGCCACGTCATACCAACTAATCTCTCTCCTCTTCTCCAAAAACACCCCTTTATCACAACGAGTCTCTCTCCTCTTCACTTGGGTCCCACCACTCACCATTTTATTTAATTTTTCAATTTTCACACAAAATAAAAATTCATTTCATAAAATTAAAAATTACAAAATACTAAAAAATAAAATACAAATACGAGAAATAAAATTACGCTACGAATATAAAAATACGGAAAAAAAAAAGACAATACGAAAAAAAAACAATACAAAAAAAAACATCATAGATTTGATATTTTGCCGCGATTTGTAGTTGTTTCCTCATGATAACCGACTTTTGAGGTTCTGGCAAATCGTCGGTCCGAATGGAGAGAAACTCCAGCTCTTTAAACTCCATATCGGCATCCACTTTAGCCTTCTCGGCATCGGCTTTAGCTTTCCTCGAATCGTACAGCTCTTTACCCGCGTTTAATTTGCGGAGTAAAGCATCGTTTATGTCTTCCTTCGAAGTGGTCGATCCACTACCCGTGCTGCTCTCAGTTGTTTCTCATCGTGTCTTCTTGGCGGGTCTCTGTTTGCCGGGTGGTCGACGCTTAGCATCTGGAGCAAATACGTTGCTATGATCAATTTGGTCAAGACCCTCGGGTGCGTTCCATTTTGAGAAGTTTCTAAGCACCCTCCACATATGTTCAAGCGTAAATTTTCGGCGTTCGTTACAAGCCGCGAATTCACGTCGTGCAGCTTCAAGCACGTCGTCGTCGTTTTCACCGCTAGCCTTTTTAAGGCTTTTGAAGATAGCGTGAAACTTTTGAACATCGGGGTGCGAACGACTCCATTTCCCGGTCAGCATATTCTTCGTACGCTTGATTGAGTTACGCCGGTTGAAATCTTCCAAAATCGTGTTCCAAAAAAACTCTTCAGTTTGATCATTCCCGCGTTCTTTGTCTTCGGAAGCGGCGACCCAAACCTCGGCCAGTATTTTTTCCTCATCAGGTGACCACCGTAGGGGTGCCGAAAATTCAACTTCCTCTACATCATCGATGTCGTCCTCGTCTACGGACAAATCAACCGCAACATTTTTTTTTGCCGGCCGTTTCCCTCTGCCACGACCGGTATTTTTTTGCTTTCGTTGTGGCGGTTGAGATTGTGGTACTTTGAATTGAGTTTCGGGGACATTTTGAGATGGTGGATATTGAGATGGTGGATATGGATATTGAGATGGTGGATATGGATATTGAGGTGGTGAATATTGATTTTGGTGAAACGCTAGTTGTTGTTGATAAATTTGGTGGGGTGTTAATGGTGGAAAGTATTGTTGCGAATAGTTTTGACCGGAACCTTGGCCGGAACCTTGGCCGGATCCTTGGCCGGATTGCGTCACGGGAGAAGAAGACGACGATTGATTCGGATCCGTGCCGTGGTTGAGGATGTTAGCGTAGTTGAGGTAATCGTTTGGGAGGTTTGACATTTTTTTTGTGATTTTTGGAGTGTTTTTTTGATTGTAGAATGTATTTTGTGTGTTTAAAAATGTATAAGGTAATGAGTTTATATAGGGTTTAAAAATAATTTTTTTTTTTTTTTTTTTTTTTAAATTTAGCCGTTAGAAAACGGTAATAAAAAAGTGGGCCCCACTTTATTTACCAACGAGCAATGTCACTTTGTGACATTTGACAACCGGCGAGAGGGGGGGGGGTCGGTGTAACGGCGAAGGGCGGCGAGAGGCGGCGAGCGTGCCACCTAGGCACGGCGAGCCAGCCTCTTTGCCACACCGTTCGCTCTAAGAAATGCCAAACACCCTTTCAATCCAAAAAGATGAAGGTAGAATGTATTTGTCCATACAAGCGTGATTAGTCCCATGACTAAGTAAACAAGGATTTGGTACTGCTAGTTAGATTCATGTACTTTACTTGACGACTTCAATTATAATGTGTTTCTATGTTCCACCCTGTTTTCAAGATATATATATTAGTTTTTTTATATTATAAATTTTATTGTTGTGAAAGACCTTATGGTTGAACCGGTAATCCTCGATTAGAGACCCGGTTTTTAAAACATTGATTAAACTTTTAGGACATGTATTAATAGTGTGTTAATACTTTTCAGTTTTGCTTAGGGCATCCACTATGATAAACTTTAATAAAGGTTTATAATTGTGCCAAATCATCCTAATACATTAATTCATAAACTTTTGGATGTTATAAACTTTTCTCCACTATGCTAAAACTTGTATAAACCTATAGAAAAATATAATTAACTCAAGTGCATTAAATTTTAAAGGGAGGTCTAAGATGTTGGACCTTTTCATTCCACATAAGCATAAACCTCATCTCCACTATGGTTAATAAAATGACTAGACGATTACCCGCGCATAGCAGCGGAATTGCCTAAAGACATATAATTAATGATATGCTAATTGATTCGATGGTCGAACTCGTGACAATAATTGCCTAGCGATAGATAGTTAATGATTTTTTAATTGACCCGATGGTCGAATCGGTAACCCGGTGACTCGTCCGGGTTGAACCGGTAGGCGAGCCCGTTCCCATTGACTCGATCGGGTTGACTCGGTGGTCAAACCCATATCCCGGTGGTTGAACCCGTGACCCGGTGACTCGATAGGATTGACCCGGTGGTCAAAGGCAGTGACCCGGTGGCTCGACAGGATTGACCCGGTTGTCGAACCCGTTACCCGGTGACTCGATCGGGTTAACCCGATGGCCGAACCCGTTACCCGGTGACTCAATCGGGTTGGTCCGATGGTCAATCCGTGACCCGATGACTCGACTGAGTTGACCCGTTGGTGGAAACTGTGACCAAGTTACTCGACCGAATTAATCCGGTTGTGGAACCCATGACCCGGTAACTTATGCAATTGTTTATGGTTTAATTTTTCAACATTTCCTATTTTATCCAACTCATGTGCATTTAATTTTCAACAATTCCATAATTAATATCCAACTTCTATGCATTTAATTTTTCAACAGTTCCATAATTAAATCATTTTTCAACATTCAAGGTTTTGGGGTTTTCCTTTATAAGTAGTAGAGATAAACCTCTTCATAATTTTATAAACCTTTTCAAAAATAACCATAGTGGATGCTCTTATGACTTCCTAAAATAGTGCAATAAAATAGTACAAGGACTTCCAAAAATAGTTTCAACATTCACTTTTAAGAAGTTCCTCTTACGATTATTATACAGTATATAGATACAGAATTAGAATTAGATGCATCTTTATTAATATAGATGCACCCCTTTGAATTGAAAATGGTGAACATGGAATTTTACGACTTCCACATGTAGAAGATCGTAAAAAAGAGAAATCATGAAATGCATCTAATAAACGCATATGCATCTGATTATTGAGAGCTTGAAAACACAGTATGAGATGCATTTAATTTAGATCGATGCATCTTATTCTTCTTATTTTAAGATTACTTCTTATTTGATACTAACTCTAGATATAGATATAGAGATAGAGATAGATACAGATATAGATATAGAGTGAGTGGTGAAGTTTCTTAAAATGTGAGTCAAGATCATGACTTTGAGCTACCGGAACAAGGCTGCAAAAAAAAAAGAAACCCACTCTGAATACTCAACTATGCTCAGGAACTAAAAGAGCATTCTTATTTATTTACTTAGGAGATTAGGTTAGTAGATGCAGTTTATAAATTTGGTTGGTTCTTTGGTTATGACATGTAGATTTGATGAATATGTAGCCTGCACCAGCTAGAGGTATTACTACCATTTTTGCCATGGTTCATCTGTATGAATTTGCCAATATACGAACAGGATCACTAGTTAAACAATGGGATTACTTTAGAAAAACTAGTAAACTCGCTCATTTTACGCCCACTTGATCATGTGTAAAGATGACTTCTTAACTGTTTAGAGGAAACACAGGCTAGATACATCTACTTGAAGTTATGACATACGTTTTATGCAATATAAAAATCATACATTCGATGAGAAAGAGCTTGCTTGTTTACTTTTTTAATGCAACATATATTATTAATGAGAGGACAATCTTAGAATATGTGACTAGGAATCCTTTTGTTTTTTTGGTAATATTGATTTTGTATACGTATAGCTATATCAGTTTTATCTGTATTGCAATGAGTGGTTTACGATTATGATTAGTTTTAGATGGGTTAGTTTATGGATGTTAGTAGAAATAGAGCACTTTGTAGCTACAAGTATTTTAAATTTGTCGAATTTGTTTCTAGGTTCTTTTTTTACCCAACAGTAAACACACGTATACCACCAGCCTGGCATTGGACCATTACGCAGAAGCTAAAAAGTAAAAACATCACACTCGGTTACAATCATAAAATCAATTACTTATCAAACAAGATGACTAGTTAGGTACCGTAGGTAGAGCATATTCCAACACTTCGGATAACCACTTGAGATTGGCACCTTGGTCAGGTAGATCCCTCCCACTGTCCGGACCTCACCTCTGCTTTTTTGGAGTGGTTCTGAAAGAATGTAGTGGTAAACGAAGTTGACTTTGACTTATAGCATTTCTCATGTTGGACTTGTAATGTCTGTGATACCAAAAGAAAAAGAAAAGCCTGCAACGTTTATGTTTGGGCCCACAGACTCGAGCCCATGAGATACATATGACGGTTGCAGTAGTTACACAACGATTATATGTGTCATTTACTTTTAATGAACGGGTGCTTCAATTCATGAACACATCGATTCAATTAGTATAAATAGATAAGATTATGTAGATTGTAAACCAACCCTTTATTCAATATATATCAGAAAGATCATTTTAGGGTTCATCTTCTGTGTTCTTTATTCATACGATGTTATGATGGTTGTTGATATGTTTGTTTGATCATTCGATCCTGGAAGATATGATGCAAGATCCTGTGCAACATCTCATCGTCTTAGCTAAAGGCTTATCCATGAATCCAGGAAAAAACTTCAAACTGGGAGGGCAATCCTCTATGTTCTTATTTGTGTTTGTATTTGGTCAGGAAAAAACTTCGAACTAGACCATACCCCAAACCGAACAAAACAAAGGCGCTACCAAGCTGCACTACTATGTTCTTATTTGTGTTTGAATGAATCGTGAAGCTTGACTCCAGATTCAAGTGTCCAGCTTGCGTATTGAGCCCCCTAATTAACTGATTTTGGGAATCTGGGACTAACTCTAGTTGCGAGTTTGCATCTTCGTTGTAGTTTTTACTACTAATTTCATTAAAAATATGCAGGCAGCAAAAGAATTTGAAACAGAGTTAAAGAAGGAACCCGAAACTCTAGCAGAGTCTCCGGATGCAACCGCTGTGAATGAGAAGGAACCGGATGACTTGAAAGTGCCAACAACGAAGGACAGTTTGTAAAGAGATTTATGAGCATATAATATCCTTCATGTATTGTATGAGAAGTCATTTTTGATTGAGCTTTGTTCACTTTTCTTCATTAGACATCTCAATAGTTTATTTTAACCATAATGGATACTAGTTGTAGCATTTGAATGAAAGTGATTGGATATACTTTACATGGATCCCACTTTAATTATATATAGGTAGATGAAATAATGGTACTCGATTTGTGTATCATCAGACATGGTAATTTTTTTTTGAAAAGCCATCAAATGTAGCAGGATGTACCATTATGTCATAATGACCCATATTAAGATTTTAACATTTTTTACTAGCTGTCAAACGAGGTGATTCTATACGTCAAGACGTAACCAACAGTTCATCCTTGACCTACTTTAACCAATGCCGGTAGAGAATACGAATGGACTACGTCTTATTTGGGATCCAAACTGGCTACAGACTAGTCTGAATGGCACGTCATGACAAATTTGAAAACTCGAAAAGAAATAGAAGAAACAAGTGTACGGAAATTAGCACGGAAAATCGTTTACATCACTTCTCTGTTGCTCACTCTCACTCTCTCCCTCTCTATCTAATACGATATGTACTATTACAAGCATAAATATACCAATATAAGACGTTACATAAACCACAATCGACAACTTCACTTGATGAAAACACATCGGAATTCAGAATTTTTTTTCCCGGCTAATACAAGTTAAATGAGTCATGACTGAATAGTGACATCTGAGTTGGTTCCCTTGGCTTTAAGAGGGGAGCCTTTAGGTGATTCATTGGACGGTTTGGTGGTGCGTTTCTTGGGTGTGCTGATGCCATTCATAGTGCGGCCCTGAGTCTGCTTGATTGGACTTGAAGCGGCGCTAGCAGGTTTATAAGTGCCCACACTGTGACGCACCGTTGAACAAAGAGCCTCTTCATGAGCTGATGTATGTGTGGTATCACCGCAGCTCTTTCTCCGACTTAACTTGGGTGATTTGGCACGTGTCAGAGGTAGCTGCCAACCAACCATATGTAGAAATCAGTAAACAACCATATTTGTATATGGGCAGAGACCTCCTTACGTTCTATAAATTTCATATATAAAGTTTAGATGCTAAATTGCTAAACATTGCATATTGGGAAAAAGATCTTTGGTTTTTGTAATATTGAGTGCGAGTAAGTATTGATCACTAATACTATTTACATAGTTTAATTGACGAATTCTGCAAATGTATCAACACATCTGAAAACAAAATCAAGCTCATGCAAAGACTTCAAATAAATTATTCATTATTAGTCAAATTAACTCGATAATTAACATTTCTGCAAAAAAAAAAATCAAGCTCATGCATAACTCAAATTTTTATTAAAAAGGAAATGTCTTTTTAAATTCCTAATAAGTTGTTTTAAGTAAGCATGTACCTTGCAAATCTGTTTTTTGTCTCGATATATCTTAATCAATACCCTATATCAGCATGAGTCACCGAGTCATCTGGCCTGATTGGTACTAATCGAGTATCTTGAACCAGTGGCTTTAATTTGGGATTCAGACTCCCTAACAGGGTTACAGGAATATATGTGTATGTTGACCATTTCAAGAATAGGTAAACAACAACTTATCTTTTCATGTTACTTTCTCCCCATATTGACTTTGACAGATGTTATTCTTTATCTGTAATTATACCTAATACTCACTCCAGTCTCTCTAGTGATCTCAAAATCCATGGAGTAGCACAAGATATAAAGAAGAATATACCTTTTTAAGTTCAACCTTTGGTGGAGGTCCTTGACGGTAAAAACTGGGAACAGGGTTTGCTTTAACCACCATGCTTTTTCTCATCTGTTTTATAGCTTCTTCTTGCTCCTCCTATCATTATCAATTGTCAGACAGTTAACAGAAAACTAGACAAACATTGACTGTTAACAAGGCCAAATACCAAAATTATAGAAATAAAATACATAATATAAAGAAAGGTGTATAATGCTGTAATCCACCTTGGTCCTTGCTTCATACTCCGTCTTCTCTGCCTTAAGAGCCTGATGCTTTTGCTCCAGCTTTGAATAGAACTGATAAAATAGCACGAATAATTGCATTGAGAGAGAGAGAGAGAGAGAGAGAGAGAGAGAGAGAGAGAGAGAGAGAGATGGGAAAACAACATGCTTGTTGATGCTTTTTTAAATAAGAATTTGAAGGGCTATTCAAACCCATTAGTCGCAAAACATGATGTTCAGGTGGCAATTTACTTAAAATGAAACTGGAACGGGTCAATAAGGTTTAAAATGCACCACATAGCCTAGCGGTATGTGACTAGCCCATCACCAAAGAGGTTGTCGGTCAAGTCTAGATGGAGACAAGGTATATAGGTGTCTGGATATTTTCCTATCTAAAAAAAGGTTGAAAGACGTCAGATTGTTATTTGATTATTTAGCTGTAAACATTTGGAGATTAGAAGTTACAAAAATTTAATAATGGTAAGATTCAAATACTAGCGAGTTACCTCCTTACGTTGTGCAGCACGTTGGACACTTTTGAAAGAAGGAGCTACTCCAACTGTTACTCGTGATTTCACAGTTCGCGAGGTTATATTGCTAAGGATAACACTTATATCAAGTGCAAATCAAATGCAACAAATATAAGATATGCTTATGCTTATTATAATTCTGGAAATAGTAAATTGCAACAACCGTCCCTGTGGTTTCTCCAAATCCCAGGCGCAGTCCACCAAATTTGGCCAGGGAGGATATTTAAACAAAAAGTTTCCTACCAGGATTGTGCCTGCACAAAAGTATTAAGGACTGTGCATGCGATTTGGACAAACCAAAGGAACATTTCTTGCATTTTACTCTTCTGGAAATGAAATAAAAATGCCAGATAAAGATACGACGAAGCCATAGACCAATTATCTTCATCATCATGATATTTATGTGTATGAGACTTTTGTTCCCTTATAGCAGAGAAAGGAGAGTTCAGCTGTTTAAATATGAACATGTCAGTATACTCTTCCGATATATATCTGAAGCACCAATGTAAGAAATTCTGTTGCTCACTTCCTGGCTTTAATCAGCTCCCAAAACTTTTTTTTTTTTTTTGGTAATCGTGATTTTCGACTCATTGGCCGACTAATCCACGGGGTTTGAGCCCACCACCACACAGACTCAAACCAGGTAAAGCCCTCCCTTTTCAGGAGGTTGGCGAAGGTTGAGCTCCCAAAACATTTGGCAACTCCACAAAGTTCTAAAGACCGTGTGTTTTAGTTTGTAGTCTACTTAAAATGTCCATAAATAACAATCTACACAAATTTGTTTTTTATGTGTCCCTAATAGAAAGCTGAGTAAGTAGAACATTTTAAGTCAGTTTATGGTAACCACAACATTATATTTCACCATAGTTCATTAAAAATGCATTGAAAACCTTTTATGGTAACCACAACATTATATTTAGTTTGCAGTCGAAGTTCTAGTCAGTGGCCAAATCTATATCCATACTACTTTATAAAACATTTACATCCTTTCTAAACAAGGAAGTCTTAAAATATGCCTTAAACATTTCTTTATTAAGAAAGCTAAAGTGCCCATTTGACTAATTAAATTAAAATACTAATAACAGACCAATTAAATGTTAATAAAAGAATTTGACTATGATATTTTATCATTAATGCTCCCAATAATATGTTTTACATAATATTGTACGTTTGAAAATCAAATGTGCTATGAAAGAATTTGACCATCACAAATTATCATTAATTCTCATAATGCTCATTAAATGGATTTTACACTATAAATTTCACAAGCAATTCAATTCTCTCATCTCCCATCTCATCCAAACTCTCGGCTCTCTTTCTTCTCCCCTCTCATCTTTCGTTGTTGCCGGTTCTTATAAAGCCGTCATTCATGGTGTATGACAATGGGGAGCAGATACGACATCATGTGTGACAATGGCCGTGAGTGGGAAAGTATGACACTTTCTTGTGAATATTGTTGTGGTGTGTCATTTTTTCAGGGTGCGTTATGCTTCATATATAACTTCTATGGCTACGTTTATTATCCTGTATTTCTTTTGAGGTCAGTGATGTATGAAGGCATAGTTAATTATGGTCATCACCTTTGTCAGCTAAATTGATTAAATACAATGCTGTAAATATAGATGTAATGGTGGTATTCCACATAGTTACTAATTTATTATTATCAGAAGTTGTTATTCATCCATAAAGTTATTGTTCAAAAAATGTAAGACCTTCATAATATTGTTTCGCCGCAAAATTTGTCACCGGGTACCCGCCGCTGCATTGCGCGGGTACCCGACTAGTATTATATAATAGGTGTAAAGAGATGCTGAAACTTTGGGTAACTCAGGAAATTATTTTCCTCCTATTGAATGATTCAGGAGTGTTTAACATCACTATTAATTCATACAAATGATGAGCTGATGGCACTTTTTCCATAAATGAGTTTGGTATGAAAATTCTCTACGTATTCTCAGCTGGAGGAGGACATATCTTGGAAGAAGACGATTTGGATTGTTATGACGAATATGAGGCTTGGTTTATCTTTCTTATGTAGTGATTAGGTTTGTAGCACTATATGTGTTTGTGTTTTGCCTATATAATGGGATGTGGTGAGAGATTTCACTCTCATCCATTGTACTTAAACGTTTTTGTGGAGTAATACTATTTACCAGGGAAACCCTTAACCCAAAAAAACAAAAAAAAAATCTATACGCCATTTTGTTTGGCATGCTAGCTACGACAGTGATGGAATGAAGGTCAACATGAGGATTCATCTCAAAAGCTCTTTCTCCTTGTTTTAAGTTTGAAGTATTAAAACAATATAAAAACAGCCAGTCAAGTTACGCGCGTAACCCAGCACCGGTTTTTGAATATATTCTAAAAAGAACGCGACATAGTTGGTCTTGTGGTACTGGTTCGGCTTTTCGGATTTCAGTTATTCAAAGAATTTGTACCCCTCTACTATTAATTTCTAAAAGTCAGAATCATCATGAACATCATTAGAGTATATATTTACCTGTGATTGCTTCGTGTTCATAGGGGAATGGAAACCACTAGTGTTCGATGATATATGCAAACCAACAGCAATTTGTTCATCAAGAGAGGCAGAACTTGATGTAGGGCTAACAGGCGACCTTATAACTTTCTCATTTGATTTCTGAGCATCGGGATTTGAAGTAATCCTTCCTGGAGAAGCAGATCCATAACTGGTGTTATTAATGGCCACTGCTTCTTGCTTCTCAAGACTAATTTCAACATGTGCCTCAACCTCACTTTTTGTTACATTAATGATTTGTCCTGAAGGTTTTGGAGAAACATGATTGGTGCCACGAGAGACACCATTAGATTTGAAAATGGCTTGTTCTAGGCATATGAAACTGACCCATAGCATTCTTGTGCCATTTTCCTTTTTGAAAAAGAGTTTGACTTCCAAACTTCACACATCTGTTTTATATCAGTATTAGAGTGTATGAAAACACTTTTTCTCAAGTTCAATCACTGGATCAAAATCTTGCTAGTTATCCAAACACTAGTTACTGAATTGAGCAAAATTAAGCTAAGTTCATCTGATTAAGGCTAACAGATATGAACTATAAACTAACAAGTCATATTAGCAAGAACATATAGAACATATAGCAAGCATTAGCAGTCAAGTTTATACTAAAACTAAGAAAATAGCATGCAGACAACAATTAAGAGGAAAAGTAAATCAGATTTGCACTTTTTAGCTAATAAGGCCTCCTTTGATAGAGAAGAGAGTGTTGAACTCTCTTTTTCAGCTTATCAACACCTTATCACCACTAATCAGCAACCAAATCAACATCAGCCATCATCATTCATAATAACTTCCCTGCTGCAAGTCTAAACATGAAAATTTGGATAGAACTGGAAGAAACTTGGACTGCAACTAGCCTGATCAATGTAATAAGCTTCCAAAACAACCATTTGATTCTAGTTATTCCATGAGAATAACATAATCACAAGACATGAGGATATGAATGATGAACTCAGAATAATAAGAAGAGAATTGAGAATTTGGTGAACTGAAATATGTTATTAATGGTGAAAAGTTGTTTCAAGTACCTAACTAACTGACTTAGGGTGGTTGTCAATCACCCTAAGTAGTTATAACTAGAGAGAGTAAAACAGGAAGAGAGATTATGCTAAGTGTGTGTGAATTTCACACTTAAGCTACATTCAACAAATGAGAGGATTACAAGGTATTTATAGGCGAAATGTGAAATGCAGTTGAGGTTAGTGACGTGTCTTGGCCAATAAGAATCTGCCAGGTGTCATAATTCTGTTAATCAGTTCATCATGTGTTCTTCATCCAACTAGGGAAAACTTTATTTCTTGATTTCATGCTAATTAAGCAAGTGGGATGTATTCGCCTTGTTATGGTGATCAATTTTCATGTTAAACATTCTTTATGAAACAGCCTCTAGCGTGCTCTTCAATCTGGTGACAGCTAAGCCACGTGTCTTCTTGGTATTGGTTGAAAGAAGTATACACGGATCATTATCCAAAATATGAAATTTGATTGGCTGAAGTGGCTAGTGGGAGTTACTGTCGAGATCCTTCTCACTCCTCATTTATTACTGGCTACTTGGCAATCCGAGTGATCATTTTTGTGGCTTCTCATTGGTTAATAGCTTTGTCACACGGATGAAGCCCAATACTATTATCAAAAATGGCAGATTTAACCCTTCATCTTTTGGCAGATTTCTGTATTGAGTTAAACACTTCATGAACTTGTCATAATCAACCCTTTGACTTTGAGTTCCAACAACAATGACCCTTTGACTTGAGTTGACTTCCACTTGAGATCTTTGACTTTCTTTGAATTTGCACTTTTAGTCCTTCAACTTTGGCAGTTTGGCAAGAAAGGTCCTTTGACTTTGGAGACTTGTCACAATGAGTCCTTCTTTTATCTTTTCTTAAATAATAATGCCTTGAAATCCGTGTTTGCACCAAATTTTATCATTTTACCTACCAAATAATAAACAACAAAGAATACCCCATAATACTGCTTTTTCACATAAAATCTGGTGTTTTTCTTTGTGTTTTAGGGTTTGATATGTTATAATTGATATGAGATTTCACTAATAGCATTTACTTACCTGACTAGAAGCCACTTGATCTGTGGTAACTGAAACGTATAATTTCAGGACGCTAGCCTTAGCAGAACAACCTGCTAACACAAAGCACTCCAAATCGTCATCGTCCTAAACCTCTATGCAGTCTGATCTTGTTTTTTTGTATACTAAACTTAAATCGTCATTCTTACATATTCCAAATTTTTTCTAGACGCACTCTACTAACCCCTTAAATCGAACATTTTCCGGTAATAATACACTGCGGGTTGAACCTTGATATAACATATTTAATTTGAGCTTCCCAACAATAATAAAAGTCAATGTTTATTTTTAACATTCTTTTGGTTTATGTTCAACGTGTATAGACTCTCCTACAACATTTAAATGGAGGTTCCTAATCACTTGTATGCAATTATTATTAAAGTCTTCATGTACATGCCTATAAAATTTAATTCCTGCAGCTAGTTTAAAGGTTCACTATTCTAGCATATAGGGAAAATAGTCTTCTCAAGTTTTCTGCCATAAAACTTGCTCAGTGTGTATTCCCTCCAGTTCTTTCCCTTACATTAGGGCAACCATATCCTCTACACTGAAATACACAGTCACACATAAACCTAGGAAAATCACATAACTAAAATTATGGTAAGATGTCCTAAATGTGATGCAAATGCAGTAATCAAAGCCTCATGGACTCAGACTAACCTTTCTCGAAGATTCTATTGTTGTTCTGTAAGTGTTCAAGTTTGTGCATATATTCCTTAAATTTGTTTCCTTAATTATTAATACTAATCAATCTTAATTTAGGGGGATGCGGCATCTTAGACTTGTATGACAGACCAATGTGTCCAAGATCTGTTGAAGTAATTCCTGGACTACTAAGATCTTTGAACGAGTGGAATGAAAGGCTTAGTAAATTGGAAGCAACAGTAGCTCAAAAACAGATTCAGCTTCACAAACTCAAGACCGTTATATTCATTCATGTTCTTTTTTTATATGCTCAACTAAAATGTTATTTGGTTTATCGTTAACATGTATCACAAATACTATTATGGACTGTCTACTTAGCTTTAACGCATTATTCCTATGAACGTTGTACTATGTTCATATTTTCAATCTAATGAAGTAGTACCAATATTGGTTTGGAATGGCCAATTTTTGTTTTTACTAATGTATAAAAAGTTGTAGAAAATATTATTTATTTAAACAAAGTTAATTTCTCCATTTAACCATAACAAGATACAACATTGGTACAAAAGATATCTGTAATTTTAACCCCCAAAAAGTAACATCTTATCATGTTCTTACAGTAATTCCCCTTTCTTAGCATCTTATCGTGTTAAACACTTGTGCGCCAATAGGTAGTCTACAATTTTCTGCTGATATGCAATAGGAACAGTCTCTGGATCAGAAACCAATACCGGCATATTATGTATCAACCGGTAAAGAAATATACATATATACACGTCACTGTATCCATATGCATGTGATTATAGGAGCACACCATTCGCTACCGCAAACGATATTTTATACCCTTCAAATGGTATACGCTTGTGTTCCATAATCCCATTTCTAGCAAGATACCAAGGTATAACCTCAAAAAATCCAACCTCATATTTGACCACCAATCCCTATCCTCGTTGTCCGGGACGCCCAAGAGAATCATGCAAAGTAATCAAACCGCTTATGATATTGAGCACACCAAGGCAGTAATGTTTATCAGGCTCGTTAATAGAGATAAAAACCTACATTTACATTGTCGTGGTTAGACAATTACGATTTCATAATCATTAAAGTTATCATAATGTACTAAAATGCATACCTTCTCAACGTCAAGCCACACAATAGGATAACGCTCACCATCACAGAACCATGGGCGCACAAAATCTATTCCTTTCCATTCACCCAATATTGTTGGACATAAATAACAGCCGACTGCAGCCCAATCTGCGTCATCTCGCCTAAACATAAGCATAAGGTCTATCCATATATCTAGGTGTTGGTATTGTTAAGACAAAATATATAACAATTAAAATTTATGTCTATATGTGTATCTGAATGAATGTTTAAATATTTAAGTCCAAATCTAATTACTTACAACGTTTGGCAGCCAACCTCCTTTTTTCTCCCCAACACCCAATAAACCTTTCCAGATATCAAGACCCACATACTGGTCTGCTTTGCCCCAGGGAAAGAAACGGCACGCTTTACTTGGGGGTAAGCTGTTAATCTCATCTATATATGTGGGATCCCTTACCTTTTTCTTTCTGCTATATTTGCTGGTCAAATCCTGAAATTATCAACAGGTAAATTCTACGATGTTAATGAATTCACACATTAATACAGACAACAACAACAAATGTATTTACCACATTCACAAACCTATGTTTCTCCTATATTTGGATATCAGTAGTGAATTCAAACATGCAAATAATATTTTCAATCATATTCATACCTCTTTGAATTCCGTCAACGGGATTAGCTCCTGCTCCACTGGCATTTTCTTTTTTAGGACGTTTTGTCGCCCTTGCCTCATCCTAAAAAAACGAGCTTATTCAAATACAATAGCTAAATAAACTAGTTAATTTATAATTATGTTGCTTTACATAATACTTACCACAACCAAATCAGTCTATGAAACTTCAATGCAATATGTACCATCTAAGGTGGATATCGTTGATACATCACTAGTTTCCACCCTCTTGCTTTTACGTCTTTTTAAAGCAAAAGTTGTACTAGGCAGGGGACCATATGGTGTTGAAACTTGAGCTCCATTATGCTTTATCCTTTTTAGCCGTAAGGCGATATGTTCTCCCAATACTAGATAACTATCATTAACAATCTTCGTGATTCCGTAGCCAGGCACATCCTCCTGTCAATTTAGAAATGTTATTCACAACTTAAACCACAACATGTAGACTAGACTAGTAAATATTAAACCACAAAATGTTATTCACAAGTAAACTAGACTAGTAAATATTTAACAATTCTAGAGGCAACCCCATGTAGTAAATGGATGTGACAACTTCAACCACAACATTAATGAATACAAGCTTTACCATTCAATGTTATTAAAATAGTAAAAAATTAAATACATGACTACACATTTAACTTTCACTTTTAACTTATTTAAACAAGTGCATGCATCCCCACTTTTCCATCTTCATCTACAAACACCCTATCCAATTCAATACCAACCTACTTATGGCTCGAGTTACCACTTCTGTTAATTTGGCTGCCATGTTTCAGCAAGAGGCTAATGAAGAAGATATTTGAGGTTCTTTATGTCGGATGAATAACATACAACTAAGCGAAAGAATGAGGCAAAGAGATTTTTTATGGCAACATTGAACAATTAGGGACTCATCCTAAGGTGTTACTATCTGTCGGTTATTTAATGGAAATTCAATGTGCAGATATGAACAAGCTTAATTGGTTCAGGAGAATGGTCTTCACTCTAACATCAGGCTTGCATGCAAAAGATTGTACATCAGCATGATGATCAACAACTAGATAGCCCAACTATTATGTTGCAAGATCTGTTTTTTATGTTTTTAATGTTATGTCCTTTTATGTAAGGTGTAGTAGAATGTGTTAGGAAGTATTTGTTAACCATGTGTATTTTGTAACCAAATGATTTTCCAATTGTTTAAGTTACCTACTATCTAAAAGTAAGCTATCAAGTGTGCGTTGTTATAACCTACAAGTTAATGTATGTTTAAGAACTCTAAATGTTCAATGAATATGAACTGAAGAAATATTTTTGTGTGTTTACCATCAGTCTTCATAGCTTCTGCGTCTTTAATACTCTTGTCGTGCAGGTTGTCGAACAAACCACCATGGTCATCCTGCAAATATCTTTCAATTAAATGTACAATATAATTAAACAGAAGGAATATATGAATGAATATATAACTTAACTATTTTATGAACTACCGTTTTAGGTGGTTGTTCTCCGAAGAACTCATGCTCCATATTTGTGTATGTTACATCTTCCTCCAAAATCCCGTATTCTTCCAAACTGTTATATTATGTCAAACAAACTGGTACCTTAAACTTCATCTTATCACTGACAAGAGATTTTGGTAGCTTAAACTTGATTTTGGTACTACAACGTCCAATGACCCTCCTTTTCACGTGGTATTACATCATCCTCCATAATCAAGTCTCCTTCCAAACTGTTGGCTGCACCAGTCGTGAGAACACCCAACTTTAACTTTAAATGCAAAGTTGGGAAATATAATTAATTATGAGCAATATACTGCATAAAGTATTATGATAACCCTATACTAATACCATTTCGTTTTCACATTCTAGGGTATCTGTTAACTGGTCTTTAGTTCCAACTTCGTCTAAACCCTTAAGCGCGTCCAGTTCTTCACCACCATCCTGTTGGCACATTTCATCTGTATATGTACCATGTTTCTCATTCTCACCGAAAGCAAAACCAGGTTGGTCCTGCAAATAAACATACAAAATATTAGTGGCCACACATGTCATTGGCTAATACAATCAATTCTAATTTCATATATTCTATTTATTTACATCAACTTGCGACAGGGTAAATGCATCATTCAAGTTGGGTAAATAAAGATCTCCCCTAGTATCCATCAACAACAGAGTAGACGTTGTATCAAATATAGGCCTCTCAACAATAGTTGGTGCTAGCTATTGCCCAATCAATTGTTGGGATCCTCCTGTGATTCTGTGTAATAATACTTGTAAGATTCACCCCTTCAAATAGACCGCTTGAAAAATTGTCCTTACTATTGTTAACGACACATGATTGCAAAGCCACACCTACAAACTGAACAACAAACACTCTTACACTGGTAACCTTTATTTTTTATTAGCAAGTTTATATTTCTGATCACAATAATAGTCTAATATTTTACACTAAATTTACCTTTTCTACAACAGATTGACATTTACTCACACACACAACTTCATTACCAGATTGATTTCCATTAACACACGCGGGTTCGTGTTGTAAAACATTGGAAATTTCACTGTCCGTCTGTATACAAAACAAAAGGTTCCCTAGTTAGTCAATCTTAGAATTATTTTCATAAATATGTATACAAAATAGGGTTGGCGTTTTTATTACCTTGTTAGAACGATCTACTGTAGCTATAACAACAGCTCCTTTAGCAACTAAATCTTCAGACCTGTCTTGTCTAGATTTGTCAATATACCTCTGCACAGATTCTAGCCTTTTCTTATTCTCTTCTACAGCCTTCATCAACGCCGGGTTAGAATCATCAACAACAAATTTCTCAATGACATCGACACTTTATCTTATTTCCTTTACATCATGTTCAACTACGTCTTTATCTGCAATTGGTTGAATACCAGATCTCATACTACCTTGTTCCAACTGAAGTAATTCCACTTGAATGTCGTCACGACCTACTTCTGCTGCGTAGTGTAGGGTTTTGGTTGCACCCATCTCCTAAACGTTCACTTTCTGTGTCCACTTTTTTATAGCTGGTGAATGAAAGTAATCAAGACTTTCCGATAACAAAGGATGTGCCACCTCAGTATCTGTGGGACGCAAACAATAAACTGCGTCAGACCACACCTCAAACAATTGACCATAATTCCCTTTCTTAAATTGGCCAGTATGAGTCCATGCTAGACCGCGTGGTATTACGACAGGGTTTTTACTCCACCAATTGCTACTGTTTTTAAAGATCTCTAAAACATATACCTACAATAAAATTTATAAAAAAGGTAAACAAAACTATTTACATGGATTATAATAGAAAAATTAAAATAAATGTATGTTATTTTCGGATGCTTTTCACCTTCAGTGCCCACACAAAACCATATAGGACATACGTTTGATTCTTCTAAGACTCATCATTCTATTTCCCGTTTAACAAGTTCTTAGTCTCATCATTATCTTTATTTACTAACTTACTCTTCTTCTTCTTCATATCCCTCTTGACATTCCTAGGTACAACATTAACAGTCCTTGTGTAGAATATTTGCCAGAAATACTCACCCCAGGGGTATGCATTAAACCAATCAAGGTCTTCTACTACTTTCAAAACTATATCAAGAACGTTGAACCTAGACTCTCTACTCATAAACACCATAGTTGTTATTAAAATTAAACATACACTCACAACATCCTCATAAGACATAGCTTCCCATGCTCTACGTTTAGTTGTTACCAGGAAATAAACGGTCACAAAAAGGGCTAACTAAAAGACCCTTACATGTGTCTTCTCTATGCAATTTCCCAAATATGAAACCAGAAATTAAACAAAATTCTTCACGACCAAAATCAAACGAAGAATCACCGATTTTGTAACTAATGGGGGGACATTCATCAAATATTTTTTTCATAATAAACTTGGTGCTGGAAAATATAGTTATATAAATGATTATCGGGATTAAAAGCTGGTGAATCAAGCCATTTGCCAAACACAGTAGATCTAAACAGCCTATTACGGTTGAATTAGAACTCTATAAAGTCTTTAACAAACCAATAGTAGGGAGACTCGATTGAATTGTAACCTTGGCATCAAATACCTTCACACCGTTGTCCATAATGATTAGAAGTTTCAGGGATCTTGGTTCCGCAACGTAATAGTGGATTGATTGTATTTTCCGTCGGGCAATTATCCACCACTATGATGATAAATCATTCTTCAATCACGATTTATTTTTTTGAATATTGATGTTTTTTTAGGGTATATTGATTAGGATTTATTGGTTAGGGTTTGGGGGGTTTTTGAAAGAAGTATGTCGGGGTCAAATTGATAAAAAGTGAATTATTAAAAAAACGTATGGTCCACACAGTTGCCTTGGAATAAAGTATAAACTTATTGGTTGTCTCATATTCCCATTGTATTAAAAAGTTATAAAAGTTTTTCTTTGCCTCGTGTATTATTTGGAAGTTGCCTCTATTTTTTAAACGAAAAATGTTTCGAAATACGAATATGTGAAATTACACGTGTAGAATATAATGGGAGTTGTCTCATTTGTTTTGGATCATTTTGGGAAACCTGAAAGTTATTGGTCAAAATGAGAAGTTGAATATGTTTTGAGGCTATTTTAGGAAATACCCCTATATGTACTAATACTTCGCTTTTGGCTAGGTATGAAAATATTATCGTCCGAATCTTTTCGAATTGAAAACCGGTCTTAAGTGCGACTCAATCGTCTTTTGGTGGATCAAAGGTTTTTGGTTGATTTGTTTTTAAACTAATTGCAAGTAATTAAAGTGTCGTTGAGTAAAATGGAAGTTAAAAGATTAAATTGGATGACGAGTAAAAATAATTGCATAAAACTTAAAGGTGACAATGGAAAAATGTTAACTCACTAAATTAAACTAACACTTGGAAATTTTCAGAAAAAATAACAGGTACTATAAGAAAATGCTATCGAAAGAAACCAAAACAACCCAAAAGGGACCCCCGATCGGAATGTATTCCGATCGGGATATGAGAACACTGGTCGGAATATGGGTAAAACACCCAATCTGAAAATGGGACACAAGGGGTCGATCGGAATACGTGGTGAAGTGACCAATCGGAATAAACGAACACGTACCAATCGGAATATACAAGTTTGATCAAATCGGAATATAATGAAACACCCTCAATCGGAAAGTGGAACGAATGCCCATATCGGAAAAACAGGGGGAAACCAATCGGAAAGAATAACCCTAATCCGATTGGACACCAATCGGAATGTAGGGAGTGGTGCCGTCGGAATAATAGGCCGATCGGAAAGGGGAGTTAACAACCCTTCCGAAAATGAAGGAAATCAGCAAGGAAATACCCCGGTCGGAATAATGAATCGGAAAGGGACTTAAAACCCTTTCCTAAATCTAAGGGATTCGAAAGAAAAGCTAGAAAATAAGCTATTAAGTCGAGCTTATTCCCAAAACTAAATCGAATCAACAAAACCGAATCAAATAAGCACTAGAATCAACTTATCAACCCAAAATCAAGCAACTTTTTAGATCAAACCATAAAAACATAAACTTTTTAATAAAACTTTTTAATAAGAAAAATAAGATGATCATAAAAATAAGCCAATAAGCACAAAAGTCTTAAAGCTTAATCAAATGAAAACTTATAAAATGATTAAAAGATTAACTTTTTAGCATGAAATCAATTAGAACAACACGGATCACATGATAATCACACCAAAATCAATCTTAAATCAAAGAAAAGTAGAATGAGATTAAGAAATAAAAGCTTAAAATGGAACTTGATTAATAAAAATAAGCATACAAAAGTGTTAAACTTGAAAGATTAAAACTAAAAGATGAACTAGTGAGAGAAAGTTTAAGACTTTCTCTCTCTAAAAACTAAAAGTGAAAAATTAACTAAAAATTCTAACCACCTCTCCTAATGACTATTAGGAGGGTATTTATAGGGAAGGTGGAAGGAGTGCATGTGTTGCATCTTCTTTCTTGCTTTCTTCACGTTTTCTCGACTCGACTTTAATTCTTCGTCTTTGTCGTCTCGGGATTTGAACTTGTCTTTTAATTTTCTTCTTCTATTAGACTTAAGTTCTTCGACTTCGTTAAACTTCCGTCTTTTAACTTTTTCTTCGATAAATCTTCAGAATAGGTCTTGGACTTCCGTTCTTTTTGCACTCTTGATCTTTTGACTTCGTCTTTTTCCCGTTTTCTTCAGTAAAAGCCCGTGAAAGCCCGTGTTTTCTTCCTTTTTCATATTTAGGTCCTAAAACACAATAAAAACACAAACCACGCATAATTCCGACTTTTACGACATAAATCACACGTTTTGGTCTTGTTATTATTGGAAATAAGTGGTAAAAGGATAAGTGTTTTCACACTTATTAAATCCCCTACACTTGACCATTGCAATGCCCTCATGCAATGCATTAATTTTAAAGCACGGTTTACATTTTCCATCATAAATAACCCACCTTGGCCTTTATTAAATACTAAACATAAAAGATAGAAATAAGTAAAGAAATTAAAAACTTACATTGGGTTTTGGCGGCCATGAACATTTATCATCCTCAAGTTTCACGTTCCCCATACCAAGCTTAAAAACGAGATCATTGTTATTATAAGTTAGCAAACTATCACGAACTCATGTGGGCCAATTATTCACTTAGACTCCCTTATTCCTAGGTGTATCTCTTATATTTTATTTTTGTCTCGAATGATCACGAGGATGCATTGTTTGACTTATTTCGATAGTTATTTAGTCCGAAAATAAGGTGAACGATTTAATCAATAGTTAGCTAAAGGACCAAATCTTTTAAAACTGCTTCTCGGGATATCAGAAAGTTCATATCTTGGCATAACTTGGTTCGCGATTTGAGACCTTTCTCGGGCCGATATTTGGCAGCGACTTCATACTTCGAATCTTCGAGAGACGTTCTTGAAATTATGGTCTTCTCTTCATAATAGGAATTTCTTCACTTGAAGTTTTTTGAGAGATTCTTCATCTTTGGACCACGACTTCTTCATTTTTCTCCAATCTTTATTTTGGACTTTGATATACAACGATCCGCCTCCTTTTAGGACTTGGATCTATTTATCCTCATACCTTGTTAGGGTCTTTTCGGATAGATTTCTCCATGACTTTTGGGGAGTTCTTGCTTTTCGTCGTGTGTCTCGATCCTTCATATTGATTTTCGATAAATGATTCTTCACATCACTTTTGGATCTTTAGCAACAAACTGTAGCCCTCATGCCTTGTTAGGGCCTTTTCGGACTCGCCAATCTTCGCGCCCCGCTTCATAAGTTATGCCTTGGCTATGAACTCTCGTCATTACCGAGCAACTTTTAAACGATCTGGGGCTAAAAGCTAAGTAACCTTTTAAATCGTACAACCTTATTTATTAGCAGATAATTTATTAGCAAGCGGAGGGAGAATAGGCTCATAATTAACTCACATAAATTCACGAAAGAATACCGAACTTATAATTGACTCTATCATCTCTCGTTCTCCACAATTTAAAATCTCAAGGAATGAGACTCGTGGATGCTTAGCCTATTAAATCAAAGTTTTGGGTTTTCGAGTCGCCTATAGGATCTTGCAAGTTCTTAGACTTTTTCAAGTTTAGAAATCGCATTTTAAAGTTCCCTTGATAAACGACTCTCTAGGATCAATTATAGGAACTTGCGAAAAGTTCTTGTTCTTAACCCGTGAGAGTTAAGACTTTCGCGTTTTATAGCTCCCTATATAAAAGCCTAGCAAAACTTGACTTAAACACGTTAAGGATACTAGCTAGAGTAAACTTAGGCAAGTAAACTCGGGTTGAGTCAAAATGTTCACTACTAAGAAAAATCTAAAACCACTTTATTAAAAATTTATTCTAGCAAAGGAAACATAACAAAGGCAAATACAACTATACAACTAGGCCAAAATAGATTAAAAATTTTGAAAAATGTCGAAAAATCAAATTTTCCGGTTAAAATGAGGGCAAATTCATGGAAAAGACCACTTACTTCGATAGAAGTCCCCCCTACACTTGAGATAATCATTGTCCTCAATGTTTAAGCATGTGGGAGTAAACTCCCCTACACTTAGGACATTGTGCACTTTGTTTAAATCTTGCTAAGGAAAGGACAACTAAAGTGAATTAAATGTGAACATATAGAATATGAAATATTGAATCACAAGAGTTTGAGATAGAACCGGGAAGATGGGAAACACGGTATCACGGTTCGTCAAAAGTCATCAAGATGCTCTCTGAAGCTTTAATCCCTGCACAGCACAAGAAACAAGACAACAAACATATGCGGGGCTCCCCCTACACTTATTGTGAAAGCAGTAAAGGATAGAACACGGGTTGCCTCCCGAGAAGCGCTTGTTTTTGTTCACCGAGTCATGAGCCTGACTCGACCCAAGTTTAGTTCATGGGGAACGTGGTGAGGGATGGAATCATCTCTTGAGAGATGTCCTCACCAAAGTACAGCTTCAGACGCTGGCCATTCACCTTGAAATTGGGCCCATTCGGCTGAGAAAGCTCAATGGTCCCATACGGAAAGACTTTGGCGACGGTGAATGGACCAGTCCAGCGGCTCTTCAACTTGCCAGAGAAGATCTTCAACCGAGAGTTAAAGAGAAGAACTTGATCACCAACGTGGAACTCTCGGTTCTTGATTTTAGCATCGTGGATCATCTTCGTCTTCTCCTTGTAGATCAGCGAGTTCTCATAAGCTTCATTCCTAAGTTCATTTAACTGGTTGAGTTGAACCTTGCGATGATCACCGGCTTTAATGATGTCGAAGTTCGCCCACTTCAAGGCCCAGTGCGCCTTATGTTCCAGCTCGATGGGTAGGTGGCAGGCTTTCCCGTACACAAGACGATAAGGTGTACAACCGATCGGAGTCTTGTAAGCAGTACGGAAAGCCCACAGAGCATCATCTAACTTATCGGCCCACGCGGCGCGATGCTCTCCTACAGTACGCTCCAAAATTCTCTTCAAGCCACGATTGGAAATTTCGGCTTGCCCATTGGTTTGGGGATGATAGGCGGTGGAAAGACGGTGAGTGACACCATACTTTGCCATGACTCTTGCAAATTGATCGTTGCAAAAATGAGTCCCGCGGTCACTGATGATAGCACGAGGAACGCCAAATCGAGCGAAAAGCTGCTTCAAAAAGTTCACAACCACCCTCGCATCATTCGTAGGAAGAGCCTTAGCTTCAACCCATTTAGAGACGTAGTCGACGGCGACGAGGATGTACTTGTTCCCTTTGGAGGATGGAAATGGCCCCATAAAGTCGATGCCCCATACATCAAAGATTTCACATTCCTGTATGAAATTTTGAGGCATCTCATCCTTATGTGTGATCTTGCCTTGACGTTGGCAAGCATCACAATGCTTAACCATTTCGTGAGCGTCACGATAAATGGTGGGCCAGTAGAATCCAGAATCAAACACTTTCTTAGCGGTGTAGTTGGGACCAAAGTGACCACCGGTGGGTCCTTTGTGGCAAGCTTGGAGAATGTCAAAAGCTGCCGGTCCGTCAACACAACGACGAATAATCAGATCAACACACTGTTTGAATAGATAAGGGTCATCCCAAAAGTAAGTCTTAACATCGTTCAAGAACTTCTTCTTTTGTTGGGATGTTAACCCTTGGATGAGAATACCACCCGCTAAGTAGTTTGCAATGTCTGCAAACCACGGGGTGCCATCAAGATTGAGATTTATAGACATTAGAGTCTCCAGGGGGAAAGAGTCATTGATCTCTTTGTTCGGATGATCCCCCTGATATGGATCCTCAAGTCGACTCAAATGATCCGCGGCCAGGTTTTCGGCTCCCTTCTTATCACGAATTTCAATGTTGAATTCTTGAAGGAGCAAAACCCAGCGAAGAAGTCTTGGCTTAGAATCGTTTTTTGTCATCAAGTACTTCAACGCGGAATGGTCCGTGTATACGATGGTGGTGGATAAAACAAGATAGGGGCGAAATTTCTCAAAAGCATATACAACAGCTAAAAGCTCTTTTTCGGTTGTCGTATAATGCAGTTGAGCCCCCGTCATTGTTTTGCTAGCATAGTGGATCGGTTGGAAGTGTTTATTCACACGTTGGCCCAAAACCGCTCCAATAGCAAAGTCGCTAGCATCGCACATCAATTCAAAAGGCAGCTCCCAATTTGGGGTAACCAAGACCGGTGCCTTAGTTAGCTTATCTTTGAGAAGATTGAAGGCTTCGAGACACTCTTTAGAAAAGATAAAAGGAGTATCTTTTTCCAAGAGGTGGGTCATCGGGCGAGCGATTTTAGAGAAATCCTGAATGAATCTACGATAGAAGCCCGCATGACCCAGAAAACTTCTCACACCCTTCACGGTTGAAGGTGGAGGTAATTTGGCTATGACATCTACTTTAGCACGGTCAACTTCAAGACCGGCTTTAGAGATTTTGTGTCCTAGCACAATGCCTTCTTTTACCATAAAATGGCATTTTTCCCAATTTAGAACAAGGTGAGTGTCTTCGCACCGCTTAAGCATACGTTCCAAATTGGCAAGGCAAGCAGAGAAGGAATCCCCGAAGACCGAGAAATCATCCATGAAGACTTCCATGGTTTGCTCAACCATGTCATGGAAGATAGCCAACATGCACCTTTGGAAAGTCCCGGGGGCATTGCATAAGCCAAAAGGCATTCGTTTATAAGCAAAGGTGCCATAGGGACAAGTGAATGTTGTCTTCTCTTGATCTTGGGGATCGATGGGTATTTGAAAATAACCCGAGAAACCATCCAGAAAGCAGTAATATTCATTACCAGCTAGACGTTCAAGCATTTGGTCCATAAAAGGTAGAGGGAAATGATCCTTTCTCGTGGCATCATTGAGTTTGCGGTAGTCTATACAAACTCTCCACCCAGTAACGAGACGGGTGGGAATCAACTCGTTGTTTGCATTGGGCACAACAGTGATACCACCTTTCTTAGGCACACAATGGACTGGACTAACCCACGGTGAATCCGAAATAGGGTAAATCATACCCGCATCAAGAAGTTTGATAACCTCTTTTTTGATGACTTCATGTATTTTAGGATTCACCCTTCGTTGACTTTGAATTGTGGGCTTAAAGTCGTCCTCCATGAGAATTTTATGTGTGCAGAAGTGAGGATCAATTCCACGGATGTCCGAGATTTTCCAAGCGATAGCGCGTTTATGCTTCTTCAACACAGCGACAAGTCGTTCTTTTTCGTCTTCCTTCAGATCCTTTGCGATGATGACCGGTAGCTTCTCGTCGTCTTCCAGAAAAACGTACTCAAGATGAGGGGGTAGGTCCTTAAGCTCAAGAGTAGGAGGATTTTCAATAGATGGTGAAACTAACGATGGATCATCATTAGTCACCTCTTTAGGAGCAGGGGGAGACAACGGGTCCTCGTTGAGAAGTCTCTCAATAGTGCGAATATCTTCATCCCAATTGGTGGACAAATTATCATACTTAATATCGAGAGGACCCAAACTAGCTTCGAAATCATCCAAGTCACTTTCTCCAAAAGGAGTCAATGCTGGAGCAATTGAGGCAACGGTCTCAACATTGGGTAGAGAAGAAAGAGTACTTTTGCACGCATCATGAAAATGTTCTTCACAAGCCTCATCGAGAACATCAATAGCATTAACACTCTCATATGAATAAGGTTGTTTAGAAATCTTACCCATGTTGAAGACAATTTGATCGTCACCAACTCTCATGATTATTTCGCCTGCGGCTACATCAATAAGAGTGCGACCGGTCCTCAGAAAGGGACGTCCAACGATTAATGGAACACGAGGATCCATCTCGTAGTCAACGACGACAAAATCCGCCGGGAAGGTGAATTTATCGACGCCAACAAAGACATCTTCGGCTATCCCCACTGGATAAGCAACCGTACGGTTGGCTAATTCCAAAGTCATTCGTGTGGGGACTAGCTCGGGGAGAGATAATTGCTTCCAAACACTTAAAGGCATTAAGTTTATACTGGCACCTAGATCGGCTAGGGCCATGCAATTCTCTACTCCCGGGAAGTTGCAAGGAATCAAGAAGCGACCCGGATCACCAAGTTTGGTGGGCAATTGCCTTAAGAGCACTGCGGAGCAATTCTCATTAAGGTGGGTCTGAGCAATGTCAAGAAGCTTTTCTTTATCACTTAAGAGATCTTTAAACATCTTAGCATATTTGGGCATGTGAGCGAGAGCCTCGGCAAAGGAGATGTTAAAATTCAATTGTTTGAACATTTTAAGGAAGTTCGAAACCTGAATATCATCCTTGCTCTTTTGCTTCTCTTTCCTCAACCTTGAAGGATAAGGTATATTGGATGAAGAAGAAGGCTTTAAGGGAGTAGGGTCACTCACAACCACGGGTGGTGGGGAAATGGGGATAGAAGGTGAAGGAGGTGGGGAAAGTTGCTCTTTTTCCTTGTTCACAATCACCGGTGGAGGTGTAGGAAGCTCGGGTTCCATATAACCTTTTCCACTACGAGTGGTGATTGCTTTCATCTCCCCTCTTGGATTCGCAACGGTATTACTCGGAAGAGTACCCGAAGAAGAGGGTTGATTACCTTGGATGAGCGAACCAATCATATCACGAAGGTGAAGAGCCTGATTGTTGAAAGAGTTTTGCATGTTTACATTCATTGTATCATTGTGTTTGGCCATATCATTCCTTAGCTCGGCTCGAATATCGTTCCCTTGCTTTGCCATTTCTCCCTTCAAGTTGCGGACTTGACTCTGAAGATTCATCACCAACTCCCGATTAGTCTTCATGAATGTCTCGACTTCTGGATTCACTACCATCGGTTGATTGAGAGGTGGGGCCTGGTAATCTTGAGAATTTCCTTGAGTTGGGTATGGGTTTCTTTGGGATTGATACTGATTGTTTGCACGAGGTTGGGATTGATTGTAGCTTTGTTGTTGGTTTTGGTTTGCAGGAGGAAAACCGGGAGGAGCAAGATAATTGTTGGATCGATAACTTAGCAAGTTACGGTCTCCTTGAGGGCGGGCTTGATAGCCTCCCGTGGGATAAGTACCGTATGCTGCGTTAACGTCTTCAGAATAATTGCCGTGAGTAGAAGGACACTCATTGTAGGAATGAGGGCCACCACATGTGTCACAAGAAATAGCAACAGCTTTAGCTTGTTGAAAATGGTTTGTGGCCATGGCCATGAAATTCTTGTTCATTTCAGCGAGTTGTCGAGAAATTTCAGACATTTCAGGGTTGGAGGTAGTAGAAGAAACATTGACTCTCGAGTTAGATCTTGAGGATGCGGATGAATCCCAATTCTTGTGGTGAGTAGTCATGTTTTCGATCAACTCTCGACACTCCCCCGGTCTCCTTTTCATAAAAGTACCACCGGCGGCGGCATTGATCGTGTCACGATCACGAAAGGTGAGACCATTGTAGAAGGTGTCAATGAGAGTGACGGGGAGCATATTGTGATTAGGACAGCGGTCGATCAAATCATTGTAACGTTCCCAAGCATCGAAAAGCGATTCATCATTCTCTTGCATAAATCCACTGATTTGGTTACGAAGGCTAGTGACCATGGATGGGGGAAAGTAGCGCGATAAGAAGCATTGAGTCATGTCGTTCCATGTATGAATAGAATTCTTAGGAAGACGGTCAAACCATTTTTCGGCATGGTGAGAAAGTGAGTGTGGAAAAAGTTGAAGGCGAAGGTCATCCATAGAAACACCGGGGCACTTCATGCTTTGGGTAATAGTAATGAATTTGTCGAGGTGTTTGTTGGCATCATCATCCGGAATTCCACGAAACGGGTTCGTTTGAACTTGTTGTATCATATGATGCTTCAACGAAAACTCCTGAGCCGTGACGTGCATTGGCGCAATCGGGCCTCCGCGTCCGTTCATGGTGGGTTGGCACAATTCCTCCATGGTTCGTAAATCAGGTAGAAGGACATTGTTGTTGTTGTTATTGTTGTGGTTGTTATTCAAATTATTTTGAGGTGGGTGATTATTGTTGTTGTTGTTAACACCAGCCATATCTAAATCTTCAAGAGTCTCGGGCTCAGAATAGTTTGTAGATCTAGTACGCATGCACCTGCAGAAGAAAAATATACACAAGGAATATAATATTTTTGGTTTTTTATAGGTTTTTTTTAATGTTTTTGTATTTTTGAAAAGTTTTATAATTTTTATGGATTTTTGGAAATTTTTATAGCAATGAAAATAACGTTCAAAGAACGGATCCCAAAATTCAATGCGTCTCTCACTAGAAACCGTTTATCTTAACGAAAAGAGCCGGCAGCGGCGCCATTTAATACTTCGCTTTTGGCTAGGTATGAAAATATTATCGTCCGAATCTTTTCGAATTGAAAACCGGTCTTAAGTGCGACTCAATCGTCTTTTGGTGGATCAAAGGTTTTTGGTTGATTTGTTTTTAAACTAATTGCAAGTAATTAAAGTGTCGTTGAGTAAAATGGAAGTTAAAAGATTAAATTGGATGACGAGTAAAAATAATTGCATAAAACTTAAAGGTGACAATGGAAAAATGTTAACTCACTAAATTAAACTAACACTTGGAAATTTTCAGAAAAAATAACAGGTACTATAAGAAAATGCTATCGAAAGAAACCAAAACAACCCAAAAGGGACCCCCGATCGGAATGTATTCCGATCGGGATATGAGAACACTGGTCGGAATATGGGTAAAACACCCAATCTGAAAATGGGACACAAGGGGTCGATCGGAATACGTGGTGAAGTGACCAATCGGAATAAACGAACACGTACCAATCGGAATATACAAGTTTGATCAAATCGGAATATAATGAAACACCCTCAATCGGAAAGTGGAACGAATGCCCAGATCGGAAAAACAGGGGGAAACCAATCGGAAAGAATAACCCTAATCCGATTGGACACCAATCGGAATGTAGGGAGTGGTGCCGTCGGAATAATAGGCCGATCGGAAAGGGGAGTTAACAACCCTTCCGAAAATGAAGGAAATCAGCAAGGAAATACCCCGGTCGGAATAATGAATCGGAAAGGGACTTAAAACCCTTTCCTAAATCTAAGGGATTCGAAAGAAAAGCTAGAAAATAAGCTATTAAGTCGAGCTTATTCCCAAAACTAAATCGAATCAACAAAACCGAATCAAATAAGCACTAGAATCAACTTATCAACCCAAAATCAAGCAACTTTTTAGATCAAACCATAAAAACATAAACTTTTTAATAAAACTTTTTAATAAGAAAAATAAGATGATCATAAAAATAAGCCAATAAGCACAAAAGTCTTAAAGCTTAATCAAATGAAAACTTATAAAATGATTAAAAGATTAACTTTTTAGCATGAAATCAATTAGAACAACACGGATCACATGATAATCACACCAAAATCAATCTTAAATCAAAGAAAAGTAGAATGAGATTAAGAAATAAAAGCTTAAAATGGAACTTGATTAATAAAAATAAGCATACAAAAGTGTTAAACTTGAAAGATTAAAACTAAAAGATGAACTAGTGAGAGAAAGTTTAAGACTTTCTCTCTCTAAAAACTAAAAGTGAAAAATTAACTAAAAATTCTAACCACCTCTCCTAATGACTATTAGGAGGGTATTTATAGGGAAGGTGGAAGGAGTGCATGTGTTGCATCTTCTTTCTTGCTTTCTTCACGTTTTCTCGACTCGACTTTAATTCTTCATCTTTGTCGTCTCGGGATTTGAACTTGTCTTTTAATTTTCTTCTTCTATTAGACTTAAGTTCTTCGACTTCGTTAAACTTCCGTCTTTTAACTTTTTCTTCGATAAATCTTCAGAATAGGTCTTGGACTTCCGTTCTTTTTGCACTCTTGATCTTTTGACTTCGTCTTTTTCCCGTTTTCTTCAGTAAAAGCCCGTGAAAGCCCGTGTTTTCTTCCTTTTTCATATTTAGGTCCTAAAACACAATAAAAACACAAACCACGCATAATTCCGACTTTTACGACATAAATCACACGTTTTGGTCTTGTTATTATTGGAAATAAGTGGTAAAAGGATAAGTGTTTTCACACTTATTAAATCCCCTACACTTGACCATTGCAATGCCCTCATGCAATGCATTAATTTTAAAGCACGGTTTACATTTTCCATCATAAATAACCCACCTTGGCCTTTATTAAATACTAAACATAAAAGATAGAAATAAGTAAAGAAATTAAAAACTTACATTGGGTTTTGGCGGCCATGAACATTTATCATCCTCAAGTTTCACGTTCCCCATACCAAGCTTAAAAACGAGATCATTGTTATTATAAGTTAGCAAACTATCACGAACTCATGTGGGCCAATTATTCACTTAGACTCCCTTATTCCTAGGTGTATCTCTTATATTTTATTTTTGTCTCGAATGATCACGAGGATGCATTGTTTGACTTATTTCGATAGTTATTTAGTCCGAAAATAAGGTGAACGATTTAATCAATAGTTAGCTAAAGGACCAAATCTTTTAAAACTGCTTCTCGGGATATCAGAAAGTTCATATCTTGGCATAACTTGGTTCGCGATTTGAGACCTTTCTCGGGCCGATATTTGGCAGCGACTTCATACTTCGAATCTTCGAGAGACGTTCTTGAAATTATGGTCTTCTCTTCATAATAGGAATTTCTTCACTTGAAGTTTTTTGAGAGATTCTTCATCTTTGGACCACGACTTCTTCATTTTTCTCCAATCTTTATTTTGGACTTTGATATACAACGATCCGCCTCCTTTTAGGACTTGGATCTATTTATCCTCATACCTTGTTAGGGTCTTTTCGGATAGATTTCTCCATGACTTTTGGGGAGTTCTTGCTTTTCGTCGTGTGTCTCGATCCTTCATATTGATTTTCGATAAATGATTCTTCACATCACTTTTGGATCTTTAGCAACAAACTGTAGCCCTCATGCCTTGTTAGGGCCTTTTCGGACTCGCCAATCTTCGCGCCCCGCTTCATAAGTTATGCCTTGGCTATGAACTCTCGTCATTACCGAGCAACTTTTAAACGATCTGGGGCTAAAAGCTAAGTAACCTTTTAAATCGTACAACCTTATTTATTAGCAGATAATTTATTAGCAAGCGGAGGGAGAATAGGCTCATAATTAACTCACATAAATTCACGAAAGAATACCGAACTTATAATTGACTCTATCATCTCTCGTTCTCCACAATTTAAAATCTCAAGGAATGAGACTCGTGGATGCTTAGCCTATTAAATCAAAGTTTTGGGTTTTCGAGTCGCCTATAGGATCTTGCAAGTTCTTAGACTTTTTCAAGTTTAGAAATCGCATTTTAAAGTTCCCTTGATAAACGACTCTCTAGGATCAATTATAGGAACTTGCGAAAAGTTCTTGTTCTTAACCCGTGAGAGTTAAGACTTTCGCGTTTTATAGCTCCCTATATAAAAGCCTAGCAAAACTTGACTTAAACACGTTAAGGATACTAGCTAGAGTAAACTTAGGCAAGTAAACTCGGGTTGAGTCAAAATGTTCACTACTAAGAAAAATCTAAAACCACTTTATTAAAAATTTATTCTAGCAAAGGAAACATAACAAAGGCAAATACAACTATACAACTAGGCCAAAATAGATTAAAAATTTTGAAAAATGTCGAAAAATCAAATTTTCCGGTTAAAATGAGGGCAAATTCATGGAAAAGACCACTTACTTCGATAGAAGTCCCCCCTACACTTGAGATAATCATTGTCCTCAATGTTTAAGCATGTGGGAGTACAGTAGATGAGAGCTCCCATATGGACCAAACCACAATCTGACTAGGTGAAAGTTAATTGTGATGCATCTTGGGTTAAAGAGTCGGGGAAGGTAGGTCTAGGTTTTGTTGTTCGGAACTATAGTGGAAAGTGTTATTGTCAGGTGCTCGGGGCGAATGTTTTACGAGTTTAACACTGGAAGCTGAAGCGAAAGCTATCATGTGGGCTATGGGTCATGCTCAAAGTAGAAGTTTCCAAAATGTCGTCTTCGAAACCGACTCCCTGTGCCTAGTTAGTGCATTACGTACTGGTCCTACCCCTTTATAAATTACAAGCATCTTTTCACATATTTTATCTGCTTCTCTAGATTTTAACTCATGTGAATAGTCGTTTGTTAAAAGAGAAGGGAATAAAGTTGCTCACAGTATGGCTACTTGGGCCGTAGGTCGTAACGATGAAGTCGTCCTTTAGAATAGAGTTCCATATTATGCTCTTGTTCAATCGATGAAAGATGTAATGTATCATATTGAATATCCCTCTTTTATATTAAACTAGATGAGTACCCGCGCATAGCGGCGGAAATTTCTAGCGACAAATAATTAATAATATGATATTGTGGTAATTGTTTCGTGTAACATTGAAAATACAAGGTGTGACCAAGACATAATATATATGAAAACATAATAACTAAAACAATTCGTAACCTCAATTGACAATGGATGAATGCAAAACATCCATTCATGACCACTTTATATTAACATAAATAACTTCTAGTCTACTATTAATACAAATGTGAAAATTGAAAGAAATAGATGCATAAAACTTTCACAACTTTAAGAAACTTCTCATTTGAAAGAGATGGTTCATTGAGACAAAATTCTTGAACCGCATTATTTGTATACACTGAAAACGTTATTCAATGCAACCTGAGAACCAACATACTGTATAAATCTTATTAGGATAACTAAGCATGTGTTTGTTAGTGCAAATCACAAATCGAAAACAAAACTCCTTAAAAAATATTTATAATGCGTGTCTACAATGTAAAGTTTCAAAAATTGAAATTTATTGCATCATTGTAAAAGGACTACGTATAGATAAATTCCATACAGGGTACATATATAACTTTTTTTAGGGGTTATATGAATCCCATTAAAAATTTATTGACAACGTTTGTTGTTAAATGTATCCATACAGCTTCCAAAAATATACATTTTATAAAAGTTGAAATTCTAAAATGAATTCAGTCATCTAAAAATGTAAAATTATAGACGTTTTTTAATTTGAGAATATTTGTTTAAAAATAGTGAGTAGTGAACATGATTGAATTTGTAACACCCCATTTGGATAAATGAAATTTCACAGGATAATCGTGGCGTAATATCAAAGCATAAGGTAAATGTCCTAAAACATTACATGACCATAGGGATAACCGGAATCAAACATCGGTCCCCAACATAAACTATTAAACAAGCATAAAGTGAAAGTAATGCAATTTAAACAGAAACATAATATAGCTCCCATCGTAGGCATAACCTTTCCCATGCTCCTGACCTTGTGTACCTGCCGTTTAGGGACATGAAAAGAGAAAACGGCTGAGCGAGACGCTCAGTGCGCGGATATATGACATACTATGAAATAGCATAAACATAAGTAAAGACTGAAATGAAAGCGTGATAATGAAAGTGCAGCGGAATAATGTAAGTCCTGGAAAACCTGGTGACATGTAATTAACTGGTTTATTCAGTAAAAGTCTCATATTCGTGTTAATACTGAAAGTGTGTTGTTTAATCATGAAAAATGTAATTTAAGTGCCAAAGAGCTCATATAGGTCATGAAATATATTAACGTGCATAAATGCATAGAGGGGTGACCTTGTCATGCAATTAGAGGGGCTGCCTCTAATTATAGAAGTCTGGGTAGGAGGGATCAGCTCCTTGTGAAGGATGCAAGGCACACGCCACATTCACCATGGAATTCTTGTAAACTTGTAAACTAGGATGCACCCATTCGCCCCACATGATAATAATAATAAAGACAAAACTTGTAAAGGGACGTTGTGAGCAATCACTCTCACCGTAGAAGAGTCATAACATCGGTGCCTCCAGTGTTATGGTTACGGTACCTCCATAGCTAGGTGAAACATGGCATGATTGTATATAGCTCAGGTAATTAAAATAATCGTAACATATACTGATGTGTTTAAGACACCTAAACTATGGGGAAAACAGATGGCATAGCAAACGGGGAAAATCTAATCAAATATGAAAAGGGAATTGTCCATACTGAAGGACGGAACATTTGTACCTCACGTCCAGTATTGCAAATGAAGAAGAACGTAGAAGATGAAAACGTGAAGAAGATCATACTCCATAAATACTACATAATAAAGAGGGACTTGCATGAGTTTTCTTATTATTTTATACTTAATAATTATTAGTTACTTGATGTTTTCTTAACTTGTTCTACTTGTTCTCGTCTTGCTTTAAATGTTCTTGACATTTTACTGATTCATGTTAAATCATGTATTATGCTTAGTGTATTTTATGTTCTTACATGTCAACATACTTATTAAAAATGTAAACCTAGGTTGATAAAACTCTACTTAAACTTGATACTTACATAATTAGATTAATCCTAGTGATTAAATAATAACGCAAATAAACGCTTAGGTAAATTCCGTTAATTAAATATACTTAAGTTGCGTAAAGTTATTTAATTATAACATGTAAATAATACTAAATTAACCTTGCTTAATAACGTATACTTGTGTACCCAAGCCTACCGAGACACCTGTGTCTCGGTCGCACAAAACAAATAACCTAGCAAAATACCCCAAAAGAGCCAATGTTGTCCCATATATGCTGTTTCTAGTTCTGTCCAAGATCCTTTATTGTTGTTCTGTCCAATATCTAATTTTCAGTGTTGTCAAACATCCATACAGACCCCCAATTATTTTCCTGCTACTGCCTATTAGATACCTATTGTTTTCTTATACGTTCCTGCTGTTTAGTTACCACAACCCACTGTCTTATAAACGTACCTGCTGCCAGTTATTCGCTACCCACTGTTTTTATACTAATTAACCATCGAGACCCTAAGGTCTTGGTTCCCACTGTTTTAGCCTAACGCACCCCTGCTGGGTGGTGTGTTGCGACTGCCCAAGACCAAACAGTCCCCCGACAGTTGGTTATTGCCACTAAATGGATGCTGTTTGGAAAACAAGACATCACCGAGACCTTAGGGTCTCGGTTTGAGTGCAAAACAGCCCCGAACACGCTCCCAAAAGGTAACCCCCCTTAAATTCTTCATGTTTTAACGTGTTCTAATCTTTTAAAATCGGATTAAGATCAATTAACAAAAGAAGGAAATCATAAAGCGGATTAGGGTTTTGAATCTTACATGATTTAGGGTTTTCTTGGAATAGAATCGAAGATCTCGCCACAACCCTTGCCTAGACGTACACACATGACTTCCTTGTTTCTGTTTTCTGTTTGGAACGACGCAGCAAAGACCGATCCAAAAATATAAGGATCAGCTTGTTTGTTTTTTTATTATGGTTTTTGTTGAATTTTCGTTTGTCAAGAATAAGTAGTACTCCCTCCCCCGTTTATTTTTTTTCATTCGGTTAGATCTCCTTAATGGGCCACAGCCCATATCCTCCCCCTTCCCCAATCTGTTTACAAAATCAGCCCCTCTATTTTGTTTTTAATTATTTCGCGATTTATTAAAGTTACGCGTATTCGTGTTTAAATGTCGTGAGTTTTTCATAGTTATTATTATACGTGTTAAATGTAAATATTATGTACATAAATACTTATCGTGTTAAATATACATAATATTAATCGTGTTTAATATTCGCGTCGCGTGATTTAAATGTCGTGAACTAATATTTTTGTGGTTTTATCTATTATACGTAATTACATGTCGTATACTAATAATAATTAAAATACGTAATTATTTGTCGTACTAAAACTAATATACGTAGTAGTCGTGTTAAATATGTGTGTCGTGTGTCGTATTATTAAATAATCGTAAGTTTTAAATTTATACATAATTTCATGTAATTCGTGTTCTAGGGTTTTTAAAGCGGCTTTTACAACTCCTCCCCTCTAAAAGAATAATTCGTCCTCGAATTAGAGATACGATAAACTGGAAAGGACATGAACGTGACTTGACTGTGGAGAACATGGAACATGACGTGTCTGAAGGGAACATGGAACATGAAGTGATTGAAAAAGAACATATCTGAACTATGAAAGGAAAATAGGATAAGAAATCCAGATGGACTTCTCCATTTCCAAGTGGCTTCCCGCTCGGAACGGTTCCTCCAAACGATCTTGACGAACAGAAGTAATTGACATAAGTAATCTCTGAGCAATGATAAGCGAGCCATATATGGAACGTAATACGTGAACAATTGAGAACATGATACATGAGCAATTGTGAACGTGATACGTGAAGATATGGTGCATGAATATGAGAAAATTGGGCGAACGAGAATGCGTGCAACATATCGTGAGCGTGATATGAGAATGTAGGATGAGCACGATATTGGAACATATCGTGAACGTGCAATAACTGAGGAGGTAACGCCAAACGATACAAGCTTAGACGTGATTCTTTCTAGAACGTGTAACAACTGAGGATGGAAAGTTATACTAATCTTGAGACTGGTCGCCTAATTTTCCTACAATTCTTTCCATAATGAAATATAAAACGTACATCGTGAGACAGGAGACGATCTTGATCGTGAACGTTGTCATGAACGTGGAAATGAAAATCTAATCATAAGAATGAAAAAGGAATATAAACGTGAACACAGTCGTGAACGCTAACGTGGGACGTAACTAGCGAGCTGAAATAGTCATACGGATGGGAACGTAAATAATGAATGCGAACATGAAACTTTATCTTGATCAGATAGCTGCAAGAGTGTCGTGCAATCGTACGATCATCAATTGGAAAATGTCTGATAATCGGCTACTAGGTACTCCTTTCGGATTAAAGAAAATGTGTAGGCTAAGTTAAATGATCGAACGACGATTCAAATATTCCTAAAGGTTTGAAATGACTGCAAGCGTTTGGTGTTCTATCATAACCTGCTGAAAACTCAGGCATTTAGATTTGAACATAACTACATCTTGTTTCATGTTTCTCCACCAAAATGTGGTTAAGGTCATAATACATCTTGGTAGGATCTGGATACATAGAAACTGGAAAGCTATGTGTCTAGGTAAAATTTAGACTACTCTTAACATAGGATTTTCTGGAACACATAAGTTAGATGTGGGATTAGTGTCACTGAAATCAACTACATATGTACAAGAAAAAAAATTCAACGTGAAATTCCTCCGTTGTAAGTCTTGTAAGTTCCTAAAAATTTGGTTTCTCAAATCCTCAATTACCGTTGGGCATTCATGAACTAAAAAGCACAAACATGGATTCATAATGACCATAACGTGTGTGAAGAACTGTCACGGAAGTGTCCTGCTCTTTCACTCATAACTGTTGATAGCCTGATCGTAACTCGATCATGGAAAGTGTTTAGAGTATGGTAGTTGGTTGGACGGCTTAATAATACTTTGAAGGGAAACATATTTTCATGAATGGTGGTAAAATTAGTAGTTCCTTCTGGTAATATATCTGCGAAAATTTCTGAAGCAATCGACTGATTAATGAATAAGAATATCGAAAGTCGTGTCATAAATGATAGCTAGACATGGTTGTAAAACATAAGAAAACATTTTCACCGATTTTCCTGGTGGAAAACCCATGATGAATGTATTCAGGACTCTGAACGTCGCTGAATATAATCTGGTACGAATGATGATTCACAATAGAAATGAAAAGTCTTGTCGTCAAACTGAAATAAAAGTCCATATATACCTGGGTGGTATAACGACTTCTAAGATGGACATGAATATCCGAATATGAAATCGTGAAGTGAAAGTGTCATGTCAGCACATGAAGTAAACGTGGCAGATTTCACTGAATGTGTTCCGTCCCTCTCACACGGAACGAGCACTACATGACCAACTATGAACAATAAGTTGGAGATGGTACAGAAATTTTAGTGGGTTGATTTGTACGTGGTATATCAGAATAAGTATACCCTTGAAAAGGTACCTTGAATCACTGAGGCTGAGTTTAGAATTTATGCATGAGTCGTATGTCTTGACTTATGTCCTAGGATGAGAACTATAAATGAGAATTGATATGAGCAAAAACTCATATCAATTAATCAACAAATCACTCTAAAACACATGGAAACTACCTAACTTTTGTGCTATAAAGCGGAATTATGTGGTATGTTTTGTGTTTGTGTTTAAATAGGTAAGAAGGATACATTTTCAAGCAAACAAGAAGAAATCAAGCTTATTTGGATGAAAAAGACAAAGAAGGATCAAAGATGACAAGACTTTGAAGATGAAGGACCTATCTTGACAACATTCCAAAGTTGAGGGACTCAAAGTGTAAATTGGTCAAAGTCAAGATTCAAGTCAAACATGGTCAACTCCAAAGTCAAACAAGTCAAAGGGTCAAACTATACAAGTATGCAAGTGGAAGGACCAAAAATGTCATTGGAATGAAGATTTTAGCTCATTTGGACATTCTGCCAAACTCTAGGGACTTAACTTGCCAAAAATACTCCAAGTTTGTATGTGATCCGTGTGAAGGGGCTGTTAACCAATCAAAATACAAGAATAAATAAACATGGACCGACAGCTAAACAAGCCAGCTCACCAGTTCATTTATTGAGCCGTTTTTCCACAGTACACGCCACTAACTCACTTTTGGGCCAATGAGAAGCTGACATGCAATAATTCTTTATCCATACTTGGATATCAATCCGTGTGATGTTTAATAGCCCAATCAAAGACTGCCACATGGCATTTTCTTCAACAAACGAGCCCAGATTCAATCTCGAGCTACAATGCATTTCATGGAAAGATTTATACATGAAAATTGCTCGTCTTCAAGGGAGGGATACAATGGAAATACTTAATCAAGCTAAAACTCAAAGGATTAAAATCCTCCAATTCGTGATGAACACAAGAATCTGCAATTAAGAAATTTATGACACCTGGCAGCCTGCTATTGGTTGGGACATGTCATCGACCCCAACTCACTCTCATTTTTCCTCTATGAATAGGGATAGGACCTTTCATTTGTTGTAAGTAGAAAAGTGTGAAATTCACACACACTTCCATTTTTCTTCCTTCATTCTATTAGTTAGTAGTTAGTTTAACAAACTCAAGAGCTTGACAACCTCTTGAGTTAGTTATAGTTAGTTGTAACTACTTACATATTTTTGTAACAAACTTTCACATTCAAATCAATAAAATTCACTCATTTCCTTCCTTCTTCTTACTATATCCTGCATTACTCTTGAATCTTGTTGCTATTATGAGTTTCTTGTGATCACACTTAATCATTAGAAGCTTTTTGAGTTATGAGTTTCTTGTGATCACATTTGACCATTCACCCAATATTGTTGGACATAAATAACAGTCGGTTGCAGCCCAATCTGCGTCATCTCGCCTAAACATAAGCATAAGGTCTATCCATATATCCAGGTGTTGGTATTGTTAAGACCAAATATATAACAATTAAAATTTATGTCTTTATATGTATCTGAATGAATGTTTAAAAGTTATACCTTTCTAAATATCAAGACCCACATACTGGTCTGCTTTGCCCCAGGGAAAGAAATGGCACACTTTACTTGGGGGTAAGCCGTTAATCTCATCTATATACGTGAGATCTCTCACCTTGTTCTTTCTGCTATATTTGCTGGTCAAATCCTAAAATTATTAACAGGTAAATTCTACGATGTTAATGAATTCACACATTAATACAGACAACAACAACAAATGTATTTACCACATTCACAAAACCTATGTGTCTCCTATATTTGGGTATCAGTAGTGAATTCAAACATGCAAATAATATTTTCAATCATATTCATACCTCTTTGAATTCCGTCAACGGGATTAGCTCCTGCTCCACTGGCATTTTCTTTTTTAGGACGTTTTGTCGCCCTTGCCTCATCCTAAAAACAACGAGCTTATTCAAATACAGTAGCTAAATAAACTAGTTAATTTATAATTATGTTGCTTTACATAATACTTACCACAACCAAATCCGTCTATGAAACTTCAATGCAATCTGTACCATCTAAGGTGGATATCGTTGATACATCACTAGTTTCCACCCTCTTGCTTTTACGTCTTTTTAAAATAGAAGTTGTACTAGGCAGGGGACCATATGGTGTCGAAACTTGAGCTCCATTATGCTTTATCCTTTTTAGCCGTAAGGCGATATGTTCTCCCAATACTAGATAACTATCATTAACAATCTTTGTGATTCCGTAGCCAGGCACATCCTCCTGTCAATCTAGAAATGTTATTCACAACTTAAACCACAACACGTAGACTAGACTAGTAAATATTAAACCACAAAATATTATTCACAAGTAAACTAGACTAGTAAATATTTAATAATTCTAGAGGCAACCCCATGTAGTAAACTGATGTGACAACTTCAACCACAACATTAATGAATACAAGCTTTACCATTCAATGTTATTAAAATAGTAAAAAATTAAATACATGACTAGACATTTAACTTTCACTTTTAACTTATTTAAACAAGTGCATGCATCCCAACTTTTCCATCTTCATCTACAAACACCCTATCCAATTCAATACCAACCTACTTATGGCTCGAGTTACCACTTCTGTTAATTTGGCTGCCATGTTTCAGCAAGAGGCTAATGAAGAAGATATTTGAGGTTCTTTATGTCGGATGAATAACATACAACTAAGCGAAAGAATGAGGCAAAGAGATTTTTTCATTGGCAACATTGAACAGTTAGGGACTCATCCTAAGGTGTTACTGTCTGTCGGTTATTTAATGGAAATTTAATGTGCAGATATGAACAAGCTTAATTGGTTCAGGAGCATGGTCGTTCACTCTAATATCAGGCTTGCATGCAAAAGATTATACATCAGCATGATGATCAACAACTAGATAGCCCAACTATTATGTTGCAAGATCTGCTTTTTATGTTTTTAATGTTCTGCCCTTTTATGTAAGGTGTAGTAGAATGTGTTAGGAAGTATTTGTTAACCATGTGTATTTTGTAACCTAATGATTTTCCAAGTGTTTAAGTTACCTACTATCTAAAAGTAAGCTATCAAGTGTGGGTTGTTATAACCTACAAGTTAATGTATGTTTAAGAACTCTAAATGTTCAATGAATATGTTCCGAAGAAATATTTTTGTGTGTTTACCATCATAGTCTTCATAGCTTCTGCGTCTTTAATACTCTTGTCGTGCAGGTTGTCGAACAAACTACCATGGTCATCCTGTAAATATCTTTCAATTAAATGTACAATATAATTAAATAGAAGGAATATATGAATGAATATATAACTTAACTATTTTATGAACTACCGTTTTAGGTGGTTGTTCTCCGAAGAACTCATGCTCCATATTTGTGTATGTTACATCTTCCTCCAAAATCCCGTATTCTTCCAAACTGTTATATTATGTCAAACAAACTGGTACCTTAAACTTCATCTTATCACTGACAAGAGATTTTGGTAGCTTAAACTTGATTTTGGTACTACAACGTCCAGTGACCCTCCTTTTTCACGTGGTATTACATCATCCTCCATAATCAAGTCTCCTTCCAAACTGTTGGCTGCACCAGTCGTGAGAACACCCAACTTTAACTTTAAATGCAAAGTTGGGAAATATAATTAATTATGAGCAATATACTGCATAAAGTATTATGATAACCCTATACTAATACCATTTCGTTTTCACATTCTAGGGTATCTGTTAATTGGTCTTTAGTTCCAACTTCGTCTAAACCCTTAAGCGCGTCCAGTTCTTCACCACCATCCTGTTGGCACATTTCATCTGTATATGTACCATGTTTCTCATTCTCACCGAAAGCAAAACCAGGTTGGTCCTGCAAATAAACATACAAAATATTAGTGGCCACACATGTCATTGGCTAATACAATCAATTCTAATTTCATATATTCTATTTATTTACATCAACTTGCGACGGGGTAAATGCATCATTCAAATTGGGTAAATAAAGATCTCCCCCAGTCTCCATCAACAACGGAGTAGACGTTGTATCAAATATAGGCCTCTCAACAATAGTTGGTGCTAGCTATTGCCCAATCAATTGTTGGGATCCTCCTATGATTCTGCGTAATGATACTAGTAAGATTCACCACTTCATATAGACCGCTTGAAAATTTTTCCTTACTATTGTTAACGACACATGATTGCAAACCCACACCTACAAACTGAACAACAAACACTCTTACACTAGTAACCTTTATTTTTTATTAGTAAGTTTATTTTTATTTCTGATCACAATAATAGTCTAATATTTTATACTAAATTTACCTTTTCTACAACAGATTGACATTTACTCACGCACACAACTTCATTACCAAATTGATTTCCATTAACACACGCGGGTTCGTGTTGTAAAACATTGGAAATTTCGCTGTCTGTCTGTATACAAAACAAAAGGTTCCCTAGTTAGTCAATCTTAGAATTATTTTCATAAATACGTATACAAAATAGGGTTGGCGTTTTTATTACCTTGTCAGAACTATCTATTGTAGCTATAACAACAACTTCTTTAGCAACTGAATCTTCAGACCTATCTTGTCTAGATTTGTCAATATACCTCTGCACAAGTTCTAGCCTTTTCTTATTCTCTTCTACAGCCTTCATCAACGCTGGGTTAGAATCATCAACAACAGATTTCTCAATGACATCGACACTTGATCTTATTTCCTTTACATCACGTTCAACTACGTCTTTATCTGCAATTGGTTCAATACCAGATCTCATACTACCTTGTTCCAACTGAAGTAATTCCACTTGAATGCCGTCACGACCTACTTCTGCTGCGTAGTCTAGGGTTTGGTTGCACTCTTCTCCTAAACGTTCACTTTTTGTGTCCACTTTTCTAGCTGGTGAACGAAAGTAATCAAGACTTTCCGATAACCAAGGATGTGCCACCTCAGTATCTGGGGGACGCACACAATAAACTGCGTCGGACCACACCTCAAACAATTGACCATAATGCCCTTTCTTAAATTGGCCAGTACGAGTCCATGCTAGACCACACGGTATTACGACAGGGTTTTTACTCCACCAATTGCTACTCTTTTTAAAGATCTCTAAAACATATACCTACAATAAAATTTACAAAAAGGTAAACAAAACTATTTACATGGATTATAATAGAAAAATTAAAATAAATGTATGTTATTTTCGGATGCTTTTCACCTTCAGTGCTCACACAAAACCATATAGGACATACGTTTGATTCTTCTTAGGCTCATCGTTCTATTTCCCGTTTAACAAGTTCTTAGTCTCATCATTATCTCTATTTACTAACTTACTCTTCTTTTTCTTCATATCCCTCTTGACATGCCTAGGTACAACATTAACAGTCCTTGTGTAGAATATTTACCAGAGATACTCACCCCAGGGGTATGCATTAAACCACTCAAGGTCTTCTACTACTTTCAAAACTATATCAAGAACGTTGAACCTAGACTCTCTACTCACAAAACACCATAGTTGTTATTAAAATTAAACATACACTCACAACATCCTCATCAGACATAGCTGCCCATGCTCTACGTTTAGTTGTTAGTGCTAATAAATCATCACCTAAAACTTTGTTTTTCTTAATTGCAGCTTTACTAGGAAATAAACGGTCACAAAAAGGGCTAACTAAAATACCCTTACATGTGTCTTCTCTATGCAATTTCCCAAATATGAAACCAGAAATTAAACAAAATTCTTCACGACCAAAATCAAACGAACAATCACCGATTTTGTAACTAATGGGGGGACATTCATCAAATATTTTTTCAAAATAAACTTGGTGCTAGAAAATATAGTTATATAAATGATTATCGGGATTAAAAGCTGGTGAATCAAGCCATTTGCCAAACACAGTAGATCTAAACAGCCTATTACGGTTTGAATTAGAACTCAATAAAGTCTTTAACAAACCAATAGTAGGGAGACTCGATTGAATTGTAACCTTGGCATCAAATACCTGCACACCGTTGTCCATAATGATTAGAAGTTTCAGGGATCTTGGTTCCGCAACGTAATAGTGGATTGGTTGTATTTTCCGTCGTGCAATTATCCATTACTATGATGATAAATTATTCTTCAGTCACGATTTATTTTTTGAATATTGTTGTTTTTTTAGGGTATATTGATTAGGATTTATTGGTTAGGGTTTGGGGGATTTTGAAAGAAGTATGTCGGGGTCAAATTGATAAAGAGTGAATTATTAAAAAACGTATGGTCCACACAGTTGCCTTGGAATAAAGTATAAACTTATTGGTTGTCTCATATTCCCACTGTATTAAAAAGTTATAAAAGTTTTTCTTTGCCTCGTGTATTATTTGGAAGTTGCCTCTATTTTTTAAACGAAAAATGTTTCGAAATACGAATATGTGAAATTACACGTGTAGAATATAATTGGAGTTGTCTCAGTTGTCTTGGGTCATTTTGGGAAACCTGAAAGTTATTGGTCAAAATGAGAAGTTGAATATGTTTTGAGGCTATTTTAGGAAATACCCCTATATGTACCCTATATGTAATATGTTTAAATTATAAAATGAAAATAAATTTAATTTGGCGAGGATGTAATGCATGTCCTGTACAAGTGTCCTGTTGCTAAAGATGTGTGGATTCGATGTGGTTTTGGTTATTTGTACCAAAGAAATGATCCGGATAATTTAGAACACTTTTGTTCCTTAATTGTAGACAATCATTCGTCGAGTTGGGCAACGTTCATGATGATGTTGTGGGGGTAATGGACGAGACGGAATAAGAACTTTCATGGTCAACATGGAGGAAGAGATCAGGAAGTAGTAGATGTTGTTGTTAAACGTACGCTTGCAGAATACCATAAGGCGAACCAAAAGGATATGTCAAGAGCAGGTGCAGTAAGAGCTCCCATATGGACCAAACCACAATCTGACCAGGTGAAAGTTAATTGTGATGCATCTTGGGTTAAAGAGTCGGGGAAGGTAGGTCTAGGTTTTGTTGTTCGGAACTATAGTGGAAAGTGTTATTGTCAGGTGCTCGGGGCGAATGTTTTGCGAGTTCGACACTGGAAGCTGAAGCGAAAGCTATCATGTGGGCTATGGGTCATGCTCAAAGTAGAAGTTTCCAAAATGTCATCTTCGAAACCGACTCCCTGTGCCTAGTTAGTGCATTACGTACTGGTCCTACCCCTTTATAAATTGCAAGCATCTTTTCACATATTTTATCTGCTTCTCTAGATTTTAACTCATGTGAATAGTCGTTTGTTAAAAGAGAAGCGAATAAAGTTGCTCACAGTATGGCTACTTGGGTCGTAGGTCGTAACGATGAAGTCGTCCTTGAGAATAGAGTTCCAGATTATGCTCTTGTTCAATCGATGAAAGATGTAATGTATCATATTGAATATCCCTCTTTTATAATAAACTAGATGAGTACCCGCGCATAGCGGCGGAAATTTCTAGCGACAAATAATTAATAAAATGATATTGTGGTAATTGTTTCGTGTAACATTGAAAATACAAGGTGTGACCAAGACATAATATATATGAAAACATAATAACTAAAACAATTCGTAACCTCAAATGACAATAGACGAATGCAAAACATCCATTCATGACCACTTTATATTAACATAAATAACTTCTAGTCTACTATTAATACAAATGTGAAAATTGAAAGAAATAGATGCATAAAACTTTCACAACTTTAAGAAACTTCTCATTTGAAAGAGATGGTTCATTGAGACAGAATTCTTGAACCGCAATATTTGTATACACTGAAAACGATATTCAATGCAAACTGAGAACCAACATACTATATAAATCTTATTAGGATAACTAAGCATGTGTTTGTTAGTGCAAATCACAAATCAAAAACAAAACTGCTTAAAAAATATTTATAATGAGTGTCTACAATGTAAAGTTTCAAAAATTGAAACTTGTTGCATCATTGTAAAAGGACTACGTATAGATAAATTCCATACACGGTACATATATAACTTCTTTTAGGGGTTATATGAATCCCATTAAAAATTTATTGACAACGTTTATTGTTAAATATATCCATACAACTTCCAAAATTATACATTTTATAAAAGTTGAAATTCTAAAATGAATTCAGTCATCTAAAAATGTAAAATATAGACGTTTTTTAATTTGAGAATATTTGTTTAAAAATAGTGAGTAGTGAACATGATTGTATTTCTAACACACCATTTGGATAAATGAAATTTCACAGGATAATCATGGAGTAATATCAAAGCATAAGGTAAATGTCCTAAAAATTATACGACCATAGGGATAACCGGAATCAAACATCGGTCCCCAACATAAACTCATAAACAAGCATAAAGTGAAAGTAATGCAATTTAAACAGAAACATAATATAGCTCCCATCGTAGGCATAACTTTTCCCATGCTCCTGACCTTGTGTACCTGCCGTTTGGGGACATGAAAAGAGAAAACGGCTGAGCGAGACGCTCAGTGCGCGGATATATGACATACTATGAAATAGCATAAACATAAGTAAAGACTGAAATGAAAGCGTGATAATGAAAGTGCAGCGGAATAATGTAAGTCCTAGAAAACCTGGTGACATGTAATAAACTGGTTTATTCAGTAAAAGTCTCATGTTCATGTTAATACTGAAAGTATGCTATTTAATCATGAAAAATGTAATTTAAGTGCCAAAGAGCTCATATAGGTCATGAAATATATCAATGTGCATAAATACATAGAGGGGTGACCTCGTCATGCAATTAGAGGGGCTGCCTCTAATTATAATAGTCTGGGTAGGAGGGATCAGCTCCTTGTGAAGGATGCAAAGCACACACCACATTCACCATGGAATTCTTGTAAACTTGTAAACTAGGATGCACCCATTCGCCCCACATGATAATAATAAAAAAGACCAAACTTGTAAAGGGACGTTGCGAGCAATCACTCTCACCGTAGAAGAGTCATAACATCGGTGCCTCCAATGTTATGGTTACGGTACCTCCATAACTAGGTGAAACATGGCATGATTGTATATAGCTCAGGTAATTAAAATAATCATAACATATACTGATGTGTTTAAGACACCTAAACTATGGGGAAAACAAATGGCATAGCAAACGGGGAAAACCTAATCAAATATGCAAAGGGAATTGTCCATACTGAAGGACGGAATATTTGTACCTCACGTCCAGTATTGCAAACGAAGAAGAACGTAGAAGATGAAAACGTGAAGAAGATCATACTCCATAAATGCTACATAATAAAGAGGGACGTGCATGAGTTTTCTTATTATTTTATACTTAATAATTATTAGTTACTTGATTTTTTCTTAACTTGTTCTCGTCTTGCTTTAAATGTTCTTGACATTTTACTGATTCATGTTAAATCATGTATTATGCTTAGTGTATTTTATGTTCTTACATGTCAACATACTTATTAATAATGTAAACCTAGGTTGATAAAACTATACTTAAACTTGATACTTACATAATTAGATTAATCCTAGTTATTAAATAATAACGCAAATAAACGCTTAGGTAAATTCCGTTAATTAAATATACTTAAGTTGCGTAAAGTTATTTAATTATAACAGGTAAATAATACTAAATTAACCTTGCTTAATAACGTATACTTGTGTACCCAAGCCTACCGAGACACCCGTGTCTCGGTCGCACAAAACAAATAACCTAGCATAATACCCCAAAAGAGCCAATGCTGTCCCATATATGCTGTTTCTAGTTCTGTCCAAGATCCTTTATTGTTGTTCTGTCCAATATCTAATATTCAGTGTTGTCCAACATCCATACAGACCTCCAATTATTTTCCTGCTGCTGCCTATTAGATACCTACTGTTTTCTTATACGTTCCTGCTGTTTAGTTACCACAAACCACTGTCTTATAAACGTACCTGCTGCCAGTTATTCGCTACCCACTGTTTTTATACTAGTTAACCACCGAGACCCTAGGGTCTCGGTTCCCACTGTTTCAGCCCAATGCACCCCTGCTGGGTGGTGTGTTGCGACTGCCCAAGACCAAACAGTCCCCTGGCAGTTGGTTATTGCCACTAAATGGATGTTGTTTGGAAAACAAGACATCACCGAGACCTTAGGGTCTCGGTTTGAGTGCAAAACAGCCTCGAACACGCTCCCAAAACATAACCCCCCCCCTTAAATTCTTCATGTTTTAACGTGTTCTAATCTTTTAAAATCGGATTAAGATCAATTAACAAAAGAAAGAAATCATAAAACGGATTAGGGTTTTGAATCTTACATGATTTAGGGGTATCTTGGAATAGAATCTAAGATCTTGCCACAACCCTTGCCTAGACGAACACACATGACTTCCTTGTTTCTGTTTTCTGTTTGGAACGAAGCAGCAAAGACCGATCCAAAAATATAACGATCAGCTTGTTTGTTTTTTATTAGGGTTTTTGTTGAATTTCTGTTTTTCAAGAATAAGTAGTACTCCCTCCCCCGTTTATTTTTTTCCAGTCGGTTAGATCTCCTTAATGGGCCACAACCCATATCCGGCCCCCTTCCCCAATCTGTTTACAAAATTAGCCCCTCTATTTTGTTTTTAATTATTTCACGATTTATTAAAGTTACGCGTATTCGTGTTTAAATGTCGTGAGTTTTTCATAGTTATTATTATACGTGTTAAATGTTAATATTATGTACGTAATTACTTATCGTGTTAAATATACATAATATTAATCGTGTTTATTATTCGCGTCGCGTGATTTAAATGTCATGAACTAATATTTTTATGGTTTTATCTATTATACGTAATTACATGTCGTATACTAATAATAATTAAAATACGTAATTATTTGTCGTACTAAAACTAATATACGTAGTAGTCGTGTTAAATATGCGTGTCGTTTGTCGTATTATTAAATAATCGTAAGTTTTAAATTTATACATAATTTCATGTAATTCGTGTTCTAGGCTTTTTAAAGCGGCTTTTACAACTCCTCCCCTCTAAAAGAATAATTCGTCCTCGAATTAGAGATACGATAAACTGGAAAGGACATGAACGTGACTTGACTGTGGAGAACATGGAACATGACGTGTCTGAAGGGAAAATGGAACATGAAGTGATTGAAAAAGAACATATCTGAACTATGAAAGGAAAATAGGATAAGAAATCCAGATGGACTCCTCCATTTCCAAGTGGCTTCCCGCTCGGAACGGTTCCTCCAAACGATCTTGACGAACATAACTAATTGACATAAGTAATCTCTGAGCAATGATAAGCGAGCCATATATGAAACGTAATACGTGAACAATTGAGAACGTGATACGTGAGCAATTGTGAACGTGATACATGGAGATATGGTGCATGAATATGAGAACATTGGGCGAACGAGAATGCGTGCAACATACCGTGAGTGTGATATGAGAATGTAGGATGAGCACGATATTGGAACATATCGTGAACGTGCAATAACTGAGGAGGTAGCGCTAAATGATACGAGCTTAGACGTCATTCTTTCTAGAACGTGTAACAACTGAGGATGGAAAGTTATAATAATCTTGAGATTGGTCGCCTAATTTTCCTACAATTCTTTCCAGAATGAAATATAAAACGTACATCGTGAGACAGGAGACGATCTTGATCGTGAACGATGTCATGAACGTGGAAATGAAAATCTAATCATAAGAACGAAAAAGGAATATAAACGTGAACAAAGTCGTGAACGCTAACGTGAGACGTAACTAGTGAGCTGAAATAGTCATACGGATGTGAACGTAAATAATGAACGCGAACATGAAACTTTATCTTGATTAGATAGCTGCAAGAGTGTCGTGCAATCGTACGATCATCAATTGGAAAATATCTGGTAATCGGCTACTAGGTACTCCTTTCGGATGAAAGAAAATGTGTAGGCTAAGTTAAATGATCGAACGACGATTCAAATATTCCTAAAGGTTTGAAATGACTGCAAGCGTTTGGTGTTCTATCATAACCTGCGGAAAAGTCAGGCATTTAGATTTGAACATAACTACATCTTGTTTCATGTTTCTCCACCAAAATGTGGTTGAGGTCATAATACATCTTGGTAGGATCTGGATACATAGAATTGGAAAGCTATGTGTCTAGGTAAAATTTAGACTACTCTTAACGTAGGATTTTCTGGAACACATAAGTTAGATGTAGGATTAGTGTCACTGAAATCAACTACATATGTACAAGAAAAAAAATTCAGCGTGAAATTCCTCCGTTGTAAGTCTTGTAAGTTCCTGAAAATTTGGTTTCTCAAATCCTCAATTACTGTTGGGCATTCATGAACTAAAAAGCACAAACATGGATTCATAATGACCATAACGTATGTGAAGAACTGTCACGGAAGTGTCCTGCTCTTTCACTCATAACTGTTGATAGCCTGATCGTAACTCGATCTTGGAAAGTGTTTAGAGTCTGGTAGTTGGTTGGACGGCTTAATAATACTTTGAAGGGAAACATATTTTCATGAATGGTGGTAAAATTAGTAGTTCCTTCTGGTAATATATCTGCGAAAATTTCTAAAGTAATCGACTGATTAATGAATAAGAATATCGAAAGTCGTGTCATAAATGATAGCTAGACATGGTTGTAAAACATAAGAAAAAATTTTCACCGATTTTCCTGGTGGAAAACCCATGATTAATGTATTCAGGACTCTGAACGTCGCTGAATATAATCTGGTACGAATAATGATTCACAGTAGAAATGAAAAGTCTTGTCGTTAAACTGAAATGAATGTCAATATATACCTGGGTGGTATAACGACTTCTAAGATGGACATGAATATCCGAATATGAAATCGTGAAGTGAAAGTGTCATGTCAGCACATGAAGTAAACGTGGCAGATTTCACTGAATGTGTTCCGTCCGTCTCACACGGAACGAGCACTTCATGACCAACTATGAACAATAAGTTGGAGATGGTACAGAAATTTTAGTGGGTTGATTTGTACGTGGTATATCAGAATAAGTATACCATTGGAAAGGTACCTTGAATCACTGAGGCTGAGTTTAGAATTTATGCATGAGTTGTATGTCTTGACTTATGTCCTAGGATGAGAACTATACATGTGACATGTGTCTTGACTGGTATCTTGACATGTGTCTACAATACATATTCATGAGAGGATGTGTCTTGACGGATGTCTTGACATATAACAATAAATCATAACTAAAATGGTGGTTAAAATGATTGTGCTCCATGTAACTATTCAGCTAAGTGGCCGGCTGGCACCGGTTCCTACTAGTATGGCTGAAAGACAATTAAATGGTAAGTGGCATGCAACTGAGAGAATAACGATATGGAAATGAAATAACAGTGTCTGGTGGATGAAACATGTTTCAGTCAGGTTGTTTCGATCTATCGCCTTCATCCTTGTTTCGTAGGATTTTCAGGTATGTACATAGCAACAACATGGTAAACAGCATCTTGTAAAAGAGGTCAAATGGAGAAACGCCTAAGATAAATGAGAATTGATATGAGCAAAAACTCATATCAATTAATCAACAAATCATCCTAAAACACATGGAAAATACCTAACTTTTGTGCTATAAAGCGAAATTATGTGGTATATTTTGTGTTTGTGTTTAAATAGGTAAGAAGGATACATTTTCAAGCAAACAAGAAGAAATCAAGCTTATTTGGATGAAAAATACAAAGAAGGATCAAAGATGACAAGACTTTGAAGATGAAGGACCTATCTGGACAACATTCCAAAGTTGAGGGACTTAAAGTGTAAATTGGTCAAAGTCAAGATTCAAGTCAAACATGGTCAACTCCAAAGTCAAACAAGTCAAAGGGTGAAACTAGAAAAGTATGCAAGTGGAAGGACCAAAAATGTCATTAGAATGAAGATTCTAGCTCATTTGGACATTCTGCCAAACTCTAGGGACTTAACTTGTCAAAAATACTCCAAGTTTGTATGTGATCCGTGTGAAGGGGCTGTTAACCAATCAAAATGCAAGAATAAATAAACATGGATCGCTAGCTAAACAAGCCAGCTCACCAGTTCATTTATTGAGCCATTTTTCCACATTACACCCCACTAACTCACTGTTGGGCCAATGAGAAGCTGACATGCAATAATTCTTTATCCATACTTGGATATCAATCTGTGTGATGTTTAATAGCCCAATCAAAGACTGCCACGTGGCATCTTCTTTAACAAACGAGCCCAGATTCAATCTCGAGCTACAATGCATTTCATGGAAAGATTTATACATGAAAATTGCTCGTCTTCAAGGGAGGGATACAATGGAAATACTTAATCAAACTAAAACTCAAAGGATTAAAATCCCCCAATTCGTGATGAACACAAGAATCTGCAATTAAGAAATTTATGACACCTGGTAGCCTGCTATTGGTTGGGACATGTCATCGACCCCAACTCACTCTCATTTTTCCTCTATAAATAGGGATAGGACCTTTCATTTGTTGTAAGTAGAAAAGTGTGAAAATCACACACACTTCTATTTTTCTTCCTTCATTCCTGTTAGTTAGCAGTTAGTTTAACAAACTCAAGAGCTTGACAACCTCTTGAGTTAGTTATAGTTAGTTGTAACTACTTACATACTTCTGTAACAAACTTTCACATTCAAATCAATAAAGTTCACTCATTTCCTTCCTTCTTCTTACTATATCCTGCATTACTCTTGAATCTTATTGTTGTTATGAGTTTCTTGTGATCACACTTGATCATTAGAAGCTTTTTGATGATTTGAAGCTGTTTTAGATCATTCCAGTTGCTGAATTGTTGATTGTAGCAGAATTTTGGGTAGATTTTATCATGATCATGATGATAGATGGTTGATTGATTGTTAATAGTGCTAAGGTGGTGGTTTAGCACTGTTTAAGAGGCTCAGCGCCTACCTACTCCATTAATGGAGGCCTATTGCTAAAAGGTTTTAAGTTTCTGAGTTTTGGTTCCAGTTAAAAGTCCATTGCATGCTAAATTCTAGTTTAATTACTAAATGCTGCTTTGATCAAGTTTGTTAATCTGAATTGGCTTCATTTTGTTGTTTAGATAGCTTATTGCTAGATTGTAAGCTGTTAGCTTGTCTTTACTTGTTTCTGTCATAGCTTGTTATTGCATTTTTAGTACTTGTGTGTTTTCTAGCCTGTTCTTAGCTCATTTACACTTCATTTTGTTCATAAAGTTTGTTTAGATATAAGTCATAGCTCAGCTTAATCTTTTACTAAAATTCTCTTCATAAAAGTTGAAAACAGATCAGATAAGTAGTGTTTGGATTTGCATACATTTTGGAGTTTGAGTGTGATAATCTAGTTGATAGCTATTCATTTCTCATCCTTTAGTCTTTTTAAACAAGTTTTTGAAGTTTTGAAGTCAAAAGTTTGGTCAAACAGGCAATTGCTAAGTAAAAAGTTTCGGTCAAGTTTTTGAAACTAGTTCATGAGTAAAGTAGATAAATTCAATTCCTCACCATTGCTTCATTTCTTGGTTAAATTCAGTCAATTTCTAGTTGTTCATCAACATCTGAAGTTTAAGAGTTGTTAAGGAAATTACACAGTTTTCACAAATAAGCTTAGAATTAGCTTTTGAATAAGCACTCAAGCCATAGCAAGTTTCTGTGATAAAGTAGCCTACTGATTTCTTAGATTGGCATTTCCACTTCATAAATCTTGTGATTTTCTTCCACATTCTTACTTAAAACATGTCTTGAACAGATTTTGAGCTTTTCAGAAATTTCACTTTTTGGTCAACAAAAGTCAATAAGCTAGGTTTCAGCTTATTTTCAATTTCCTGCTTATATACTTGACCATTTTTCACAAGTAAAGACATTCTAGACTCACAATAAGCTGTTTAATAAGATTTGACTTAAAATTTGGAATGTGCATGTCTGGATTTTATGGTAGCTAATTCTTGGCTTATTGGAGTTGGCTTATTTGAGTTCTAGTGAGTTTTGAGCTTTTTCCTTGGACAAGTCTAGGTGTTTTTCAATTTTAAGTTGTTTGAAACTTGTTAGAGCTTAATTGGTTCATTTTTGAGCTTATACGAGCTTAATTGTCCTTGGTGCCCGTTTTTGGTATGATTTCTCATTTTATTGCAATTTGGTCCTCATAGTTTGTAGCTGTTTTCATAACTAGCTAAATTTCCTTTTAATTAGGGTTTGCAACTTTTCAGTCCATTACTTTTAACAAGTTGTCATTTTCAGTTAGTCAGTTTTAAAAGTTGTTACATTTGGTTAGAAAGTTGTTAGATTTTACATAATTGGTCCTTTAACTTTCTGATTTTTACATTTCAAGCATTTAAGTTTCATTTACTTACAATTTTAGCACATTACTTTCATAGATTTACATGTTTGTCCTTTTGTGAATAAAAATTTGGTATTTGCTAAATGTTTTACGGATACGTAGCTTAATATTTTTCACCATTTTTACATGCTTGATTAAATAGACATAGAAAATCCAAATAACCCTATCAACCAAAAACGATAATAAACTTGATATTGTTAGGACTTTCAATTGGTTAAGAATCGAGAGAAACGAACTTCAATTTACTCAATTTCAAATGGTGCCGCCGCCGGTTCTTTGACTTTACGAAAGACTATTGATTGACGGTTTTCATTGGCTTTTGGGATCCGTTCACCTCATGAACGTTATTTTTATTTATCATAAATTAAAAACTTAAAAAAATCAAAAATATAAAAATATAAAAACTAAAAGATAACAAAATCAATTCTTTTCCTAAAGAATTGACCAAAAAAATTAAAAAATCAAAAAGCAATCTTTTTCCTAAGAGATTGTAACCAAACATATATATTATTGGATTTTCTTAAAAAAAACCCAATAAATACAAAAATATTTTCTCTATATTATTATATGTAAATACGTATACGTATAAGAACAACCAATACACATATTCTCCATAAGTATTGCCAAGGCAATACACCGTGTTAGGGGGCGTTCCGGTCCTTGACACGTGTATCGATCAAATTCAATAAAGCAAGAATAGATAAATACTTCCAATAGGCAATAATTCGAAGAATACAAACTACAAAGTGAATAGAAAGGCGATGTGCTATAAAATGCCATCTAAGGGTCAATAGGTACTTAAGTGCTTCGCGCCACCTAACCCTCCGTTCACTAGTGCATATTCTAAGAAGGAAGGCTTCATTGGGGGTCTTGCACCCAAGTAATAATTACGTATATTATAATTTCTTGTAGATATTTCATATTGAAACTCGAAGAGGATAATCCCTTCTTCTTCAAAGTCAAACGAGAGCTTCTCTCTCATTCCTCATATTGAGTTGCATGCTCACTCGCGGGCGTGCACAAATACCGATTGGTGTACAACCCCTTCCTCCGAAAAGGAAGAAAAAGAGAAAGAGTAGGAACACCACCGTCCATCAAGCCGATCCCGAGAATCGTGCTTTGATCCGCACACAACAAGAAGCCATGGCCGGAGTTGACACTCGACCTTTGATGGAGCACTTGCAATCCAATGTGCAAGGATATGCATATGCTATCAAGATACCCGATATTCCCGCAAACACATCTGAGCTAAAAACATCCATGATTAACTTGGTTTCAAACACACCATTTTTTGGGAACAACAATGATAATCCACATGATCACCTTAAGAAATTTCTTGCTCTTTGCAACACCATTAAGTACAATGAAGTTCCCCATGATGCCATTAAGTTGATATTGGTGCAATTTTCACTAGAGGGTCCCGCTAAGCATTGGTTAGATACACAACCACCCGAGAGCATTACCACATGGGATGGTTTCACTAAGAATTTTTTGAACAAGTTCTTTCCCCCATCTAAGACCACGGCTTTGAGGAACTTAATTATAGGCTTTCAACAAAAACCTAGTCAAACTTTTAGTGATGCTTGGGAGGAGTATAAGGAGTTATTAAGGAGATGCCCTAACCATAGATTCAATGAAGTTCACCAAATCAATACTTTCTACAATGGCCTTAGACCTCATCACCAAGACTCACTCAATGCTTCCGCGGGAGGAAATATTCTTGCTAAATCCATTCAAGACGCTTGGGACATAATTGAGACTAAAGCAATGGTTTAAACTAACACACAATTTGATGAGAGAGTACATGTCATTCAAGAAGGAGGTTCCAAACCATTTGAGACTCAACTCATTTCATCAATCCAAGAATTAACTCAAGCTCAAAAGAAAAGTCAAACAATTATACAAAACACACAAAAGATGCAACAAACCATGATGAATGACTTTATGAAACTTTCTTTGGGCAATAATTCCACCAATGATGTGCATGCTATTACTCTTTCATGTGAGACTTGTGTATGTCCCCATTCCTACCAACAATGTGATAAAATACAAGGTTATCAAGGGGAGTGTTATGCCTACCAAGAAGAACATAGAGAACATTTCAAACCTAACATCAATCAAAATAACCTTTCTTATAAGTCTCAAAACTATCTTGCACCACCGGGATTCCCACCCCAACCACCCACCCAACTTCAAAAAAATCCTCCTCAATTGTTACAAAGGAACCAAGGGCCAAGACCACAAGGCAACAACTATAGACCACCAAATACCTTTCACAATCAAGGAAATACCTTTCAAGGCAACAATCAAGGGTTTTACAATCAACCTCCACCTTTCCAACCGCAAGGTTTTCAAGGGAATGTACCACATGATTATAACACAATTGAGCTTCTTCATAAAATAAATCAAGAGAATGAAAGGAGGTTCCAAGCTAATGAGAAAAGAATGAGGGAAATGCATGAGGAAACAAACAAAAAGTTTATGATGCTTATCAATCAAAGGCCACAAGGAGCTTTACCCTCTAACACACAAACAAACCCGAGGGCAAATGTCAATGCTATCACAACAAGAAGTGGAAAGAAAACTCATGATCCTTCATCACCCAAACCTAATTTGGTAAAGCCTACTATGATCCATTCTTGTGATACGCCTTCTACATCAATTTCACCATCCTCAAGTTCCCCCATTTCTCCCACTTCTACACCTACTCATGAAGAAACCAACAAGGAAAATCCTTCATCAACCACTCAACCACAACCAAAACCAAGTCTTCCTTATCCATCAAGATTAAGAAAGGAAAAGCTTAAGAACAAGGATGATATACAAGTCTCAAACTTTTTGAGGATGTTCAAGCAACTTAACATAAATATCTCCTTTGCGGACGCCTTAGCCAATATGCCTAAGTTTGCTAAGATGATCAAGGATTTACTTTCTAACAAGGAGAGATTGGTGGATTTGCCTAATGCTTCCTTAAATGAAAATTACTCCGCGGTTTTGCTAAAGAAGTTGCCTACTAAGCTTGGAGATCCGGGGAGGTTTTTGATTCCTTGCAATTTCCCGGGGGTGGAAAATTGCATGGCATTAGCAGATTAGGAGCAAGTATAAATCTCATGCCATTATCGGTTTGGAAAAGACTTTCACTTCCCGAGCTCACTCCTACTAAGATGACTCTTGAGTTGGCCAACCGTTCTATAGCTTATTCGGTGGGAATTGCGGAGGATGTTTTTGTTGGGGTTGATCGATTTACCTTTCCCGTGTATTTTGTGGTGGTTGCTTATGATATGGATCCGAGAGTTCCTTTGATTGTTGGTAGGCCATTTTTGAGAACGGGTCGAACTCTAATAGATGTGGCGGAGGGTGAACTTACAATGCGGGTAGGAGATGAGAGAGTTGTGTTTAACATGGGAAAGTTGTCAAAGAAATCTAATGAACCCGAAGCGGTGAAGCATATTGATGTTGTGAATGAGGAAACTCAAGATGATATCCTTGATGAAGTTTATGATGAATACTTTTATGAAGCTTGCTCAAGTGGAGATTATGATTTACCTCATGTTGAGACCATTGCTTCCATTACTTCATCTTTGGATTTTCATGAACCTCAAGAGCTTAACTTTGATGATTTTGTGATTCATTCCAATCCTCTCTTTGAAACCTCATATGATAACCCACTTTTCCACCATGATGAAGAAACCAATGAGGATCTTAGTGATGAAGAATCTCTTCTTTGTGATACACCAACATATGATGATTATAGTGATGATGAGCTCTCCATTTGTGACACTCCATTTGTTGATGATCACACTTCCTTGGGTTTTGAGGAATCACCAATCTTTGATAGACCAATCTATGATGTTTATGGTGATGAGGAGGATTCTATCATGGATGAGAGTGATGAGTTTTTAGAGGTAGATATACCTTTTGAGTACACTCTTGGATATATTGATGAGGAGAGGGACATACTCTTTCTAGAATCTCTATTGCATGAAGATCCTTTACCTTCTTCCTTGTCCACCTTAAACTTTTAAAGTGATAAAGGAAAACAAGCCATGATGTTTCCTTCCAAGAGCTTGTTATTACCCATTACTCCACAACCTTTCTCTCACCATGTGACCTACAAGGGAGAGTCTTCTAAGGCAACCAACACTTGTTGTTTTCCCATCAAGGAACGGATTTTTGATCCTGGCATACAGCTTGCTAAACCATCTCAGTATCCGCCTGATGCAACAAAAGGAAAACTTGTGAAAGATTTGAGAGCATCACCCTATCACCTTTTGACAAACATATGGGCTACCATTTTCGACAACACCACCTCACCTTTTTCACCATTGCTTGGGAAGTTAGTTGTTGAATTGTGTTATAAGTGGGATGGAAATTATGTATTTGATCCGGGGGGATATTTATGGAGTTTTGATAATTGAAAACTTGTTTTACCTCATCATGGAGATTTTTCTTAAAAAGGGCAAAACTTTTACTCTCCATGATAGGTTTTAGACACTTTTAAGTGCGGGATGAGTCGAGCTAGAGACTCCTTAAATCAAGCTTGAATAACTAGGTTTAGAAGTTTTTAGATCTATAGTGTTGTAGGTTAGAAATAAGGATAGAGAGTTGATGAGAAGTGTAGGGGAGACCTTATTTGTATTTATGTTGTTTATAGGGTTGCTCACTCATCACGTGCTTTGGAGCTTATGGATGAGGCCTTTGTATCCGGTTCACTTTGTTACTATTGTGATTTTTCATAGACACATTGTGCTTTAAAAAATGAATTCACTATAGTTGATCTTTCCTTAACTTGGGTTAAGCAAAGTCTATTCATTGTCATAAGTGTAAGGGAAGTTTTATACTTCCATGCTCTTAAACATTGAGGACAATGTTTAGCTTAAGTGTAGGGGGGTCTTCTATCGAAGTGACCTTACCTAGACCTTGTCATTGACCTTCATGATAACTTGGAAATTAATTTTCAAACATTTTTCAAATTTTTGATCTACTTTGGCCACCAAAAATATGCATTCATAATTTTTGCATCAATAATTTTTCATTTGCATAACACATTTGCATTGTATATATTTCTTATTTTGTTCTTTATTAAAAATTGAAAAAGGAAAAAAATATAATAAGAACATGGTTTAACAAATTTAGACTTCTTTGACATATTAGGCCCGCCATGGATATTTTGACTCAACCCGAGTTTGCTTATCCAATCACTCTCTAGCTAGTATCCTTAACCATGTAGTCCTTCATTGGTCTATTAGGCTAAGCATCCACGAGTCGCATTATTAGAGATTTTAAATTTGTGGAGAATGGGAAATAATAGAGTTGAAGCAAGTATAAAAGGGCTAGATAAACTTCATGACGATTACTTGTGGCTAAACCCTTCTCTTCTTTACCTCTATTTTCTTTGCATGTATATATGTTAATAAATAATCAAGAACGGTTTTAATTGGTTTGTAATCTCTTATGCATTTTTGACTAATCATTCATGGTTGATATAAGTACGTCTTAAGATTCTGAGTTAGAACGTTTTATGTGTACTAGACTTATGTCATGCTTAATATTTAGCGGGTGTTTTTCTTTTTATTCTTTTCAAATTTCTTTGTGAGGAATAAAGAAAAATAAGAGCGGCTTATGAAAAAAATGAGTGGCTAGAAAAAAAAAGAGAAAAAAATAATAATTATACAAGACTCCTAAGAGGGGCAGTGAAGTGTTAATTATAGTAACTATTAGATTCCAATATTACCTTGACGGGTTGCGGGGATTTAATAGTTGCTCCAATCCAATATTACCTTGACGGGTTGCGGGATTGAAGATCTAAAGTCTCAAAAAGGCGGCGGATGTAAATTATTGCGTGAGTTTTATTTTCCTTTCCTTAGCGAGTGTGTAGCTACTTATCATGACATGAGGATTTTACACATAAGGCGAATGACTTATTACTCTTTAGACGGACTTATATTAATTGTGAGCGGTTTTTCAAGTAATGGATGAGAGGATTACTTAGGATTAAAACCGTGCTTCCTTATTTTTGGATTTTACATTTCTTATACTTCACGCTTCAAATAATGACAAATTTGCCTTCAAGCAATTTGCTCAAATAATAACCGGATCCACATTTAACTGTCATGAATAAGTTGATGCACTTTTTACTTGTGAATGCAATGATCCCATTTTTAAGCTTGGTATGGGGAAAGTAAAACTTGAGGGTGATAAGTATCCATGGTACCAAAGCCCTAATTTAAGTCATCGATTTCTTTATGAGTTTTTCCATCAAAACCATTTCAAGAAAAATACAAAAAGATATAAATAGAATTGTTTCTTTTGCATTCCATTGTTCAAAATCAGAATCATGCATCATATAGAGTAGCATAGTGTAATAGCATTCCATATTTGCCAAGGTGGGTTAATTATGAGGAGAATGTAAATTTGTGCTTTAAAATATAGCATTGTATGAGGTCATGGCAATGTTCAAGTGTAGGAGATTTGATATGAGCAAAAACGCATATCAATTAATCAACAAATCACCCTAAAACACATGGAAAATACCTAACTTTTGTGCTATAAAGCGGAATTATGTGGTATGTTTTGTGTTTGTGTTTAAATAGGTAAGAAGGATACATTTTCAAGCAAACAAGAAGAAATCAAGCTTATTTGGATAAAAAGACAAAGAAGGATCAAAGACGACAAGACTTTGAAGATAAAGGACCTATTTTGACAATATTCCAAAGTTGAGGGACTCAAAGTGTAAATTTGTCAAAGTCAAGATTCAAGTCAAACATGGTCAACTCCAAAGTCAAACAAGTCAAAGGGTCAAACTAGACAAGTATGCAAGTGGAAGGACCAAAAATGTCATTGGAATGAAGATTCTAGCTCATTTGGACATTCTGCCAAACTCTAGGGACTTAACTTGCCAAAAATACTACAAGTTTGTATGTGATCCATGTGAAGGGGCTGTTAACCAATCAAAATGCAAGAATAAATAAACATGGATCGCCAGCTAAACAAGCCAGCTCACCAGTTCATTTATTGAGCCGTTTTTCCACAGTACACCCCACTAACTCACTTTTGGGCCAATGAGAAGCTATCATGCAATAATTCTTTATCCATACTTGGATATCAATCCGTGTGATGTTTAATAGCCCAATCAAAGACTGCCACGTGGCATTTTCTTCAACAAACGAGCCCAGATTCAATCTCGAGCTACAATGCATTTCATGGAAAGATTTATACATGAAAATTGCTCGTCTTCAAGGGAGGGATACAATGGAAATACTTAATCAAGCTGAAACTCAAAGGATTAAAATCCCCCAATTTATGATGAACACAAGAATCTGCAATTAAGAAATTTATGACACCTGGCAGCCTGCTATTGGTTGGGACATGTCATCGACCCCAACTCACTCTCATTTTTCCTCTATAAATAGGGATAGGACCTTTCATTTGTTGTAAGTAGAAAAGTGTGAAATTCACACACACTTCCATTTTTCTTCCTTCATTCATGTTAGTTAGCAGTTAGTTTAACAAACTCAAGAGCTTGACAACCTCTTGAGTTAGTTATAGTTAGTTGTAACTACTTACATACTTCTGTAACAAACTTTCACATTCAAATCAATAAAATTCACTCATTTCCTTCCTTCTTCTTACTATATCCTGCATTACTGTTGAATCTTGTTGCTGTTACGAGATTCTTGTGATCACACTTGATCATTAGAAGCTTTTTGAAGATTTGAAGCTGTTTTAGATCATTCCAGTTGCTGAATTGTTGATTGTAGCAGAATTTTGGGTAGATTTGATCATGATGATGATGGTAGATGGTTGATTGATTGTTAATAGTGCTAAGGTGGTGGTTTAGCATTGTTTAAGAGGCTCAGCGCCTACCACTCCATCAATGGAGGCCTATTGCTAAAAGGTTTTAAGTTTCTGAGTTTTGGTTCCACTTAAAAGTCCATTGCATGCTAAATTCTAATTTAATTACTAAATGCTGCTTTGATCAAGTTTGTTAATCTGAATTGGCTTAATTCTGTTATTTAGATAGCTTATTGCTAGATTGTAAGCTGTTAGCTTGTCTTTACTTGTTTCTGTCATAGTACTCATCAGTCATAGCTTGTTATTTCATTTTGAGTACTTGTGTGTTTTCTAGCCTGTTCTTAGCTCATTTACACTTCATTTTGTTCATAACGTTTGTGTAGATATAAGTCATAGCTCAACTTAATCATTTACTAAAATTCTCTTCATAAAAGTTGAAAACAGATCAGATAAGTAGTATTTGGATTTGCATACATTTTGGAGTTTGAGTGTGATAATCTAGTTGATAGTTGTTCATTTCTCATCCTTTAGTCTTTTTAAACAAGTTTTTGAAGTTTTGAAGTCAAAAGTTTGGTCAAACATGCAATTGGTAAGTAAAAAGTTTGGGTCAAGTTTTTGAAACTAGTTCATGAGTAAAGTAGCTAAATTCAATTCCTCACCATTGCTTCATTTCTTGGTTAAATTCAGTCAAACCAGTTTCTAGTTGTTCATCAACATCTGAAGTTTAAGAGTTGTTAAGGAAATTACACAGTTTTCACAAATAAGCTTAGAATTAGCTTTTGAATAACCACTCAAGCCATAGCAAGTTTCTGTGATAAAGTAGCCTACTGATTTCTTAGATTGGCATTTCCACTTCATAAATCTTGTGATTTTCTTCCACATTCTTACTTAGAAACATGTCTTGAACAGATTTTGAGCTTTTCAGAAATTTCACTTTTTGGTCAACCAAAGTCAATAAGCTAGGTTTCAGCTTATTTTCAATTTCCTGCTTATATACTTGACCACTTTTCACAAGTAAAGAAATTCCAGACTCACAATAAGCTGTTTAATAAGATTTGACTTAAAAGTTGGAATGTGCATGTCTGGATTTTATGGTAGCTTATTCTTAGCTTATTGGAGTTGGCTTATTTGAGTTCTAGTGAGTTTTGAGCTTTTTCCTTGGACAAGTCTAGGTGTTTTTCGATTTTAAGCTGTTTGAAACTTGTTAGAGCTTAATTGGTTCATTTTTGAGCTTATACGAGCTTAATTGTCCTTGGTGCCCGTTTTTGGTATTATTTCTCATTTTATTACAATTTGGTCCTCATAGTTTGTAGCTGTTTTCATAACTAGCTAAATTTCCTTTTAATTAGGGTTTGCAACTTTTCAGTCCATTACTTTTAACAAGTTGTCATTTTCAGTTAGTCAGTTTTAAAAGTTGTTACATTTGGTTAGAAAGTTGTTAGATTTTACATAATTGGTCCTTTAACTTTCTGATTTTAACATTTCAAGCATTTAAGTTTCATTTACTTACAATTTTAGCACATTACTTTCATAGATTTACATTTTTGTCCTTTTGTGAATAAAAATTTGGTATTTGCTAAATGTTTTATGGATACGTAGCTTAATATTTTTCACCATTTTTACATGCTTGATTAAATAGACATAGAAAATCCAAATAACCCTATCAACCAAAAACGATAATAAACTTGATATTGTTAGGACTTTCAATTGGTTAGAAACAAGAGAAACGAACTTCAATTTACTCAATTTCAAGAATCGTCTAGCGAATACTCATGGAGTATGGTAGAAATACACATGGATTATGGTACATGTAATACACGTAGACTATGGTACATGGAATACACATGGAATACTATACGTGGAGTTCATGTGAATTGCATATGAGATGATCGATGTGGTGTCAATCATCTGACATGATTTAAAAGGGAAAAACTGATTAAACGGTTAGAAAACCGAATTGAAATGGGAAACATAATATCCTAGCAATATCAGCGTAGACATCGTTCTGGTTGCGTAAAGGGAACACTAAAGTGCTAATAGGATGGTAAAAAATATCCAACGATGATTTTCATGAAAGCATGATTAATGAAAACCAACCATGACTATCATAAAAATCAGGATTAAATGAAATTCATAGATGTCTAGCATGAGGCATCAACAACATGAGGAACCATGAGACAAAATTAACATAGTGGACTATGAAAATTAAATCAGCATGAAGGGAAGGTTAACCATGATAGTATGATAGTAAAATTGACCTAAGGAAACGTAACAATGATTGAAAGTACATGAAACGTTATGACTGTTATGAGATAAACCTTGAGAATTTATGGTATGAATGACTATGAGTCGTTTCATAATGCAAAACAATGCAACCTAAATGATAAGTCTGACACAATATAATATGACATAAGCATAACATATGCATGAAAATGTTTATATTTTATGAATCAGTTTATAATGCCTATATCAGTTTAAAAAAATGCATGGTCACTAACTATGATGATATGTACATGAGTGAACGCCTATGGGTCGGTTCACAAAACAAGAAGGCAAGTGTGGACGCCTATGGGTCGGTCTACTAAACAACAAAACTCGAAAGAAAACACATGCGACTAAATAGGTCAGTCCTGTACCAACCATTACTTAGTCAAAATTCCTGTAACAATATGATGCATGAAATAAATGCATGAAAGAAAATGAATGCATGAAATAATTAATGAAACTACTATCTAAGAATCTTAACAGAAAATGTGTGACTAAGTATGCACTACTGTGGTCTAGTCCCTACTAGTCAAAACTCGTGAGGAGATATTGTGCATAAGCAATGACATGTAACTAAGTATGGAGGAATGTTGATCAATCCATATTAGTAACATAAATCTGATGGAGAACATAATGGTTAAAAGCACTAAGGTTATGGGATTTTCAATGCGTGGAATAACGAGCTTGGCTTAGTAAGGTCCTCGTGACTACCACTACTCACAGGTCAAGTTTTAGAGCCTACACGTCGAAACCTTGCGCTCTGATACCATAATTGTAACACCCCATTTGGATAAATGAAATGTCACAAGATAATCATGGCGTAATATCACAATGTCCTAAAACATTACATGACCATAGGGATAAACGGAATCAAACATCGGTCCCCAACATAAACTCATAAACAAGCATAAAGTGAAAGTAATGCAATTTAAACAGAAACATAATATAGCTCCCATCCTATGCATAACCTTTCCCATGCTCCTGACCTTGTGTACCTGCCGTTTGGGGACATGAAAAGAGAAAACGACTGAGCGAGACGCTCAGTGCGTGGATATATGACATACTATGAAATAGCATAAACATAAGTAAAGACTGAAATGAAAGCGTGATAATGAAAGTGCAGCGGAATAATGTAAGTCCAGGAAAACCTGGTGACATGTAATAAACTGGTTTATTCAGTAAAAGTCTCATGTTCATGTTAATACTGAAAGTCTGCTGTTTAATCATGAAAACTGTAACTTAAGTGCCAAAGAGCTCATATAGGTCATGAAATATATCAACGTGCATGAATACATATAGGGGTGACCTCGTCATGCAATTAGAGGGGCTGCCTCTAATTATAGTAGTCTGGGTAGGAGGGATCAGCTCCTTGTGAAGGATGCAAGGAACAGACCACATTCACCATGGAATTCTTGTAAACTTGTAAACTAGGATGCATTCATTCGCCCCACATGATAATAATAATAATAAAGGCCAAACTTGTAAAGGAACGCTGCGAGCAATCACTCTCACCACAGAAGAGTCATAACATTGGTGCCTTTATTGTTATGGTTACGGTACCTCCATAACTAGGTGAAACATGGCATGCTTGTATATAGCTCAGGCAATTAAATAATCATAACATATATTGATGTGTTTCAGACACCTAAACTATGGGGAAAACAGATGGCATAGCAAACGGGGAAAACCTAATCAAATATGCAAAGGGAATTGTCCATACTGAAGGACGGAATATCCGTACCTCACGTCCAGTACTGCAAATGAAGAAGAACGTAGAAAATGAAAACGTGAAGAAGATCATACTCCATAAATGCTACATAATAAAGAGGGACGTGCATAAGTTGTCTTATTATTTTATACTTAATAATTATTAGTTACTTGACGTTTTCTTAACTTGTTCTACTTGTTCTCGTCTTGCTTTAAATGTTCTTGACATTTTACTGATTCATGATAAATCATGTATTATGCTTAGTATATTTTATGTTCTTACATGTCAACATACTTATTAATAATGTAAACCTAGGTTGATAAAACTCTACTTAAACTTGATACTTACATAATTAGATTAATCCTAGTTATAAAATAATAACGCAAATAAACGCTTAGGTAAATTACGTTAATTAAATATACTTAAGTTGCGTAAAGTTATTTAATTATAACATGTAAATAATACTAAATTAACCTTGCTTAATAACGTATACTTGTGTACCCAAGCCTACCGAGACACCCGTGTCTCGGTCGCACAAAACAAATAACCTAGCAAAATACCCCAAAAGAGCCAATGTTGTCCCATATATGCTGTTTCTAGTTCTGTCAAAGATCCTTTATTGTTGTTCTGTCCAATATCTAATATTCAGTGTTGTCCAACATCCATACAGACCCCCAATTCATTTCCTGCTGCTGCCTATTAGATACCTACTGTTTTCTTATACGTTCCTGCTGTTTAGTTACCACAACCCACTGTCTTATAAATGTACCTGCTGCCAGTTATTCGCTACCCACTGTTTTTATACTAATTAACCACCGAGACCCTAGGGTCTCGGTTCCCACTGTTTTAGCCCAACGCACCCCTGCTGGGTGGTGTGTTGCGACTGCCCAAGACCAAACAGTCTCTCGGTAGTTGGTTATTGCCACTGAATGGACGCTGTTTGGAAAACAAGACATCACTGAGACCTTAGGGTCTCGGTTTGAGTGCAAAACAGCCCCGAACACGCTCCCAAAATGTAACCCCCCCCCTTAAATTCTTCATGTTTTAACGTGTTCTAATCTTTTAAAATCGGATTAAGATCAATTAATAAAAGAAAGAAATCATAAAACGGGTTAGGGTTTTGAATCTTACATGATTTAGGGTTTTCTTGGAATAGAATCGAAGATCTCGGCACAACCCTTGCCTAGACGTACACACATGACTTCCTTGTTTCTGTTTTTTGTTTGGAACGACGCAGCAAAGACCGATCCAAAAATATAACGATCGGCTTGTTTGTTTTTTTATTAGGGTTTTTGTTGAATTTCCGTTTGTCAAGAATAAGTAGTACTCCATCCCCCGTTTATTTTTTTCCAGTCGGTTAGATCTCCTTAATGGGCCACAACCCATATTGGGCCCCCTTCCCCAATCTGTTTAAAAATCAGCCCCTCTATTTTGTTTTTAATTATTTCGCGATTTATTAAAGTTACGCGTATTCGTGTTTAAATGTCGTGAGTTTTTCATAGTTATTATTATACGTGTTAATGTAAATATTATGTACGTAATTACTTATCGTGTTAAATATACATAATATTAATCGTGTTTAATATTCGCGTCGCGTGATTTAAATGTCGTGAACTAATATTTTTGTGGTTTTATCTGTTATACGTAATTACATGTCGTATAATAATAATAATTAAAATACGTAATTATTTGTCGTACTAAAACTAATATACGTAGTAGTCGTGTTAAATATTCGTGTCGTGTGTCGTATTATTAAATAATCGTAAGTTTTAAATTTATACATAATTTCATGTAATTCGTGTTCTAGGGTTTTTAAAGCGGGTTTTATAGTATTTCTCTTTAAGATATCAATATGGACGTGATTTGTCTAATTTGTTAACATAGAAACTATTTCTTAGGAGCATCTCGTGGATTTCAAGAGCCACGCAATAGTAAAAAACGTAAAATTCGTTATGTAGATGCCTTTGTTCTATAATAACAAAGAAAGACCAACACTAACATCATATATAGAAGATATATTTCTATAACTATTAGAGTTCTAGTATTTTAAAGTATGTTTCGAGACTTATTTTTAAACCTTTATTAAACAATATAAAGTAGTTTATTATATTTAAATTTAGTATATAATTATCAGTATTAAATAAAAGTTCAAAATTGACAATGCTTATAAGTTCATTTCCTTTTATTTAGATAAATAGAAAAAAATACAATAAAAGTGTAGAGATTAGTAAACATTGGGGTGAAAATGACATTGGGCAAAAACTCATCATCGTCGGCTTTTTCATATTTTTTCTAAAATCATTTAAAACTCAACAATATTACCATGTTTATATGAGTGGAATAAACTATGTTTATGTTTCTGAACACATTATCACAATGATAAGCTTGAAGGTTGTAAAATCAGTCTTCATTTCAAAAAATTTAGGGCCCTCAAAAAATAATCAAGCACTCTACACATGCTCATGCTCAGATTCGGCGCTACTATTTTTGTGATGTTTCATTTAATAAAGTACTGGAAAGGAGCTTCAACTTTTATTATATATGCATCCTAGTAGATAGTACTCCGGTACCTTTTCAGAAATGGTAGTTAGTTCATGCACGGTGGAAAACTTGCATGAAGGGCAGCATATAATTAAGTTGATATATTTGTATGACGTACGCAAAAATTTCTATGTATGTACTCTTACTACTTACGAACGTGTATCCGTGAACAAATTAGGTTGCTACATATGAGATGTGGATTTACAAGCATGATAAGTAAACATAAAAAAATAAGAGAACATTATTTTATATAGAACATTGATAACGTTGGAATACAATTTATTTAAAATGTCATTCTCATTAAGAAATAAATAGTGAGTATACATACCTCAAGTATTTTTTGTGATCTTTGAATGTTTCATAAATAATTTCTTCAAACGATGCATGCGACGATCATTTGTACCTGCAAGGATGCAATACTCGTCATTTAAAATGATGGAACAAACATAATTAACGTTATAAAAGGCACACGTGCACAACAAAAGTAAATACATATAAGGAGTTACAAAACTTCATAACAAGAGTAGTTATATGTATAACGTTGATACTCACAAATCATAATAGAAGAAAAGAAAAACCCGTTCATGCGAAAACGAAAATAATGGATGCATAATGTTTCTTGTAACAAATTAGGTTGTTTATATAGGCATTTTTGTTGCTTGAATTTTGAAATCCAAATTTCACGCCTATATGACATATGATATATTTGACAAAAATATATGTGATTTGATATTAATTATGGTTTAATATGTTTTCAAGTGTGATATAAGCAACCTAGTGATAATTACACGTTTTCCTTTAATTAACCACACACCATTCTATATATATATCTAACTATTTAACTTTGCAAGCCATTTTACAGCTCAAACTATAACCGTTGTTTTAACATTCTATATTTAATACTACTATATTTTTTTCAATATTAGCACAAATTTAATATTTTTAGACGAATGTTAAAGATTCCGTGTGATTTCATAGGTGATTTTCTAAGTTGCTTTGTTTATGCTATTGTTGAAAATTCAAACAATTTTTCAATAAATAGTATAGATTGTATATAAAGAATTGTTGAAATTTCAACTTTTTTCAACTTTGAGGATGAGGCTTTTATAATGTAGTATAGAAGATAAATAAATAAATAAATAAATCTATTTATTCTATTAAAATAGGGTTTATGCCTATCTCATGTTTGACTAAGTGGAATCCAATTATTAGTCAATGTGATAAAAAAATAATATATGTTGATGTCATAGTTAAAAAAAGATTTCTTTAATTTAATAAATGTTTATTAAATAATATAAATAAATATATGTTATTTTTTTATCTAAAGCTTATTGAAGAAGATTAAAAAAACCATGAGTGTTCTCTCATTGGTGAAAAAATTGAGGTGATTATCCACGCCTGATGACAATGAGACACAATTCAAATCTCAAAAGTTCATCTCGTTTCAATTGTTCATCTTCATCTGCCTCTTTAAAAAAAGATATGAATTGAATGTATATTCTATTGTTGTTTTCTTTTCTTTTTTTCATCTTAAGTAATATGATTATTATGGAAGTTGGTTGATTGTAAGATTATTTTCAATTGATTAGCAAGTGGTTTATCATATTCTTATTCTTTGTGCTTCAGCAGCTCTGAAATAAATATGAATTTGAAGGTGCGTTCTGTATTTTTAAACTTCCTATTCTCCATTTTGATTTTTCTAAAGTTCAAATTTAGTCTTAATTTGAACTTTATAAATTGATTAGAACGAGGGGCTGTCATGTTCATTTGGTTTGTTGTCTGTGTTCTTTCTATGTTTTTTTCTTCTTTTGTTTTTTGACAAGAACAATGGGCATTAAATATTTATTGAGGGTGAAATGAATGCTCTGTTTGTATGATGAACACCATGTGCTCGATGATGGAGTGCCTAAATGAAAATAAAAAGTTCTAAATATTAACCATTTAAGCAAGCATAATTAAATATGTCTTATATACTTACGTATTTATCTATTAGGTTTCTTGTGATGCAAAGATCTTTCAGGATGCAAATTATTAGGTTGTATCTGCATTTTTTCATTTTGGTATTATAGAGTTTGCGAAGGCAGATGAACATGTAGGGGGTGCTATTTCGGCATAGGGGCTTACGAGTTTATTTGATTTTGGCTTATTTTTCATAAGCTCCAATTTTTTGGATTATTTTGAGATTTATGGCTAATATAGGTTTTTATATCGTAATAAACTTATATAAGCCAACAAGTCTTAAAATAAGCCGAATATTTGAGTCTTATGAAATATAAGTCAAAATCAAATAAGCTTATAAGCCTACATATAAGCTGAAACAAACACCCCCTTAAAACTATTTATTTCTAACCATGTTATACAATGTCCACTATATATGAGTTATATCGTATACAATATTTTTAAATCATGTTTTGTAGGTTGTAAAGAAGAGTGCCACTAGAATCACCTGTAAAGAAACGTTTCACTAAATTCATACATGAGAGATGGTATATATTTCTTTTCCTCATTGTTAACCTTAAGATATATGAGGAGTGAATGAAAATTTGAAACATTTTTTTAGCAAAGATGATCATTTTAGGTTCTTTTATTTATGGTTTCTATGCACGTTAACTCTTTATAACAAAGTTGGTTTCATTTTATTCTATGCACGTCAAGTCTATGAACAAAGTTTGTTTCATTTTATTTGTTACAATGCAGACATATACTTCAAACTTTCAGTGTTTATGTTTGATTTTAAGGATGCACACAAAATCGTTTATTTTTCCGGTCTTAAGTACTTATTTCCGGGTTATGATCTTATAGACTTATATATGCAATAAGCACCAGTTGATAAGCTTATGATGTTATATGTGAAAAATGGATGAATAAGTCATTTTTAGTGTAGTTATTAGAAAACAATCTCTAGATTATTTTTATGATACTTAAATATTGATTTTTTTTATTCTTATGGTTTACACAAAAGTTCGTTCTTACTTCTTTGTTAACGCTTCTTAGAAAGATGGCACTTAGCCTACATTATTTAGTATCCTGTTAAGTCTTTTACTAATTTGTATTCTTGATTATTTAGAATTTTAGTAAAATACTCTATAGTATAAATGCTTCTCACTATGTGATTACGTAATTCCATTACATGTATTTTGATCATGTTCTCATTCATGGTTGTTTTTTGACCAGGACGAAGTTTATTTTGCTTGGTAATCTGTGAATGTCAATAGTAGGAGATGAATAATTTCGACAACCACATAAGAAAAAGTATGTTGTTAACTTGTGTATTATACACTCATTTTTGCTAACTTTCTGTAGGTTTAAACCGCTTAAAGCAATTTAGTTTCGTTCATATAACGTTTGTGAGCATGAACCTGTAATTTAGTAATTAAATGGTACTTGCACCGATTCACATTGGAAACTTTAGTTGGTTTCTTGGAACAGAATTAGGAGCAAATAGGCTTAAAATTGTATCTAAACGAATTCAACTTTCCTTCGTTCATGTTAAACCTTTTAGGCCTATCACTTTCTTAACAATGTGCCAAGTTGAGCCTTGGAACTTTCATGAGACTGTTTACCAAAAAAGTGGTAAACATGAGTTTGTTATCCCCTATTATTAATCATCCATTATTTGTTATAATCTTGTGCCCGTTCCAAAAGAATTAGTGTTTAAATTGTGTAGTCCTTGAAACGTATGCGTATCATATTGTTCTTTTAAATTTTTTGTAGCATTGAAGAAGAGTCTTTGGTTAACTTTAAAAAAAATCAGTTGCCAATTGCGAGTTGAACTACTTAAAATATATTTTAATCTAATTGATTACTTTGAAGCTTGCTTCATTTTAATCTATTACTACTTATCTCATTTTTCTATCTTAGCAATTTTTATGTGAACTTAGTTGCTAATGGCAACAAGCATATAGTGTATCGATTTAGATGAATCATATAAGCTTTTGTTTTGACGGGAATTTTAAGTTATTTCAAGCTAACTCATTTTTGTACCCATTCTATACACTTGATCATGTTCTTACCCATTTTGAAAGACTGGTCGATTTTTAGCCCGTTTTCTATACTTAGTCATGTTCTTACCCATAAGTATTTATTGTTGTAGTCATAATACTTTACAGTACCTATTGTTTTTAAGTGGTGCATATTTTGGAATCATAGTTATCTTTTTTATCAAGAGAATTCGTTGCAAAAGCACAGTGTAATGGGTGTTTAGGCTAATGAGAAACTATAGTTTTAAAGGGGTGTTTGGTTTTATTAAAGCTGTGTTTTTAATGCTAAAATACTGTAATTTAAAGTGTTGTTTGGGTGGTTTTATGTGATGTTTTTGGATGCTAAAAATGTCCAGTTTTAAAGGTGGGTGTTTGGTTCTCAGACATTGATTATGTAGGAAGAGTATGTTCCGATATGTATTGTATTATCCAAAAGGTTTTTATTTTTCGTTCAATAATCCTCTTCACGAACATGTGATGTTCAAAATCCTGTGCTAAACAGATATAGTTGGAGCACTTACCTTAACACGCTTTGCGAAATATTTTGTAAATTTTGTATCATATTTTGTGCTTAATGTATAATGGACGTGCACAAAATATTTTGCAACTGATGAGACTGCTTTTATACATAGTCTCATCGTCCAAATTGGGCTTAAAATTCATTAAATATCATTAAAATACCCAAATATATGCTCGTGCTTGTTGCTTGTGTATTTTAGGTACGGATATTGAGAAAATGACAAAAGATCACAAGAATCAATCAAAAACGAACACGAGAAACGAAGCCGCACAATGAACCGGACCCGAATCATGATTTTCCATTCAAGTCCTTGAAGAATTGAAGATTGACAAGAATAGTCCCTCATCTTTTGAAGACTTGTCATTTTATACCCTTGTAAAACTCAAAAATTACATGTGGGTCCCTAAAATGTCAAGAGAATACATGTTTATCCCTTGAAGTATGGTTAAGTTGCATTAATGGTCCTTGATATAAAGTTTGCAAATGACTTGTGCCATTTTTGACAAGTAGAGGAAACTTGTAACAAAGGAAAAAGGTTGTTTGGCTGTTTTATACAAATTGAAGAAATGAAGAAAATTGGGGGACTAAACCAGCCAGACATTCAAACTTCCCTCACCCTATCCCTGGTCGCCACCTCACACCTCCCACCAATCAATATCCTCCCATTTAACACGTCAGATCCCACCATGTTTCAAACTGATTTTAATAAATCAGTTAACAAAAAACGGGGTAAACATGTTTTTAAATTTATTAACCCCTAAAACACAATCTAACTTAACTGTTTACCACCCCTAATCCCTTTAAACCCTAAAGAAACCTAGTTTCAATTAATCACAAAACAAGGGGTTTTCCCCTAGGTCTTTCCAGATCCTCAATTTACCCCACCCAAAACATAACCACATGGGTTTTATGTCCACCTCATCACCCTTGTCCCCCATTGAACCCTCCCCTGCAACATGAAGACAAAAGTACGGCAGCCATCCAACGACTCTAAGCTTTTTTCTTGTCCTCCACACATTTTTGGACGATTGAGATGATCTTTATGCAGCTGGCATCACAAGACTCCAAGATATCAATCACATGAGGTTTTGACCCAATTCAAACCAAGGATCAAACGGCATATTCGTTCAAAGATGCCAAGGGCATTTAGGGAATTCAACTGTTTAGGGTTTTATACTTGAAGATTTCTAGATCCTTCTTTGGACTTGTATAAAAGGAGACGCATGTGTCCCTTTATTTTTTGGTTCCAGCTTTTGTAAAAGTTTTCTTATGAATGAAATTTTTAAAGCTTTTGTATAAATGCTGAGTTCCTTTTTAAATACATGTTTGTAGTTTAAGATTATTTACTTTTCTGCATTAGTTCTATTTCTATCAAAACGTTTGTTCAAATATTACTTTGGTCAAAAACTTTTTGAGATCCAAAAGCTTGAAGTTGCTTATGTTAGGATTGACAAGCCAAACATAAGCATACTGAAGTTCTTGTTATTTTAAAAAGCTTGTAAGTTGGTTGGTTTCAAAATAGTTGATTTCAAAAAGTTGTTTTCACAAGATCTCCTTAAAATATTAGTTATCTTTCTGACAGCTTACTGCTATAAGCATTCAATAAGCTCATTTGCCATTGAGCTTATTGAACTGCTTATCAGCTTGTTTTCTCTTGTGGTTTGTTGTGCTTGTGCAGGCTTTAAGGTCAAGAAGACCTCATTCCCATTCATTTTTGTTGCCTTTTGGTTTGAAGACATTGGCATCCCCCACATCCACTAGTTCTGCACAAGCCCGGGCTTGTTTGGAGGTGGATTTTCAGCCATTGTGGGACCTGGATTGTAGGTCCCACAAGGTAACTTATCTTGTACCTTGTTTTTAGTTTTCAAGTTTTATTCATGTAATTTTGTGAAGATTTTGTTCATGTGTTTGTTTGATGATTTGATGTTACTGAATTGAGGTGTATATGCATGCTTAGGTTGGTTGAAATCAGATTTGAGTTGATTTGATCATAATCTCTTTGTTAAAAATCATTTTCAGAAAGTTAAGGTGGTGTTTGGATATTGGTGTTAGCTAAGAAATTGTGACAGCTTTTGACTTTCAATATGTCAAGACACACTTTACATGCTAGTTTTAGGTGATTTCAGTCATAGGTTTTTAGTTTGAATAGGTTTTAAAACAAGTGCATGTTTGCAATTTGGCCCAAGTAGCTTAAAAACAGTAAGTGACTTTATGGACTGTTTTTGTTAAATTTGGTTCACCAAGTTCTTCAATTTGTTAAAGTTTGGTATCATCCAGGGTTCTAGATAACTTATATGTTATTTGGTTAATTTTTGTGCAAGATTTGAGCATTTGAAAATCACTTTTGTGCCAAGTAGATCAGGTCACTGTTCACAGAAACTCATTAAGCTTCATCAGTAACATTGTGGGGTTGTTTGTGTGATTCTTGCTAGTATACTTGCTTGTTTTTGTGATTAATCTGACTCCCTACACTCCACTGAGTGTAGGGGTGCCTTATTGCCCCAAGAAAAAGCTCAAATAAGCTTCCCTAAGCTTATTGGTCAACTGACCAAGGAATTTACACTAACAGTGGGAACAAAGTTCCCCCTGCTTGCACAATAGTTACCCCTGCTCTACAAAAGGACAAAGTCCTAGCACATGTCACTTTCAGTCAATTTGTTTTTTTGTCTTTAGTGATCAAAAACAAGAATTAGGACTTGAAACCAGTTTTAATATTTTTCTAATTTTATTTCTGATTTTTCAGTTTAATTAAGTTTTCTGTTACTGTTCATTTGTTATTTTTTAGGTTTTATTGCTATTTTTAATTAACTTTTTAATTTCTGTTTTTTTCTTTTAGTGACAAAAATTGTTATTTTTCAGTTTTAAAAATTTTCATAGATTTAGAAAAATAATTTAAGATTTTTAGTTCAAAAAGTTTTTACTGTTCACTTTTTATTTAATTTTTAGAATTAATTTAGTTTAATTAGGGTTTAATTTCAAACTGTTTTTGTCTTTTAGTGAAAAATTTTATATTTTTCAAACTTTTTCATTTTTCTACTGTTCTTTAGTATAAATTAGGATTTTTAAAATTGTCAAACTATTTTTGGCATTATTTTATTATTTTTTATAATTATTTTAGTCTAAAAATAGCTTTTAGTGTTTTAAAAATAGAAAAATAGTTTTTAAAATTTAAGAAAAATACTTTTTAGTCTTTAAATAATATAAGTAACTTATTAGTTCAATAAAATAATATTTTGGACAATTTGATTAATTATATTTAATTTTAGGGCTTTAATTAGCATTTAAAATTGAATATTTAATTAATAAAAGGTTTTAAAATATTTTTGTTGGATTTTTATTCTTATTTATATTATTTTAGACTTAGTTTTAGTTTTTAATTAATTTTTAGGTTAAAATTTTTAATTTGTAGCTTTTTACGGTTTTACGTGAACGCCTTTTTCGTCTTAGTTTAATCCGTCTACGTAACCGTCATTCTCTTCTTTCCCCATTTCTATTTTCTTTTCTCTCAATCGTATAATCACAAAAAGTTAATCATCTCTTAACACAACGCACTTGCCTCCTTGGGAAACGAACTTGAACTTATTTGGTCATTAGTGCTCGGTTTTCCTAAACCGACACTTAATACTTGCCACTTTTGCTCTCTTTTCCTAAAGAGTAGTAAAATCACTACATCATTTTGGCGCCGCTGCCGGGGAGGCGTGTTGTGTTTTGATTTGGAAATTGTTGTTTTTATATATAGCCATAATAGTATTTGTATTAGTAGCACTCTACTAATACGTATTATCGGTTTTCGTTTTTTTTTGTGTGAATACTATTACTATATTGTATACGTAGAATCTCAAACCAAAGAAAAAGGCAAAAATAGATAAATACTTTCGTGAAGCTCGATTTTGAAAATACAAACTATAAGGTGGGTATAATGCGGATATTATAAAATATATCCTAAGGAAAAAGGCTCTTAAGTGCTTCGCGCCGCCTCGTTTCCCCGCTTGCTTGTGAGTATTTGATTTTGAGAGCTAATCGAGGGTTTTGCCGCCCAAAGTATTACTAAGTATCATATATATTTTCTTGGTTTCATTTGATTAAACCCTCTTGAACGTTTTGGTGTTCCACTAACGTTCTAAAGTCATCGAAAGCGTTCACTTCACGTGATCGTTTTCATTCCTTGAGGCTTCTTTAATCAAGAGATTTGATTAAGGAGGAGATTTGTAGATTTTTGTCTACCTAATACATTCCACAAAATCCAAAAAAGTAAAAACAATCAAAAACCATAAAAAATTGAAAAAGTAAAAACACCAAAAAGAATCTTCTTTGCTCACCCTCTCGTTGTACGTGACGTTTATGCAAACTCGCTCCAAAGCAAGACGTGCACGTAAACGTCGTCAAAAGGAAGGAAACCAAACATCTTCTAGTGAAGAATCTCCTATTGTCGAACCCATCGTAGTGAAAGAAGCACCCATGGCTAATCGAACTATGATGGAGTTGCTTCAAGCACCCACCGAGGGTTATGGAGAAGCGATTATGATTCCCGCTATCCTTGCGGAGAATTTTGAGGTTAAGACGGGTTTGTTGTCCATGATTCAAAACAACAAGTTTCGTGGTGACGAAAAGGACAACCCTCATACCCATATTCGCCAATTTAATCGTCTTACCGCCACTTGCAAGTTTAAGGACGTCTCTAACGACTCGATTAAGATGATGCTTTTTCCGTATTCCTTAGCGGGGCCCGCAAAAATTTGGTTAGAGAAAGAGCCACCCAATTCTATATTGACGTGGAAGGATCTCGTTTCAAAATTCGTGAACCAATTTTTTCCGCCCTCTAAGACTACGCATTTGAAAACGAGATTTCAAAGTTTTCACAAGAGTATAATGAGAGTTTTTCGACGGCTTGAAATAGGTTTAAGGAAATGTTGCACGAATGTCCTCATCATGGTTTTTCCGACTTGCATCAAGTTGACACGTTTTACAATGGCTTGAACGATCATGAGCGTGATTATCTTAATTCCGCCGCGGGTGGTAATTTTTTGTGTAAGACGGTCGAGGAAGCATTGTTAATCATTGAGAATAGGTCTAAGGTCTATAGTCCTCGTAGCACGTTGAGTGTTCGTAAGACTTCGTCTTCACCTTCGCCTTCATTGTCACATACCGTTGATGCTTGCCAAGTCGAGGCTAATTTGGAGAACAAGATTTTTGATAAGCTTAAAGGATTGTTAATTGAGTTTAAAGTTGGTGAACAACCCACTCCCGCTACGGCTAAAGCGGTTGAGGTTTCTTGTATGTATTGTGGTGGAGCTCACGATTACTCCGAGTGCATTACCAACGGTGGTAACACTTCGAGTGCCTACGCGGCTGCGGGAACTTATAACCAAAACGGTCAAGTTACCCGCACTAATCAATTGACTCCACCGGGTTTTCCACTAAATCAAAATGCTAACAATTATCGAAACAATCAAGTTGGTTACCAAAACAATCAAAGAAACAATTACAAGGGTAATAACAACTATGGGAATCAAGGGAGTAGTAGCCAATTGCATAATCAAAACCAAAACCGTAATTTTCAAAACACAAGTCAAGGTCTTCAAAATGTTTACACTAAAGAACTTCCAATGGACTTTTTAAATTACGCTACGGCAAATGATAAGATTTTGGAAAACATTCAAGAGCAATTAGCTAGTCAAGCTAGGGACACGGCTAAAAACACAAAGGAGTTAGCTAATTTTGTTAAGGAAAATGTTAACATGAGAAATGAGTTGAAAAATGATTTTGCTAATCAAATTAGAGGTCAAAACAATAAAATTGAGCAAAGTCATGCTAGGCTTGAACAAAGAATTGACCAAAAAGCCGCTAGTCAAGATGTTAAGCTTAATGCTATTTTAGAAGCGGTCATGGGGAACAAAGCCTCTACTTCGGGTAGTTTACCTAGTAACACCATATCAAACCCGAAGGGAGAGATGAAAGTAATTACCACACGAAGTGGTAAGTCACTTAAGGAACCGACTCCTCAACCAATTGCTCCAACGGTGGAGGAAATTGAGGAAGAACCCGAGGTGGTGGTCGAAAAGGAGCATATCTCAAGCCCACAAAGTACCGCTCATGCCACACCTACGGTTGACCCATTACCAACATTGGAACCCGAGATTCCAAAGGCTATGCCTATGCCCCAACCCACACCACCCTTACCTTACCCATTGAGACTTAGGAAGGAGAAACGGCAAGAGCGCGATAATTATCAATTTGAGCTTTTTATGAAAATGTTTCGTGATTTGCACTTTAATGTGAGTTTCGCCGACGCTTTGGTCATGATGCCTCGATTTGCCGCTAACTTTAAGAGTATGTTGAACAACAAGGAGAAATTGCACCAATTGTCTAGTTGTTCATCGGTTTATCTTAATCGCATACCTCAAAAACTCGGTGATCCCGGTAAATTTTTGATCCCTTGTGCAATTCAAGATATGGAAGAATGCTATGCCTTGGCCGATCTTGGTGCTAGCATTAACTTGATGCCACTTGCAATCTTCAAGTCGCTCAATTTTCCTAATCTCACTCCTTCACTAATGTCTATCGAGATGGCCGACCATTCCACGATTCGTGCATGTGGTTTGGCGGAAGACGTTTTTGTGAAAGTGGGGAAGTTCTACTATCCCGTAGACTTTATCGTTGTTGATATCCCCACGGATCCTCAAGTTCCTCTCATTTTAGGTCGTTCGTTTTTAGATACGTCTATGGCTTTAATTGATGTGCATGCTAGAAAGATCACCTTACGTTTCAACGACGAGGAACTTGTTATAAACGCAACTCAAAATTCTCAACTTTCTCATGTTTATTCCGTTGCTACCATAAACCTCGTTGATATGATCGACGTTGTTTGCGAGGAATTTTCACAAGAAGTTCTAGGTTTTGGTGATGAAGAAACTAGTGGCAATCCCACTATGTTGGATCCAATCCTTGATAATTCGACACCAACCTTCACTCCATTTGAAGGCGGTGGTTTTACGTTGGAAGAATTCGATGTTCCACGTACTTGTAACGAAGACCTCGACAACGATGAGGACTTCTCGATTATCAAGGATTTTCTTAACGATTTCCCATTTCCTCCACCCGAGGAGGTTATGAGTATCGAGCCCAAATCTTCACTTGAGGAACCACCTATCCTCGAGTTGAAAGATTTACCTCCTCATCTCGAATATGTCTATTTGGAGGAGGGCGAAAAGTTGCCGGTTATTATTGCGAAGGAACTTTCGAATGATGAAAAAACCGCACTTGTCGATGTTCTAAAGGATCACAAAGGGGCAATTGCGTGGAAGTTATCCGACATTAAGGGAATCGATCCCAAGTTTTGTACCCACAAAATCTTAATGGAGGAGGATTACAAGCCCGCAATCCAATGTCAAAGGAGGGTGAACCCCAAAATTCACGACGTCATCAAAAAGGAAGTCCTTAAACTCCTTGACGCGGGAATGATTTACCCTATTTCCGATAGCCCTTAGGTGAGTCCTGTTCATTGTGTCCCTAAAAAGGGAGGGATGACCGTTGTGCCAAACGATGCCAACGAGTTGATTCCCACTAGACTCGTGACCGGATGGAGAGTGTGCATTGACTATCGAAAGTTGAATGAAGCCACTCGAAAAGACCATTTTCCCTTGCCCTTCATGGACCAAATGTTGGAGCGTCTTGCGGGAAACGATTTCTATTGCTTTTTAGATGGTTTTTCCGGTTACTTCCAAATTCCCATCGATCCTCGTGATCAAGAAAAAACTACGTTTACGTGTCTATATGGAACGTTTGCCTATCGTAGAATGCCATTCAGACTTTGCAATGCACCGGGAACCTTTCAAAGGTGCATGATGGCTATTTTTCATGATATGATCGAGAAGACGATGGAAGTCTTCATGGATGACTTTTCCGTGTTTGGTAATTCGTTCACTTCGTGTTTGTCGAACCTAGAGAGAATGTTGAAACGTTGTGAGGAAACCAACCTTGTGCTCAATTGGGAAAAGTGTCATTTTATGGTTAAGAGTGGAATCGTCTTAGGGCACAAGGTCTCAAAATCGGGGATTGAGGTAGATCAAGCTAAGGTATACGTCATCACCAAATTACCTCATCCCAAAACCGTTAAGGGAGTTAGGAGTTTCCTAGGCCACGCGGGCTTTTATCGTCGATTCATCAAGGATTTTTCAAAGATCTCTCGACCCATTACACATCTTCTTGAAAAAGAGGCACGTTTTGTCTTTGACGAAGATTGTGTACGAGCCTTTGAAATCCTTAAGAGGAAACTTACCGAAGCTCCCATCCTTGTTGCTCCCAATTGGAACCTCCCCTTTGAGCTCATGTGTGATGCTAGTGACTACGCTATTGGGGCCGTTTTGGGGCAACGTCATGAAAAGCACTTCTTGCCTATTCACTATGCTAGCAAAACGATGACCGAGGCTCAACTAAAATACACTACAACGGAGAAGGAATTCCTTGCTGTGGTGTATGCATTTGAGAAATTCCAACCTTATCTCGTCTTGACGAAATGCATAGTGCATACGGATCATTCTGCTATCAAGTATCTTATGGCTAAACAAGATGCAAAGCCGAGATTACTTCGTTGGATTCTCCTCCATCAAGAATTTGATCATAAAATCGTTGACAAAAAAGGAGCCGAGAATATAGCGGCCGATCATCTTTCTCGTTTGGAAGATCCTCACCAAAGTGTTTACGAGCCCAAGGAAATCACCGAAACATTTCCGCTCGAGACACTTGGTATAGTGAATTCTAAGCTTGATTCTTCCACCCCATGGTTTGCGGATTTTGCAAATTACCATGCGGGTAACTTCATCATTAAGGGTATGACGACTCAAGAAAAATGAAAATTCTTTCGTGACGTCAAGTTCTACTTTTGGAACGACCCTTACTTGTTTCGAACTTGTGCGGATCAAATCATCCGACGTTGTGTATTTGGCACCGAAGCCTCTAACATCCTTAGAGCTTGTCACGAGGGACCCACGGGTGGTCACCACGGTGCTAATCTCACGGCTAAGAAGGTGTTTGATGCCGGCTTCTTTTGGCCTACTATTTACCGAGATGCACAAGATCTTGTGAAGTCGTGTGGTTAATGCCAACGACAAGGAAAAGCCTCACAAAAAGATGAAATGCCACAAAATATCATCCAAGTGTGTGAGATCTTTGACGTTTGGGGTATAGACTTTATGGGGCCATTCCCATCATCTCGTGGTAATAATTACATTCTCGTTGCGGTTGACTACCTATCTAAGTGGGTGGAAGCTAAGGCTTTGCCCACCAATGATGCTCGTGTGGTAGTCAAGTTCTTGAAAAACTTGTTATCTCGGTTTGGAACCCCTCGTGCGATCATAAGCGATCGTGGAACCCATTTTTGTAACGACCAATTCGAAAGGGTCCTAAGGAAATATGGGGTTACACATCGGCTTTCTATGGCTTATCACCCACAAACGAGTGGGCAAGTCGAGGTTTCAAACCGAGCTTTGAAGAGGATTTTGGGGAGATCCGTTGGGGAAAACCGACAATCTTGGTCGGATAAGTTGGACGATGCTTTATGGGCCTTTAGGACCGCTCATAAGACGCCCATTGGGTGCACTCCCTATAAGCTTGTGTACGGGAAAAATTGTCATTTACCAATTGAATTGGAACACAAGGCTTATTGGGCCCTAAAGCATTGTAATGATGACATGGAGACCGCGGGAAAACACCAGAAAATGCAATTGAATGAATTAGATGAATTGAGAGACATTGCTTATGAAAATTCATTGATTTATAAGGAAAAAACTAAAAAGTTGCATGATTCTAAAATTAAAAATCGGGTTTTTAACATTGGGGATCACGTTTTGCTTTTTAATTCAAGATTTAAAATCTTTTCCGGTAAGTTAAAATCCCGTTGGTCCGGTCCATTCACCGTGACTCAAGTGTTTCCGTATGGGACCATCGAGCTAGCTCAAGATGATGGTCCTAACTTCAAGGTGAATGGACATAGGTTGAAGCACTACTTTGGCGGGGAAGTTCCATCCTTGAACAACCTCGACCAAATCACCTTCCCCAATGATAATTAGTATTGAGGGGATCGAGTCGAGCTCATGACTCGGTAATCAAAAACGAGGTGCCTCGTAGGGGAGTCCCATGCTTATCCTATGTACATAATATCGCTTTCTAATTAGTTTAATGTGAGGGGATTTGTTCCCTTCTAACCTTTGTTCCGTGGTTGTTTGTGAATTGTGGTTTTTAGATCATGATCTTCACGATTGGAGCCTCTCGTGTTCGTTTTATGGGAGCACTCGATCGATTGCTTTGAAGACTTTCTCAATATCCATGATATATCCTTTGATGTTCTAACCTTAGGGTTTTAGCACACTTCATAAACGGCTATTAATTTATTGGTTACACC